>JAEIGF010000408.1:21777500-22377500 GCA_018903485.1 Drosophila littoralis | reverse complement strand
TTGGTGTTGCTTAAATAAGGTTCAGGGTATCCCTTAGTCGGACAGTGCCAACTAGAGCACTCTTACATGTTTCTATTCAAATTGTCAGTCGTATGGCATGTGTATCCTAGTCATTCATTGTCCTGCACTACTTCAATAATAAATAAATGCAAAGCTAGTTAAAACTCTACCCATTTTGTGGGGGTACACAATGCGGTCGCAAAACAAATTTATAGCCCGCACATTGAATTGTCATTAGGTTTAGGTACCGCAACCCATCAGGGCCAACTCTGCTGATGTTGGTCGAATAATATTTCAGCTTCAATTGCAAGCAATTGAAATTAATTTTCAATTTTCGTACCATTTTCCGTAACAATGACATCCGTGTGACCGCTTCCGTACGTATGTATGTGATTAATGGCCTCCTCCAAGCTGGGCACAACCTCAATGCAGCACTCCAGAGCACCATACTCGTGCCTCAGGCTCTTCGCCGCGGGCGGTCCAAACGTCAGCTGCTGATTTAGACGCGGTCCCGCATAGATTTTGACCCCCTCACGTTTCAGCATGTTGCAGACATCGTTGAAAATCTCGCCGCTCATTAGATCCTCGTGTATGAGTAGCGTTTCCATTGCATTGCAGGCTATGTCAAATACCGGGATGAGAACAAAAATGCAATTAATTTTTGAAACGAAACGCTTTGGTGTGGAACATTTTCTAATTAAAATGAGCTAAGCAATATTTTCGAAGCGGGCCACTTAGGTTTTTCTATGCTGTTTGTGAACATTAAATATGAAAACATGAGTTTGAACCCGAAACCACGCACACAAGCTTTGAGCCACATTGTGTTGGCACATATAGTAAAAATTGTAAAACATGTCCCAAATCAATTCTTACAAAGATTTTCGAAGTGGGTTTCATACAAAAACATAGGATTTCCATCTATTTTTCACACGATCGGGTGGAATTTCGAAAAGGTTTTTAAGAGAAAGAACGTTTTTAAATTAAGAAACTTTAAATAGGTCCGTCTTTCTATAGCTGGCAGTATATATTTTAGATCCTCTCGGATCGTGTCACTATATTATATAGCTGACATAGGGGTGATGGTCCAAAAGTATGTTCTTGTATGGCAAAATATTCTAAATAGTTTCATCAAGCTCATCATTTACGAGCTTCACTAATCCAACATCAAGGGAATTAAATCTTCGGCTTGCCGAAAATATCATTACTTTCTCGTTTTGCTTACTATAGTTATTGTCACCTGAATTTTTTAATATTAAAACCGCTTTGCTACCACATAATAAAATTCGAATTACACAATCCGTAGGCTCTCGAGAGATTATTTTGGCAATTATTTATTACCTGCTGGATAATCGCATTTGGCATCGCGAGCAATGTGCAATGCCTTGCCCAAATCGGCATCTTTGTCGACAAACACATGGCAGACGCCTTCGGCGTGACCCAGAACTGGAATATGTAGGGATTGTTCCTGAATGCTGCGCACCAGTTCGGAGGAGCCGCGCGGTATGATCAAGTCAATATGCTTCTCCATGGACAGCAAGTCGCTGATCTCCTCGCGTGTTGAAACCTATTGAAGGTCAAGTGGAAAATGTAAACCTAATGTAAAAGAGAGGATAACTAGTACGCACCAGAGATACGGCGTGGTCGGCGCCCACGCTGCTCAGCGCCTCCTTGACCAGCTCCATGAGTGCCTTATTGCTGTGCGCTGCCTCCTTGCCGCCCTTGAGCAGCAGTCCATTCGCGGAGGCCATGGCCAAAGCGGCCACTTGAGGCAGCGAGTCCGGACGGGATTCAAAGATGACCAGCAGCACGCCAATGGGCACGGTCACCTGCTTCAGTTCGAGTCCCTCTGCCAGGCGTGTGCGACGCAGGACGCGACCCACATTCTGCAATAGAACAGAAAGCCATTTGACAAGTCAGCAGTAAATACATTACACATACGCCATGTGTTGCCATATAAAATAACTGAGTATTTATGGACGCCAATTCTAATCCCTGGCGTCCATTTTGAGGCGATGCAGGCGCACAGTTTTACATAAATCAAGGCGTTCCACCATGCTGTAATCTTTATTTATATTAAATGGGCTGTTGCTGCCCTCATTTTGCCACCCAGCCCCGTTTGGCGCTATAAAAAGCTGCTGGAAATTGGCTGCAGATAACGTGTAGATTGCGAGCGGGCCGACCAGGAGGCGGCATCCTCAACTCTGTTGTGCTGACAGCCAGGCATGGACCTCAACTTGTGCGCCGAGTAAATTTGGTTATATGGTCATTATTATTGACTTTGGCATCGTTGGGCGCAAAACTTTAAATTATATTTACAAAGGGCAATTGGATAAGTCATGCCTAGCTTGAGTTCGAGTCAATTTACAAAATGTTTATTATGCACCGTTAATATGAAGCGTGTAATAACTTTTTCTTTTCGACTTTATGGCCCCTGGGAGAAGTCGAAAGTTTAAGCTTCTTTATATGTTTCATAATTTAAAATTGAAAACTAAAGCCAATTTTAAGCTATCTTAATTTTGGCACAGCTTTCGGCATTACTTAAAAAAATGTATTTAATATTTGCGCCAAATTGTTATTTCAACTCGATTAATTTTTTGTATTTTGTGTATTTTCTCAGCTTTAATCATAATTCATTTTTTAATTCAAAGTGATTTATTTTGCAGAGCTTATTTTTTTTTTTCTTAAGTGCAATTCAACGTTTTGTCTCAGGCAATGAAACATTTTTTTTGGTTTGCAACTCCAGCTGGAGTTCATGAACAAACTTGGGCTAGATCCGACTCCCGCTCCCGGCTCAAGTCCCCTCGGTGCACCTTGCCATATCAAAACACAACTTTCTGTATGCTGCCCGGAGGCCAAAAAATGTACGCGGCATTTGTTTGCCGCACACGAATACTTTTTCCCATCCATCTAACCATTTATTGAGTGCGTTATGGGGTTTTATTCACAATTTTTTTTTTAAGGTTTTCCCATTTTTTGTTTTTTATTTTTCGCTTTTTATTTTATGATTTTTGCGCTGCTGCCATTTTGTGTCACAATTTCGCTGCCTGTTTTACAATATATGTAAGTGTATGTGCTTGGGGAGAAAGTTTTGCCGGCAAGCGGCGAAAAAAAACTTTTGCGTTTCCGCACAATCACATCCAATAAAATGGCTGACTGCAAGAGGATAGGGCGAAGAGCCCGCACTCAATACTCCATCAACTGTTGCCACTGCGTGCTCTGTATCTGTGTGTGCGCGGGTTAATGTCACTGCCAAGACACACACACACACACATACACACGCACACACAGCTAAGGAGCATACTATACGGAGCTGAGCTGTCTTTTATTTCCACTTGCTTAGCTCTTTTAGTGCCCTCTCCCTCTCCCTCTCCCACGCCCAGCTCTGTTCGGGTGTCAATTTTTGTTGAAGTGTAAAATTGCTTGGAGATTTCATAATGTTGTTAAAGCTTGAAAACTGTAGCTGCATAAGGACAACAGTTACCAGTTATTGCTGTTATTGTTGTTGTTGTTGTCCTGTGCCATTGTTGTAGGTCATAAAATGACCACTTTGCAGACAGGGGCCAAATCCCAGCGCGCGCACACAAACACACATATACACACAGGCTGCATGCACAAACTAACTCAATTTTTCAAAAAGTCAACAGCATTTTGAACAACATTTTCCAACAGCCAAACAAATGCAATTTGCCTGAACTTTTTCAAGGGACCTGACTTGACTTTTTCACTGTGTACTGTTGGGAGCTGCGATTTTTATTTTGTTCATTTTTTGTTTTTTTTTTTTGCCAATTAATTGCAGCTTTGCTTGGGGTTTCGCTCACCTTGTGACTGTCATCGGCAATCTGCTTCAGGCCAATCGAGAGGTTCTTCAGTTTGGCCGAGTTGAGCGACAGGCGCGACAACAACGGCTTAGCCAGTCCACTTTTCTGCGCCTCGGCCAGGTCCTTAGCATTCGCCTCCAAAATGAATTTCTCGCGGGTAACCAACAGATCCGCCAAAGTGCTGACGGCCAAAGCGCGTTCGGCAGCGCTTAGCGCCTGCATTTGACGACTGCCTATGCGAGCTGTCGAATAAAGGAGTTTGGCAGAATTAGCTATACACCAACAGTTGGGAAAAGTTAGTTTTACCCTTAACGAAACGATAGTTAAAATTTGTTTTTAACTATCAAGACAACCTTAAAGCAAGGTAGTTAAAGAATACGATCTACAAAATCAGGCCACAGTTAAAAACGTTCGACTTAAATGCAGGCAAAAGTTCGCAAAGCAAGTGCACAAAAATATACACATCGTAAAAAGACGCAATTTAAAGAGAAGGATTTGGGAGGAAAATTAAGAACCTTATAGAATAAATGCAATTCTTGACATGCCTACTTTTAACGTTTCTTGCCTCGGCAGTCAGCTCTGCGACTCTAGAGAATAACTTATTTTTTTTATCAAGAGCTTTATTTAAGGGCTATGAAAAGGGCTTTTCATCAGAAAACAATATTTGAAAAATAAAGTTTTTGAAGTTTTGGACTGAGCTGATCTGTGTAAACAGTCTTGCCTTGGTAAACAGTCCACCTCTCTTTTTGAATTTGCAGCCCTGGTTGGCAAACAAGTTGTAATATGCTTTTAATGCGGATTGAGCATTAACCATCCAAAAGAACACGAGGCATTACTGTCAGCTGGTTTCGCTTAACGCATTCTCCAGAATGACCCAGAGGCTATTTACAGCTGTCCGAAAATGAGATTCAACAAGTTGCAACTAGCTAATTAACAAGCACTTTTGAAGTTGTTTGCCAGCAACGTATTTCAGCTGTCTCTAATAACAATTAAATTAAACTTGCTAACTAAAAACTGCAGCACAACATGCCAGTCTGGCCAGGACCCGTTGGCGCCGCGGGGCCAACGACTAGCACTTAGTGCATTGCCACTGGGCAACGACGACGGTGAACCTCAACAGGCAGCCATTGTGACCTCGTTTCTCAACAGCGTCTACACTCAGCAGCTGCATTGGTGTATACTAAATGGCCACTATGTCAGTCAGGCACTTTTTGAGAGTGTTGCCTGCGGCATGTTAGCCCGAGCCGGAGCTCGCATTGAAAGCCACTTAACACTTAGCTAACCCGACTGGTTGAGACTTGGCCAAGCTGCTTGTCAAGTGTCAACAAACCAGCCAACTGTATTGCACTCTATTTAACCAACTAGTTAAATCATTCGTCGCGGCAAAAACATTTCCAAAAACCTAATTTATTTTACTTGGCAGCATTAACTAGATCTTTGCTCAGATGTTTTGTCCCTCTCTCTCTCTCTCTTTTGTGATCTTTTGGATTTTAATTAATTGAGAACTCTTAAGCCTACAAACAAAAAAATAATGACTTTCGCCTGGAAGACAGCATGGCGATAATCAAGGTTTGATTTGGAAGAAAGTTTCGCAATGTAAAATAGAAAAAGACATAAGAATTTATTATTAAATTTATCTATCGCCCATTTAACGCTCAGGCAATACAGATTATTATGTTAGAAGCATGATGACGCACAAGTGGCTCACTCTTTTTCATAGAAGATAAAAAGGCGATAGAAAAGCGATACTTAATCAAGATTGCTGGCCTAATGCAAGTTGTTTTTGTAGCTTACATCGAGTATTTTAAATAAATCAACATATAAATATGTTTTCATAAGAAAAGTTTCCAACAAAATTAAATAAACTATTTTCTGGTATTCGAGGTTGCGAGCTCAAGTCCCAGTGTTGTCCTAGTCTATGGCTTTAAAAGTTATATTCATAGTTAATAACCATATATTAGCCCTATTTAAGCCTCATCGCATGCCGTCTTATGCTTTTCTCTTTTAATTTATTCACTGCACTCTCTGCTGGCTTTTATGCATACCCAAACGCATTCGTAAATTCTTTGAGTCAGTCTCTATTTTTCCACTTACCATTCTCTGCCATCACCTCGACGGGCACTGTATTGCTGCCCTCCGTTGATTCCGTAAAGAATGTGCCAACTTTTCTGCCACCTATAATTGTCTTAATAGCCTTCTCCTGCATGCCGTTGCATATAACAACGCTGACTCCGCGATCCAGGGCCCAGGTAGCTGCCTTCACCTTGGAGTCCATGCCGCCGGTGCCCACCTGGAGAATGCAGAAAGTATTATAAATAGTTGGCCAAAGTGTGAAGGATGCAATAAACAAACAACCATAATAAACACCATTAAGTTGCAATACGGAACAACTGCAGCTTTAATGGCTTCCTCTGCCCCCTTTCCCCATTCCCCCCTTTCCATGACTTGTCAACTTGTTCAGAAATTATTGCGCGAGAATAGCAAAAGTTTCTACGGTGTCAACGCGTTTTGTCTCTTAAATATTTAACTAGATTTGCACTAATGCAGGAAACCCAGAAGCAAAAAGCAGATAACATTCATTGTAAATGTCTGTCACTTGTAATAGGACATAAATAACGGATGAAGTCCTTTCAAGTTGCAATTTTCTCAAATGCATACAACAAATATATTCATATTTGTCCTTGAAGCACTTGGGAAGTACAAGATACATGTAAAAATGTAAACAGCTTTTACTAAGTAGATTGTTTTTTGATTGATACAGATTTCAGAATTCGATAATAACTATATCAAGCTTCTAACTCTTCGCTTGGCTATTAAAAAACAATTGCTTTGCTCAATGCCTAATTAATTTATCTATGATTGTTCAAGTTCATTTTTTGACAAAATAATATAATAATAAGCTTAATAACTATTTAATCATAGTTCGGACATGAATTGTAGCTTTTGTTAATAGTAATATTTACTAAATATGGCCAAAATTTCGGCAAAAATTTTAAATTTATGAAAATTAAGGAAAATAAAAAATTACAATTAATATCACCGAAAATGTTCCTCAAATAATATTTTAGTTTAACTTGTATATGCGAAATATGACACATTGCATATTAGTCAGAAAAATTTACTAGTTGTAAGAATTTTTTAATTTTATGACTTCTTTGTCTTTTAAATAATTTTTTCTCTTTTCTGCCAACTTATTAATATATATTTATTATTTATTTCTTAAAATGAGGACTTTCATTTTAATCAAAAAATTATCTGATAAAAGTTGTTTAATCTCATGACAACATTCATGAAATGCAATTTTTAGTTGCTTTTTCTATACATGAGAAAATTTATTCAAAACAAAAAATTTTATTGTAAGAAGTTTTTAATTTTATGATTACTTTTCCTAATAGGAGAACTTTAATTTTTAACAAGAAAACGTTAAGGAAAGTTGCCCAATTTACTTTAAATATTATATTTTTGCCTTTTATCAAAATATACTTTTAATACTTATACCGAAATTAATGTTGGCAAGCGTTGATTTTAATACAAATAAAGTACTCACAAAAAGAAAAGCCGATTACCTAAAACCTGCTGTTGAATAGTCATACAAAGGCCGCTCACCTTTGACTTCTTCCCAAACTCGATGCTATTGATATCATCGCTGGTGTAGGTGTGCATCAATTTGGCGCCATCCTCCCAGGGTGGCTTATTATAAATGCCATCGACATCGGACATAAGGATAAGCAGATCCGCCTGCACCTCAGCGGCCAGCATGGCCGACAAGCTGTCGTTGTCCTTAATAGGAATGCCCTGCAAACAACCAGAGAGAGGGAGAGGGAGATCTCAGTCGAGCTGGTTTACAGTCAAGTGCTGCGTTTGAGTACGCACCTTTCTGGCACCACCGGCGGGCTCGTCGTCACGTATAAACATCGGCGGGGAGACGGCGTCGTTCGTGTTGATGATGGGCACAATATTTAGGCTAATTAATTCGGAGAGCGTGGAGAAGAGATTGTTGCGTGTTTCCTCGTTGTAGAAATCCGGCTTGGTCACCAGCACCTAAACGCATCATATATCAGAGTTTAAGTTTTCAGTTTTTTAGTGTCTGTCATTCAATTCGGGCTAGCCCGTAACCGACCTGTGCAATCTTAACACCATATTGCGCAAACATCGCATCGTAGAGTGACATGAGACCCGATTGACCCACCGCAGCCGCCGCGCGTGGCTCCAATGTGGCGCCATCGAACTAATGAATAGCCCCAAGCTTAGTGTGAAACTCTAAATTGCAGATTGCAGTGTGTATGTATCACCTCTTTGGTGTCCTTGGGGTTTAGTGTTTCGCGCATCGACAGCGACATCAGCAGCTCCTGGGCCAGTTTCTGTTTACCAAATGCCACGGCGCCGCTGGTGACCATTATGACTTCACGACCCTCCAAATGGCACTCGGCAACCTAGAAAAACTATACTTATAAGTTGACATTTATGGGAATAATTCGGAAATGAGGTCTTAGAGCAAATGTGTTTGTGTTGTGAACGATGTCATTACATGAGTGGAAATTGTATATCAATATGAAAGAGTTTGTCTTGACTGCTAAAATAGCTCAAATATTGTGTAAAGTTTCCTTTGGCTCGAAACTGAGCACTAAGACGGGAAAAATCATCCTAACAACTGTTGTCCAAACTTAACAATAACAAGAAATACATTTTCATACGCTTTGTTAGACGATTGGAGGGAATTAAAACAATTTTGCATCTGCCTGAAATTGGCGCGCCTTCGAATAAAATAATTCCCATTTTCTTTAACTTTGTGTTGCATTTTTGCATATTATTTTATCGCACACTTACCTGTTCCACAATGGATGCCAAACGACCAAGTGCCAATCCATGATTGTCCTCACGCGTGATCACCGCACTGCCCAACTTGACGACGAGGCGACGGGCATATTTCAGCTGACTACGTTCCGTAAACTGCGGATGTGCCTTCTCCAAGCGCTTCTCAATTGACGGCAGCTACAGCAAAATAAAGACAAATGCGACAAATGTAAGAACAAATCATGAAAGTCAAAGGCGACAGCTTGAATGCAAGGGAATGTCACTAGAAATGCAGCCTTGGGGTGTGAGGGTTGTCGGTTATCAGTAACCATCGGCGAACACATAATGAGGTCGTAAATTACGACAGCAAAGAACTTGGAAATGAAAGCAGCTAAGCGAGTTCCAGATGGCAATCCAATTAATTAGTCGTTCGCCCAGTTCCTGACTCTAATCTCTAATCATCGAACTTAATCAGTTTTGTGTTCTCGTGTGTGTAAATCATAATTATAATTGCCGTTAAGTCGGGGCTGTAAATATATGTGTCTATGCATAATAAATAGCCAGCAACAGCGGCATTTACAGCTAAAACACCTAATTATCAAGTATTATGTGTGTTAATTTGTTTTTTGGCTAACGGTGCGTATGCGTGATATGCGCTCACTAATGCAATCCAGCAAATGCATACTGCAATTGCAATAATTGTAAATGATGGCCAATTGAATTTTGCACTCAATATGCTTGGCACTCTTTATTTAAATGCCCTACAGCCTACTCAATATAATTGAGCTATAAAATCATTGGCATTTGTTTTCACTCGACATCTGACATGTCAGTTTAAATCAAATACAAAATAATAAAATACAATATAGACAACTGTGTGTGCTGCCTTCCGGGCAATAACAGCTAGCCCGATTGATCCCTGACAGTCGGAAATATCAGCTGAGCAAATGTTTCCGTCAACAATCACACGGACCGACACTTAATAAAAATAAAAAACAACACACACGTATGATTTATATATATATTATATATATATATATATTCGTTTGTTGCTACCAACGCAATGCTGCCTTATGATGCTTTATGAGGTTTATGAAAAATCAAATTTAATAAAAGGTTTACCTTAATGGATTGAAACATATTTGAATACTTGAATATTTTTCTGTGTTTTCTAATACTATATTTTAATGAATGAAATCTTTTCAAGCCTAAGATCAATTAAAATATATATGTTGCTATATTAAATACAATATCCTATTTAAATAAGGTACTTCTCATATGTAAGGAGCACAATAAGACAGGAAATTGCAAAATTTGATAAAGAATTCTTAAATAAAATGGTGTTTTATCCAATAATATTCCTTTGCCAAATATATCTGTATATATCTGATTCGATCTAGTTGATTCAGGCATATGTCAACGTCAATAAAATATTTACCCAATAAATTCGTAGACATCTCTTTATATGCATTACGCTTCTTGTGACAAAATTAAAATACCCTGCAGGAAAACGTTTTGTGCGCAGCTTTGATTTATTTACTTATTATGTTTGCAGCTTATCAGTATTTTTTTTATCAAAGGAAAATCTTGCCTTATCTAGTTATACGACCATTATGCAGTTTCTTTTCCACGTTTGTTTTTTTCACCAACACTCAATTCAATTTGTTTATTGATTGTTTAATCAGCGTCGACGTCGCAATAGCCCTATGCACACTTGAGTGAATGTTCAATATTTTGTTTAGTCTTTATATTGATTGGCTGTGCCCAGGCGCAATAAAAACCCGCCAAATTACTTGTGCTCACATATTTTATAACGAAATCAAAGGCAAAGGCAACGGCAACGGCAACAGCAAAGGCAAAGGCAAATTCAATGCCAATTATTGTACAATTGAACTGTAAATTAAATTGACGCGTAAATATTTTTATTTTTGCTTTACATTAAAACGTCAACATTATAAAGCTGTCAGCTGGCCAAGTAGTAAATGCCGTCCATAAAAATGTTGTAGCGATCAAAAGGTGCCCCGCACTAAGCAAACCGAAATGGCAGCAAATATTTATTTGGTTCTTTGTGTTTTCTATTTGGCTTTTACTTGGCTATTGACCGTTTCGCTTTATTCTCATAGCTCAGTTTATTTTGCTATCATTATATTTTGCCAGTCGCCCAATATATTAACAGCAATCAAACTAATACCATCTATTGTCTGGCTGTCAACGAGCCTGATACATTGCTCTTTGACTGCAATTTGTGCTTTAGTCATTTGAAATCACGACCAAACAAGATTTGGGACAGTAGATATATGATAAATTAGTTGGGCTTGGATACTAGTAAAGATTTGTCTAGCATTTAATGCTATCCTGTTCTGAATATGCAGGACAGAGGCTTTTTAACCAATGTATCATCGAGTATGATCTTACGATAGGAAGTTAACTTTTAATCATGTTTAACGATTAAACACGCTTCCATATCTAATGCAATTAATTTGCATAAATTTAAATCTAACCTTGGGCCATTGTTTAGTCAACTAAACCGTCTGCTTCAATTCATTTGTTTATTGTTTGTTATCAAAATTGTGGGCAACGCATGTTGTTGAAAATGATAACGTTTGTTGTTGCGTCTGGCAAGAGGTAATACTTGCGGTTCTGTGAAATCCAATTATCAAGCAATTAAATTGTTGACTGCCCAAAAAGTTTGGCTGCTCGCCGGAATAATTTACTGCGTAGGCAGAACCCATAAAACCAGTAATAAAACTTTGAAAAAAAAAAAGCAGACTAAGCGAGCAGGAAAAATATCTGGGATGGGTGTGAATAATTAGAAAATAAAGCAAATAAAGTGGTATATGTGAGAACTAATATATTTATGTATTTAAAATTTTCAATAAACCACAAAATATAAGACTTGCAATATCCTGAGTAGGGAGTTAAATTTTTACTAGCCAAAAGTAATCAACACATACATGAGTAATTAATTTAAATAAATTTGCATCATAAAAAAAGCTTTCCGTAGTAAGAAAATGTTTTTTTTGCAACTGAGCTTAAGATTTTAGGAAAAGTAAGTCTGCGATCAAGAAAACTAAAAAAAGCAATATTTACAAAAAAAAAAAAAAAACAAAATAGTAATAAAAAAATATAGTTAAAAGTCATAATAATAAGCAAGGAATAAAAAAATCAATAAATTTATAAATGTTGTTGAGAGAAAAATTAAATTTTAAAAAGTTTGGTAGCCCTTCCCGTTAGATAAGTTCTTTAAGGGCTCGAATCCCTCGCATTTGCATATGGGACACATTCTTAGCCGAATGGCAACGAGTCCCAGAACTTTTTAATAAACATACTTATATAGAAATAAGTATATTTAGCAAAGATATGGAGTATAGCAAAGGAAACTATATTTTATATATAATATTTATTTTATGGGTTTCATAGTTCATCGTTTTGCTAACTAATGTGGCATCTATTCATGTAAAAATTCCAAAACGTTTCTCAGCTGCCTCATCAAAAGCCCACAACAGCTGTTTGATTCACGTGCTCTACACAATATCTGCGCTGCTTTTTGACGCTTTTTGGCCATGCTTTACGCTTGTTACGTACTGCCACGTTTTTGTGCTCTGCACTGTTTCGCTTTTTTATGATGTACAGCACACACGCACAGGCACACACACACACGCACTGGTCCCGGCTGCTATGGCTCGAACTGGCCCATAACTGCCAACACGTGTCAAACTGGGGCGACGATGACGCCGGCAAACTAGTCAGGCCGGGGCGTTGGGGAAAGCTGACGAAGTGACGACCCTGACCTAGCCAAATCGTTTTGAGTGTCAAAGGCAACGCTGGACTTGCCGGACTGCGGACTTCGTGCTGCGGACTGTGGACTGTAGACTGCGGACGGCGTACTTCGGGTTCCGGACTACGGACTTTGGACTTTAGACATATGCAAATGCAGCTGTCGACCCTTGCCCGGGGCCAGGGCCAGTTGATGCATATTTAAAGGGGTTTTAAGTTTATTGTAAAAGACGGCATTGAATTTCCACAGGCAAAACAAAGCCGTTTGCCATTTCTCCAACACTCGCTAACCCTTCAGCAGCAACTCTCACTCTCTCTCTAGCTTTTTTTCAGACTGTACGTGCGTCAGTCTTGAAATACAATATTTACACTTTACAATTTATTTTAACACGTATACGCCGCACTGTACCAGCAGCTGTCATGCTGTGACAAGGCTTTTTGTGACATTTTATCAGCTTGTCATGCACACAATATTTTTTTCACGCTCTGCCACCCGCCTCCCTATTTATATGTTTTACATGTCCTTCAATCCGTACCCAAACTGCAAATGATTTACAGCATGCCCCCAAACCAAAGCCCTAAACATAAATCGATTTCCGCTGCCCATTCAATTAGCTCAACCCGCCCACTTTCAGATCCTAGAATCCTTTTTGCCATGCCAAGCTGTTGCCACTACGATTAGTCATAAAAAAAAGAGCGACAACAACAACAGCAACAACACATACGAAACTGAAATTCTCAACTACAATTTGACTGTTGTTGGCGCTTTTATTGAGCTGACTGAGTGCTGATTAAATTTTAGTGCCAAGGAAAATTTTATGCCTAATCTATGAGTGTGCGGTATCCCCAATCAGTCGCTTACATAACATCAACATTGGAGATGGGCATAAAAAAAGGCAAGCCATTTGACGCAGCTCTCTGTTGACGGCTGTCGTCATGGGTCTCGAGGGTCTCGAGGGTCTGTCATCAGCTTCAATGATGCCAGTAATTTTCCCCCATATTAAAATCAACTTTTTTTTGCAAAAGAATTATCGCCTTATCAGCTCGCTCATGCATTTTATTCATAATGATGTTTGAAGACTTTCTCTTTTTATTTATTTATATTTTTTACATACACATTGCCAGAGTCTGGGGCAGTAAGCGACTGACCTACGCTGCGCCAGCTTATGTTCTATTCGTGTACAGTTCTGTTATGCTTTGCATTGTGTTTGGCAATAGAAGTCAAAGTCTACCAATTTTATGAGCTCTGCTTGATAAGACCAGAGCAGACAAATTCAGCTGTAGGCAGTCGGGTAATCACAATATACACAATATACATTATTTTTCCTAAATCCTTAATATGAAAATAAGTTTTTCGATCTTTTTAATATGTTTATTAATTAAACAAATAAGAAAACGCCTTTATAGCTTTTCGCAGTTTTGATTCGGCAAAAAAACAAATGTGCTGACAGTTGTCTATCAAAACTGACAGCCCAGATAACAATCAATGCCTAATCGAAAGTAGTCTTTAAGATTTCATATATGCTACGTACTCTACATCTTATTTTTAATTATATTTTAAATATGCATCGCTCAGTTTATACTAAATAAGATGATTTAAAAGTCAGTTCCCTTCGTAAAATTTGAAGTTACTTATTTTGTTATTATTTATATAATATTTATTATTTAATTATTCTGTTTTTATTATCTATTTATCTATTTATTTAATTGTTTATTTATTTATTTGTTTGTTATTTATTAATTACTATTTATATTTATTTATATTACTTTATTTATTCATTTTAATTGTTAATTTACTTTGATTATTGATTAATTTATTTCGTATTTATTTATTTTTTATTAATTAATTCATTTTTTTTGTTATGTAATATTTATTTATTTTTTAGTATTTACTCCTTATTATTTGTTATTGATTTATTCTTATTATTATTGTTTATTCTAGTTATTAGTTATAAAAAGAATCTAGTTTTGCCAAAAATTATAGGGGCCAAAACTGACTTAGCTCTGTTTTCAGAGTAAGGCCAAATAAGCCTTCAATGACTTTTAATGACTCTAAGACTTTAGCAACAAATCAGTACATTTTTAACTGTGACTTTATGTCGATTTTTGTAATTAACATTTCAAGGTGTACATAATTTGTGTATCCTCTGGATTGGTACATTAAAAATTGGAGTGTAATTTGTATTTGTATTTTACAAACCGAGTACAAATATTCTGTTTGAACCAAACGTTTAATAATTACTTTGAGTTCATTTTTTGTTAAAATTTAAATGAAATTGTATGTAGTAAGTTTTTTATACACTCACTGGCTGTCTGGGTCCATGGGAACTGGCCGCCCTCCAGGCATTCCTTGCAAAACTGTTGCGCAGTGCCTTGCAGCTATTACGCAGCATATTGTCTAGTTGTATGTGTATATATCTCTATATGTGTTGAATAAAGTAAAATTATTGCGTGAGCGCACGGTGAAACAGCTCCGGCAGTGTTTGAACGAACACAGAGTATTATGTGTATTTAATCCTGAACAGGATTTGAGCACACGGTTATCACAGAAATACAGCGAAAGTAAGGTTTGTGCGAAACAGCGAACGGAGCTGAACGGAACCGTACCGTAAAACCCACCGAGTTCAACTGAAATTCGAATTGTTTTGGACCCGTGCACGCTCCAACCAAGTGACGGGATCCAAACTGACGGACTGCTCCGGTTCAGACTGCTTACTGATAATGAAGCGCAAACATGTGTAATTGTAAGTGCTCATTGCGATTGCGATTAAATTTGTTAGGGGCCAGCCCCTCCACTCAGCTCTCCCTCCCTGTCGCGCCCCAGTGTCGTGGCTCTTGTTGTGATTCAATTAGAAATGTTATCAATCACAGGCACAGCAACACACTCTCTCTCCCGCACACACACATGCTCAGCTCAGTTTCAGATTATGGCAAACATTTACACTTTGAACACGGAGCAGCTCGTAGGCTGCTTATCATATGGGGCATGGGAGAACTTGGCCGTTATCAGACCGTTCTGTGTTTGCTTAAACTGCATTGTTATTGTAATTATTGTTGCCATTTGCAGCTTTGTTGCAATTCCTGGGTCACACATAATGTTCAATAATTGCAGCCAAATAGCAAAGCATGAGGCTTTTTTGCAGCGTTGAAATGCTTTTCTACTCTTATTAATTTATTATTATATTTAAATAATTTAATATGCTCGCTGTGGTGTGAAAAATGCTGTGAAATTCTTCTGCGGACTTAGTCAACGCAACTAAAAGTTCAACGGAAAAGTAAAATGAAAATTCAATCGTTTACCTTACCTGGAAACTGAATTTGCTGCTGAATTTTACTTGGAAATAAAAGGCGCTTCTAAATTTTCTTTGAAATATTATAATTACTTTCCAATAAAAATGTTTTACATATTAGTTTGCCGTAAAAAAGGTTTTCTTCTGCAGCAGCAATTTTTTATGAATTACTTAAAATTTACTTAGTTCAATACTCTCATCAAAAACACATTTCTAAAGGCATTAATTACTTTTTATTTAATCAACAATGACTTTATTTGCATAATATCTGGTATTTGTGTATATTTAATAACTCATATATCAAATAATTAAAAAAGACATCACATGAAAACACAAATTGACAGCGACAATAGCAAAAAGTTTTCGCACATATTGATAGGCAACCAAATGTCACTCAAATGGCAAAAGGGCAATACGAACGCAGAAAAAATTTGATTATAAAATTAATTGTCGCACATATTGTACTATGAATAACAAGTTGTGGCATTTATAGGGTCAGCGAAGGGTTCAATCTATAGGCCAAATAGAGGGCAGTGAAATAAACTTAATTAACTTATAAAAAAAAAATTGCGAAACTTGTTTATTCAAAAAGTGCACTGCGAGGCGGCAGCACATCAGGATATCAACACGAAAGTGCAATGCCGGGGGGATAACAGGCAAAAAGGACACGGTTCATAATCAGTGCACATTGTGTGCAAATATCCTGCAGCTTTCATTTAATTATATTCGTAAACAACAACAACAACAAAAACAACAACAACAGAAGCAGCAGAGAACAGTTGTTGGACAAGTTGGGTCAGAAGCTGTTGACAGCCAACTGAGGCACACCAGCTCAGAATTATTTTCATAATTAAATGACATTAAAATTAACAAAAAGCAAAAACAAAGTTCTTGTTTTTACTGTTAGCTTTTCCTGTCGTGTCCCGGATTTCCAATTGCATAGGAAACCCATGAAACACAATAACAAAACCACAACCGAACCAGTCTACTGCCTGGGGTCAGATAAGTGCAAAATTATGTACCCGCCTGCGGGTTGCATAGTTGCTGGCGAAAAAAAACACATATAAATACAAAAAAAATTGCAAAGTTTTTCAATTGAATTTTATGTATTTTATGGGCCGACGCCGTTTCCGTGCTACTTTGTTTTATGTGTTCGTCGAGCGGTTTTTTGGTGCGCCAGAGAAACTCGGCTACATAAATATGAAAATGTGAATTTTGTGTGCTTGGCCTCAGGCTAAAGGGGGCCAAAGAAAACAATATTAAGCATACGCCGCGTCGGCCAAATTCCAAACAAAAATAAGCTCAATTCTATACATTTTCTACTTGGACAATATATAATAGCAAAAATATGATACCTAATTGGATATTCGCCAGAATTTACTCTATGCAGATTCTTTATAGTTTTCCATGCTTATTTCTTGCGCTCGCCAAGGCCAAAAACACCCATTTAAGTCTGAAATTGTTTGCATTTTACGAAATGTGAATGCACTGTTGAGCTTAAGCTTTTGAATTCCTGCAGAAGGTTAATCAATATTTTTTGTGAATATGTACTATATGTTGCTGCATCTGTAGCCAAGCGAGCCATTAAATTGGAACGTGCTGCTATTCCTTGCGATTGGAAACTTTTTTAAAATCTACTTTTCTATCTAAATCTCTGAGGCTATGCACTAATTGATATTCGCATTTTTTTTTTACAAAAAGGTACAACATTTTTAATTTGAAACGAATTTCTAATTGTTTTTCCTTACTTAGTGCTCAAATTACTTTAGTGAACCAAGCTGATTGCCTTTTATACACTTTCAGTAGGCATTACAAATGTGTTCAGGAATTTAAGTGCCACATTATACATACTTATTATATATTTGACATCATATATTTGACATGTTTATTAAATACATTTTGATAAAATTCTTAGCTGTAACACCTCTTTATATAATCGTCTTGTTTATTAGATATTTTTGCCTAAATCTGTTTCATAAAATTTGAAAAAGGAAATTTACATAAAATCTTGCCCCTTTTTTAATCAAATCTTTTGAGGGAGAGCTTAAGGGTATTTCAAATTCGATATACCAAAGACAACTTTTGTTTTTTGTCCAGCCAAGGTATGCTATTTTATCTATAGCATTTCCATCTCTTCTTTCATCGGCTTTTATATATACCACACACTGTCCCTTCTGCCTTTCTATGCCCACAATTCACTCGCCGTCACTTGGTGCCGCGTTTAATATATGCGCATTGGCAAAGTAGGTTCTTGTCCTGCGTTTCATTCTCTTAGCTAACAAAAGAAAGGAAGTAATGCCAGCCCGAAGGTTAAATACTCTTGTTGACATATAATATGTTATTTTGGAAAAAGCCTTTATTTCAGACAGCTCCTCTTACATAATATAGTAGCTCCATTAGATGTCTTGTAAAACTAAATAATTGTTCATACAAGAACTTAATATTTGAATGATCATTCCCATGGCAGGTTTATGATATATAGCCTGTCTATATATATATAGCCGATGCCAACATTTGCTCTGTCTGTAACTGACTTTTTAAAGTTTAATGATACATGTTTGTAAACTGAAGTTTTCGTTAATATTTGTCTATATTTCAGGGCGAATTTATCCTTAAATTAAGAACACTTTTACATGGGAGCTCTGTCAAATTAAATATAAAAAATAGTTTCTTGGAATCAGGAAAAATCATTTTACAAACCAATCTAAAGCATAATAATATTCTACTCTTACTAAGAAATTCTATCTCAAAATTGGAATAATACGAATAATGGCTAAAAGCACATTCTTTTTGTAGCATTTGATGCTCTTTAATTTTTGTGCGAGTAAACTAGAAAGTTCGTTTTTAGATTAAACAAAATATCTAGCTGCCGGCCTTGAAATGGACAGATATGCAGAAGATGAGCACGTATATATATATCTCGATATATCGACTATATATCTTTAAAATCCGAAAAATTCTCGTATTTGTTACACATTTATTGAGAAGATTTTAATACCCTCTAGAAGAGCATGACAAGAAGAGCATTCACTTAAAAAGCAGTTATGCCAACACCTAGGTGCAACAAGGCGCCCCCGCACAGACACACACACACACATACACCCCACACACACACTCGTGTGTGGGAGGCAGTAAAAAGTTGTGCATTGCAGCAGAAACTTCATCAAATCCTAGCTAATCACACTTTGATTTGCATTTCGCAGCCGGAGGGGCGAACTTTCTTAGTTGGCGGCACAAAAAGCGCAGCCAAGGAGCACACTTAACTCTAAGCGTCGCCGCGACATTGATGAATGACGCCCAACAACCACCCACCCATCCACCCATCCACCAACCCACGCGCCAGCCCCGCATCTTGTAATTATGCTAATGAGGCGAAAGACGTTCCGCTCCTGCAGCATGGAAGTAAGCTTCGCTGACTGCCACTTGAGTTAAATGCAATTAATTATATTTTTTGCCGCAGGGCTTTTAGGTTTAGGTTAGGTTACAGACTCGTATAGTTAGGCTACATATAGATAGATAGATAGTTAGATATATATATACTCGTATACGTATAGTTTGCAGATTCACATGGGTAATACTGGGTTTTTTTTATTATTCTGTGTTGCCGTTATTGTAGATTTGCATGTTGCTGCTGCTGAAGCTCACTTTTTTCTGTGCATTGACCACCACGGGCGGTCGCTTGCCCGTTTTGGGCGTGGGCGTGCCGCCGGGCGTGGCAGCTGCATTGACCTTGGCCACAGAGCGACGCTCCTGGAAGAGTTTCATGGACTTGCGGCTCAAGGGCAGATTCTTCATGTTCAGTTCATCCTCGCTGAAAAAGCGCTTCTCAAAGTTTCTAACCAAATCGCTATAATCGCTCTGCTGCTTATTCCGTGTCTCATGCAGCCTGAAGATGGTCTGTCTGCGAGCCAAGCTCTCACGATGTGCATCCTCCGCGCCCAATTTCAGTTCATCATAGTGGTGGGCATCCACATCGTCGTCATCGTCGAACAGTCGCCTGGGGCGTTGCAGCCGCCGAGCTATGTGCACCGCGCTGCCATTTAGCTCGAGGGCGGCATCCTCATCGCTGAGCTGTCCATTGGAGCGAAACCAGTCCAGCTGCGTGGTGGCCAGCAGCTGTGACATTGTGGCGAAGCGATGGAAGAACATGGCAATGAACTGTATGACCAATATGAAACCGAAAAATATGACAAAGCAGAGTCCAATGGGATCCAGTTCCTTGTATTGCCTATAGATGCCCACATGTAGATTGTCGCGATCAAAGGACACAAAATCTTTGGGATCTATGGGCCACTTCAAGTGCAAATAGTCCTTTTTTAGCTGCAACAGAAACACGATCAGCACAAAAATTGCATTGACCATAACGAACGCAAAGGCAATCATATTTCGCAGCTCCTTCAGATCATCGGCCATGGTTTGCTTTTGCTCCTTGCTCAGCTCGAGTGGCTTTAGGTACTGCTTGATCAAATCCTTCCAAAAACGTTGTTCCAACAGCGATATTTCACCCAGCTCCGAGTCGATGAGCAGCGGATCGCTTAGCCAGCCGGGCAAATAATTATCTGGATCATTGGGCGACTCCTGGCCATCATCTCTGAGCACGGGCGCCTCTCGCGTGCCCCAGCTGACATCGTTCATATTGAAAACCGAATAGATCATCAGCAACATGTACATCGAGGGTATTGTTATATAATAGATAACACCGCACAGCAAAGCCCAAAATTCCTGAGGATGCATGAGACCTACATAGGAAGACAGAAAGTAAAGCACGATTAAAAAAAAGCTTTTCTTTTATTGCCGCACTATGGCAAATGCTGCCCTGATGTATAATGTATGCCTAAAACATCTACTCTCAAAAGATTTTTTTAATATTATTGAGAAGTATCAGGTATCTAGCTTTCGTAATTTCCGACATCGGACGGCAAAAAAAAACAGATCTAATACTTTGTCGCAGACATCTTCTTCTGTGTGCTTAGGGGTATGCAATCAGGTGTCACAAAGCTTACCTGCAATTGTGATTTGAACGGCAACCAGGAGAAAGAAGAGCGATGCAGGCGCCAGCGGACCATCCTCGAGCATTTGAACAATGATGCCGATGAGCACAGCCATCATGACCAGGCAATAAAGAGCGCTGATCACAAATGCAATGAGCAGCTGGAACTTCTGTTTCAAGTATACGCAGCTGAGTATGAAAATGATTATGGGAAAGAAGTTCCATAGAAATGCAGTCCAAATGTCAATGGTGAAGACGGCGACGAGGGCGCCAACCATCATCAGGAATATGGTGCCAGGGCCGAGAACAGTGCCAATCATGAGCATGGCCTGGTACATGATATACAATGTGGATATAGAGTTGTTCTTCTCAACCACGGTGCGGGCATCGGCAAGTATATCAAAGATATTGGCTATTGTCGAGGGCACCCAGCGTCGGCGTTGATTGTAGAACTCATTGAAATACTCCGGCGAATGGGTGAATGCATCGGAGGCAGCGCAATATTCCACGCGAGAGCCCTGCTTTAGCAGCAGTGTGCAAAGCCAGCGATCCTCGCCCTGATCATATTGCACCATCTTCATGGCCTCCGAGCTGACCAGGGTGTAGCGTTTCATGACACTGTTCTCCATTAAGGCGCTGGCGCGAAAAAGGCTAAAGCAGCCCGGACTGCACAGGACACAGCCAATTACATGCTCTGTGGCCTTTTGCAGCCAGTGTCCAATCGCATACTCGAATTTTTGATACCACACCATCGGCCCGCGACCAACAGGATGTATGCGTCCGCAGGCAGCGCCCAGCTCATCAATTGCCTTCATGCGGTCAATGAGCAGCTGCACAGCACGCGGCTGAAAATCGATATCCCCATCGAGCGCCAGCAGAAATGTGTTCTCCGCAATGACAGCCTTGCGACGTGCCGACAGCTGCTCCGTTTCCATGATGCGAAAGCCCAATAGGTAATACATGTACATGACCTGCGACCAGCGCTTCTTGTGCCGTATTTTGTCCTTGTTCTTCAGATGTGCCACCATTTTTGTGCGTCCCGGCAGTGTCCAGACCAAACGGCCTCCATATGGCGTTTCAATCTTCAATGGCGGCTTGATTTTAATATTTACGCCATAGATTTCAAAAGCAGCCTTGTCTATAGTTCGTGTCAGCGTCTTCACGTACTCATTGAGTGGAGGATTCCGTTTGTTCTGACAATGTTTTTCGTCCAGTACAAAAGCATCATCAAAGAATATGTTAGCTACAAAGCGAAAGAGAAAAAGGGGGTTAAGACTTGACAGTATGGATTCAAATTATATTCTGTTAATTCATTTGAATCAAACTCAAGTGCTTAATAGATTGTTCTGCAATTCGTTAAGCAGGGCTTAAATAATTCATTCACCAAACTCGAGGACGTACATAAACTCAAAGATCGATCTGTTCGAGTTAGCAACATGTTCCAGCCACCAAGGTCGACCTACTTGAGTTAGCAACATGTTTGAGCTACATGTTCGAGCTGTCGCCGCCGAGGCGCATTGGCTTGAGTTGTGCCTGTGTAAAATAATACACGTATGCCTAAACTCACAACCTAGTTGGATTAGCTGGAGCTTCTTTTTACGAGCGACTCAATTTTTTAACTGCATCTGGAACAGCTTGAGTCGAACAGTTTTGAATCTTGACTCAAGCGATGTATAATTGTTCGAGTATTCGAAACGCGTTTCAGCATTGACTCAGAACAGGGTGAATACTCTACTGAAATATACAAAGACTTAAGAAATTGGTATCCAAAAAAAAGGTTTGGCGGGAACTTTTGGCTAGACGCCATTTTGGCAAGTGAATCCGGAAATGAAGACGCCAAATGCTATAAATATTCGCCAAAACCATTTTCACTGCAGCAGCTGCAGCTGCTGCATACTTTTCGGCAGCAGTGTATTTGGCTTGCATAGATTTATAATTTGACAGGCATTTATTTTTTTTTTTTGTGAGAATTTATATGGCTAGGCAAAGCCAAAGCAAATACATTTTCCATATGCATATCAATGCGAGACCAGGACAACAACTGCCGACGACAGCAGGGCACTCAGAACTGTGGAGTGTTGCGGTTGCAGGTCGAGGAGTCGTTGCTTATGCAAAATTTTAAATATTTCTAGTTTCGTGGCAAGAGAAAAGAGTAGAAAAACTTGAAATGCAACTGGATGCACTTGGCATATTTACATACTTTCCAATTCATAGTATTCATCATCCGCTTTGCCGCCGTTTAGATGCGTTTTTGCCATTCGCCGTGCGCATTGATCCTCATCCAAGCGTATAATTGATTTCAGAAATTCTATCATCTCCTCCTCGGTCTCGTGCCACATTGTTGCACAAACAATCAGTTGCGGTATTTTATCCTGTTCCTGTATATCGCGACTGGCATTAATGTCAGCTGCCAGGGCCAAGACTGGATCTCTGGGTGTGGTTAAATCGCTCTGATAAGCAAATCATAATTATATATTTATTAAAATACGTATTAGGGATAAATCTTATATTTAAAATTCGAAGCTTTCGGGAATGGAAAAAAATGAATGGCTATCTACGCCGAAATCTATATTTGTAACCCATTTTTCCTAGAGAATCTACATAATCTAACCATCTAAAATTGCCTCATTTGCTGAGTTTGTTCACGATATAATTTTAGTACAAAGCAGTTTTCAATTTTCCGCGTTCCTTCTTAGCAAATCGAAATTTATAGCAATTTGCATATGTGTAATAAATATGTGTTCAATTATTATTTGGAACAAATTTAAATTTTTTTTAACTATATGTCCTAAGAAAGCTATATAATATATTGACCCGATCAGGTGTACTCTGACATATGTAAATACTGCCTGAAGCATGTGTAGAAAATTACATGACGATAGCTTTTACAGTGAGAAACTTGAAACTAGGGCGATATATATATACATATACATTATAGAACCCAAATTATAATATATTTACAAGAGCTTCTCTTCTTGAAGTAAATTTCGGATTTAGTTTATGGCTGAGAACTTAACTTTCAAGTACCTGTGAACCTGGGAGGCTTTAAGTAAATAATTCACAGCTAGTCATATTTATAATCCTCAAAATCAACAACTGCGACTGGGTTTTAATTAGTTTTGCGTATTTCTGTTATTTTTGTAAGCCAGCTAGCTACATTGACGTCTAGCAAAAACTCAGCGTGAACCGCACGCACGGCCAAATTTGTAGCATATTTAATTAAGTTTACATTGACAAAAATTTGACTACAAACGCATATGTTTACATATTTATGTGTAGGGAATGGGAATGTATATGTAGGGAACGGGTAGGCACAAATACACCCAGAAGTTTGCAGTTTCCCCGTCATTTAACTTAATTACGACGCCTAACACTTGAAGCGAAACACGACACAGTCGAAAAGTCCTGTAGATGTGAGATTGAAAGATGAGGGAAGGCAGAGTGGGAGGCGAGGAGCGTGTAAGGATGTGTGTGTGTGATAATAAGCAGCAAGGCTCTGTGAACTGTTGACGCCTACGACTGGAACAGAATGATTGATGTTAACGCCTGATTACAATAATTCATTAAGATTCAAGATTCAAGTTGAAATCTCAATTTGGATTCGTTATGCGCAATTAATTGTACAGAGAACCTACCTTGATGGCCAGGTACTCATCGCTCCAGTCGAGAATGCGGCGATTCATCATCGAGCACTGATCCACGAGCAGGCCACAGTACCATGGGCACACGTACAGCTTCTCGGTGGGCGCGTTCTTATCATTCCGCGGCTGCCAGATGTGCAAGCAAGTCCAGATTTGTGCGAGCCACCAAAGTGGCCACAGCCACAGCGCATACTCCAGACTCAGTGCGCCCAGCTGAGCCAGATCCTGGCCAAGTGGCTGCAGCGTCAGGTAATCGGGCAGCAGGCCGTGCAGCGAGCACAGATCGGCTGCACGCATCTGCGCCAGCAATGTGGCCACACAAACAGTTACCGGCGCGGCCAGGTTGAGCGGCAGCGCATAGCTAAAATGCTGTATCTTAATCTTGCACGCGAACTTGCCGAAAATGTGGCACAAATAGGCAGCGCCCACCTGCAGCAGCAGTGCGTAGACAACGGCTCTGTTGCTCGATTGTAGCGTATACTGTCCCAGCGATGCGGGCTTGATAAATGAGGCGTTGGCCGTGTGTGCCAAATTTACCGTATCCTGCAAGCCATCCGTGTGCTGGAGTCGATGTCATCAGTGGGAGTCACAAGTCAACACATTTCTATCTAATGAGCATCACTTACCGTCAGGGTTATGGAATGCGATTGCCAAGCCTTGACGAACAGCGTAAAGTAGTCGAAGAAATGCTCGCCGTGCAACAGAAAAGCCATCAAGCCAAAGACGGCAATTTTAAGTGGTGCCAGATAAAGATACGTGTGGTAGCGGGACCGAGTACAGCGTATATTGCGTATTATATAGGCTAGAAAGTATATTAATAGTGGAATAATAACTGGGATAATAGTTAACTTGAATAATGTTCACAACTATACCTAACTGTACGGTAAATATATAGTTAAAATTCTATATTGTATGACCGATAACTCCTTAGTTTGGTTGAAACAAATTTATCATGAGCATAAAGTGTGACAAGAGTTACCGCACAAGTTGATATTAATAAACTGATTTAACAATAAGCTCAGACATATTTTTTCAACTACATTATAAAGTTCGGGTCAGCTAAATTTATCTTGCTGCACCTAGTCAAACGGCTCGCAAGCTGTTAAATATATTGATCGAAAGCGAAAAATAATTTGTCTACGGGGGCGTGGTATATCGGGATAAACTATATCGTTTACGGTTTTAATGGCATAGGGGACAAAATTGTGAATAACACAGTTCTGCAAAAATATATTGTACTTCTTGCCTTTTTCAATGTAAATATTAACAAAGTAAGTAAACAATTAACTGCAATCGCAAATTGTTACTTTATTTGAACCAGCGGTCTTTTCGCTTGTTGATGCGACGCTCAAAACACAATTATCGGGCGTGTTGCTGTTATTTGTTGATATTTACTTGTTTGTTGACGTTTCAAGCTTTGAGCAACGTTTTTCCCCAATTCCTAAGCCCTACCTCGGTTAAATTATAACCCAATTTCGAACCAAAAGAAAGCTTCAGTAAAAATATCAGCCTCGTAACTCTCACTAACTTATATATATAGCTTAATTTGTTAGTTAATATCTTGAAAGATGTTATTTGTCTACAAAAGCAATTTTATGAACACATTTATATAGTGTGTACCACTGTGCCGCGTACTGTCTATCAACTAACTGTGATTCAATCAGTTCACTCACCTATCGCCTCGTGCGTATTGGAAAAGTTCTCCCACCAGCGGAACGAGACCAATAGCAATGGTATTGCCAGCAGCTGCACCTCCAGCTGCGTGGACATGGCTGGCCAAATGAGAAAGACGCTGCCCTGTGATATCATCGCCAGTATGGAGGTGCCGTATACAAACATATCCGCAGATTTCCAATGGAAACGTGTGCCAGTCAACAGGTCTGGGAAAAAAATCAAATATATATATAGTGTTAAACAGAACGGAATAGCAATCAATTTAATTGCTGTCAGTCTGGCCGACAAAGAGGCTGATAAGACGACAGAGATTCTAGATGCCAGATGCCAGTTGCCAGATTCTAGATGGTAGATGTGTTACTCACTGAGCAGAGCGGGCACAAAGCAGACGCAGCAGCCCAGCATTGCAGCACGGGTGACATCCAGCTGCGGCAGCACGGTGAAGGTGAGCAGAGCCAGGCCAACGACGTGCAGTAGCTCGAAGAGTGTGACCTGATTAGCGACAACGGCAGTGTGACCTTATCAATCATGGAAGGCACAATAAATACCCCAACACATTACTCACCAGCGTCACTTCCAGTCCGCTGGGCCGCCGCTCTCGCTTGAACATGGTGATGCGCAGGGCGCGCAGAAAGGTGAACAGCTCGGGTGCGGCAAAGGCAAAGATCAGGGCCCATACCCAGGCAATTTGTTCCAGTTTGCTGCGCACTGCCATCACCTGGCCATCGAGTAGAACTGCATAAGGGCGGGGGCGCAGAGAGCAGCTTATTAAAGTTAACCCGGAGAGCATAGCTTGCCCTTGACTTACGGTATTTGCTGCACACTCGCACCTTTGCATCGCCATTTGTATTGCCAGCCATATACAAATAAATCAGATTGGCTGCCACGCTAGAGCCCAGTACCACTCCAAACACCAGCAGATAGGTGAAAAGCTTGAAAAGTTTTAGGAAAAATTGCAACTTTTTCCAGTAGGCATCGGAGCCACTTGTGCGCTTCGCTGGCGGATCTTGAAATGAGTCCCACAGCGGCGGCTTATCGCGCACTTTCCTAAGGGTAATATAGTCGTGTGTAATTAGTAATTAAATTTGTTCTTTTAGCCTTTTCTTTTGGCCAAACAACTAACCGACTGCGCACAAAATAGTCACTCTCGTAGTCCGCACTCATGTCTATAGGCGACCATTCACGTTTTCCAACTGAATCGCAATGCACTCTCGCCCCATTATTGATGAGGCAGATAAGTTAAGGTTACGAATCGGCGATATCATCGATGTGCGTAAGTTGACAGCATGTCAACAAGACGCGCCCGATAAGGCCCACCATGGCACAAAGATCTCTTGGCCCATGAGCCTTAATTGTCACTCTCATCAAATATGCCCATTAATGGTGGGTTTTAAACATTTCAAATATCTCTTTTTTTATTTTTGCCATGTTCAATAGCATTTGGTGTGTTGCATTCTAGGTGTGTTCCGCTTATCAATTTGGCTTTGTGAGTTCGCCGATTTCTTGTAAATGCAAGCAAATAATTTATAATCTTTAATGTGGTTGAACGCTTGGAGCTCTACATATATAAATTATGTAAGCTCAAACAGTATCAGAGTCTTTTCAAGTATCTCAATGCTTAACGGAAGTAGTTACCCACTACTTGAGAGCTGTCAATGAAATAAGCTAGCTCTAAAGTTGAATATTCAAGTGCGGCCTCGTGTGCTATAGACTTTCTTTACGCTGGAGTAAGTGTTTCGATCTATACCAATTATATTTTACTGATTGGAAATTTTATTGAGGCATAACATTGAATGTCCGTAGTGTAAAATATTAGATGACGCGACAGAAAATTGATTTGCAAACTTTTCAACTGTTTTTAGCTTTCTTTTATGTTTGCAGCTTCAAATCTAAGAATCCTTTGCAAATAGAATATTAATAAAATATCGACTTCACAAATTAAAAATATTGAACTCAAAGTAGTAAAATGAACTTGCGGAGACGTAATTGTAAAATTACAACAATGAGAAACAGTTTAATGCTACACTTCTACAAGCTGCCATAAAGTTTAATCTGCAAACTGATTATTACGATTCCCAGGTCAGAATTTCGCGTCTTACTAAAGGCAAAAGCAAACCTGCTGTTTTAGTTGTTTAAAGAGTATCCAGCAGAACGAGCAGAGCACAATAAATTATAATATAAGATGGCCATGCACGAATTGTAGTATACTTTAGGCAGAGCCGAAATGGTTTGAAACACCGCTAAACGGCTTACTGCTTTGCATTTCAACAGATGGCGCCACTTTACATTTGTGCTGTGCATTGAATAAATATTTATTGCTAGCTGAGCTTAACTTGTAAAATATGAAATATATATGTGATATATATGTTTTATATATACATATAAATATATGCACATAAAGACAAATAATGAGAATGGTCTTATTATTTTAAATATATACATAATAATATATTAAACCATGTACATAAAATATAAAAAATAAATAGTTGTGCTCACCATGGCAACCTATCCGATCCGAGCTCCATGACCCCCTCAATTTGTACTGCTGGCTCTTCTTCTTGCTCTGCTTTTCTTATTTACGATCTTAATGCTCTATTCATACAACTCTTTCGTATTATAAAACTATATAAAATACAAATAAAATATACACTATCTAGAAACATGAAACATTCCTGTGCTTAATTTATTTATTAATACATTTAATGATAGCCTCCTTTTACATAAATAAGAACGGGTACACGCTATAATATATTCAGTGTTTGTTTCTTCTAGTTGCCCGCTCAAAGAGTGAACGGTCTAATTTTAATTAATTTACATTTAGTTTTATATACAATAAAAAATACTATACAAAAATAATCGACACTTTCACTTAATACTAGACACAGTAAAAACTTATTAAAACTCAACAAATGCATTCGGCTTGGACAAAATAAAATCTTTGGCAATCGCAAAATTGCTAGCAAACATTCGAACCGTGCAGTTCGCTAAAATAAAAATTGATCAGCACAATCTTCTAGGCGATTCCTGATCCTCATCCTCCTCATCCGTGCGTAATTGGCGTGCGGTATCCAAGTCCCGGGCATCCTCCATTGTTGTGGGCAGCACTTTGTCTGCCGTCTCGGGAAAACCAAGCGTCAGAAAGCCGCTGACCAAGGCAAAGGTGGCAAATAATATTGAAGGCGCGTGCTCATAGTATTTGGCCTAAAGAGAACAAGAGTTAGCTGTGCAATGCGTAGAGCGTGGCCTGGTACTTACCAGCAATGGGGTTTGCGGCGCCAGCATAGAGCCAATGCGGCCAACCATGGAGCACACAGAGAGCAAACTATTTCGCACATTGGTGGGAAAGATTTCCGAGGTAAAAAAGTACAAGATCTGAAAGCTACACGTAATAGCCAACTTTCCAATGAGGAACAGCGTCAGGGAACCAGCATAGTCATCTGAAAGATCAACAAATTTAAAGATTTATAAAAGATAATACACATTCCTGTGTATATATAAAAGTGTTTATCCCGACTGACTAGATACTTTGATCCCCAAAGTTGGGAAAAACAGAGTAGGAAAACTATCTGAACGTCGTTCAAGCCAGAGAGAGATCGCTGGTTCAAAATAAAATGCTTGTACTTGTCATTCACAAAAAAAAGGGATAAAAATGTATTAATAAATACCTCAAAGAATTGGAAAACTATTGAAAGTGTTGAATGTTTAACTGTCAAAAATACAAAAGTTCTTTTCAATGCCTTATTTTTTCAATTTCTACCCTGTCTTTGGGAAGCGTCGGTCAAGAAAGTGAGAGATCGTCGGTTCAAATCAAAATTTTTCTACTTGTTATTCACAAAAAAATGACTCAAAGAAATGGAAAATTATTGAAAGTGTTGAACATTTAACTGTCTTAAATACAAATGTTTTTCTTTTCAGTTTCAACCTTGTCTCTGGGTAGTGCCGAGCAGCAGATTGAGAAGCGTATTGTGTTCGGTTTCATCATGTCTTTTTAAATTCAAAATAATAAAGTGTGCTTTTATTTGAATATAAGCAGACTTACCTGAACCGACAGCAGCTGAGGCGCCCATACAAATGGCGCAAAGCAGCATTGAGGCGCACAGCGAGTACCTTCTGCCAATGCGATCCATTATGATAAGTGGCAGCAGTAGGCCGGGAATCTGCACAAAGCCATTGAGCATGAAATTGTTATATTTGCTGCCGCCCAGATTGACCGAATTCAAGCTCAGTCCGAGGGCAATCAGCGTGTGTGTGAACCAGCAGAAGCAACAGTTGGCAATGCGCCAAACGAAGAAGCGAGCGGCCTGCATAATCGGATACTGGCTCTCGTTGGCCTGCTGCAGTTTCTGGCGATTGTTGGCGAGCAGCTCATCCACCTGCTCCTCGGGCAAGGGTCGCCTATTGATTCGAGCCGCACGCCTCAACACGTCAGCCGCTCGCTTTTCCGCGCCCTGGCTGAGCAGCCAGCGCACACTCTCGGGCAGAATCCAGAGAAATAGTATTTGCAATACGGCTGGCGCATAGAGGCAACGCAGTAGCCAGCGCCAATTCTGCACATGTGCTGCCAAAATTCCCAGACACGCCTCTCCTATCGCATAGAAAATGGTGATAATGGTGGCTGCTGCCACACGACGCTTGGGACCCACCAGCTCGATGGCCAGCAGGAAGGCCGTGGGAAACAGGGTGCTGCCCACAACCATGTCGAGGAACTCGAAACACACGAACATATAATAATTGGTGGACACTGAACGTATTATGCCCATGAGGGCGCTCAAAGCTCCGGCAATTGCCAACATGTTGCGACGACCATAGCTAAACAGAAAATAGTTCGATTTAGTATTCAATAAATGATTGCAATTGCTCCACTTACCGATCTGCAAAGAAGCCACCCAAAGGTATGCCCACAAACTGACCCACGTTGTTTATGGTGCCCACCAAGGAGAGCTTCCATTCGTCTTTGCAAAAGATGCCAAACTTTAATCATTTAAAATAAAGAAAAAGAAAAAATTAAAATAATATAAAATTTTAAAAAATAATAATTTAAATAATATATATTAATTAAAAAATAAATAATAAATAGGTGAATTTTATACATTTAATTTTGTTAAAAACTAATCATACACAATTCCATTTATTTAATTAAAAAAAAAACCGCATAAATATGTAATTTTATACACCAACTATACAAAAACTTCAGAACTGTAAGTCGTTTTGTACTATTCTATTTAACGCAGTTTTCTATATTTTAAAAAGATTTCAATGATTAAGCATCTTATTTAAATTATTTTTCAACTTAAATGTTTATTTTTCCGTACACCCACTATTTAATAAGAAAGCTTGAATAAATTAGCAAGCACGCCGAAGACTTAATACCCTTGTGAACATTTGCCTTACGGCTTTGCAGATACATGAGAAAAGTGTTGCTCGTATATGGTAAGCCTACCAATAAAGCTATAAAATAAAGCACTGCGATTTTGATAAAATTTTGCTCATAAAAAAGCAGCATCATTAAACTAGTAAGTGCCGAATTTGGTTTAGATATATTGATAAACAAAAAAGTTTCCCATACAAGAACCTACTTTTCGACTGATTATTCTTATGGCAGCTATATGATATAGTCATCCGATCCGGCCTGTTCTGACATATGTACTGCACAAGACTATAGCTTTAAGGCTGAGAGACTCGTTCGCATGGAAAACAGACAGACGGCCAGACGGACATGGCTATATCAACTGGGCTGTTGATGCTGTGAACTAGGATATATTTATTAATTATAATATACTCTACAAGAGTATAAAAACCAACGCATAAATAAATCCCAATAGATAAATCTATACCTTTTTGAAAATATGTAATATAGTAGTTTATGCTGAATATTTACCTCAGTCGATATGGTTTTCTCTTCGTCTCGAAATTTAAAATCTGTGCCGCAGCTTTCGGTAGAATTGCCAAAATACTCAGCGGCACACACATCGCTCGAGGGAGTACTAAATACACTACTAGACTCCGATTCGTTTAAGTTAACGTAACGATTACACGAATCCCAAGCGGAGGTCTTATAAGGCACCGTAAAATTCAGCCAGGACTCGTCATACAAGCTGGCCGGACTGTCACATTGCGTTATATTGCATCTAAATCGTGTTTGGATTTGGTAATTAAAGAGACACGAAGAGAGAGGGGGAGAGAGAGAACATACCTGTGCACCACTGTGCTGGCGGTAAACACATAGGAGATCGAAAAGAAGGCATTGAACACCATGGGCACACATAATAGCACATAATTAATTATCTGAAACCGTCCGAACTGCCCGATCCGCACCAAAATGGCATCCAGCGAGTTATCTTCACCAGCGGCTGCCTCCACATGCTCAGCCTCAGAGGCAGTGCCAATGGCATGGCCATTGCTTCTCGCCGGATTGTCGTTGACAGCGACGGCGGCGGCGGCGGCGCCACTCCCCTTTTTGCCAGACATGTGCCCGAATATTATATGATAAACTGACTTTCAGTAAATATTTCCGTTCCTTTTTCTTTTATTTTCATTTATTTTTTTATTTCATCAATTCGGCGTGTACAAATGCACTTTTTAGCCGACGCGCGGTTTATAAATATGCCGCAAAATACGTGAGCTTTTTATAGCCCAAATACGTTTAGAAATATCGTATAGTTTTTAATACGCTTTTACGTCTCCGTCACGGAGCGTCCGTCTGCGAGCAGTGCCGCTCATTGACTGATTCGTTCGGTGCGCCCATCGCATCGACCTCTATTTAGCCAAATCAATTCACATGGATTTTCAACCTGAGTTAGCAATAGTCTTTAAATGTATGAAAATCTTTTAGAAAACGAGATTCGACAATAATCTTAAAAGCAACAATTTGTGTTATCTCTCAAACTCTTTATGAGCAATGGTGGTAGGACTGAGATCTTATAAAAAACTTTTGACAAAAATTGTATTAAACTTTTATAAATTTCAAACATTCTATGTATACCCTATATTTGTATTATTTTCCTTTTTTTATCAATAAAAATATAAAGGCGTTTCACAAAAAAAAAAATGCGAAATTCTTTAAAAGTACGGATAAAAGGGGATCTTAAAAATAAATAAAAAAAAATTTTAAAATTCTAAAGTTCTCTGTGATATATATTATTTTAAAACAACACAAAAAGTCATAAAAAGCACTATAAATAAAAAAAATTTGTGATATATATATTCTTAAGCACTAAATAAAGAAAAATGTTTCCCACTTTTATATGAAACTCTCTCAATAAGCTAATTATATTCGACAAGAGTATTTGGTATGCGGTCTACATTGAATGCTTATTTTTTCGTTTTTGTTTGTTCAGTTCTGTTTTGCTCTGCTTCGCTCTTGCCTGATTACGACATTTGGACGGCGTGCACGCTTTAGATACGAGATCCGCTCTCCCTCTCATGTTTACTACGTGACTTCAATCCCCTGCTCTCTGGGCGCCGCTCGCGTCTGCTCTTATCTTGACCTTATCAACTAGTTGCTTAATTTCGTAGTTGATTTTGTTGGCTCATCGCATTTGCCGTCTGCACCGAAGACCCTAAATGGCTTCAACGCATGATTATTGATTGATATAGAATATAATGTCAATTTACAACGTTATTATCGCCGTTTATTGGCCCTTATCAGTGGGCGCCGCGACATAATGTCTGGTACCAGCAGCTGCTGCTGTCTGTATTGCTCTAGCCACAATTCTGAATGGGTCATTCAGCTTTTTGGCTTACCTGTGTAATTGAGCGTAGTGCCTAGTCAGTATTATAAGAAGCTACAAAGGAACATAGATATTCAGTATTTGCGTTAATTCAATTAATGAAACATTTTAAGCACAAATAGATGTTATTGTCCAGCTTTCCGGCATCCCGCTCGAAGAAAATTAAAATCTACCCGCTCTAACCAATGGTAAACAAGAGAGTTTCCTATTTTTCCTATTTCCTAAATTGCTGAACTTATGTTATCATTAGGTTCCCATAATTGTGCGAAAAGTGTGAAATATGTCTCAAATGAATTTGCATAAAGATCCTTAGAGTTAAATTTAAAGCCGAAATCTTTCCACCTATTAGGTGTGGATTTTGCGAAAGGTGTGGAACACTTCACAGTGATTTTTTATGGGTTTTAAAACCGATATAAAGGTAAACAAAAAAGTTTCAAGATTCTTTCAAAATTTCGGGTTGCTTTTCGTGCTCTTTCATTATGAAAGGTAACAATCCGTCAGGACAAACAGAGTTTTATTCATATATCGATATAAACATAATCTACACAGTAAATAAATCATGTATAATGCGTAATACTAACTGTAGTACATATATCTTGCACTCTGAATAGTTTGATAATATTTTGGAATTTTTCAATGATATATTGTGGTGCATAAAGATAAGTCTGGATTGGCATTGATGAATGAATGGATAAATCAATAAAATACTTATTGGAAATCAATAATAAATAGTTTATTAAGGAAATAGTCGTTGTTCGTTTTATTGCCTAATTTGACTGCCATTTTATATAATGAATAATTTGTTGATCGACAATCCAATTTGAAATGATAAGATTAGCAAGTAATTGAAAAGATTTGTCGCCAATTTCAACAAATGGCGTCAAGTGCAGGCATTATCTTATTACAAAAAACACGAGCCGAACAGTTCCAAGTATTCGACACTCTATACACAATTCAATATTTTTGCATGTCATTCAACACGACAATCTGATAGACAAATATTTACAGCAACTAATTGAACCCAAATATACCCCAGACGTTGCTATTTTCAGCTGATTAGACAGCAGTTTTTGTGGCTGCCGAAACTTTTGGCTGTTGACTTCTGTCCAGGGCGCGAGCCTCCTCCAATGTCGTGGGCAGCACTTTGTTGGAGGTTTCAGGAAAAAAGAAGCTCAACACCGAACTGAGAATGCCAAATGCGGCGAACAGCAAATGCGGCGCATATTTGTAATAGTATATCTAAAAAGAAATATCATGTTAATAATGCATCAGCCGATCGGCAATTGTCACACGCACCAAAAGCGGCGTTTGTGGCGCTAACATGGAGCCAAAACGACCCACCATCGAACAGAAGGAGAGCATACTGTTGCGGCAGCTGGTGGGAAATATTTCGGAGGTGAAGAAATACAGGGTCATAAAACTGCCCGTCGAGCACATTTTGGCCAGAAAGTACAGATACCAAGACAATGTGGAATAATCTATAAATAAAAGAAAAATTAAACTTCATCTTATGAGATATTAAATTGAAAGTAACAGGACTGCAAACCCAATAAAAATACGTTCGAGCCGGCTCTTTGCCCTGAAACAATTGAATTTGTAATTTAAAGCTGTCCGTTTAAAAAAAATATTGCAAGAAAGTTAATCTCTATGGCATATACTCTGCGGATATCCAATAATTGGGGCCCAGGTTTGAACCTAGGCTCGCTCAAAATTTTTAACATTAATATATTTGACAACTGGTTCGAGTTATAGCTCGGATTATCTAACAAATAAATTGGAATTGCGCGTCTTAACCGGTTCAGTTCGAAGCGTGTTTGCAGTCTTGATAAGTAAATATATTCTAGAAAATGCACAACTGTGCATCCCGACTCGGACTTACCGTTGTCCAGAAGTGCCATCACAATAAGTAATAAGGAACAGGTGCTCAGCGAGAGACTCAAGGCCCAGCGCCTGCCAACGCGATGCATCAGCAGGGTGGCAACCAAAATGCCCGGCAGTTGCATTAATCCCGTCATGCTAAAGTTATCAAACTTGTTGCCTTTCAATTCGGTTGCATTCAGACTTAGACCCAGGGCTATGAACGTGTTGCTGAACCATAGAAAGCAGCACTGAGCAATGCGCAGGCCGAGTGCACTGAAAATTTGACGGACGGTGTAGTGACCACCAGATGTCTCGGATTCGGCCAGCAACTGGCGATTCATGAGCACCATTTCATTGAGCTGAGTTTCGGGCAAGGCCCGTTTATTAACACGCGCCACCTTGCGCAGTATCTGAACGGCCTCCATTTCCCGAGATTGGCTGAGCAGCCAGCGTACGCTCTCGGGTATATAGCAGATGAAAAGCAGATGCAGGAGCGCCGGCGTGTAGAGCACGCGGAGCAGCACACGCCAGTCAAGAATTAAGCTGGCCATATAGCCCATGGCCGCTTCTGCCAGGCCGTAGGTCAAACTGATGACCATGGCGGCCACAACTCGATGCTTGGGCCCGACCAGCTCGATAGCCAGCAGAAAGGCGGTGGGAAATAGTGTGCTGCCCACCGCCATATCCAGAAACTCAAAGAACAGAAAGCTGTAATACTCGGGCGCATAGGAACGTGCGAGTCCTGCCAGAGCGCTCAGAACGCCTGTCACAACGAGCATTGCCTTGCGTCCATAACTACAGTTGAAAGAGAATCATTTGAGACGGTTTTTTTATTTAATTATAATGACTCACCGATCCGCTAAATAACCGCCCAGGGGTATGCCCACGAACTGGCCAATGTTGTTTACCGTGCCCACCATGGAAAGTTTCCATTTATCGGAGCAAAAAATGCCAAACTGCAAACCATAAGGTATAATTGAATATATAAATATTTAAATTAGTAGCTTAGAAGTTGAGCCCTAATTCAATTGTGTTTCGCTCATGGTCGTGAGCCGGCGTGTCTTAGGTTTGAGTGTAGCTCTAAGCAGGTCGCTGGTTCAAACTCAGCGGCAATTTTTAATGAATTTATTCAATTTGCAAAAATCAAATTAAGCTGGTGGTAGATTGAGGCGCATTGTTACTGATGTTGGCGCATTAGACCCTAACGATGCCGGGTAATTTCTTCAAATTTTTGCGTTAAATATGCGATTGTATGATGTACATATGTAATATAAATATTCAACTTAGCCCAGTCTCTGATTCTTAATATTAAATATAACTTCACTTAACTTTACAAAGTGACACTTACCTCTGAGGCAATGGTTTCCTCGTCACCCCTCAGCTTATAACCCGCTTCGCAGCTGACCGGATGACTGCTATTAAAATGATGCTCCTCACAGAGGGCTCCATTTGCCGGCGTTGGCTCAAATTGGTTACATTGATCCCATGCTCCATTGTGCTGAGGTATCGTAAAGTTCAACCAGGGCTCAATAAAGCTGCTGTTTGGAGTATCGCACTGTCTGATGTTGCATCTAGAATAAGGTTTATTTAGGATTTAGCTAAGTGGAGAGAAACGCACTTACCTGTGCACCACAGGGCTGGCCGTAAACACATAGGATATCGAGTAGAAGGCATTGCATACGATGGGCAGGCTGAGCATTATATAGTTGAGTATCTGAAAGCGCCCGAATTGTCCAATGCGAATGATGAGCGCATCCAGATGATTGTCTTGGGGGGACGCTGCATCCGCTGCCTTTTCCTCAGCCGTCTTGGAATTGAACTGCGCTTCTCCCATGCTTCAGTCTGAGACGTCTCTAGGCAACTGAATTGCTCCGTGCCTCAGTGAGAAACTAGGCGCGCAAAACGCTTATTTAATTGACCGCATTATGCATGCCACCCAGCGTATTGGGGGTGGGCCGTTGGCGGGGTTCTGCTGCTCCACAAGTTTTTCACACGTTTTCAATTACCGTCGTAAGACGGCCGCAAAAGCGTGTCGCAGCTTCTGAGACTTAATTGCTGGCTACAAATATTTTAGGCACTGCAGCTCAGCTGAGCTTAGCTTCAATGCAGTTCTACTAGAAGTGCGGGGCTAACGAACTCGCCAGCTGTATGAAAGAATTCAATGAGCTCTTTATTATACAATTTATGTTCTTTTATTGTTAAACTTTACGAAAGAATTTAAAAAATATCACTTGATGTTGGAGTGTGTGTGCTTATGTGTTTAATATATGGTGAGGCTGTTTAGCTAAAACTACAAATACAATATCATGTTTAAGATTACTAAAGCTTACTCGAACTGAGAACTTAGAGTGTACATTAAGCAAGTGCCAGAGAACAAGCAATTTACTCAAGAGTTTCTTCTTAATAACAGTTTTGTTTTTTGTTATTTTTCATTTATTTATTTTTCTGCCGTTTAACTGGTTTCAGGCGTGCTACTAGCGAATACTGCATAAAAGTGCCTACTTGTAATATACAACCTACAAAAGTTAGTCGTAAATCTTTTTTAAAAACCACAATTATAAATACCGATCGAAATGTTGCGTTTGTGTCTAACGAAATATCAATAAATATTACCTCGCTAGAGAGGCTGCCATAACTAAACTGATATAACTACGCATATATAGAGCTATATATAAATATATAAACTGATACACTATAAATATGCAGCTCTCGACCGCAACTACAACGTTCTGTTCTATACCTCTAGTTAATATCAATCAATCTTCTGAATTTGCAATATGATAAGTTTCCAACTAGTTAAAAGAGGAATGCTCCAACCAATCTAGACCGAAATCCAAACTGTTTACAGATTATACATAGGATTGCTGGTGGCATCGAACAGCTGAGTGCCCGTTGACTCAATCATGGAGCGCAGCGCAATGCTGCGCTGTTTGGCCACAGCCTTACGCAATGTCAGCTCAAACACATTGTCCTCATCAATGTTGTCCATGGGCAAATGCTGCCGGCTGTCGGCTGGCTGTTCGGGTGTCTGGAACACCAGTTGTTCGTGCTCGTACAATACGCATGTTTCGGCAAATTCCTTGGCAAAGTATTGTGCTGTATTTCGGTTTTGTATAACCTCGCTGGGAAAGCATTGCAGCAGCTCCTCGAAGCTCAGCTCCGCTACCAGATTGTTGAGTATTTCTGCGAAAGATATTAGTTTTAACACTTGTTTACTACCTTAATCAAGAACAGACATAATTGCTTTAGAACAATTAATCTACATGGACAGCTTTCACACAAACCTGCAATATGTGTCTTCCAATTGGGCAGCGCTTCCTGTTTGCTTAGTATCTTGCGCAGCAAAGACTCCCAATGCTTGGGCGTAAATCCACAGGACTGTAAGCAGAAACAGGCTCAATTAGTTTCAAGATATAGCTTATAAGAAGTAGATCATTACCTTGCCATACTGCCACAGGAAGGCGGGACAAAAGCTCAACATATAATTGATAGCCAAATTTTTAGGCAATATTATGACCAAGAAGCTATCGATGCCCATTAAGTGGGGCGATTTCTGTATGAAAGCCAAAAACTCTGAAATTATCTCGCGATCCACCTTACTGGAGGCCAGTAGACTTTGAATCTTTAGAGTCAGAGTCAAGAGCTCGTTGTGCCAGCCTGTAAACCGCACCTCGAACTCGCCCTCGTCCTTTTTGGGATAGCTAAAATCGCTGCGCTCAAAGGGGGGCAACCTGTTCAAGTATTGGGGTCGTTCCAGCAAGCACGGTATGGGTCGTATATAGGCTTTGATATGCTGTTCATATTCCTCGCCCTCGCCTAGTTTATAATCGGGAATGTAGGGCACAAAGATTAGCTTGTTTGATTGATTTGGTTCGCTAGCGTGGCGTACGCTCGGCTTGCTGCAGTAATTGGGCGCCATGCCAACCATATATGCAATGCATTCCATTCGCAGATTCAAGAAATCCTCGCGGCCGCTTTGCTGTTCGACATCGGCGGATTGCAGATCGGTAATGAGATCACTCAGAGCCTTCAAACGACCCATATACATGCGAAAGAGTATTTTCAGGCCCTTCAGATTTGTGGCAGCCACATCATCGTCGGGTTGCGGTTGCAAAAGCGAAGCGTTCGAGCTACGCTTTTGAAAGGGTGATCCGCCCTGTTGATCCTGCAGCTGATCGTACACAATGCGCTGCTGGCGGCCACTTAGCGAACGCTCATCGGGCGCGGAGCTGGCGCAAGAGCTGGACAAGGATTGGACATCCGCCTCACTGTGCAGCGAGGGCGCTCGCGAGCTGCTGCATTCATCATCGTAGTCATCGTCCAGCTGAGGCGGCGTTTGCGAGCGCACCTCATGCGGCTGCAGCGAAGAGCTCACATCGTAAAGATCATAGTAGTAGACTTGCAATATGTTTACGAAGACCTTTTGTGAGGTCTGATAGCCCTTCTGGCCAATGTGCGAGGCGATATAGTTGAGGAACAGCTGTAGCACCACGTCCAGCGTAATGCTATGCTCAATGCACAGGGCGTGAATGAAGGCATCACTTATGGCCTCGATCAGTGCGGGCTGCTCATTGGCCAGCAGAATGGTCTCACAAAAATCCGAGAACGAAATAATGGCACTGGGCGTGGGCGTCGATGCGCAGCCACCTGAAGACTTGCCCTTCGCTTGTGTGGCGCCGCGACGGGAACGTTTACGAGCCGTCACCTGGGACTGCTGCTGCTCCGGTTGCTGTCGCCGCTGATAGAGCACTGTGCTGTCATCGAAGAGCACGTTCTTGTGCTTGATCAACGACACGGCCAAAGTGCGACGCGTGCTCTTGGATATTATTTCCTGGGCCAGCAGATAGTTGGACATGCGACAGGCAGTTACAGCTAACAGCAGAGTCTCATCGGGTGTGCTTGAATGAAATGTTAATACAATTAGCTTAAGATTCGAATGTCTAATGCATTGTTAGCTTACAGCGTCGTCAAGTATTTCAGATAGTTGATTAGCTCTCCGCTCATGGCATCGGCCACCACTGGCGAGCTAAGCATTATCTGTGGTATATCCGCTGGGGCATGTTTGATGAACATGTTAAGAAACTCCAGCGAGAGCGGCACCTGCTTATAGCCCTGCTGTAGCACCCGGGCGGGTGTGAAGTACGGTGACACGGTCTGGTGTAGGAACGAAGACCTCAGACGATCTGTGCCCAGGCCAAGCAGAAACAGTTTTACGGTATAGATGAGCCCAGCCAGCTGCGCTGTTTCCACCACCTGCTCGCTGTCCATAAACTCCTGAATATAGTTGTTGTAGATGTCCACCAACTGCAGCTGGCACATCTTGTAGAAACCTGTTGCTTGCAAATAAACCTCTTGTTTATTGGAGCTGTAAAGGGAATATAAATGGGGAATTTCATCACTCAGGAATCGGAATCTTCACTCAGGTTAAGTAAACTTCTCGTGCAGAAACCCCTCTTACCGTATTGAAAAGTCCGCTAGTTTTCGACAATTGGCCATAAACATTTTTCGCAACTCCTGCTCCCTGTCCACTCCGAGACGCTCGCCCTGCAGTGTGAGGCTCAGTCTGAGCATGACATGCGCCTCCTCCATGAGATCATAAAAGTTGGAGCTGCTTGCGCTGCGATACGATTCGGCAATGCCTTCGAGATCCTGGACAATATGCTCCACCTTGGGCACCTCCAGATTGTACAGCGTCCACTCGTTGATCACCGACGACTGGACAGCACTGCTGCTTCTCAGCAAGCTGTTGTGCTTGGCCTTTGCCTCGGCCAAGAACCTGGCTGCAATGTTGCGCTTAACAGCAACCACGGCAACCTCGCCGGTGCTGCGCCGCTTGTGCTGCTCGAGCGCTGTGTTTGTGATTAGGACGAGCTGCTCCCGGTTGACGCACACGAACTGCACGTGCATAAAGGCGGCCAGGCCAATGACGGCAATGGCCGAGCTGACGTCTGGCGAGGATTCCTCAGGGAACAGGCCGCCAATGCTCGGATATTCGAAACGATTGTGAAACAGCTTGTGGCCGATGCGTGAGGTATGCGTTTCCACAGACTCCGAGGTGACGGCATAGACGACATAATCGTTCAAATGCACCTGCAGCACGGGCGCCGTAAAGCTGTAGCTGGCCACCGGCTTTTCGTTCTCGCTGTACCACTTGCCCTGGCCGCAGAACTGAAACAAATAGCCATCCACACTGCTGGCCACGAGCAGCGCATGGCCCACACAGCGCTGATGCTGCGAGGATTTCAGCGTGCGGCGATTTGCATGCTTGAATGTGGTCACAGCGCTGGGCACCTGCTGGTTGCCCATGTCATACTCGTCGTCCTCCTCCAGCTGCTGCTCGCTGCTGCGCTGGTATATGGTCTTTAGGTCCATGCAGCGCAGTATATCCAAGACCCGCGACTGCGGCTCCGAGGTTCGCATGCATATCTGCAGCAGTTTGCGTATGTCGTATTGTACGGATACATCTTCTGTCGCACTGTTCCCGCCGGCACCTATGCCTCTCACATTCATGGCCTTCGCCTCGTTGATAAGTTTTATTTTTATGTCCGCGGCCCGTTGTGGCGTTATGGTTATCTCCTGTGTGCCATCTTCCTGGCCACCGCTGCGATTGCTGCCGTTCTCGCACTGATCCCACTGTGAACGCAGCTCGGGCTCAAATTCACGACCGTAGGCGGTGTTCACCAGTCGCGCCACATTGAAATCCAGCGGCGTACGTCCCGCCAAGCCCGGACCGCTTACCAACGCTGGCTTCGCGCTGCTCGAGGATTGCAGGGAGTCGCTTTCGCAGCTCTGCTGGCTATGCGTGCTGCTGGCAGCCGCTGCGCTCGCCTTGCTGCCCAAGCTCAGAGACTCGGATAAGGGCTCATCGCCCGCATAATCGTTGTCCAGGCAGCTGTGCTCGTGCGCCGGCGCAGACGCTGTCGTCATCTTGTTGGCCAGCGCATCCACCACCTTGAAGGCCACACAATAGCGATGACTGAGGCAGGCGATGACGTTCTCGGCCAGACATAGACGCAGCGGCACAAAGTTGAGCTGCACGAAGAATTTGAAGGGCAGAAAGTCGATGAAGGAGAATCTCGGCTGGGTATTCTCGTGAACGCACTGCGTGTACTCATACAGATAGATACGATCCCTGCTGCTCACGATGATGTTTCCCGACATTTGACAGCTCTGCACCAGATCTGGCGGACTGCGCAGCGGCAGCTCAATCACATCAATGCTCTCCACCAGCGGCGTCTTGGGCGTCGTCATCGAGGCGATGCGTATTGTGATCGGCAGCTCGTTCAGCTTGGCATCGGGAAACTTCCAAAAGTTTGCATAGATGCGCACAAACATCTTCGTATCATCCTCGGAGCAAACCGTGTTGCTATTGCTGCTCGATGTGCAGCTTATGCTGGTGCTATTCGAGTGCACCGGACTGCCGGCCTGCTCCTTCTCGAGGGTCAGAAGGTATTTGCCTGCATTGGATGAAGGGAAAGTCATTAACAAGTATCAAGCATTTCAATTAGAAACATAAATTTCAATTTTTAATTAATGGCACCCAACTAGTCTATATATACAAAACTATTTAACCTAACTGAAATCTAGCACATTTTTAATCTTATTCCACGAGCAGGTGTGGAAAATTGGTGGAAACGTTTATCTGAAAAATATTTTTGTAAATCGTTTGATACATGTTTTCAGCAAATCTTCCTCTCCTCGTGGAAAATAGGCTGTATGAAAACAAATTTTAATTTTAGGCTTATTTTAAAATCTTGACAATATAAGGAAATTCCTGCTTCAATTATTTTTCTAGTCCAAGAGTGGAATGCACCAAAAACTTTAATTGATTCAAAAAACTTTACCAACCATATAAGACCCTAGTTATATATAATATAATTTGCATGCTTACCAGCTTCGCAATAGATTAGCTGCACCACCTCGCCGACCGTGGCCAATGTGTACCTGACGGGCATACGTTCATCAATCGCTGGCGTTGGCGTCGGCGTCGGCGAAGCTGCATCTCCCATGCCACCAGCCGCTGTCTGATCCTCCTGCACCGCATTCTCCTGCTGCTCCAATTGTGGCTGCTGCTGCTGCTGCTGCTGTTGCTTTCCGGCTATGTCATAGATCTCTATGAACTGCTCGGCGCTGCTGATGGCAATGCGATTGTTGCCAATTAAGGTGGCTGCCAGAATGTCGCCATTGAGAGCAAACGTCTGCTGCCTGGCAAAGTTGTAGGCCTGCAATATCTTCACCATGGCGACGCTCTCCTCACTGCAGGCGGAAGAGCAAACGAACCACTTAAAAGCAATCAAGTCAAATGGAATACTGCACTGCGATACAACGCCCCAGTGACTTCATCGTCCGGCGTCCGACACAGACTATCTGGCCGTTCGAGCTGTTCGCTTGTGAATACCCCAAAACTGACGACGATGACGAGCGTCTGAGTGCCGCGACTGAGTGGGGGACGGGGCGGGTCCGGTCGGTCAAGTGGCTGTTGCTGTTCTCGTGGGCATGAGCCATTAGCATAATTGTGCGTTTATGCTGGAGACAGGGAGACAGGGGGAGAGGGAGACAGGGAGGCAAGGCTTTAGCGTAATTCTAGCAGATATAATTGAGGGTTTGTCATCTTGGATTACCGCAAATTAATTTAAATTAATTTTAATTATTCATTTGATATAAAAAAGCGGGTATCATAGACGGGAATTTATGACTAATTTTTAGGAGAATCTTTGAAATATAATCGTCATTTTTAAAATTAATTATTTATTCAAATTTATCTTTGGTAAGAAACTTAATATATTTTTAATTTTTCAATTTAAATTTTCATCTCTTTTCAGAAAATCCTATTGTACATATTCCAAGTAAAGCTCCTCAATTCGTAGATACATGAAATAATTTACCATACCCCCCCTCTCTCTCTCTCTCTCTCTCTCTCTCTCTCTCTCTCTCTCTCTCTCCTCTTCTCACACTCCTCTGATTAACAACTAACACAAATCGTTAAGTGATTTTTGATGGCATGACATATTAATAGAGGTCAGTGCTGCACCTGCCACTTCCTGTGCCGTTATTCCTTGAACCCCATTAATAATACAAAATTAGGTCACACTAATACACACACACACACGCATACACACCTGCCGCAACTAGCAACACTATCAGCCCGGTCAAATCGCTTGGCCAACAAATGCTGTCACAGTTTTGGGGCATGCAATAAATTTAACTGCCGCTTGACTTGGGCTGGGCAGGCTCTACGTGCGCTTACCTAATTAAGCCATAAGTTGACACACGTAAAAAACACTGGATAAATCAAGGTAGTCAAGGAGTGAAACTTTTGAATATGACGCACCCATGACGTAAAGAAATGCCCGGAAATAGATCCAAGCACGACACGAAATATTATATTTTTTACCACTCGCTGCCTCTGCCTCAGCCTCAGGTCAAACGCCAATCGATAATTGGTCTGGCAATAAATGCGAATGCGTGCATTAGGCCAAAACGAATATCTATGTATGTGTGTGTGTATGTGCTTGGCGGGTGTTGGCGTTTGGCGCCCGTGTGTGTGTGTGTGTGATTGTGTGTGTATTGTATATTGCACTTCGAAGGCGGTATTTGAAAAAAATCAATAGCTCTGTGGTTTGCCAAAACTTTATGTAATAAGCCGCAACTAAATGAAATTGCTTATCAATTTGCAATGGCACATTATTGAGGCAATTATCTATTAAACAACTACAATTCAATACTTATTATTCCACTTCATTAGTTATTCAAACAATTTGTTCGTACATTATTAAACAGCGGAAGTCGCGTCGTTGGCTGCAAGCAGCAGGCCGAGTGCCTCTTTGACGCTTAGTTTATGTGTTCTGGCTAATTGTCCATTTTAAACTATTTTTTATGCACACACACAAATATTTATTTATGTTTTTTAATCGCAAAACTTAATTGGATCAACTAATGCGAATGCCTGTTTACATTTTATTAATGGCAGCGTTGCCACCCAGAGGCAACAAAGCTGAATCCCATTGAAACAGCTGATTGGATAGGCGCGCAGTATGGTAACACTGCTTTCGCAACACACCCTATGCTTGTCCCGCTCGCACGCACGCTCAGCTGTTGCCGGTCGCTTGTTGCTCGCGATATTAAAGGCGCAATTTCGACAAAACGATGTAAATTAAATTAAATTAAACACAGATAAAATCATGAGTAATTCAACGCGTGCCTTTGTTGGCATGCAAAACAAATACGACCGTGTAGTCCTGCTGGTGGACATGGATTGCTTCTTTTGCCAAGTCGAGGAGAAACAACAGCCCGAGTATCAAGGCAAGCCTCTGGCCGTGGTGCAATACAATCCTTGGCGCGGAGGCGGCATTATAGCTGTCAATTATGCGGCACGTGCTAAGGGCGTGACACGCCACATGCGCGGCGATGAGGCCAAGGAGCTGTGTCACGACATAATCCTCTGCCAGGTGCCCAACATTCGAGAAAAGGCGGATACAGGCAAATATCGGGATGCTGGCAAAGAGGTCGCAAATGTGTTGCAGCGTTTCACCAATCTGCTGGAACGTGCTTCCGTGGACGAGGCCTATCTGGACATCACAGAGACGGTCAATCAACGCGTGGAGCAGCTGCAGGCGGTAGGTGTACAAGCTTGTCAACAGATTTTTTAAATTAAATGAATGTATTTGTAGGGCTCCTTTGCACTGAAGCCCCAGGAGCTGGTCAATTGCCATGCCGTTGGCTATGAGAACATTGGCGACTATGTCAACAAGATAACAAATCGATTTGCCAATCCCTATGTCGACGATGAGCGTTATATGCTGGCATACGATCCCAACGATTTGCCCGCTGTGCGCCAGAGCGATTTGCGTCTGTTGATTGGGGCCTGTATTGCGGGTGAGGTGCGTGCGGCGGTCAAAGCAGAGACTGGCTATGAATGCTCGGCGGGCATTGCGCACAACAAAATACTCGCCAAGCTGGCGGCGGGTATGAATAAGCCCAACAAACAGACGATTCTACCGCTGGCGGAGATACCTGCGCTCTTTGACCAGCTGCCCGTAGGCAAGATCAAGGGATTGGGCGGAAAATTCGGTGAGACGGTCTGCGAGACGCTGGGCGTTAAGTTTCTGGGCCAGGTGCTCAAATACAGCGAAAAGGAGCCTGCAACGCAAGCTGGACGAAAAGAATGGGTGAGATATGGGATAAGAAGCTGGCCCGATTTCAATGCTACCAACTAGTAATGCTTTACAGCTCCTGGCTGCATTATATTGCACGTGGCATCGACTTGGAGGCGGTCACGCCTCGATTTTACTCCAAGAGCATTGGCTGCTGCAAGAAATTTCCCGGCCGCAACAACATAACAGGTCTCAAGACCCTCCAACACTGGCTAGGCGAGCTGGCCAGCGAGATAAACGATCGCCTGGAAAAGGATTTCATAGAAAACAATCGCAAGGCAAAGCAAATGGTTGTGCAGTATGTGCAGGACGTCGATGGCCAGGAGGTGGCCAGCTCCCGTTCCACGCCGCTCAATCATTGTGACCAGGAGACGCTGGCTAAGCAAGCCCTGGAGCTGATCAGGACCAATACGAAAACCTTTCTGCGTGCGGGCAGCGAGGCAGCGCTCAATAATGCCATCAAATTTCTGGGCATCAGCGTGGGCAAATTCGAAACGGCATCCAGTGCGCAAAACAGTCTGCAAACCATGTTCGCCAATCAGGCGGCCAAAAAGCGACGCATCAGCGTGGAGGATGGTGTAGAGAAAACCAATCTGCCACAAAAGCCACAGAAGCAAACTGAAGAGGCTAAAATGAAGAGCTTCTTTGCCAATTACTTGCAAGCGCACAAAGATGAACAAAATAATGTCAAGGATAATTTGGAAACTAATGCAAATCAATCAGAAATGCAGGCAAAACCAGTGACTGAGGCAGAAGAGCCCCTTGCAGAAACTAGGCCCCCAAATGCAGCATTGTCACCGAAGAAAAGTTTCTTTGAAGCATACGAACGCAAGTTAATTGATGCAACTGTTGCGGAAGAGTCCAGCGAAGACAAGGCAGCGCCTACTGCCACACCGCCTGAGTTTAAGGAAAGCTTCTTTGCCAATTATCTGCAACAGCAAAAGGAAGTTAACAAAAATGTGGAGCAATCAAATGAGTCAACAGCTGATAACAGCGATTCATCCGATATGCAGGGCTTGGCCGCAGAACTGGATGAGGTAGAACTAAGCAGCACAAATCTACAGCAACAAGCTCCTGACCAGCCCTCCACATCAAAGCGCAAATTAGAGCATGAAAATTCGAAGGAACCAGCGGCGAGCAACGACTTTACAAGCACTTATGCTGAGTACGCACAGCCCGAGCTGCATGCAGACCTTATTAGCCTGGTCAAGTGCGATGAGTGTGGCGTACAAATACCTGACGATGCCAAGGCATTGCAAACCCATCGGGACCATCACTATGCGCAGAAACTAAGCCGTCAACTGCGCGTTGAACAGCGCGAGGAAATGCAGCGTAGTCGCCTAAATGATACAACTGCGTCGGTTGTCTCACCCACGGCAAAGCCAGTGCCAGCGAAGAAGGGTAAAAAGGTGGGCGGCACCGCCGTAACAAAGGCCCCAAAGCCCATCAACAGCATTACCAAATTTTTGGCACCCAAGCAGCCGCTGGAGCCGCCGCCCAGCTGCAGCAACTCGCCCATGGAGATCTGCGCCGAGTGCAAAGCGTACATTAAAACTGTGGACATGCCAGAGCATTTGGATTTCCATATGGCCAAAAAGCTACAGCGTGAACTCAACCAACTGGAGGTGCGCACAATAAATACCTCAGCTAGCAAGAAGACAACGTCACCTCCTGCCAAAAAGCAGCTAAACAGCACCCTAAATTCTACAGCCGCGAATAATTCTATTACCAAGTTCTTTAGCCAAAGCAGTTGAAGCTAACTTAAGATGTTGGTTCTTCAAAATGGAATCGTGAGATTTTTTTTTCTTTTTTTTTTTTGACCCTTGAGTAATAAATAGTTAAGCTTGCAAATATTCCATTTAGTATTAATAAGAGTATTATAATAATTAATTTAAGTTAAGAAAGCTACGTATTTAAACTAAAAACTGTATCTGTAACTGCAAGCGTATACATAAGAGTATTACATTGTACTTTATTTACCACTCCTTGTGCCATCGTGAAGCATTTATCCTTGCCACCAGGGCCAGAAACTGGCCAAGATCGTCCCACATATATATACAGCGCCCCTTGGGGTATGCAATGGATTTCTAAAGTCTGTTGATTTTTGAATTGTTAAATAAAAAAACAGGAGTTTTATTCTGTTTTCTAAATAATTGATTAATTTATGCTTACATTTATAACATTTTTTGTTTTCATGCTTATTTTCTTAATTATTTCTGTTAAAAAGAGTACAAAACGAGCAAAAATTAGAATTGCAGCTTATTTCAACATAAAATAGCTATATCTGGCTTAATTAAAGTCCGATCCTGGAAAATATTGCTTTGTCACTTGTGAATTTATTGTAGTCGTTAATGATTAAAATCCATTTAAATTAAACAAGGCGAAAAAACAAAAAATGGACATATCTCGGTTATATCTGCATCAAGTCTGAAGGACTTTCGTCCTTTGGGTTGTAAATTCTTATATCCTTAAAATCCTTGATTGCCAATCGATAGTGCTCCCCACGAGTTCAAAAAGGCATATCCTTTCGATATCCTTAAGGATTTGGCCGAACAATGGCCATTTAAAAAATGTCCTTTTTAGAAAATTCGCCATACCTATGAAACGACAAACGACATAAGACTTTTATTCGAAATGGGCACATTTTGTCTGATTGTGTGTTAAATGTCCTCTTATGAAAAAACTAGACTATTCGGAAACACTCGCAGCAGGCTTAGTAGTACAAACTTGGCTTGGTTACGGTCACGCTCTCCCTCTCAAGCGTACGCTCTGCGCGTGACGTCATAGCAGTCAGCTTATGACCGCGCGCACTGCACACACATTTGTGCTATGCGCTAAGCATCACCTCAACACAGTCCATACAATGATCGCCAGCAAGAGTAGCGCGTGTTCAAAACGAGAACGAGAGAGTGCGTGAGTGAGAGTGTGTTAACAATCTGTTATATTTTGTGCGACATAAAGTTTCAGCGTCAATCCATGGGTGGGCAGCGCACACATACTCACACATACACAAGCACTTATACACATGTATGTCAAAGCTTTGGCTGCACGTGCAGCGCCAACTCTCCAAAGCGCAAAACCATAAGCAAAACAGAAAGGAAAAATTGGTGAGAACAGGAAATATTAGCAATTTGCATGGATAATTAAATTTCTATTAGCCAAGCGGCACAAACAAGCGCTAAGAATGTTTTAAATTTATTTCAGCTCGATTTCCTTGTGTCCGAATGCAGCCCAAGTTAAAATTATGTGTGATTGACCAAAATAGGGAAGCCACCGACATTGTGCTGTCCGCCAGCAACTTGTTGCGCCGCCCTAGAATGCCGTTGGTTTTTGCACACGACCCGGAGAACAGTCAGGATGGCCGAGTGGTCTAAGGCGCTGCGTTCAGGTCGCAGTCTACTCTGTAGGCGTGGGTTCGAATCCCACTTCTGACAAGAATTTTTTATTTTAAAATATTGCTTAAAGCAGACTTCTGTTAATGAAAACGTTTTACATTTGTATTTTTCTCTCATCAGCATATTTTAATAACAATATTTATGGAAATCTGTTATTTGCGTAGAATAATGTTATTTGGGAAATGGTGTTGCTTTTTTTAAATGTGACAGACCAGTTTTTATCTTTATATTATAGGTTTCCTACAATTTACGGTTCTATAGTAAGCACGATCGTAAAATGCAATCAGCCGCTTAGAACTGAGAATAAGTCAGTTCGAATTCCAACTTTTTCTTAATAGCACAATTTACGACAATATTCTCTCGCGCAAAATGGGAATCTAAAAAAAAGCCTCAGCTATAAAAATTGTTTAACAGTCACAAGGCGTGAAATATTGAGGCTGCTCATTAAAATTGACAAGCGGCTGCTGCTTGCCAAAAGTTGTTTAAACAATTTCAATTGACATCTTTCTGGGCGGAAAATATGAATGATGTGACATGTCGACGCCTATCTGCAGTTTTTCCAAGAGGTTTTCCAGCAGCTACTAAAATTTATTGCCGAATAATTGGCTTTTAAATAGCAAATAAAACGTGCTTTCAGCGGATTATTATTAACAGCTTCTCGTAACATGGCAAGATATCGCGAAAAACATAGAAAAAATGCCTATAAATGTAAATTGTCTTTTGTTTGCCAGCCGGCGAGCAGCTTTTAAAAGCTTTGCGAGCCTTTTAAACGCAATTGAGCATAGCTTTTATAGCAAACGAAGTACACATGATCTCGTACCACAATAAAATCTGCACCTTGTAGGCCACCCTCGATAAAATACTCTCAGAGAAAGCTTTTATGCCGCCAACTGAGCGAGAAAGCACTTAAGCGCTCAGAAACCAAGCTTACGAAAACAACAACGAGCCCGAGAGCTTTCAATGAGCAACAAAAGCGCCAGCTGACAGCTTTCAGTACGTTTTACATTATACTTGAAATGACGCAGGCGAAACTTTTGGCAGTCTTTGAGATACCATGACGTAGCTTGGACAGAACGTAAACTCAATCAAGCAGAGCTACCTGAAAGGCGAACTGAAACTAAGTACGACCGCAGCCAGAAAACACAATTGAAATAAACGCCTGCCGGCCGATTGGAAGCTTTTAAGAAGAATTCGAGAAAACGGAACATTAAGAGATCTGATAATTGTGCCAGGCGAAAAGCACGCCACGCTAACAACGTGTTGCGACTGTGGCGTGCAGGAAGGTTATTCAACTCAAGGCGTTAGCTTTCCGAAGAACACAAGGTACGTACGCCATAGATAACACAATTTAAGTTACACTCTAGTTATGTACTATTTGACAATGAATATACATACATATGTACATACATATGTGAGTGGAAAAGCAACTTGACCACTTCTGCAACATCAGCAGCATTGGAGGAAGGCGACAGACAACTTTCGGCGACGCGGCCAACGGCGTAAGCGCTGTTCTGTTAGAGCTTTCTATATGGCTGCTCAGTGGGCCAAAGTAGCTTTTTCTCTCTTTTGAAAGAAAAAAGATGAAACTGCAGCAGTGAATTACTGCCGAAAGCTGCACAAAAGAGAGCAAAAGCTTTTAACTTTTATTTCGCTGTGTCGTCTTTCTCTTTCCACTCTGCTTTGTGCTTGATTATTAATGCCCGAGCTAAGCAGATGTGTAAATACACAGTACACACATTGTAATCGGTGCTTTAAAATAAATATTTTTAGGATTTCGTAACCCTTGTGACCCATCAAAATGAGCACTCTACGCATTTGCAAGGCCATGTCCCTGCATCCCTGTGCAAACCTTGCGACTCCTGATACAGAACAGCCAGCCAATTCCAGCTCGAGGATATGTCTAATGGGCTGCGAGGCGAGCCCAGCAGAGCTGCGACGCTTTCCAGTCCACGATGCGAGTCGGTAAGTGCTTACGCCCAATTTTATTTTCTTTATTATCATTTGCTGATCTACATTCAAAACCGGTTCAGCCTTGCATCAAAGCTTGTTGCGCATCAGAAATTCTCTTTTGCATAAGTGTGTATGCTTATATGTATGTATGTATGTATGTATGTGTGTATGTTTGTCATGCAAGTATACAAATAATATTCCAGACAAACTTACCAATCTGTGAGTGAGCTTTCCTGCTTAGGCATCGCTTCGCCGCCAAGTCAAAGGTTGATGAACTTTCTGCGCCCGCATCAACTTCATAGAAAAATTTCAATGCCATGGCAAAAACAACAAGTACAAGCTGCATGTATGTATGCGTTTGCGTTTGCGTTGCAATTATGCACATTGTGGGTGTGAGGGAAACGGCGACAACATAAGAAGCTGCGTCCCACACACACACACACGCACACACATACATATATAGGTACGCATAGAAATACATATTCCCCATCGGTTTATTTATAACTCTCTCGCTCTCGCTCTCTTGTAATGCGTACATGGCGCGCTCTGTTGGCCGTGAAGTTCTTGCTGCAAAAACAGTTCTGTGCACTGGAGTTGTTGCCATCAGCTTGGAGTTTAGAGTGGGTATGAAATGTGAGATGAGAATCTGCACGCAGTAAAAAGTGCGACATGTATAACATTTACACAAAAAGAAGTAAAGGGGCAATTAGTATAAATTGTTAAAACTGAAGATTAGGTAGAACAATTTAATGCGAATAAAATAAAAAGTTAAGGCCCACCCCAATTGGTTCCGTTTAGTTGGTTCAATTGTGTCTGTGCCATTGAAAATAAAAGCAACAACTCCTGTTATTCAAAAACAATACAAACATACGTAGGCAACCCTGTGTGCCAAAAAAAAAAAAGCTACAAGCCTTTATCCGAGCAAAAATGTTAATCGATAGCCTGCGGTTGTGGACTTAAATGTCCATTTTACATTTTATTATTTATATTGATTTTAAATTAATATAATTGTGTTTTCCATTTAATTTATTTTTGCTGTGGCTGAAAAAAATAGAAGTCAAATAAGTGGAAGTAGGTGCAGCCTTCCGCACTGTCAAAAATCTAGGCGCGACTATCCACGAATAAAATTATTCAAGTTTCCATACAAGGATCCAGCGATTGCCGAGCAATGGGCTGAAAAATGCAACTTCAGCGAGGAATTTCTAGCCAAAGCATCTTCTGTTTTTGTGTGCCAATATCATTTTTCGCCGGATCAAATTGGATTAAGATTTCTAAAACCGGGATCAATACCAGATCGCAATTTGCGCTCTGGTATTAATGGTACTACTGTTGAAAATCCTTCAAATCTTGTAAAATTTCCCCCAAGAAAAAGAAAGAGCCCAGCTGAACTTTGCCGCCAATGTCCCAAAACGTCAACAATGCTTAAAATCTATCAAGAACAATATTTACTATTTAGAAATACAGCCGAGGTAAGAAAGCTAAGAATCTATGAACTAAAAAGGGAAAATAATACATTAAAACAAAAGATAATGCAATTAAGAGGCAACGACATATTAGCTAAAATGAGTTTGAATCAAAGAGGGGCAACAAATTTGATAAGGAACGATTCAGACTAAATAGAGTTTAAGGTTTTTTGCACTTCATATAATACTTAACAGAAAAGTTTATTTTGAAATATAGCTATATAGATATGTATTTAGTTTTTCTGCGTGTACATAAATTAAAAATGTAATGTATTTAGTTCCTAGCAAGTATCCACTATTAAAAATTAAGTTTTTTATACCTTCATTTAAAAACAATAAAGAACAGCTTTCTTCGGCAAGCCAAAAAGTAAATACCCGGAAAATTATACAATACGAACGCTCAATTTTCAAACGATTATCCTGGAAGGCAGATTCAGCTATTTTTAGCTAATTGTAGCTGTTTTTTAGAAGCTGATTAAACAATTTGTTGGCATCTTAATATCAAATACAAGCAAGACTTTTAAGGTAATTCAGCTATTTTTAGCTTTTTTCAAAATTTAGCTAGCTTTTCAAACCGGCAGTTGGCAACTCTGCCCACCATTTATATTGTCTTTGTGTTGTTCTTGCCTGCGGGGTGGGCGGCGGTGGCGGCAATGGCAAGTAGAAGCAGCAGTTGAACGCCGGCACAAGACGCGCAACAAACTTCCGCTCCCCGAGAGCGAGAGCGCGGCGAAAGCACCACACATGCAATAAATTTATATACACACGCACGCACACACACACATGCACAGGCACAAAGAGTAACAGTGCAATGAGCATAAAAAGCGCTTTTTCAGCGACAACTTTTTGGCGGCCATGGCAGAACTTTTCATTAGCTTGTGCAAACTTCACGTGTGTGTGCGTGCGAGAGAGCGAGATGGGATCTAATTTTAAAGCTGCACAGGAAAAGCACCGCCAAAAGAACGAAACTTCAATGCAGTTCTTTACAGTAAACAAAGAACTTCCGAGGCGATCGCAACGCTTGAACAGCGCTTGAGTGTCGTATTGCGGGTAAATTCCATAGAAAAAAAAGTTAGTTAAGTGTCGAAAGCTTTCGCATGCAGAACTTTTGCAATTGGTGCACAAATTGCGTTGTTGACCCAAGCTGAGCTTGCATTTTGACTAAAGAGAGAATCGTGCTGCCAGCATAACCACAAACACTAACACAACACCAACACACACACACACACACACAAATCACACACACATACACATGCAAACATACACACATACAAACAACTTGCAACTTGCCCATTGCGAGCGTGCACTGAACGAACAATCAACAATTGTAATTCCTGCAGCTGCAACTATTGGCTGAGGCACTTCGGAGTGAGCGACCAACTGGTGGAGGAACTTGGCGGCCTGAAAAAGCTGCGCATCTGCTTCAGGCACTTCAGCCAGCGCAAGGCAATGGCCAAGACGCGCATCAAGACGACGCCGCTGCGTATAGCCAAGCCAAACAAAATAACAACAGAAGAAGCAACAACAACAGACGCAACAACAACAGAAGCAACAACAGAAGCAGCATCTGCTAAGCCAATGGCAGACAGCACAACAATTGAGCTGGTCGATGTGAGTGCAATATTGTCGCATGTTTAACCAACAATCGCTAACAATAGAAATATGTGTTTTTTAGAGCTCCAGTGGGAACGGGCCTGCACTAAAGCAGGGCACGCAGGAGCAGTCGGTGACCACGATAACACCCGTACCGCAGCGCTCCCACTCGATATGCTCATCCTCGTCCGTCTCCAGCGATGTGCAGTCCATCAGCTCCGACTATGAGGCCAGCATGCCGCTGTCCGCTTTGGTGGACGCACACGCCCAGCAAGGCACAGGCAAAGCCACGAATGGGCTGGCCAAGAAGCGCAAGCTGTATTTGATAACGGAGAAGGCGGACGAAAAGAATGGCAACAACCTGGCCAACGGGCAGAAGCGCAAAATGTTTGTGGTCGTGGAGCAGGAGAAGGATACGGCTGCCAAGAAACTAATGATTGTTACGGACAAACCGCAAGCGAATCTCACACAGCACTTGGAGAAATTCCTGCCGGAGATTCTCAGCTGCATACAGGGCAAGGAGCAGGCACAGGCGAAGGTCAAGCACCCCCTGATCAAGCATCAGGCGGTCAAGCAGGAGCCGCTGCCAATAAAACCAGCGCTTCCAATCATTCAGAAGCCGCACATAACGCTGCCGCCCAAGAAGAATCCCACGAACTTTGTCAAGCTGGAGGGTTCGCCCGGCATTACATTACCTGCCAGCGTGTCCATTGTGCCCGTGGAGCCAGTCAAGGAGCCGCCGCCGCCGCCGGAGACGGAGACCAATATAAATCTGTCGCCCGACTTTCGGTTTCTTATGAAGATATTGCCCAAACTGGAGCAGCTGCCCGAACCGCACAAACAGCACGTCAAGCGTTCCATACAGATCTTTGTGGAGGAGAGCTACAGCCACTATGGCAAGAAGGAGTAGCACGTAGCACAGTTATCATTTTAGAGTTTCCTTATAAGTTCCCCCGAGGGCAATTTTATAAAACAATTTTATATTCGTTGTCGAAGACTGATGCAAAACGTAACATACATACATATACATATATATTTTTAATGCACCGCCGCGCTGGTGCAGACCCTAAATTATTAAGATACAAATTTTTAAGAGCCCGTTCGTAAGAGACTGGGTGTACAATTTATATTTGTAGCCATAAAGAAAAAAACTGGAATTCTCAAAAAAGGAAAACATAGTTTAAGAACTGAATATATGAGAGCTTTTAAGCCAAGAACTTTATTTGTTGTTTCTACTTTCTTAAAAGAATTTATCTTTTTTTTTCGGCTGTTTTAACATGCTATGGCGCCATCTGTTTACAACTAACGACACTATGTACAAGCACTGCTTCATACGCAAGCAGCGCTAAGCAGTATGGGGTTTTTGCATTCAAAAAGTTTATAACAGCTGTTAAATAGTTAACTCCTCGCTGTAAATAACATTGCACGCTCGCTCACGCAAGCAGTGCAAAGCAGTATAGCAATGTGCCCTTCGATTTGATTTAAGACTTTTATGTTACTTTTTATATATGTATATTCAATATTGAAATATATTATTACATAATATGTATATTATACGCACGATTATTTCATATTCCATTTTTAGACGGAGGGAGACAGCCGTACGCACATTTAAAAAAAAATGAAGGCTTAGAGTGCGAAAAGGGAAAAAACTGTTTTCATTCTTTTCTGTTCTACAAAGTCTCGGGAGTACTTTTCCAGATCGGACTTCATTTAGCCGAGTTAAGGTAATTAAGATTTATTTAAAAAACCTGTAAATGGAATATATAGAGTATTTGAAGTTCGATTTTCAAATAGCTTACATTTCGATTACCATTCCAAAATTTCTATTCTAACTTTTTAACGAAATATGCATAAGAGTTCTTGGAAATTTGTTGAATTAAAATCTATCGCGTATATCAAGTGCGATTTACGAGTGGTATAGCTTATTAAACTCGCCAGGGCCAGGCTTATCAATTGGAATTCCAGTATTTCAGTTCTATGTGTTGACCAAAATGGACAAAAATGATAAGGAGTAACATCAGAATTTTGACGAAAATCGTATTTGAAATCAAGAATTTTGTATTGTAATCTATTTTAAAGAGTATCACGATTACAGAACGGCGAATCTCTTCCAAATCGGACTTGACATATCCGAGATATGAAAGTTTTTGAAGAATATTAAAATGGGAATATCTCGGGTATTATAAGTCAGATTTTCGAGCGGCATGCCTTATTTAACTCGAGCGGACCAGGACTATCGATTGTTAGCCAAAAATAAATCAAGTTTTCACCAAAATAAACAAAAATGGGAACAGAAAAATGTTTGATTCTAATCTTTTCTAGAGTCTCACGAGTGCAAAGAGGCAAATCTTTTCAAGTTCGGCTTACTTTAAGCCAAGTTAAAGCCATTTAAATGCTTAAACAAAATTAATTAAACTAAAATATTTACATTTCTGATGAGACCTATCGTCATAAATATTTAGACAACTTGTTAAAAAGTGTTCCCATTAAAAGAGAAAAGTTGAGAGCTTTTGTTTTCGTATCTTTTGTTTTGCATTGTAATTCCAAAGAACTTTATTTAGTTTGAAAGCAATTTTTACTGTTTTTCTTGTTCGATTTGTTTTTGTTTTTGTTTTGGATTTTGTTATTTGTTTTCAGTTGCACGTTATAATATTAGTAAGTCTAGTGGTTGTTGTTGGTTTTAGTTAATACAAGGGGGGGTTAGTGTGCATTATGGTATATTATGTTAAGTATGTAATTCTCGAAGAGTATTTGCTCGCCTTCAATATGCTAATGTACAATTGTGGCTGCGTCTGTCTGGCGCATAACTATACGAAGAATTAGTTAGTTAGTGTATTTAATGGTTACGCTTGCGTGAGTAGTTATCGTAATTACATATATACAGGTGTCAAACAATGCTTGTTGCTTGTAAATCTAACGATCGGCTTGATCCTATCGAATCCGAAGGGTGTAAGGACATTTTGCTCTAACGCGTGCAATTTTCTTTTGTTTTCTTTCTGAGAGCTGCTCTACTAGATATATGTATATATTTCTTTTGCCTCCCAAAGTGTGCATTTTCCCATATACACTTATAGAGTTGTGTGTGTGTTATATTTATATATATATATATATATATATTCATTTTTACAACATTTATCGAATTGCCCATATAGTTATCGTAAGAATAATTAATGAATAAGCCTGACTGTAAATATTGTATATGCCATTGTTAACTACTCGTACATTGTGTTGTGTCCTACATAATTATCGGGGAGTTATCTTGTTTTTGACGGGGGGAGGGGTGTTTCTCTATATAGTTCGACGGGTAGATTTGTTAGGGTATGCATAAGAAAGTTTACACACACGCCGGCTTACATTTGACATTTGACAGTTGACATTTGACAGTTGACATTTGACATTTGACTCGAATATCATCAATGAGAAGCAATCACAAAGTTTTCTCTCTCTCTTTATATATAAGTACACATACCATAGATATTATTATCGTTTAATTATAATTTCTGCATGTCATGTATTTACACAATTTAACTTTATTTTATTTGATTTTTTTTCTGTGCAGCTTCCATCGTAGGACCAATTTTGGGGGTTAAGCAACTACGAGTACATTCATAATCTGAACTTTTAAATGGGCTAAGTTTTAAGCGTGTTTTCTACTCACATTTACATCAAAAGTTTGTTAATGCATCGAATATTTTATATATCATTCTTTTTTGGGTTAAAAAACTGTGTCACAATTTCTACAAACAGCCTTTTGTTAAACATGTTAAACGTACATTTATGTATTTTGTATGCAATAATTAATTAATTAGTTATTTTTGCTTTTTTTTTGTGTGTTTAAGTGTTTTACATTTTATCAACTTTTCTTTACATGTTTTGTTTTTGTTTTTCTTTCGTTATAACCTGAGCGCAATTTTTTTTCTGTTAAGAAAACATTATCTTTTTATTTATGTTAATGCTTGCCAAAAAGTTGTTAATTTCATTTCTTTTTGGTTTTTTGTTTTTTGTTTACTTACTGGCACAAATATTCTTTGGAGTCTTGGATTTGCTTACCAATTGAATATTTTGTATTAGTTATGAGAGATATTTAACAGCAGCCTCACGAACCGCTCAAAAATGCTTTCCTTTTCGCTAAAAGGAAAAGTAGCAAAAAATTGTATGTTATGTTACCTGTACTTGAATATATCTGGAGAGTGTTCAAAGAGTTATCTTTTCAGTTAATCTTGCATATATTGTCCATACATACACATAGTATATTTGTATACATATACATATACATATATATATATATATATATCGCATATAGTGCTAGGTTTGGCTTATTCTTGAGAGAAAAAAAATGCATACACGTATTTATAGCTATAAATTCTAATTGCAAATGCATTGGGTTTGCGGTCTACTAGACGGTACGGCAAAAGTGAAAATGGGAAAAACAATTGAATTGAAACAAAAATCAAGAAATAAAACAAAAAGAGTTGCTTCGGTTGTTTTTTTTTTTTATACAAACAGGTTTACACAATTATCTTTATTTCGCTCTGCAGCCATTATGCAAAAAAAAAACGTAGTCTCGTATGTTAGGTAGTTCATACGTAGGTTCTACTGTATATAATTAGCACATATAACTATGTAGTACTGCTCCACAATTGGCTTTAGATCAAATACTAATGCAGTTGCCTTTAGTTTTTAGTTTATTAGATTTTACTTAACTTAACTAACAATTACACATATGCGTTGCTCTCTTATTGAAACATAAGCGCCGCAGGATTTATAGACAAACTGGCTCAAACACACATTAGACCTTAAGAATCCATTATAGTTACGTTTATATTTCGACTTTTTAAACGATTTATGTTCTTCTTCTTCTTCTTTTGATAGCAATTGAAAGTTGTGCAAAAATGTACATGTCCATCAGGATTCAGAATAGAATCTGATCTATTTTATATATATATATATATGTATAGTCATATTTGTTGCTGCTTTAACTAAAACAAAACTAGTTACGGCTTACAAATTACTTGGATTAGCATATATACACATATACGTATGTATATATATGTATGTATAAGTATTGGTGGGGTGTTAATGTTATGTACATGGTGCTTACATAAAGTCAAAACGAAACTTATGCATTACACTAAATATGCTTCTATGTATGTGTGTGTGTGTGTGTGTGTGTGTGTGTGTATGTAAAATGTGCTTAGTATCTAATTTATGATGATAATTTTGCATTGTATTCGTTTTTCTTTATTTATATTTATAGTTACAGATTACAATTAATAAACTAAAAGTATATATATATATTCAATGTGATTGTGTATGTGTATGTGTGTGTATGTTTTAGCCTTAGCATTCGAGTGTCTGTGTGTGTGTGTGTGTGTGTGACCGAAGACTGTAGTCTATGTATATGTATATATGTATATATAAGAAAAATTGTTATTTATAAACAAAAGTAGCGGCTAAGTGGGAAAATAGAAAAGGAAAATCGTCTGTTTTGACGGGCATCGGCCATTTGTCAAAATGAACCGTTACATTTGTAGTTTTCACCCACGATTTCCCTTTCGCTTTTCATCATGTTTTTTTTTCGTTTTGAGATCTCCGTGAAAGTTTGAATTCATATTTGTGTTCCATCAATTCTTTAATGTCGTCTTTAAGCGTACGCTAAATTAACGCATATATATAAGTGTATTATATATGTGTGTGTATATATAAATATATATATGTATATATATGTGAGTGTGATTAAAAACTACATACATAAGAAAGCAGCACAGTTAAGAGTCGAAGAAATTGGGTTTAGAAATTGGCTTCTAGTGAGCGTATTTTTTGTATGCACAGCGTCTACAATTTCGAGAATTTAAACGTTTAATCGAAAAGACTTTAAAAACGACGAATACACAACTACACACATGTAATGGATATATATGTATGTACGTATATATATATATATATATAAATATTATTTATATATAGTTGGCTACATTTAAATACATAATTCAAGCGTTCAAAATTTGCAATTCTTCAAACATTTGGCTTTCTACATTCCGCGTGCTATCCAAAAACATTTCCGACATTTATATATATTGCATATAGGCGCGCTTGTCAACCATCTCTTTTGTAAGGAAATGAGAGAACTCAGTCTTAAACATACATACAGCTAAATATATATATATATATATCTATATATATATGGGGTCTAGAGATACTAATAGATCTATGCAGAACTGGCGTTCCTTTAGCTATAGCATTTAGTTGGCATGAGCATTTGTTGCTACTTAAAAAGAATACAAAAATTATGTTGAAAATGGGCTTCAGAGAGGGTAGATGGGGCAGGAGGTGAGGGCGGAGGGAGGGAGGCTTAAAGAAGGAAATTAAACTATATTACAGTTAAACTAATTAAGAATATAAACTAACTTGAATTAGCAAGACGTTCAAATCTCGTTGCTAGACAGCCAAACGCACACACACACACACACACACGCACACACAGATAGAGAGAGAGAGTCTGGTTCGCCTTATCGAGTGCTGCCTGTCGTACTGTGGCATGTGCTGTGTCTGTGTTTGTGTTGTTGTTGCTGCAACCTTTGAGCGCCTGTGCACATTCACTGGGGGGCAGTGTGTCGTCCACTTGTTGGTTTTGCTTTTAACTAACACTTGCAGCCTACATAGTATATGCATATACATATATACATAAACATGCGCATATACATGCATATATATACATATATACATACATGGCTGAAATGCGTGCGCTACAAACTAAACATTATTTGCCTGCTGCAGCAAAACGTATTAATAATTAGCATAAAATTACAAATAATCGTAAATTGTGTTTAACTAAGTATTCGTATTAGAATTATTACAAAAAATTAAATTGTTTAATTGCATAATTGCTTGAGTTATGCAATTGAATCAGTCCACTGTTAAAATATATATATATAGATTTTTCAACTAATTTCGAAAGTTTTGCGTGCTTTTTGTTTTTGTTTGTTTTGTTTTTGTGTATTTTTCCTATATGACATACAGACACACAGATGTACATAAACAAACACACATTTAATTTATAAATACATGCATATATATAGTTTTCCATATATATATATACATATATATGTGTGTGTGGGCATAGAACTGTGTGCGGCATTTATAGAGCCCTTCTACATATAGTTAGAAACCAGTTTCAAAATTGAAGCGCAATAAGTGTGAAATAAATTGTTGTGTTTTTCTGTTAGCTTAGAAAATTGTAATTATTTATAGTTTATCTTAGTTTTCTGATTCTTCATCTTCTTATTTGTTTTTTTTTTTTTTTGCTACACATAGAGTTCTAGTTTTAGCTATACACAGATAAAAAACGAATTAATTCAATGTGTGTGAGTGTGAGGTAAATTTGGCAAACAAATTTGTTCTTGTCTGTGTGTGAGTGCGTGTGTGTGTGTGTGTTTAAATATAATATAATTTATATATTACTTTTTGTTTATTACGACGTGTGTGTGTGTGTGTGTTTGTGTTTTGGACTAATTGCTAATTAATTTACATAGATTTGCAAAGCGCTTAAAATAAAACATTTTGTTTAACTTGCTTTTTAGACCAAATATTTTTTTAGGTTTTGTTTTGTTTTGTTTTTCTACCAATTTTGTCAAGCACAACAAATTATTTTTGTTGCTCAAATTTGTGTTGTCTACGCTCTTAATTTGTTTGCGTACGTTTTTTTTTTGTTTTTGTTTACAATAATTTTCTTCGAATTTGCTTGTTTTGCTTTGTGTTTTTTGTTTTTTGTTTTGTTTTTGTGCCGCTGCCTTAACAACAATTTCGCTTGTTGTTTTCCTAACTTTTCTTAACTTTCTTTTCCTTTCTTTACTCTTTTTTAGACTAGTTTCAGTTGAGTTACGTTACATTTTTGTATGTGTTTTAACTTGTAGCTTGCTTTCATTTAAGCCTATTATTTTGTTTCTTTTTGTTGTTGTTTTTTCCTTAGTTGATTTCGGTGGTGGAATGCTTTAACTTTTAAACAAACAGCGCTTAAAAGTGCTTGGCGCCTTCGATTTAAACCTTGTTTTATCCATTCATCTGCTGGCGACGAGGGGTGTGGAGGGGTTGTTGTTTACAGCGGGGCGCTGCACCTAGGCCCCTTGTCCGTAGCCTATATGCAGCTAAATAGTATCATATTGTTGTTGTGTATTTGTGTGTGTGTGTTGCTCAAGTGTTTGATGTTGTTGTTGTTGTTGTTGTTAGAGTGTTGCTTTTGTTATTTTAGGCAGCAATCGCCTCATTTTGCCGTCATTCCCATTGATGCGGCGAAGGCGGCAGCTCCGAGGGATGCGCCACAGTCGAGCTGTTCAGTGAGAGAAAACAAACAAATAATTAGTTGCCTGGCTTTTTGCAAATCATACTTAACATTTAGACAGAGAGAGAAAGAGAGACATAGAGTAAGAGCGCGAAAGAGACGCACATGCAACAACTATTTACTAACATACAACATAAGAGTTAGATTTAAGACGTGGCAAAAGCATTAAGCACAACAACCAAAATAAATAAATGAAAAGACAAACAAATACAAACAAAAATGATGAAAATAAATATAAACAAAATGTGTGTTGAGAGAGCCCACAACAAAAAAATGAAATACATGAAAATTCAAGACAACAAACAAAACAAACTAAATACAAATTATAATATTAGGAATTCTATGTTTTATTTGATTAATTCTGGACTTGAAGTGAAAGTTGTTCAAGCGGCATATTTAAAGATATATATATTATTATTATTATTATTTTTTTTTTTTGGTTGCTTTTCAAACTACTTTCTTTTTGACCATTGTCACTGCTGCTCAACTGCACTGAAATATATTGGTGATATATAGTTTTATATATGTTTATCTAAATCGGATTTTCAATTTGAATTTTGCTGTTTGTTGTTGCTGGCAGTGTTTAAGGGTTTAATGCTATGTGGCTTTTGTATTGAATGTGGTTGCAAATGTTTGGCCAAATTCATGATTTACAGAGCTTGATTCTGGGCCTAAAGGGGGCTGGGCTGTTGTGGGTGTGGCTGCTTAGTGTTTGGCTGTCATAATGTACAAACTATATTTGGTTTATTTTTTTTGTGCCAAATAAGAATTAAATATTAGCTTCGGCATGCCGAAATTTTAATAACCTTGCAGTTTTGTTATATACATCTTTTCTTTTTTAAATTAATTTAAAGAAATCTACAACTTTTTTGACTTTTATAGAAAAACTGAACATTTTTAACATATATTTGCTATGCTAGCTAAATGATAAAATTTAGCGCTCTGAATGATTTTGAATTATATGCATGTTATATTGGCAGAAAGCTAAAACAGAATCTTTCCAAATAAGAACTGCTTTTGGAACCATCGTACTTTTATGATATAGTGTTCCGATGTTGATAAGACTTTGCATATATGTTGGGAGCATGTTCCAACTTATAAATGACAAGTTTGACAACAAAAAGACGGACCTATAAAAGGTTTTAAGACAATAGCTCTTGAACTGAGAGACTAGTTTGTTACTAGAAACAGACGGAAGTACGGACAGATAGACAGACAGACGGACTCGGTTGATCTAGAATATATATACTTTATGGAGATGTCGTCACCCATCGCATGACAAAACTATAATACCCTCTAGACGGCTATGCAAAATATGTTAGATATGTTCATTTTATGTTAAACATTTTAAAAGCTAACCGCAAGGGTATTATTCTTATTTGAAGACCGAAATATTATGCATTTATTGTTGTACATTTATATGATTATGGCTCTGTGTGTGTGTGTGTGTGCGTATGTGTGTGCACAGTTGCTTTGTAAATGGTAGGTCTGAATAGTGTATATGAGTTTATTGAATAAAATTGATATTTAATGCTGTACACAATATGCGAATAGATATGTTATATGAGTTGCAAAAATGGAAACACATAAATTGTCTAGGGGGGGGGCGTGGGGGAAGGTAGATATATGTATGTATATGGGGGGTTTATATGACTATGGTTTTCAATTGTTTTTTTTTTGCTTTGTTCGAAATGTCCATGAAAAGTGGTGCGTATTATTTGTTGCCTTTTTTGGCTATTTATGCATTTTAGATGCTTTGTTCTTTTGGGCCAATTGCTGTTGCATTTGTTTTCACATTGTTTTCACATTTCGGCGACCAGTTTCTGACATTTATAAACAATTTTGCAGTACATACGAGTTAGAAGTTGCCATTTTTGGTTTGTTTTAAACATTTATGTACACAAATAACCCATTTAATTAATTAATGTAAGGAAAATAATGAGTTAAGTCATGTTTCAAACTTAAAGTATTAAAAAGTTTTTATACACATTTGCGATTAACAAACAGAAGAAGTAAAAAAAAAAAAGTATACATATATAGTATATATATATATATATGGTGAACATAGGCATTAAATCATATATAAAAAAATTGTAAATGATAGTTTTTTTTTTTTTTTTTTTTTAGCAAATGTATAGCTATAGTATGTAGTTGCTTAATCAACAGACCTAAAGATTCAAGATCGCGCGCACATGGGAGTTGCTGCTGCCGAGGCCCCCACAATTGCAGTGTATCGATATATATCGATTCGGTTCGATTGCTTGAGTTCTTGCTTTCTTTCTTGCTTTCTTTCTTTCTTTGCTCGCTTGTCTTTCTTGCTTTCCTGCTTTCTTTCTTTCTGGCGGCAGTTTTGTTTCTAGTTTTACTTTGTGACTTCTGGCTTGATTCTTGGTTCGTTCTGTTTTCTGTGTTGACTTGACTTTATTGGTTTATATATATATATATATATATTGTATTTATCGGTAATCGGTTTATCGGTACGCGCCTAGTACTTGTACTTGGTCTTGGCCTGCGCAGCGGCAGCGACAGCGACAGCGGCGTCGGCGGCGTAGCAGCGGCAGCAGCAGCGGCAGCAGCAGCAGCGACAGGAGGAGCAGCAGTGCAAGTTGTGGTAGTAGTGGTAGTAGTAGTAGATATTCTCATTCTCATTGGCTTAACAACGCAAATATGTAAATTAAATTTAATAGAATTCATTTTATTCAATATTAATATCGTTGTTCAAATAACACACACAAAAAACGATATAGGAAAAAAAAGAGAGAAACAAAAAATTAAAAAATTGTTTTAATATATATTATTTTATATAAGAGATATCAACAACGTAGAGGAGATAGAGAGTGAGAGAGAGAAGGTTAGAGAGAGAGAGATAGAGAGAGAGAGTTAGAGATAGTTAGAGAGAGAGAGAGAGAGAGAGAGAGGGTAAGCAGTTTGGGGCTGGACGGATTCGGACTTGAAGCGGTGACAAAACAAAAACTTTGCAGTCTTAAAAAGGAGACAGAATGTGCGTTAAAAAAAGGTAAGAGAAGAATTTGATTTTTCAACGAATTTTTTGAAACAACAACAAAAGAATGTATATAAAGAGAAGGAGAAAGAGATAGAGCGAGAGAGAGATACAGAGAGAGAGAGAGAGAGAGTGTGGATTTGTGGTAGGGTTATGGATCAGGGGTGGGACGAGGGCATAAAATTTGTTTGTAGCTGTTACGCAACGTGCAAGACGTGTTTTATGGTTGATTGCAACTCACCTGGCGAAGCTCTTGAAGGCCGCACTCTGCGGATTAATGCAGAGCGGTACACGGCCCGTTTGCAGCTGCTCGGCAATGAATTTATGCATTTCCTCTGCAAAATTGTATGGCAAAATAGACAGGGTTAAACGTGGCGAAGTTTTAGTTTAGTTATGTGCATTCGACTTACCCTTCACCTGCTGCACGGAGGTGAGCTTGCGCTCCCATAAATCATCAAAGGGCTGCCCGGCGGATGGCTCAAAGTCCGCCGTATACTGACGCATCCCAGCTGAGGTAGTGAAACAGCATTTGCACATGCACGAATGATAGCGCAGACGGCCCTCATCCAGATACGGATGCGCCAGAGCATCTGTCACAGAAATGCGCTTGTCCTGTGTGTTCCGGGTGGGAAGAGGGGGTCAGTACGTTGCGCAGAAAAGAAGATTGAGTGACGCCTAAGTTGGCTGAACTTACCGGATCAAAGACAAGCATCTGGCATAGCAAATGCACCGCCTCGTGCGTGGCATGCGAGCTGAGCGTGTAGAGGACCGAGAAGGATGGCGGCTTTGGGGCACGCCTCAGCATGTGGGTGCGTGCACCCTCGCAGGCGTGACGCATGTCCTCCATGGTGGGTGTGCCCAGCAGCTCGGTGATTAGCTCCAGCTGCTGGACAGGATTCTGCGCCTGGAACAGTATACGCCGGCCGAGCAGCTCGCCAAAAATGCAGCCCACCGACCACACATCCACGGCCGATGAATAGTGGCGCGCACCCATGAGTATCTCGGGCGCCCGATAGTATTGTGTGACCACCTCCTGGGTCATGTGCTTGGCCTGGTCGGGCTCCTCGACGCGTGCCAGCCCAAAGTCGCATATCTTGAGCACACAGTTCGAGTTGACCAGCAAATTGCCCGGCTTTATATCGCGATGCAGTATCCGTGCCGAGTGCAAATACTTCAGGCCGCGCAATATCTGATAGAGAAACACCTTGATGTGATCGGCAGACAGATGCTGTGGCGACACAATGATCTTGTGCAGATCCGATTGCAGCAGCTCAGTTATCACATAGCTAAAGAACATTCGAGTTAAGGAAGTAATCAATGCGTAGCACATGGCAGATCCCAATGCATCCCCCCAGCTCTTGATAAACTTTTCGATTTGTTTGCTTTCAACTTTTTCAATTAAGTAGTTTTTCGCTCGCTTTTTGCCACAACTTTTACGCGCTGAAAATAGATTTTTCGTTTTCATTTTCACGGTCGCCCTTCCGCCCTCAAAAGCTGCCAACATTTTGCCTAACTGTGAGACAAAACAGATGCGACTTTCTGAGGTTTAAGTCTGTTAAGCTCCTGAGTTGGTTTAGAGTCGAGTGCGTGAGTGTGTGGAATTATCTTTCACATATTCCAGCAGACTTTACCCAAGCAGCTTGTTAATCTATGCAAATTATTTCTCTTTTATAATCTATTGTTGACATACAAAATATTGTTGGTCTTTTTGCTGTTCCCAAGCTTCTCTTTGTTTCTTTCCTAATGCTACTGCAAGGAGCCCGTTTTGGGCTTCGAATTGGAAAAACATATACTTTTTCAGCCTGTGGAAAGTTGAAGTATACCCACCCTATCTTCAACTTCATGTCTTAAGATAAATTTTCATATATTAAAATTAAGTTTTAAGCCCACTTTTCCCCCAGTTAACCATAGTTGGAGTTTCCAAAATCAATGAAACATCTTATAAATTCAAATCAAATCGGACAAATCTTAAAGTTCCGCCCAAGCAATGTTTGAATCCCATTTTCTATCGAGCTTAGATTGTGCAAAAAGTGTGAAATACTTCTCAAATGAATAGTCATAAAAATCTTGGAAATAAATTGAAGCCCACGAAACTTTTGACTTCATTTACACCAACGACGAATGGATTTGCCGAAATATGTGAAACGTACCTGAAATTAATTAGAAGTCTTTAAAAACGAGTTTGAGGCTCGATCGAATGGTGGACAAAAAGGATTCATACGAACGTTTTCGCGACTTTTCCACACGTGTGGGTGGAATTTGCCAAAACTCGTTTGGTCGTGCAGAAGGCATAAGGTAACAACTGTGAATTCTTCTCACCTTGATGACCCAGCAGTCAGTCAATCAGTCAGTCAATATGTCACTTATACATATATCGCAATTGTTCTAAGATCAATATTATGATAACTATCTTCTATAAGTTAATGAAATAATGAATTGCCTCACAATATAGGAAAACAATCCGCATTCTGATTTGAATCGCCTTTAGATAGCTAACCTAGTAAAAGAGCTAGCAATATTACGTATAGCTATATTATCTATATAAAAAAAGAAGAATAAAACTATCCGCATGTTGATTCTCATCCCATTTTCTTACAATATCTACATCTTTTACTTGTATCTGAAACAGAAGCAGAGCTCATTAAAGCCTGCCATTATCTATGCTGATAATTATTGTGTTTTGTTTTTTGCTTGTTTGTTGTTTTAAAAAAGGATACATTTCCTGAAAGAAGTCCAAATGTGGTGGCTGTAAAATGTCCAAAGCTGACAGCACCTGCAATGGTATAAGGGGGGCAAAACGTTATTAAGTTTCGTTAATAAATCTCGCACACAAGACACAATGTAATAAAGACACGAGTGTGGCTTTATTGGCTGTGGCATTAGCAGCATAAATCTTAAAACAATGCTGCAGCATTACACCTACAACAGCAGCAACAACAATGACGCCCATTTGAGAGCTGGTTTCATCTTGGTTAGGATCATAAATTATGCACTTCAATAAAATATAAATAAAAATCAAGCTCGCAGCGCATCAAATGCGCCATTTAGTTGCATGTTAAGTGTCGCTGCCAGGCACTAAAATGCCACAAAGTTCAGCAGCAGCAGCAGCAGCAGCAGCAACTTGCAACAACAACTTGCAACAACAACGTTGACCCGTTGATGATGTTTAGCGGCAGATACAAAACACGCCACTGTCTGCCGAGCTGCTTCGGGGGAGTTGTCCGATTGTCTGCAGCAGAAGGCAACGGCTTTATACATACACATATAAAAAAAAAAAAAAAAAAATAATAAATAAAAAACGGGACGAACCGGCAAGAACTTGATGGACAGCAGAACACAAAGGCAACATCCACAGCAACAACAACAACTACGTTGGACAAGCGTCGACAGTGCCAAAGCCCTGAGCTGCTGTCTCCTCCCATCTCCCCCCACTCTGCCCTCTCCCACTCCCTCTCCCCTGCCTTTTTGTGCAGAGCCAAAGCCTGAGCTTCCAGACAAGCGCTGATTTATTTTGCTTGCGGTCAAAATGATGAAGGAACTTCCCTCCACCAAAAGGCCAGTCAACGGCCACATTTGCCGCAATCCCCCCCCCCCGCCCAGCACAAATCTAACAAGGAAGAGGCACAGCTGTGCGGTGCGGAGGCGGGGGAGTTGTGTGTTGCAAGCAAGGCTGCAAAATAGTTATGAATCGAAACGAACCGGTTCGAAGCCCAAACTTTCATTTATTTACGACTATGAACCGTAACTTCAACCCAATTAGTTCCAAAAATAGAAAAACCTCAACCCGAGACATTATTTGAACTGATTTGTTTTTCTTTCGTAAGGAAATCTTGAAGAAGACCTAGTAGCAAAATATTTGATAGATGTCTTTTAAAATACAATAGAATATACAAAAAAATGACAATATTTGTTAGTTGTTTCTATGAACCGAATCTTAAACCAAATTAGTTCCAAAAACAAAAAAATTTCAAATCTGAAATATTCCTTCAATAGATTTATGAATCTGGAGCAAGACCTAGCAGCTAAATATTTGAAAGATGCCGATTAACATAATATAAAGACTAGACTTTAATTAAAGTCCGCATCTTGTACATGAAAAAATATTGGACTTTTATAATTTGTTGTACAAAAATGTACACTTGTAAATTGAAATTACACTGTTTTTTATAAAAATTTTGCAAATAAAAGAAAAATTAAGTTTAAAATCAAAGCCCAGCTTTCAGCTTTACGATGCGCACCTAAAGGCAGCAAGCTGGTTCGAATCGTAAGCCAAACTTTCAGCTATTTACTTTTTTTTTTGGCTCTGCAGCCCTGGTTGCAACAGCCTGTGTGCCACACGTGTGTGTGTTGCAACACGGCTTGAAAATCAATTTTCAATATCAATCTGCAGACCCAAATTTGAGAAAATTGAGTGCAGAGAAAATCCGAATGCGTGTGGCAACAAATATGTTGCACAACTCACATACACACACACACACACACTTTGTTGTTAGCCCGTTTTGTTGTTGTCGCTGGCCTGTCTTCCCCACTGCCTGGATTTCTCTGTCGGCAAAAAAAGGCCACAAAATTTTTGCGCACTTTTTGAGGAATAAAAAAAAAAAAATAAACACACACAAAAAGTGCCGCCGCGCTGCTAAGCCGCCGATTTCGAGTTGGCTTTAAGTGGCAACAGTTTTTAGCTTTTTTTCAGCTTTACTTATTTTTCATTTTTTTTTTTTTTTTCATTTACAAAAGCTGCCTCTGAGTGTCGAGTCTTTGCGGATTTCGCAGCGTCTTTGGCTGCGTTTCTGCCTCAGTTCTCTTGTAATATTTTCAATGCTGTTCGCTGCGGTAATTTGGCGACTGCATTTGTTGCGCTTGCGGTTTCACAACAACAACAACAACAACAACAACAGCAGCAACAAGAAACAAGTAGCTATAAGGTAAAACAATGGTAAGTGCCACAAGGCGAAGCTTGAAAACTTTAACTTTAACTTTAATCAGAGACATGACTTTTATGTTGGAAATGATATCAATAGTAAAAAGCAGCATAAAAGATATTTAAACATTTTTGATATACCTAAGACTTAAAGATTTTTTAATGCCCTTTTGGAAGTGAATTTTATATATTTTTCGACAACATTTTTTAATTCAAATTTGTATTCTATGTAATTTTTTTTTTTAAATTTGTAAAAGAAATTTTTTTAATGAATGAATGAATTCTTAAATATATTTATGTTTAATGTAATTTTTTAAATTTTTTTTTTTTTTTGAAATAATTTGTATTTAAAGTTTTTTTAATTATTAATTTTATTTTTTTTTTATCATAATTTATGTTAAAAATTTGTATGTTACTTAAAAAAATTAACATTTTGAGATTTTAAGCAATTGGATGAAATTAAAGAATTAGTTGTTCAATTTTTTATTCTTAGCACGGAAAGACCAAATTAATAAGTAATAAATAAAAGCCTTTGACAAAATAATTTAAGCTAAAACCTTCAACTTCAATGTTCTGTAAAGAGCATAGATGAAGTATTCAAAAAGCTTTTAATACTAGAGCCCGACAAGGGTTATTCCAGCAAAACATTAAACAACACGTTTAATCTTTATAAGATTGAGGTGTCTTTTGACTTTCTTTTCATGTTAACAATTAAATATAATATAATCATAACTGCATGTTGGCGTGCAATATAAACAGAATATATTACAAAAGGGACTACCCCTGTTACTTAATAGCACCGCGAGTCTTCTCCGATAAGTAGCCCCCCTTTTGGTCAGTGCATAACCAAAAACCTTCAAGTTAGTTAGTTGCTTTAGTTGCGCGCTGCTTGTTTCGCACATAATTTGTTGCAAGTTGCCGTTGTTGTTGCCCGTAGCTGCTACCTGGGCCCGCTGCACTGTTGGCCTCACACGTGCGTCGCAGCGCTGCGCTGCAGCTAATTAACATTTCGCTGTGGCAGGCAGGCAACGCAATCAGAAACCAAATTTATGCAGTTCAAAATTGCAAAGCTTTTGGCTGCTGTCCTTGAAGCTGCTCACCGAGGTTTTTAGAGAAAATATAAAGAGACCATAGAGAAGGGGGCAAAAAAATAGTTGTTCTTAAGCGAAACTAGGCGTGTAATAATAATAAACACAAACAACCAAAGCAACAAAAGCAACTAACGAGCTGAGCAAACAACTTAGACAACAACTTTGCTGAGGTGCAACTACACAAGTTGCAGGTGGCAGCAGCTGTTGCGGCAGGCGACGAGGAGAGGCAACAAAAACAAAACACAGAAAAAAAGGAGCATACTTTGAGCAAAGCTAACATAATCAGGAACAGCATCTTTTGTGACCCCGCCCCAATCACTGCACGCCCTTTGCGGGTCTTTAGATGATTTCAGTTGAATTTCAAGTGGCAACAACTCGACTCAACTCGAGTCTTTAAACAAAAGCAAAAGTGTTGTTGGCGACATTTTCAAAGCCAGCTCAAAATTCTAGCTAAATAATTGTTGCGGCCAGCTGCTGACAACATTTCCAGTTGTTGTTTCTTTTTTTTTTTTCTTCCTTCAGACTAATTAAAACGCCACAGATATTTGTAAGAGATTTTGTCAGCTGCTGCTGCTGCTGTTGAGACCTTGAAAATGTATCAGAGAGCCAGGTGGAAAATTGTTTAATACCTTTTCCAGCTAAATAGAAAAGCAGAGAGTAGAAAAATCTGGCAGCAGCTGTGCTTTAGCGTGAGACTTGGACCGGCAAAGACAATTCAGTTGAGCTCAGTTCTACTTGGCATCGATTGCCAAAACATAAACAACTCCGGGCGAAACGCATCAGAAATGAAATTGACATTTCAATTGGAATTTGCTGCGCCAAGAAGAAGAGCGCCCCAAATAATAACAAAATTTGCATGCAATTGATGCCAGGCATCAAACTCGAAACTCAATCATTTACATCACGCTCTCGGGCAAGAGGGGGAAAGGGCGCCTTGATTGGGAGGGGGGCACAGGCAAATCAAAGGCAACACTTCGTCGCCGACAAAAAGCGGCGACTGCATGTGAGAAATGCTTTTCAAAATGTACGCCACGTACGTTGCAAAATCTTTTATTGAAATTCGCAATTGAAATAAGCAACAGCAACAACAACAACAACAACAACAACAACAACAACAATGTATAATGGGGCAAACATTTTGCAGCGATTTGTTAAAATGTGTATTGCACACATTCACACATACACATACAATGTGCATTGCAGAGCAAACACACACACATACACACACACACTTGGCATTCTGTGCCATATAATGCAAAAGCAATTGAGACGATTGCCAGTGCCTTTGCTGTCACTCAAAGCGCGGATACTATGTATATGTTATGTGTATGTGTGTGTTGTGTGTGTGTGTGTGCGTGTGTGTAGGACTTGGGAATTGTTAGGGAATTGGCAAGAAGCAAAGCGAACGCTGACAGGCAAACTCACGCAGCAGCCATGTTCATGTCTCACAGCATCTGCTCAGAAAGAAAAGCGCATCGTGCAAATTTACACAGATAAAAAAGTAGAAAAAAAAAAAAAATAAGTAGATAAAACAAGATATATATATATGCAACAAATAATAGCAAAATTTAACTAAGAAAATAACAAGTCAAGCGAGTTTTCATAATTTTGTTTCCAAAAAAGTTCCACAACAGTTTTCTATTTTATACGACACAGTTGTTGCTAAAACTGCTTGGGAATTCTAAGAGAAATATAATTAGATTAGGAGTATATATTAGGAAACTTCACTAGAATTGAATGTTACATAAACTTTAAGCACCATTAATAAAGTGAGCTCTGTTCGAGGCTGTTTGAGGACTTTTCTACTATGCAGCTGGATTTTTGGCTAACTGGAGGTTGGGACTTGAAGCAGATAAAAATTAATTAAAAAATTAAACGAATTAATGGGGATACCTTCAATACACCGAAGATGTAATACGCTTATAGACATTCGACTCCTAAATGCTTAGTTAAATGGAAATATCTTGGAAAACATAACGATTTGCAGTAAAATAATCTAATTTTTCTACCAAATCTTCCTGTAGAATTACACAATATAGTGATACATACTATGAAGCTGGCCGTTTGGCTGTGTTCAAGTTAATTTACCCCATATGAATTCGCATTGGAATTTACGTTCACATAGCTCAGTTAGTTGTCGGAATAAAAGCGTAATATTGAGCTCTCTTCACATTAAAAATAGCTCTTAATGAAGGCTTTACACACACCCACACCATAATATATATATATATATATTCCACCCACGTGATGAATGCTGTACTGCGCTCTGGTCACACCTTAACGCCCATTGAATGCGACGTCTCGAGCTCATTTTAGGTTGATTGCACTTGCTTAGATATGACGACGGCGGCGTTGCATGTAGGAAATGAAAATGGTATTGAAACAGGAAACCAACAATAGATACACAGCAGCAGCAGCAGCACACGTCAAGCCTATTTTTCTTCTTTATTTTTTCTCTGCTTTTTCATAAAGCACTTTGCATATTAATACAAAATTTGCATAGGTGTTGCAAGGTGTTGTCATGTGTGGGCAGAGTTGGCTTCATTAGGGCAACTCTTCAAATGCATTGCACAATTTTGACTTAAAGCTGACTAAATTAAAGAGTTCAGTTGATATATAATAGCCTGTACTATCTATCCCTCCCTCTCTCTCCCACGTTGATTTCGCTAATGGCGCTTAGTGTTGGAAAGTACAAAAGTTTGTGACATTTGAAGCTATGTATCAAATAATATTAGAAAAGAACGCCCTACTCATTTAAGTCTAATGACTGCATTGACATTTTGGCCTCGGCAAATGTCAAAAAACTATCTATATATAAATGATAAAAATATAGAAATGAAAGGTACGACGAATATTAAATACTCTAGCAGATAGCAGATATAGGAGCCATATAATATAGTTTTGCCAGACTTTATTTGATTTAGCAGATATCAAACTAAGTTTAAAAAAAAGCAGAAGGGTTTTTCATATAAGAGATCAAACTAACTTGAAAAGCAGAAAGGTTTTGCATTTTTCCAAAGACCTACATAACTATAAGATAAATTAGTCTGAAGATTCTGTTCAGGTAAGATATGTTTAAAAATAAAATTCTTTCTCAAACAACAACATTATTTTAGACGGACAAATATTATAGCAGCATATGATATGATATGATATGATCCGGCCAACTCCCAGATTCGCACAGAAAGACGGATCCATGCCAAGCTTGATGACTCGAGAAACATGGAAACCACATCTATATGTATTTTCCTCCATGGCAAGACTTTTCCTACTAAGCGCTACAAATTTCGTCATTAAATTATAATACTCTCCCTTAAAAGTGTGCAACAAAGCACAATCAGAGATCGGACTGTGCACGTGCTCGTTGGAAAAACGAAATGTAATATTCAGATAAATAAATTAAGGCAAATCGACACAAAGTCACATAAAGTTGGCCATAAAATCGCGCACAATGCAGCTGGGTCGACCTCTGCTCGCCACTCGGTGATATTTTAACATTTTATTAATAATTCTAAATGTTATATGCATAACAATAATTCTCTGAAATTTTGCTGCCATTTGCTGCCTGTCCACATGCCTCGCTGTCTGCTCTGCTGTCAGCCCCCTCTCGGCCCCTGTCAGCCCCCCTCTCGGCCCCTGTCCGCTTGTCGTCGTGTTAACAAATACGCATGCAACAAAATGTTGGGCAGTTTTCAAGTCTCCAAGTTTTTTTATCTGCTTTTCTTTACAATTTGTTGTGCATAAAATTTGGCTTGTCATAAATTTATTTGGCCCGACAGCCTTTTGTGGCAACTGGCAGCCCAGAGCGCTGAGGGCGTGCCCCGATGTGGGCGTTACTTAACAATATGTTTGTTTATTTTTTCATTTTACCTTACGATTTCTCGTTTCTCATTTGAATCTGTGCATGCGCAACGGCAACTGCAATGAATATGAATGAGTTAATTAGTGCTATGAATGATTGATTCACAACTGTCGGACAAACAGATAGATCAGAGCCACTTTGTGTACTCAGAGAGCTCAGGACACGTGAAATATGAATCTGAAATGTTTCAAGTTGTGGGGCTAAAGGGTGACTCAGAGTTTGTCTGAGCAAAAGGTGGCATAGTTCAACTTTTAGGCTTTTGAAGTGCTCTTTGTTTCGGTTTTTTCTTCTTCGAGTTCATAGCCTTATTTGGGTTTTAGTTTTATGCCAAATTCTATTCAACTTTGAACTTCATGTGCACACATACAAAATTTACCTACTCCAGTTCAGTTTGTCGACGAGTTCTCACAGTTGTAAATGCCCTGAACAAATTTACATTACACTTCAGTGAAGCGTTTAATTAATGACAATAATTACACAGCCAATAAACGACACTTGCTTGACACTAAAGCAACAACTGCCATGCGATTTTGAGTTGGGGCTGAGCTCAGAGGGCCATAAGGCGAGTATTTCTGCAGGCCTGTCACAGGAAAAGGCTCAACGTTTAAATTGTAAATAAAAAATAAAAGTATAAAGATAAATATAATTGTTAATAAAGGCACACACAACAGTTGAGCACGCGCTAAGCTGAGTGAACGACCAAAAGATGCGCTTTAAACAAAAAATGCACATGCATTTTTATAAAATGTAAATGAATATGCATAAAGCAACTGCTGTGCCCGGCTGGTTGCTCAGCTTTACAGGCATAACAGGGTATTAAAGCCGTCAGAAATGGAGCGCATGTTGCACTCACTGCGTATGCGTAATATTCAGGAGTGAGCGTGTGTGTGTGGGAGTACAAAGTAAAAAACAGACTCAAAATATTTGCATTGCGTGCGGATAGTGCCAGTCGCAACAAGGGCTCCAGCAGCAACAACAGCACAAATAATCGAATTGGATTTTTTAATTAAATTTGATGTCATAAACGCGACGCGTAATTAAATGTAAAACATTTTTTATTCTTTTGTTGCCAACGTAACGCAATTCCACAACGGGTTTCGTATATGTATCCATAGTAATATCGTATATAATAGTAATATTGCAGTACTTACGTTCTCATGCTTGAAAAAGCAAAGCATTTTCAGTTCACGAAAAACGCGCTTGGATGAGACCAAAGATTGAAACACATTTGGCAGCTTTTTCAGTGCGACGCGGCGTCCATCGCGCGGATCTGTAACGGCCCTGTGAGAGAGAAGCAAAAGAGAAGTTAGAGATAAGTTGCTTAATTAAAGAGAGAATAGAAAACACAGTTGAGTTTGGACAAAAATTCAAGTACTTAAACAAGTCAGAAGATTATGAATACTAATAGATAAGTTACACGCTAACAGTAGACAGAGAAGCAGAGTTAAGTTTAATGTAAATAGAGCACTAAAATAATAATAATAATAAAAAAATAGATTACATGGTTAAAAGTAGACAGAGATGTTGGTAGAGATAAGTTCCATGATAAAAGAGAGAAGCTGAAGTATTTTAAAATCCACAAGAGCCGATGAACATTTAAAGATAAGTTGCATGGTTAAACGTAGGCAGAGAAGCTGCTAGAGATAAGTTACATGGTAAAATAGAGAAGTTTAAACAATTCAGAAGAACATTTATAGATAAGTTACATGGAAATGGCTGGGGATAAGTTCCATGGTAAAGGAAAAAAGTTGATGAATCAGATGAGTGGCACTTTTATAGATAAGTTACATGGTAAAAAGCAGACAGAGCTAAGAAATTCAAATATATATTTTGTATAGAGTAAGCAGCCGTTTCACAATTAGGAAGGGTAGAAGCTTTTATAGATAAATTGCAAAGTAAAAGCAAAATATTTAAATAAAAGAAAACTCAGCGATAAGTTTTTAGGTAAATAGAGAGAGGGAGAGAGAGAGAGAGAGCTTACATTAACAGCACACACTTCAGGCAGAGTAGCGGAAAGAATGGGAACTAAAGTTTACATTAATATCGTCGAAACAATAGACTCTCACAAAAAGCTGCGAGGCACTCGAGAGACACAGAAACAAACAAACAAGCAAGCAGGCAAACGGGCAAACAGGCAAAGCACACAAACAACAAATGTCGATTGTTTTTTGTCTCGCAAAAGTGGTTCATTGAACTTGGCTAAAAGCGAACGACTGGCAAGAGGCCTACGACGCCTAGAAGTATGCAAGCACTCGGCTTCACGTACGCTTCTCCCTTCCGAATTGATAAACGTTGCAAATTAGCAGCGCAAAAAGGTCAAACAACAGACGAGACGCAGCTCAGGCTACACTTTGGCCATGCCCTCCCCACCCCGTCCACGCCCACTAATTTGCGGCAAGTGCGTGTGGTGCTGAGCTGCAAACAACGGCAACGTGGTTGTCGCCGCTGCGGCGTCAACTCGAGACAACAACAACAACAACAACAAAGCGATGCGCAGCTTTTAGCTAGAGTTTTATGATGCCATTGGCCATGGCCAAAAAGTGCGAATGTCTGAGCCAGAAAGGGCGACGACGTCTTTGTCGCCGTCTGTCTGACTCACTCTGCAGTTGTGAACATCTATTTAGTTCGCGCTACCCGCTCACACTCTCTCGCTGCCTCACGCTTTTTTTCTCATACTGCGAAATTGCAGCCGAAAAATATTTTTGTTATGGTTTTTAGCTTTGGAAAAAATATAAGAACCACTTTCTTCTATTCAACGAAGTCTAAATACCCTTGTAGACATATGGCTGACGATTTTGTAGACATACATTTTGATCAACTCTTCAAACGGAGCTATATGCTATTGTGCTCCGTTATAATGGAATAGAGAGTCGATTGATTCTTCCTATTGTGATATATAATTATTGTATTGTATATATATTAGTTCGATATCGATAAGATTTGGGTCATATATAAGCAGCATAGTTTAACCAGTTCAAACAGTTTTCCATACAAGAACCTGCTTTTCGACGATCTTTCCTATGGCATCTATATGATATAGTGATCCGATCCGACAAAGCAACATATTCCTGCAACACAAAGCTGAGCCTGTGCAAGACATCATTATTCTAGCTTAAAAACTGAGAGATTACAGACACCTACGAGGCCTTCTTCTAATTGTTGCACGTTCCATGACAAAACTACAATACCCTTTCTGTGAGGCCATACAAAAATATTACGCAGCATCTTATTTTTACCAGACTTGTCAAGTGTTTCTCCAAGCCTTCCGCTCCAGACTCCTCCTGCTCTCCCCTTATGTTTTTATCTTCTTCTATGAAAAGTTGCCTGCCGTAAATCTTTGGAGTCGTCGTTAAGCGTTGAAATTATGGCAAATTGCTGTAAATTGGATTGAATTTCTCGGCGTGCAGATGACTCAGCATTTGCCCTGCGCGGTTTTCTACTTTTTATTTTTGTAGTCTACAATCGGGCGCTCGTCCCGGCCATTTGCATGTCTAATGGCAAACGGGCCCAACTGGCAGCCTCATAATGATAATGAGCTGATTATACAAATCGAAACATTGTGTGCTATATACAGGGTATTATGCTAAAATATACGCTGGCAAGTTTTCTTTTGTAAAGAGAACGCGAATGAAGTGTTTCACGGTTTATTAAGCATATTGTTTAAGAGCTCAAGTGCTTAAAGAGTTAAATGAAAGACTGGACGAGTTCTAGGATGATTTTTTTAAAAGATCAAACTCAGGTTTAGGCAAGTAAATAACTATGCATATAGTATAAATGGGAATAGTAAAATTTTTTGATTCCAAAATATGGGACGGAAATCTATTTTAAATAAATGCAAATCAATCTTAGTTCAAGTTTCCTCTGTGGAAAATGTGATTCAAGGATTTTTTGAGGATATTTAAGTTTTGTTCGATTTGCTACAAACTTAACTTAATAATGAACTTAATGAACATTTCCCAGATTCTGGAAATTCCATTTAAAACTGTGATAATATTACAGGTCTTAATTGTCTGCGGGCCGGAAATGTTTAAAAAAGTTAAATTTAAAATTTAAAGCATAAACGTTGCCATGGCTAATTCCGGGAAATACCCGCTAGTATTTATATAAGATTCTTGACTTATTGAAAACCCAATTAATCTCTTTCTTTTCTTCAATAGAGACTCTGCTCGAAAATAGCCATCAGCGACCGCTGAGCAGCACATAAAATCTCTTTGTTTTCCTCATTTATTTTGGCTTCTTTTCGCTCAAAAACTGCGTCATTTAGCTGGTTACTCCACAAAGAAAAAAGAGACCTTGACGTCAAAGTCAAATCAAAAGGAAAATTCAAACATCTATTTTCTGGCAGACACACACACATTAATATTTGATGGTCATCTATCAAATTGAAGAAAAAATCAAGCATCGCTCGCCCGCTGTCTGCTGCCTTGTCGAGAGGTCTGTTTGTCTTTTATTATTATTTCTATTATTATTATCGCATGTCGAAGCATCAAGTTACGAAGAAAAAACAAACACACACAAGCGGAAAATTCAACTTTAAGATAGAAGCATCAGAACTCTATCTTAACTTTTTACTACGCATTTCAGCTCAGTTCTCGAAGTGGGTTAAACAAATTTTCTTTTTTTTTTTTTGCTTTTTACATGAAAAACCACACACAAGAAAAATTGAAGAAAAATCGTTGAAAAACTAAGACAAATAATTCTGATGTAGACAGTTGATAAAATGTTGGTATTTAGGAGGGGAATTAGGGGGTTGGGGTAAAAGGAATAGAGCACAGAGAATGCCGCCGCCTTCGTCGATGATGGATGACAAACGCAAGCACACACAAACACACACACACACATGGGCACACACACATGCAGTCATACACACACGCACAGCATGTGCTCTCGAGTCGTAGTTTCTATGGCTCTGGCTTTGTCCTGCTGTTTCCCTGCGCTACGCCCTTTAGATTTTTTCTCGTTCTCAATGGCAGTTAATGGAAAATCATTTATCATGTGCCGGCACTTGAGGCAGCAGCTTAAAGAAAAACCAGATTCTTAAGAGCCCAGTGAAACAAAAAGTGCCATAACTAAATGATAATTACCCAGACAGCAGCCAGCAGCCAGCAGCCAGCACAAAGCTGAAATCCTACACTAAAAGATTATTGTCTGTGTTGTTGTAGCTGGTTGGTTTCTTGGTTCCTTGGTTGGAGGCCCTTTTTGGTTGGAATTCTTGTAGGGCTCATCAATTTGTGCTGGACAATTTGTGCACGCAATGTGAAAACTGTAGCAAATCGTGGCTAGTCTTTTGATTGATTCCACAAAATTAAACAAGAGACTTGCAGCTGAGAGTGTCTGACAGGTAGATACCCTCTGTATTGTCTAAGCATCTGGTGAGGAGACCAAGACCTATATACCTAATTTGGTTTTTCATATCCTAATAGTTCCTGAGATCTATTAAAGATATGCAGATCTTAAGAGTGGGCAGATCTTATGCTGTTTTGATCATGTATTTCTTGACCTCTTTCTTTAGATATCCTTAAAGTTTTCTATTTAATATGAAATATTTCTTGATAATACTTTGCAGTTCTCTGATGCCTTGCATTCATATATTTCTTGACCCGTATTTGCAGATTTTATATTGAAATATTTCATGCCACATATTTCTCGAAATATCTTTAAAATCTTCTAGTGCCCTGTATTCTTATATTTTATAGATATTTATAACAGTTTTATATTACCTTGCATTATCGTAATTCCTATGGATTTTTTTAAGTTTTTATATTCATAAATTTTATAAATTGTATATCATATTCATAAGTATATTTCTTGATACATCTTTGCAGTTTGAAGTGTGTATTCATGTATTTCTTATCATATATTTCTTCACATTCCTTTACAGTTTCATAGTGCATACTATTCATCTACTCTATTTACCCGCCTATTCATTGCTACAGGGTACAAAAAAAATCTTAACGCGTTTGCTGCACAATTGGAAATTACTTTTTGGTCTACATGCCGGACATGCGCGCAGGCTTTTTTATGCAGTTGCAGCGCGAACATTTCGTGCTCAAGTGTCGACTGTTGCATGCAGCACGGCTAGCCGGTTCAAGTGGGCGTGGCGCTGGCTATGGCTCAAATCTAATCAGACAGCAATGTCCGCTTGGTACACGTGATAAGCAAAAGCCAGCTGCCAAAATTGAAAAGGAGTATTGGGTAAGTTCTCTCACTTGACTTCACATTCGAACGGTTTCAGTCCTCGCCGACGGGCATCCCAACGGTCGCAGCTGCCTCTTATTTTCACCAATCGCAAACATTTGCTGTTGGCCTTTTTGCCCTGGCAGCCCCCCTCCCCTCTCTCTATATACCTTCTACATTTCTGGTTTGATTTCTATACCCTGGCAGAGGGATATTATGATTCAGCCCTGACGGAGACCTCTTTGGTCCCATAAAGTATATATACTTGATCAGCAGTGCTTATGAAAATCGGACTAGCTCCATCTGCAAGCGCTTATCAAATCGGTCTACGATCTTATATGGAGGACACCATCTGCCGGGACTAAAGCTTGCCCATAAAATCCAAAAGCTAGGGTATTTGATCATCGGTTTGCTGCTGCTTTCTTTTTTTTCTTCTTTTAATCTCATTTGATTTCTTCTGACATTTTGCACATGCTTTTTGAATAACTCATCACCAGGTCTCCGGCTTTATTCAATTCTTAAACTGTTCCATCACATTCCACAAACGAGCATTCGTTGCCCGCGGCCTTAACTTGCTCGTCTGCTTTTGCCTGCCCCGCCCACCTCGGCACATCCGCCCCAGCAGCGGCTCATACAACCCCACATTGCAGGCTCCTTTGACAGCAGCTCCTGTTCGCCGTTCATTGAACTCTGCTGTCAGATTTCAGTGCATTTCTTTAAATAATTTTTATGAACAGCTTTTGAGGCGCGGCATTAAATTGAATTTGCGTTGTGTTTGCGTTATGCCGCGCGCGTCACAAACCGCGCACAAAACGCGCTCGCGACAATTGCCATTAAACAGAGTGTATAATTGTTCAATTACCAATTGCAGCTTGGCCATAATCATAGCTCATTACAGCCTGAATATCACAACTAATGCCCAGGAAATCAAATTGCCTACTGCTTTACATGGTGACGAGTGTGTGGGGCGAAGGGGAAGGGGAGGGGCTGCAATACGGGTTTGTAAATGACTAATTTGCATTGTTTCTACTCCAAAATGGCTTCATTTTGATTGTCTCTAACGTATATATATATATATATATACATTTATTAATAGCATTGGGTTATATATGTATATATAAACCTATTCTGTCTGTTTGATATACGAATCTGTTCTAATGCTTGGGGTGTTCTTCTATTGCTTTGCAACAGTTCAAACCCTATGCGGGTTCGTAGCCAGGCGGCAAATATTTGAGAGATTTCACGAGACTTCGCAGATGAACTACGAGAAATAAAAGGGACATAGAAGTTAAACATAAAAGCAGAAATTATATTCTGACGGGTATTCCCTGGCCTTGCCAGTGACAAGTAAAATTTAAGTATGAATGTCGCTTTACCCCAGTTTTGAATAGAATATGCAATCGCTGAGACACGTATTCATTAAGTTCTCATGCAGGCCTTTGAAAATAACCTTCAATAAAATCGGACAAAAGTGGAAGAATTGGAAGAAGGTTTGGGTTCTGCAAAAAGTGGGGAACGCGTTTAGAGGAACCAGGACACATGCGTGAAGAGAATTTTTTTTAATAAAGAACTTTTGTGAGCACAAGTTAAATATATATTCTTCTGTCATAAGAAAAGCATCAGAAACTAACCAATTTTATTACAAGCTCTGCTTTTCAGCTATTGCTCAATATTAATTCGGACACATTTGTCGCCTGTACTGCAGCTGTTTCCCCTGCTGCTGGCGCATGCAGCAAATGGCGCGTAATTCGCATGTTTCGGGCGTTTCCAACTGTTATAATTATGGCTATGTATGCCAATACCAGCGGGAGCATCTAATATCCCAGACATACAACAAGGGTTTCACATATTGTGCACAAACATAATTAAGGGCCCAAAAGCGGGTGTTTGCGTGTTTGTGTGTGTGTATTTGTGTGTGTTTGGCTGTGTGTCATACAATACGCAACATTGATTGCAACATTTCGCTGTTGTTAATTGACAAATAACTTTCGAGAGCGGCTAGAGCAGGACAGTGAGATGGAGAGAGACAGAGAGAGAGAGAGAGAGAGAGAGAGAGAGAGAGAGAGAGAGAGGAGGGAGAGAGAGTTAGTTTCGCCTACAACTAACGCAATTAAAGCAAATTGAATTTGATTACATGAATTTTATATGTAAAAGTGAGTGAAATTCAATTTGAAACTAGCCAAAAAAAAATTATGCTACATCCTGCCCTGCCCCCCCTTTCCTCCCTTCCCGCGGACTGTGCTGTGCAACCCCTGTGGCAACATTTTGATATCGTCGCTCGTCTGCTTCAATTTATGCGCGTAATCAATTTTACAAATGGCCTGCAGGCCGGCGGGCGTGGCATGTGGGCGACAGCGTGGCGTTGTCGAAACGAAGCAAGAAATAAATTTATGCAATTTAGAATTTGCAAAGTGAGGCTGAGTGTATATGAGTTGACAAGCGTATGTGTGTGCTGGTGTGTGTGTGTGTGTGTGTGTGTGTGTGCCCGAGCAGCAGTCATTGACTTTAGAGCTAGGCAAGAAGCGACGCGACGACTAAAATCAATTAAAACCATTTTGATTGCATACTTCTGGGCAAATTATGTTCGCCTGCCTAAGCCGAGCTGCAAACACACACACACACACACACATACATGCACGACACATGCACAACACATATACACACACACACATGCTTGAGTGCATCTCAACATGCCAGCAAACATTTTGAAGCATATGGCGCCTTGTTAATTATCTTTAAACTATTAAAGATGACTTCATTTCAGCAAGAAAAACGACTCGAAATTGGAAGAAGAACTGAAATTAAAGAGTAAAGTTTAAGACTAAGGCACAAAAGCCCTAATATTACATTATTTTAGTTAGTACTTCTTCCAAAAGGGCGCTCGATCCCCAAACTATAGGCTCAATGCGTAGTCATATGTCATTACTTCTTCAGCAGTTGCTCAGCATAAAAGTAACTACTTAATTCAAGCCATGCAAATAATGGGAGAATTAGTAAAGACCTTTTTAATAGGTACACTAGCTGTGGTAAAAATTGTTAATAGTGCTTCCCTCGAGGCACATTAGCTTTGGTGAGGCACAGAAATCATGAGCACGTAAAAAGTTCACCTACATTTCCCTGCAACTATCGCAACAGGCTGTTATGCAAATAGCCAGAGCTTAGCTGGAACACACTAAACGATGTCCAAGCTGGGCCAAAGTTGGCATCGTTAAAGCCCAAATGAGCGCCAGCCACATGGTAGATACACAAGCGTCATAAACTGGCAGCATTTAAGGGGCAGCTGCTGCTTAGCATAAAGCAAAGATGACGGCCATAACGATAAAGACGTTCCCTTTGGAAGAAAAAAGAAGAAGAAAGTTTGTCCCAGCACAAGAGAACATGCAACAATATTTCATTTTAATTTCTCACTTTTGGCTCCTGCGCGCCTCAAAGTAAGCAGCTCGAAATGAAAAATGACAACAGCGCCAAATTGCAAAGGCATTACATGAAATATTTAAAAGTGGGCGGCCAGCGGGCGTGGCAATGTCTTGTGCTTTGCCAGCTAGGCGCAGGGGGAGAGGCAGAGGCAACAGCTGCGGGGAGAGGGGGGCCAGAATAAAGCAATGCGCCACGCTTGCTTTTCATTTTCCTTTGTATACACGACGAGCCGGCATTTTCTTCTTCGCTCGATTTTTAATTGTTTAAAAGAGAAATTGACATAAATTTATGCATAATTTGGCAGCCGCACAATCGCCGAGCACAAAATGACCAATGGCCACGAGGGGGTCAGAAGGGAGGGGGGAAGGGAGAGAGGGAGGGTGGTGGCTGCTGCTTTTGTGTTTGGCCAACAAGCATTTTGGGCAGCATAATAAATGAGCCCATTCTCGACCTAATTGCATAGCCTCAGCTCTGACAGCGCAGCGCACAAAAGTAGGCAACGCAAATATTTGTATTTATTTTGCTACACTGAGCGAAAGAAAAGGGCAAATGCAGCAAACAAGAGCAGAAAATGCTAAAAGTCAGCAATTAACTTAGGTAAATTTGTTAAAAACAAGCTAAAATCTTTCGAGAATAACCTGATTGAAATTTACAAAATTCCTGGCAACTATTTTATTTTTTCAGCAGTTTTTTTGGTCGCCGTGTACTCAGCCTATAAACCAATCTTCGCGCAAGCTATCTGCACATAGGTGTTGATTGCTGCCTTCAAGTCTTATATAATCAAAAAAAAAAAACACCTAAAAAGCAAACGAATTGAGAACAAAATAACATAAAAACGGTAGTCAAAAGTTAAGAGAATGTTTTTTGTTTAGGCATTGAAAAGGTCGCGACAAGTTGAAAACAACAACTCCCAGCAATTACGAGGCGCCAACGCGACGCAGCAGATAAATTAAAAATATATTATTTTAAAATCCTCATACTAGTTATGGGGTTCGGCTCTAAATAACATTTCTATCCATGTGTTGTTAAGGTACTAAATTATGATTGTACAGGTTCTACACTTAATAATAATAAAAAAAAAAAAAAAAAAAAATATTATGAAAGGTGTACAGCAGGTGTGTGGTGTGTGTGTGTGTGTGTGTGTGTGTGTGTGTGTGTGTGTGTGTGTGTGTGTGTGTGTGTGTGTGTGTGTGGGAGTGTGGCTTTCGTCATTTAATCGTTGGGTGACTGAATATCTGAACTGATTGATTATGACACACGCTCAGCACGCGGCTGATGTTGTGACGCAAATGTAACATGAACAAATTGTGTTGGTTATGTAAGGAAAAAGCAGCAGGATACTCATACCCACACAAACACAACCACAACCATACCCACACGCACAACTGCAAACAGTGTAAGCGTACTCTAGTCGGGCGTGCTCGACTGTCAGATTCTTAAAGCCGCCTTTACAAACATTTTAGTGTCGCACATTCAAAAAACTCATCCTATGCTCCCTTCATTATTTTCGGTACTTATTGTCCGATCTTTATAAAGTTTTCAGGGCTTAAATATGACACACAAAATGAGTATATATCTAGCGTAAAGCTCTAAATTTAATTATGAGTTTATGTTTTTGTTATAATCCTAATCAGCATATACCATACGCGAACCCATACATCAAGTTTATACCTTCCATAAAACAAATACTTTCCATTTTCTGCTGTAAACAGAGTATTAGAAAAAACACAGAAGAGTCGACGCAAAGCAGAAAGCAAATCAGAAACTGAAACACAAGCAGCTCAGTTGGCAAGTGCGGCGGCTGCGGGGCAGACACACGGGCAAAATCTCTGGTCATGCATTTGGCACATGAAAAACTTTGCTGGAGATATAAATGATGATGGCCTTGAAAGCAGCAGCAGCTGCCACCGAGAAAGAAAGGGAGCCTCTACGCATTTGTGAGTGTGTTGTGTACGCTTTTTTATGTGGGCGTCAGCGTCATTTTGTGGCCAACTAATTCTGGTTATGTGCGAGGCGAGCAAACGTGTGCCGCAGTTGGAATTTGAAAGCGGCTACCAAAAATAGCCACGCCCACATGCGAACTCCACTTAAAAGCATCATCAGCATTTCTCATGAATTTTTAGCTCCTGTCCTGTGTCCCGCAGCATTTTGCATGCCCCAATGATTTCTTGTTGCTGTGTGTTTGGCATGCTTAATTTAGCCTGGGAGAGCATCAACTGGGAGACAAAGCCGGCATAAAAAGGATAACGGCAATTTGTGCCTGCTGGCCAAATGGTCGGTAGTTGCCTTTTCTAGCCCGGCCTGGTTTTGAATTAATTATGCGTTAATTATGGAATTATTAACCAAAAACTTTCCGTGCGGCAGCCACAACTAATGATACACAGCTTTAACTTTGCCATCCTCCCGCTCTATGCATGCTGCTTATTAGCTATGTCCAGGGAAAAGAGCCTCTCTTTGCGCTTCTCATGCTTTGCCTTTTACAATAACCTTTCAGGCCTTAACACCAGTGTCCAGCCCACATTATTCGTTGACTTCTTTTAGGCTTTCAGTTCAGTGCCAAATGCCTTTTGTGTATGCCAGTCACATAGCGGCCGCTTCTTTTGTCATTTTTAGGCAATTTTTATATTTTATACAGCTGGCTAAGCTTTTTGGCAATTTCCTGGAAGAATGTTTCCAGGCATATGCTCGCTCGCGCGTTTCTCATTAGAAAATGCGTCAGGTGGAAAAGTAAAATTGATTAAAATTCAAGTCGAGTGGCGAATGCGCAACAAGAAAACAAAAAACAGAAACAATCTGATTAAAATAAACTGGTTGCCAGGCACAAGATGAGTTGCATGCCGGAACGCGTAATACCGACTATAAATGTAAAGCGCCAGCACATTTCTCATACGCCAGTGACAATGACAAAAGGCGAAAAGGAAGTCAAGGTGTGTGTGTGTGGGTGTAGGTGTGAAGTGTGTGCGAAGGTGTAGGTGTGTGTTTGTGTAGGTGTGAAGTGTGTGCGTATATGCCAAGGCTGCTGCGCTCAGTGAGACAAAGAGACGAGCACGCGCGTTTGCATAAAAAGCAAAAAGAAAGTATAGTCGACTTTTGAGCTCGCCAGCTGGGTTGTGCGTGCGTATGTGTGTGTGCTTGTGTGTGCTATAAACATGACAAGCTGTCATTGTTTCATTTGCTACACTTTGTGCGACCCACACAACATAGCAGAGCACACAGCACACACACAGCAGAAGCGGCAAGTTGCCAAGTTGCGCATACGCCACGTTGCACTAATAAGTTAATAGCAGGCGCTGTTCTGTGGCATATGGCCGAGGCCAGACACACTTTATATATGTATAAATATATATACAATACTTATATATACATATATCTTACTTCGTATTTGGTAACTCTCGCTGTCAGCTTAGGGCACGCCGCACATTGCTGACAAATTGAAAATAAAATAGGATTTTACGGCAAAGTGGCAACGCCTAAATCCGTGCCACACATTTTAGCTGCCAGCAAATTTATGGCCCAGCTACGTGTGTGTGTGTGTGACAAAAAGCGGCTCAAAGATTCTGCAGGCAATTAATAACAGAAACTTTCCAGGATAATTTTCCAAGCCAGGCACAATTTTCAGCAATATTTTTAAAGCCAAGCTGGCGTTGCCAGCCTTTGTGCTGGATTTACGGGCCAATCAATGGCAGCCCGAAACATCAGCATATTGACCAGTTATAGGACAGCTGTCGCCTTGTGGCGCTCGTTAGTGCATTCAATGGGACAGGGCGAGGGGATTTGTAAGCAATTTGTGCGTCAAACAAAGGCAAACGCTTTCAATGGAGTTGCATGCAACAGACAGCACGCGGCAAGTTGCCTCTATACAGAGGAATGACGTGCAACTAAGACTTGTTACAATGCGGCGCAGCTGATGATAAGCCACGTAAAGGCTGCCAGGCGACAGGCAGGGGGTAGGGGACAGGCGGCAGTCAGCCAACCAAGCGTACAAGGACTCACATGGACTAAGCGCGCAATCCTTTAGCTATGCCCTCAATAATTTATAAGGTTATGCTGTCTGCTGCGCGTGACGCAGCCAATGCAAACAATTTTCATTGTGAAATAATGTATATCAGATATATTATGAGGCACATATACATATATATTGGACATATGTTAGCCGCTTTGTAAGCCAGCAAAGCAGATCGGCGCTGATAACTGATAAATCAGCCATGAATAAATTGTTAAAAATTATTCGCCGTGAATAAATTGGGATAATCAATCAACCCCAAGCAACGTAAGATTGTGGCTATAACCAAATAAGCATAGTTGAATGGCTACAAGGCTGCTCAAACAAAAAAGAATTCGGGATAAGTTATGGGTAAACCTTAAAAATTTGTGATAAACAGTCTAGCTGGGAATAAAATAAAAATAAACACATACATATACATATACATATACATATACATATACATGTACACATACATATACATATATATGTACACATACATATACATATACATATACATATACATTTACATTTACATATACATATACATATACACATACATATACATATACATATACATATACATATACATATACATATACATATACATATACATATACATATACATATACATATACATATACATATACATATACATATACATATACATATACATATACATATACATATACATATACATATACATATACATATACATATACATATACATATACATATACATATACAAATACATATACAAATACAAATACATATACAAATACATATACACATACATATACACATACAAATACATATACATATACATATACATATACATATACATATACATATACATATACATATACATATACATATACATGTACACATACATATACATATACATATACATGTACACATACATATACATATACACATACATATACATATACATATACATATACATATACATATACATATACATATACATATACATATACATATACATATACATATACATATACATATACATATACATATACATATACATATACAAATACATATACAAATACAAATACATATACAAATACATATACATATACACATACATATACACATACACATATACATATACATATACACATACACATATACATATACATATACATACAAGAATTCATGAGAATCGCAGAGTAAGGCAGCATGTAAAAATGGCTTTTTTTTAATTGCGGTGCAATGTAAAGTAATCTTCGCATGTGTTTTTGGTGTTGGAAAATAAAAGCATATAAATAAATAAATAAACTGAATATATAAATATATATCTATATAGATATATCTATTCATATATATATATGCATAGATAATTATAAATTTAAAGCCGTATAATATTCAAGTTATTATAATTGAAGTAATTATTAAATAGTTTTTATGCAGCAAGCCCTAACATTAAAAATCCTTTCTCATAACGACAACATGCATTAAATGTGATTTTATATATGTACATTTGTAGATGTATATCTGATTAATTTTGTATGCTGTTTATTATGCATGCCACAAATGTCAACTGGCAATTTGTCAACGTGCAGCGCTCGGCGTCATAGTTTTCACATTAGGCATTGGGGCAAGGGACAAAGGACACAGGGGACAGGGCAGGCTGCGACATGTCAAATAATTTCATGAGCGGTTTTTCGCTTTTTTCCACAATTTTTTATTAGTCAGTTGTGTTTTTTCATTCTCTGTTAAATAGCTTTTACTTATTTGTAAATTCAACACGCACATGTCATGATATCAAATGCCAGACGCGAATGATAATCACCAGCGATAATGACACTCGCAATAAAAGACAGCAGAGGACACCGGCCGCTTTATACCCTATAAATTGTCATTAGTCAAGCTGCTGCTGTTAGCTAATATGCTCGCTTGATTGTTGGCCAGGGTATGTGTTATTAATCCAACTTCCTTTGGCGCTACGCGTATTTAAATATGCATTAAGCATTGTGCCCAGGGGCTGGGCTTTCGAGTTCGGTTGTTTTGTTTTTGTTTTTGTTTTAATTCAATTTTTTGCTTTTGTTGCAAAATTATGGAAATGTTTGTAAATTATCACAACATTTCAGAACTCTTGACGTTTTTATTTTGGCATTGACAATAAAATGCAATCAAAATGTAAATCTGTTGCAGCTTTCGGCTGACTTATGCCACGCAAAATTTACAACAGAAATTGTTTAAATTCACATAAATTTAACTTGACTATTAAGAGATGAAATTTATTTTTCATGAAATTTAGCACGCAGCTTTTGCTTTAAATTATGAATACGGGCTGTCAAATGTTAAAAGTGAGATAAGCAGAATTAGTTTATTGTAGAAATTTAACGACAATTTTGTTAAAGGGGCACAACTTGGCGTATGCGTCATTTTAACAACCTAGAGTCAATAAATTTAGTGAGCATTAAGCGGTATGTTTTATTATTTATTCATTCCGGGGTTTTTTCATATTTTAAAAGAAAAACGAGAGAGAAAGGATAAATTCAACACGCCAAAGTTTTAATACTCTTGTAGACATTTGCCTATTGCAGATATGTAAGAATAGTGAAGCTCGTAAATGCTGAGTTTGATGAAAACGTCCTGGAAAAGAGGATATTTTGCAAACACTTTTTACGACCGATTCTTCATATAGAGATATTTAATATAGTAGTGCGATCTTTATTAGATTTGCCTCAGCTTAAAATAGACAAAATATAGTATATAATTATACATAAACGAAAAATAATACCAGTAAATTATTTAAGGCGATTGTTTATTTCTAATCAGTGTTTTTTTTTCACAGTTCACGCACTTGATAAACTAAACAATTTCCAGTGGGAATTCACTTTCCGGATTATATTATTTAACATCTCGAAAGCTCATAAACCTATTTAGACCAACGTTTGGGCGTTCAAATATATTTCGAAATGTTTGTTAATGTCGTGCTGCTGGAAATTAGCGAATAGCTGTGAAAATTCAAAGGAAAAACTCTTAACGCATTGCATAAAGCAGACTGACTAAAGCAACAAATTTCCGTTTTGTGATGTGTGCACATATTTAGCATTATTTGGCTTTATTTAGCTTGTTTTTAGAGCCAATTATGCTGATTTACGAGTGATAACAAAACGCAGCCGCATAATGAGAAGAGCAGAACAGAACAGAATGAGAACAAAATGAGATTAACGAGAGCTCACAAATTGTAATTGCGTAAAAGCCTTATAATAAACCGGGGCTACGTGATTTGGCCCGAACGGAGCGTGGGGGCAGTGTTGGGGCCACGCCCATTTTGGCTATACAGTCACTTCAATTTATTTGCGGCAACTTTTCACGCCAGCAAACAATTTCCCGTTAAGGTGAAAGGCAAAATAGTCCGAAAGCGCCGGAAAATGGCAACCTCTAGCCATAAAGTGTAATCAAAACGGAAATGGCAACGCGTTTCCGGCCCGCAACCCTCTGGCCAACCCGAGTCGAGGGGTTGGTTATTGCTATTGTATTAAACCCCGTTTGACCTTATTCCCATTGGCATTGTGACGTATTTTGTGCATTTTCTTACAAGGCAAAGAAAACACGCGACATTAATTAGCTTCCATGCTGGCTGGCTGGCTAGCTGGCTGGCCACGCCCACTTGTCAGCCCGGATATCAGCTAAAAAGGTTGTGCTGATAATGGAAACAATGCGCACACTGAACACAGCTGACTACAGCCAACGTCAAACAGCACGAACAGTTGTTAACAAACCAAAAGAAATAATGGACAATATCAATAGCCAAAATGTTTGTGGGCTAACAATGTGAAAAATGCTGGAAAATCGTTGGCGAAATCTGTGCAAACGTGTCTGCAGCTGAAGTTTTCTTTATGCCACATATATCTATTGCTTTTATTTCTTTTTGCAGGTTAAGTCAATTTACACGCCAGTTAATTGACAATAGGGAACAACAACAACAACAATAACAGACAGTTGAGCGTTGGTTTGGACTACTGTGCGTATGCGTAATGCGAGACCAAACAGACAACAACTGGCCACAAATCTTAAGTGTCAGCGCTTGAGTGACATTTGTATTGATTAGTAATGCGATTAATCACGTGTGTTGTCGCTGTGCGTGTGCGTGTGTGTGTGTGTGCGTGTGGCATGTGGCATTATTTAACGACATTACGCATACGACAAGTATGTAGGCCAAAAGAGTTTTTCGTTATATAAGGTGAGCCATAAATTATACAAGCCACAAGCCACTGCTTGTGGCATCCCCCCCTAGCCCCGTTGCCACTCACCCCTACACAAATGCCGCTAATGAAGCAGAAGTTTTAGCACAGGGTTTCGGTTTTTGGTTTTTGGTTTTCAGCTTTGGCTTTGTGCGTGTGTATTTTTGGGACACCGGGCGGAAATTGGCCGTCCAGCTGGGTCTGCACGTTTCATATTAGAGTTTCAGTTATGCGCACGCAGCTGTTGCAATAACTTGCGCCACGTTTGCGACTGATAAAAAAGAAACCGTTGCATATAAATCAAACAGCTGCTGCTACGACTGCTGCTGCTGCTGCGGTAATCCCAACCGCAGAGCCACCTACTTCTGATACGTCAATTTCGCTCTTTAAATTAGCCGCCAGCCGCCTGCTGTTAACGACAGAAATTCATGTTAACAGGTCGGGCGACTAGACGCTCTGACGTCACAGGCAACGACAACGACTGTGACCCAAATCGTGTTGGCAATTCAGATGCAGCCCGAGAAGATGAAGAACGGAGTGAGAAAAAATTGAAGCAAAAGATAAAAACTAAACGCATATTGAAAGTAAATGGGGAACAGCTGCTGCTGCGACGCTGCTGCAGCTCTGACGCCAGCAGCAGCAGCAGCAACAGCAGCAACAGCAGCTGACGGATAGCAACAACAAACACGTTCGACACGTTGTTCATCATCATAATTATCAGCAGCGTGCTGTGACCTAATTTTGCAACTGATATTATAATATGTGCCAAGCGAGAGGGGGGCAGAGAGAGGCAGAGAGAGTGAGGTTGGCTAGCTTTTAACATAACTACAGCTACATACAAACATATGGTCTCACACTCTCGCGTGCTCTGTCTATATTTAATCAACAATAACAGTGCTGCTAATTAGCAGTAATTGAGCACGGCGACAAAAGTAGCTACCCTACGATACACACACACACCTCACATTATTTAGCAAATTACATGCCCAATTAGCAAGCAGCTGCTGCCTTTAAAAAGCTCTCAGAGAAAGTCAATGTGTGAGTGAGCATTGTCAATACAAGTCTGTTAATCAGCTGTTATCGAGTGCGTTTATTTATAGGCCCAGCATAAGCAACGTGGGAGTGAGTAAATAGCATAGCAGCAACACTGGCGATCGCTGTTAATGTGCGTCGCTCTCTTGCGCGCCACCTCTTTGAGCTCTCTGCTAGTTTTGATTCGTTTTATGTGCTGCCATTGCGGTCACTCGCACACAAGGGGATGTAGCTCAGATGGTAGAGCGCTCGCTTAGCATGTGAGAGGTACGGGGATCGATGCCCCGCATCTCCAATCACTTTTTTCGTATACATTTAATTTTTATAAATTATTTTAATGCCATCTAAGCAACTTTAACAATTTTCAAAGTGAAACAAGCTAATTTAAAGCCACATAGTCGAGTGGCCAACAAGGTGGGGAAAAAGTAAAATCGTGAAAAACCACAGCGCTGTCAACACTTGAAGCAAGGACAAAAGGCCTTAACATCAAAATGGACGCAGTGCAGCATTAAATAAAGTGAAAAAAAAAATAAGAGAAATGTATATATAAAAGAAGAAATCACGAATGCGTCATAAAAACTTTGCACATCAATGCGCAGCCAGAGGGCGGAGCGGGCCGAGGGGCAAGCGGAAGTTGGCAAAGATAGAAAAGCGCGGCCACTTTGAGAGCGAGCGCGACCAACAAAGTCCTGGCAAAAAATAGCATATATATATATATATTTGTGTGTATATATATAAAGAGCTTGCTGCTCGGCAAAGCGCACTTGAGAATGCAGCAAAAAGTGCCAAATGAAGTGCCGGCTGGAGGCTGGGGCAAAAGGGAGCTGCCACAGAATTGAAGGGTCAGCGTGAACAACGCTTTTATTGCATTCTTTTGTAACTGTGTGCGTGTGCGTGTGTGTGAGCTTTCAACCCCCAACGGCAGTTGGCTCATTTGCTGATGGATTAGTCGAAAGTGCAGCAAAAGTCGACCGCAGCTCTCTGTTGCATGAATGGGAATGGGAGGAGTCTCAGGGTCAAGGGACTGCTCGAGGCTGCCCGCAGGCTGCCAATTTGCTGCTGCATTTGCCAGTTGCAGTTGCCAGTTGCATCATTAAAGCCGCCACAAGTTGCCTGCGCACGCACAGCACAAAATTTTGATTGATGATTGAATGGAACGGACGGCAGCAACAACTGATGAGTGCAACAGCTGCTTAATGATCAAGGCAAATGGCAAAAACTAAATAATTTCAAGTTTTTCGCTTCCTCTTTTCTTAAGCATTCCCCAGTTGCCAGTTTCCCGCAAAGCTGCGCTCAAAGTTAGCAAAATTTCAATTTCAAGCTCGATCCCAGTTTATTTCGCATATTACGTATACGCAACGATAACCAATGTTTAACTTCTTAACCTCTTACAACTCGGCATCTATGCGAGTTCCATTTGTGAAAATTGTAATGTAAATAATTGTGCACAAAAACTTAAGCAAATTATTTAAAAACTTGGGCAATTCCGTCAGACAGCTTCACAATACAATAAATATTGAAAATAAATTGCCTTTGGCATCGCAGCCCGACGAGCTCGTAATTAAAGCTTTTCACTTGTTTATTAAGTTGCCTTTGGGCGAAAAAACATTTCACCATTTCACCATTTCCCAGTTATTGTGAACGCAAATATTTTGTTTTCGTTGCGTTAAAATAACTTCGATATGCACGAATATTTGAATATTCCAGAGAATTGTTTGGTTTCGGCTCGCAGGCGGATAACTGCGCGTGTTGTTGGAATTATTTGGAGAGCAGCAGGTACAACAATATCAAATGCGAATAACCAAATCCAATAAGGGATTTAAATTCCTCGCCAAGTTATTTTTAATCATTGCCAAGGCTTAGTTGCAGCTGCTGCGGCTTAAAGCAGTCGGAATGCGGCTTAAGCTGTCGTTAAATGTGATTTATATTTTCTTTGGGTTTTAATTAATTTTAATTTGCGGCTTAAATGAGTCAAGTAGTGCATGATTTTCTGTTTAAAGTTACAATTTTTGAGGTAAAAACAAGCTTAAAGCTTAAAAAAGACTTTGTTACGTGTCTGTAGAATAGTTGACCATGGAGAACGGGCAAGTATCTAGGGCTAGGTCTAGGTCTAAGGCTGGTAATCCAATTACCACAGCTAAGTAATGCAACCATTCAGCTTATGCAAGCTTCTAACGGCAATCGGTATTACGAAATTAGACCTAGGTCCAATCGAAAACCCATGAGTGTAAATGGAATTACCATAACAACAAAGTTTTCGTCTTAAATTAAACATGCTGCAAATACAAATACAAATACAATTACATGTACAAATTTAAAAGGTTTTCTTTTTTTTTTTCGCAAATAGTTCCCCTGTTGATTACGTGTTTGTTCTGTTCCAATCGCTGCGTTTTCCCACACTGGCGATAATCTTTTGACGTTTATCGTTGACATTAATTGCAATCGGGCAATGTGTGTGTATTATTTTAGCAAGCATTTCGCACATCGCTCATTAACGCTCTCTCTCTCTCTCTCTCTCCCTCTCTCTCTCTTTACACGCTATTTTATTTATTTGCTTTGAAGCCGTGTTTGTTCAGTTGCTGTTGATTTTATTGTATTCGTTTGAAACGCACGCATTTTTCAATTTCAATTGATCTGAGCAGAAATCCGTCAATGTAAACTTCATCCGCCCCCTTCCTCCACAAACAGCACGAATTAACAGCTGCTGGTTGAAAATTCAAGAGCTCCACTTGTCCAGTTATTTGCATGTCTCTTGTTTCATGTTAATGTGTCACTCAGAGTTGAGTTTATTTTTTTTAACAGCTGTTATTGTTGCTGCTCGTTAACAGCCATTTGGCAACTGAATGTTGGCCAAGAAAAACGAATAACTTAATAAGCCGCGAGCCAGCAATTTGGTAACTGGATATATTTATGTTTCTTTTTTTTGCTCGCATTTAAATATTTAATTAAGATTTTCAGCTAACTTATGGGCAGACGTCAAAATTAGCATAAGACAAGCACAGAAAATATTTTCAACAGATGCCACAACAAGTTTGAGTTACAATTTTAGCGAATTTAATGTACAATTTTTGAGCAGTCAGCAGCAACAGCCGCGGCGGCGGCGTCGGCGGCAGCAGAGATAACGGTTCTTATCAGCAGCGCCGAATTGACTCACGCAAAGTGAGAGCTTCGGGTGTCAGTTTCAGAGCTTTCGCCGTTCGCCGCATTCTTGTGGGCCACAGCTGCGCTGCTCAAGTGTTGCAATCTTATGGTTTTTTTTCAACAAGTCTCAAATTATCAAAGTTGTTCTCTTTCACTCTCACTCTCTGGCGCTGTTCCGTTACAAGCGCATTGCGCTGGCCGGCGCGTGCTTACGTCGCCCACTTGACACGCCCCCAGGGCGTTCACGTTGTTGTTTGCCTAATTAATTAGCGAATTCGTTTGAGCGTTGAAACTGTTGACATTTTTTTTATGTAAAAGGCGGCCCCTGAGGCAGGAGAGAGCTGTTAAAGGTTATGCAAACGTATTACAGAGCAGCGCTGCGACTGCGCTGCCCGCACTGCATTTGACAGCATTTAAGCCTGAGCTCATCTGCAATTCGCAGTTAATCAATAAATTTAACGCGGCGACATGGCCAGGGCCAAAGTCAAAATAATATATGTGTGTGTTTGTGTATAAACTATGCAAGAAACTTGTCGCCTCTGCAATAATATTTTCCCACAGCAGCCCACACTCTCTCACAGCTTTCAAATGTCACAGCAAAAGGGGGTGGCAGCAGCAGCAGCAGCAGCAGGGGAAGAGCGGACATACCGAACGAATTGTAGAGAAATATATTTTAAACATGTTTAAAAATGCATAAATTAAGCGCAGCTTAGCTCGCCTAAGCAAAGCCAAATGCAAATTAGCTGGCGCGGAAGGCTGTGGCCGTTCATTCGGTGGGCGTGTGTGTGTGTGTGTGTGTATATGTATAGATAGGTAGGTATTTGTATGCGTGACTGTGTGCGTTTAATTATATATGGGTTTTTTTGTATAAAGCCGCATTACACTTTTCAAATGTATTTCCAGTTTAGCGAATGTGTTGAAAATGCAGCGCAAGCGGAAATAAAAGCAAAACAAATGCACCATCACCAACAACAACAACAACAACGACGGCGACAACAACAACAAGCTATAACAAACAGCTGAGCAAGCAGAGGCAGAGGCAGAGGCAGAGCCAGAGGCACAGGCAAAACGTTGATAATGACGATGACGGCGCGTCGTTGCCGCTGCCGCCGTCGCTGCTTTTGCTTTTGTGTGGTTTAATGACCTTGCCCAAGTTGCGCTCTCACACTCGCACCCATTGCTGCTCCCCTGCCAAGCTTGACGCCAGCGTCAGCGTCAGCGCTGCGCCACGCCATGTGGTCGAACGACGCGCGCTGTCGATATTCGTGCCCAAATTTAATTTTATGCGCGCTTCACACGCCGCAACCGCCTCGGCGCACACCGTTAAAGCTTCACCCTTGCGCGCTTGTACGTGCCCCCCTTGCCCAAAAAACCGTTGATTGCTCGCGACGTCGTCGTCCAATTTTATTTTTAAACTATTTCGAGAAGTGTTTCGAGAATTGTGTCAAGTGTACGACGCCCAAAATAAAACATAAAAAATAGAATAAAATAAAAAGTTCATGCTGCCCCCGATGATGAAATCTTTGCGTGTGGGCGCCGTCGTCTTGGTCGTCCCTAACCTCCTCAAACTGTGCATGTGTGCGTGTTAGTCGCCCTGCTGCATTAAAAGCTCATAAAAAGAAGACAAATAAAAATTGTCGTTAAATGCCATAAACCGCAGACATAATCGATAGAGAAGAAGAAGAACAACAGCATTAAAGCCTAAAACAAACGAAACTTGCCATATCTATCAACGCTTGATAACATACATATGTATACATACATATATAAATACTATATTATACAGTTTTATGTATTATACTTAAAAATAGTCGTCTTTATGGCTGCGTTTTAATTTATGGCCCAGCACAAAGTCAATGACATGTGGGTGGTTGGGTGAGGGGTGAAGGGGGAGAGGGAGAAGAGAGGCGGCCAGATGGATGCGCAAATGGCAAGGGAAATTTGTGAAGCAGAGGCGGGGGTGAACTTAGCAACAAGAACAAGAAAAGGAGGTGAACATAATTAATATAATAAGAGATGACTAATTGCATCTGGGAATATAGAGATAGATATTTGGAGCATTAAATTATCTAACAGCAAATTTGAGTAACAGTAACATTTATTGGCGGAGGCAAAAAGAGTGTTGCCAGATATTTAAAAGGCGAGTTTAGTAATTTTTTTTGTTCACTGCTCGCTTACTCTGGTCACACTGCAACTACGATAATGCTTCAGCCCTAACAATTCTCTTTTCAGCCGGAACTGGTATATTTTGGGTTTATAAAAGTAACTGCAAAGTATACCTAGATATCATATCACTTTTTTTTGGGGGGGACAATTTCAATCGTAAAAACCATTCTCGGCCCCAATTCTCAAACATTTTTTTTCGCTGGTTCAATTGTTGCCTTGTCATGCTTCGCGCCCAGCCGCTGTTTTGGGGCAATGTCTCTGCGGCTCGCCATTGTCGTCATCGTCTGCTTGTGGCATGCCACAAGCTCAGCGTTCCAATTGCCTGCAGTTGCCGCTGCAGTTGTATGTCAACTCGGCGCGATGTCGGCCAGAAAATAAAACAAACGTACAAAAAGATATATAAATAAATACCTAAAAACTCATATCAAAGAGTAGGTAACAACAACAGCAACAACAGCAAAAACAGCAACAACAACAACAATCACAAAGTGCACTCTTTCGCGTCAGGGCTGGGCAGTAGATGTCGTTGCCGTTTCTGCCGATGACAACGCGTTCCCGCTTCTTGCCAACGCGCCGTCATCAGCAGCAGCAGCAGCTGCAGCAGCCGCAAGCAATACACAACACAAGTAACTCGCGACAGAAGGCAAATAATAACACCAAATAGACGTCCTTAAATCGCGAGTGCTTGACTAGACTATACCCTGTTATGTACGTCTAACAGGCTTTTTGTCTCTCTTAGTCTACTGTCAGTAACTTTTTTCTCTTTCCACTCGCTAACGCAGTAGAAACAAAAAAAAAATCGAAAGCAAAATACATTAGTCTATAAACACTACATGACTTCATGAGAATCGCGTAGAAAGATTATAGTAAATGTTTTATGCGAGCTTAAGCCAGTAACAAGATTAAAACATGTGAGGGTGAGGCCTTTATCTCTGTCTTCCATTCCACTTTCACTTAGTAAACCAAACAATTGGAACCAAAAACCATAATTCATAAAAATCTATAAGCCATACTTGAATTCATGAGAATCACGTTGAAAGATGGTAACTTAGACAAGACAGTAACAAAATTAAGAAGTGTGAGAGGAAGAGCAGAGCAGAGAAAGTTTGTTCTTTAATTAAAGGACAGTATTTAAAATACACAACTCAAAACGAATCACATCAAAATGTGTCCACCTTACTTGAGCACATGAGAATCGCAAAGGAGGGCAATATTTAATAAGGATTACTTTTAATTTTTAGGCGAATCTTATCGTCATCTAATTGATTTAAGACATATGTATGTAAATCGCCCTGAACCAGAATCTAGGCACATTATACCTTTTCCTGTCATTTGCATTCCTCAAGCATACCCCTTCTCTTCTTGTAAAAGTAAAGGGTATATCAATGTATGGAAACAAAGAAAAAACTCTCGGCAATGACAACAACAACCTGGTTGATGTTGTAATTTGGCGCGTGGTTTTTTGTTGTTGCCGCCTTTGTCAAGGTTGCATTTTCATTTGCCATTTGTGCAAGTCTCTGTGTGTGTGTGTTGTGTGTGTGTGTGTGCGCGCTTGTCTCTGTGCTGCTTGTCAAGCTGCCTGCCAACGCCAACGCCTCCCTGGGCCACCTACTCCACCCAACAAGCCCCATTTGCCCCAGCAGCATGCGTCACAAAGCGTGAGCAATTTTTATACCCTGTTCGCATAGATACTTCTGCTTGGGGTATGCTCAAACTGTGCATAACTTTGAGAGAGGTTTCAAAGGCAAGAAGGAATATAAAACTCTATCTACTAAATATTGCTATCTATCTACCTATCTTTATCAAATATTAAAATCAATCAAAAATTAGGTACAAACACGTTTATATTTAGCCAAGACATCCGTTACAGGGTATATAGTGCTCAGGGTATGCGGAACTTGTGCACATCTTACCAAGAGGCTTCAGGAACAAGAAAGAATAAATATTTTCAAAATCAATAAAAGCTAATTAATAGAAAACTTTTATATGGTATCTACTGGTCGAGCATGCTGCTTTTAGCTGCTTTTATTTTTATTTGCTAATTTGAGCAGGCTAATTTTGTATTCATTGTCAAGTTGCACAATATTTATACTGTAAATTGCACTTGTAACATTTGGTTCCCATGCATCTAAGGGAATTACATAGGGTTTTACAGTTATCCAATCTCAAGCACCCCTTTGGGATGGGAATCGAATTGTGCTCGAACAATCTTGATTATGGAAATTCGAATTCTCACGCTGTACTCGGGCCCATTAACAGCTTATTGTAACAAGTCACAACTTTAACCATATATCAATCCAAATTCCATTTGATTTCCAGCTGATTTATGGCCATCCGCGTGGGTGTTTTAATGGGGTTTGATTCCGAACCTAATCCAACAAACAAAAAAAAAAACTGGGAAAAATTTGGGCTTTTTTTGGGCAACGTCTGAAATGGCTTTTCCCCAGCTTTGACCATTAGCTAAGTCCGCGCTACGTTTGTTTTTTGTGGGTTTTTCTTTCTCTCTCTTTTTTTTTTTTGCTGACAGAGAGATAAGTGAATCGTATACGCAGCAGAGTTCAATGCACTCGCAGGTGAGATAGAAGAGCGCACGTAGAGGGCAAATAATCAAAAGCAAATTAGTCATTTGAGTTGCGTTAGACAAATAAATGCGATGGCCCCAACAAAAAAAGGAACCAGGTGGAACTGAGCGTAGTATCTCCAAAGCCAGAGAGTCGTGGATAAGATAAGCAAAGCCAAAGACCCCAAAAAAAATGGAAAAAGGAAAAAAAAAAAAAACGACAAACGTCGCAATTGCACGTTTCGGAGGGTATAAAAAATTGAGTTTATATTCATTTTTCATGATTAATCAACAAATCGGTCAATGAGCAAGTCATGTAAATGCAATTATATTAGCGCGAATTGAGGACTGTTCCGAACTACGATTTCGCTGCAATTTAGGGAATTTGTTCTTTTTGTAAGAGAAAAGAATAAAGATTGAGAGAGGGTATATGAAATGATGGGGCTAACAAATGCTGGGATAATCTCTCTATGACTATGTCTCTAAGTCTTTTAAACACCTAACTAAACCCAAATTAACATAGGCTGTTCCAAATTTTGTTTTCTTTGGAGTTTTTGAAAATTTTTAAAATGTGTTAAATATTCGTCCAATTTGGCCATTCCGACTTGGGATTTCGCTGCAATTTCGCCAAACTTTTATTGAGAAACAAACGAATGGAGATTGAGTGGGAAAATTACATGATTAGGATGATATTTCTTGGAATGTCTTCTATAATGTAAGTCTATTAAGCACCTAATTAAACCCACATTAATTTGGGCTATTCCAACTTTCGATTTCATTAAATTTTTTGAAAATAATGAATTTTGCTGCAATTTAGATAACTTTTTATTTTGAAAAAGAAAAGAATGAAGGTTCAGAGGAAAAGTTATAAGATTAGGCTAATGAAATTTTGCGATGAAATACCTAATTAAACCCAAATTAACTTAGGCGGTTCCGACTAATGATATCGCTGCAATTGCAGCTGCTTTTTTTCGTACTTTTTTTTGAGAAAGATGAAGACTGAGAGAAAAATGTGATGATTGGGCTAATGTTTTAGGGATCTCTTCTCTAATGTAAGACTGTGAAACACCGAATTAAACCCAAATTAATCTAGGCTGCTCCAACTTTCGATTTTCGAAAATAATTAAAAAAAATGCTACAAATTTGTACGGCCAAACAGGCGGCTTTTTGGAACTAGATGACTTTTAACTAATCTCATATTCTTTTCTTGTTTTCAGTTTCTTTGGAGTTTTAGCAATTATATAAAAAATGTGTTAAATTTTTTAAGATGAGGCACACTTTCTGATAAAGCCTAGATCTGAACAGTTTTAACCCAACTTTATGAAATAATTAATAACCCATCTTTATAAAATAGTTAATAAAGCTTATAATAGGCCGGGCTGTTACTACTTCCGGCATCTTGAAAGGTTTTCTTTAAATGTTCAAAGAATGCATAGCTTCAACAAAAGTATTTGAATTAAAATGAATTTCCACTTCTGCCTGCAACGCTTTATCGAATCGAGTCTAAAGCTGAAATGTGATATTAAATACAAGTGCAGAGCAATATAAAATCAGCTGCAATTTCACACGTTTTTCAGCCAGTTTAAAGGCGGCGCCTACCTGTGCCCGGCCAGACTCTCGAGCCATATATTACAATCAAGTGTTTCGCTTACCTGCAAGAAAAGAGAGAAAAAGACATTTTAATTAATCTGTAAACTGTTTTATGCGCTGCAAATAGTCGTAAATATGGAAAAGAGCCCAAATCAGTTATGCAGCTTTATGAGTTTTAGCCAGCAAATCATGTGGCAAGTGTCATAAATAACGTTTAAACGACGACGGAGTTTGGGGCTAAAGATCGCAAATCTTAAATCGTTTCGCCATGTCGGCGGCTTTTGGCCAAATCATTGACTGCATCAAACATATATTTCGTTAGTTTTTTTTTTTTTTTTTTGGTAGACAAGTGTAGTCATAATTTATGTGGTTACCCGGTAACTCATAGCTGGAAACCAGTTCCAATTGCAGTTCGTAGGCAGATGAAAACCGAAAGTCGAATAGAAAAAGCATTTAAAAGAGTAAAAACTTTAAATAAAATGTAATATTTAATGTGCACAATGCCATTACAATGGCAGCCAAATTGTCACTAGATGTGGCAGCAAGCTCTACACTCACTTTACACACACTTCACACACACGCACTAACTCACCTCATTAATTAACAAGCTTCAGGCCAAAGTGGCAGCAAACAAACAAAATGCATTTACAAAATCAACTTTTAGAGTTGTCGGCAGAACACAAAATCGATAAAAGTTGTTGTCGTTGTCGTTGTTCTGGTTGTTGTTGTTGTTGTGGGCGTTTCTTCTGCCCGATCAACGAATGAAATTCTGTTTGCTCTTAATGATTAATTGCAACTCGAACGTGGACATACGGTTAAGTACAGTCATCAGCAGTTAGGTTTTGGCCCAAATGCAATCAACATTCGCAGCAGTTGGTCATGCATTTTGAATGCCAACTAATTAGCCAACAATTTTGTGTTCAAAAGCTTACTAAAACGTGTATATTGAAAAAAAAAAAAAGCGGGTTGTAAATTAAAATTAAATTGGCATTATGATTATCACGAAGTTTTACAAAATCTTGAGATTCAACTTTCCAATAATTTGGTTTGATATACGCTATCTAGGAAATTAAATTAATAAATTATAGATATCCGACTGAGGTTCAATTGTTTGGCATATATTAGATTATCATTGATTTTGGCTGTTTCCACGAAAAGTTTGTAAAGAACTAAACGGACAAAGAATATATTTTATAGATTTAAAACATCTGTTTAAAAAATGAAATTATAAAAGGATTGCACTTCATATATCATACCATACATAGAACATAAATGATATATTTTATTTATTGTCATTACGTATTTTTATATATTAAATTATATATTTTTATATTGTCTACGATTATTATATATTATTTTATTATCGACAAGTTATGACAATGTGCACATTATTTTGACCACAAGTGTATGTGTGCATGCAAAAGGAAGCTGTGAATTTCTTCAATATGATCATCATCACCTTGATTATCAACATTGGCCTCATCATGAGTTGTTCATCATCATCATCATGATTTTTGCATCAGCTTCAACAACACCGTCAGCCTGATCATGAGTTGTCATAATGTTCATATTATTTTGGCCACAAGTGTCTGTGTGCATACAAACATTAAATTGAACTGCCCTACTCCTTCAATATCATCATCATCATCATCATGCTCATCATCGACATGGGTGTCGTTTGACTGTTGTGTTTTTGTTGTCATGTGCGACGCTGCTGATTGCTGATTAGTTTTGATGTGATTATATATTGACCCCTGCTCCACTCCCGCTCCCGCTGCCGCTGCCACTCCCACTCGCGCTGTCTCGCCCCTTTTCCACTGTAAGTCAGCTGTGTAATTATAACTGTTTGCAATTGCAGCTTCTCGTATCAAAGCTCTGTGGAAACCGTTACCAAATTAAAGCGAAACGAAACGAAATGAAACGAAAGAAAAGGCAGCAACAACAACAACAACAACAACAACAGCTACAACAGACAAACTGCTTAAGACTTTCTGTATAAAATACAACAACAACATCAGCTGCCAGCAGTTGGAAATCCTGTAAACTTAACAGCGGGCCAGCAGCTAAGCAGTAAGAAAGAGAGAGAGAGAGAGAGCGCGAGTGTGAGAGAGAAACGACAAATGCAAAATAAATAAATAGTTAAATAAATGAATGGCAAACAACAGCAACTGCATGTTGCAAACTGGTATTTTAGCCATAGTCAAGTTCTATGCCTCAGCCGCGCCCACTTGCCCCCCTCCCGCCCGCACATTGCGTTTTGTCGCCTGTCTGCCAAGTTTACTTTCAACGCCTTTTCCTGTCTTGATTGTTGTTTCAGTTGTTGTTGATGTTGTTGTTGTTGTTGTTGTTGTCTCTGTTGCTGTGCGTGCCCGTAAGGCCCTTGGCTAACGAGGCTCAAAGCCATTACGTATACGTAATATCCATAATTATGCATTTTGTGCATATCCGGAACTGGCTGCTGCTCCATTTGAAAATTCCACATTGAACAATTTCAGTTCGTTTTAAGTTTAAAGAAAATATGTTGCAACAATTTTTTATATTTAATTACCATTTAAGTTGTCTACATGTTGTATATTGAAATGCGCAGCTACGAAACGGAAGCGGATGTCGACGTTGCCCCATGCCACATGCCACATGCCACACAACAAAGGCTGAGCCCAAGGACAGGGCGTGTGCTGTCACAATTAGACGATAAGGCAACATAATTGAGCCTTGGCTAGTGCCACAAGCGGCAGCCCCCCCTTCTCAACAGGCTTACCACCCCGCTAGCAAAAGAAGAAGCAACAGCAGGAAATGAAGGATTTGTTAAAAGGCAAAAAGATGTAACTGTAAACTTTAACTTGCTTAAGTAGCAGGAAGAAGAGGAAGCGCTCCGCACAAAGGCAGATTGATAAGTGGTAGAAAACTGTCGGAAAAACGATTTTCCGTCATTATTAACTGTAGAAACTCGAAGAGCAGTTACATTTAAGTACATTAATAATCAATATAAGTATATGTAGACAATATGTAATAAATATAATTATATGTATATAAATAATTACTATAATAATACCTATTTCTATCAAAGTATTTATTTATTTTAATAATATATATTGTATGCGATAACATATGTACATATATGTGTTTTTGTGCTATTAATCACAGAGTTTGGACCTGTCAAATAATTTATATAAAGACTTCATTTATTTATATTTATATATAACCGAGACAAGATTTTAGTTCCAGCCTCCGAAACTACTTTAAATAATAAGTTTAACTTTATATTAAACAAGAAAATACCCTGAACCCTCTTTGAGGGTTCTTGACATACTTGACATATATATAATATTCTAGAAGCAACACATCATGTTTGGTGACTCTAGCTCTAATTATTTACCCAATTTGCTCAAAAAACAGGATGTCGATATCGATTTTTATCGATTGCTTGGAAACGGAGTAAGTTACCGATTATCGGAAACAAACTCGATCTACGTAGGGACTAGGAGAACCTACAGCTAAAATTTCTGTAGCTCTTATAGGTTCTGAGATCCTTGCGTTCATACATACGGACGGACGGACGGACATGGCTAGATCGACTCGGCTATTGATGCTGATCAAGAATATATATACTTTGTGGGGTCGGAGATGCTTTCTTCTGCCTGTTACATACATTTGCATTTTGCACAAAAACATTATACCCCTTTTACCCATTTTTAATGGGTTCAGCGTATAATAAACGAGATATCTAAAAGGGGGTTTCTCTTTTTAATTTTGAATAAAAAACAAACAGATTATAAGTTAAAAACATTTACTAAGTGCAGTTGGCAAGGCGCAATTAAAGATTACGCGATGATTCCAGAGACTTCTAAAGTTTCTAACTGCGTTTTCTTTTAATAAAAGTAAACAAATTAAAAGCAAAATAGCTTTAAATTTAGTTTTCTGATAATCAAACATTTTTCCATAGAAACAGCCCAAAAATGGCAAATCAAATGATTATGTTTGTATGTATTTTTGTTTAATAATTGCTTAAATACTAGTTTAGCTGATATGTAAAAAATAATAAATTAATATATATAAGATATGTGATGATTAAGAAATATGATTAAGATATCGCGTGATCTCTCCTCAGAGATATATGCAAATCTAGGATATATGCAAATAGGTATGATATCTATTTATAGCTCTCTTTTTACTTCCCACTTCATAGTTCTTAGTTCTAACTTATAGTAAGAAGTAGCTACTTCTTAATTTTTAGTTCTTTCTTCTTAATTCTAAGATCTTAGTTTTTACTACTTAGCTCTTACTACTTACTTCCAAAGAAACTCAAGAACTATACAAAATCTACGCTTAAACGACTTGCGCATTGCAAAAGTCTAAAATGTTGTGTATACAAAACTACTCCAAAACATTTTACCCAAATCTACGCTTAAACGACTTGGGAATTATACACGTTCAAAATGAATAAACAAAAGGTGATATAAATGTCTTTGTCTTCATGTCCTTACTTCGAATTGATTTGTGTTTTCATTTTGATTCCTCGAACGGTTCACCCCAAAAACTCAACAAGAAATTTCTTTTATCTATTGAAAAATATCAAAAATACGTGCATTGGCATAAAATGAGTATTATTTTGACTAGCAGCTGGACTCCGCCGAGGTTCACCGAGGCTGACTGTGCATTTACATATGTAAGTAGTTTGGGCACAGGAAGTCACCTGCTTCGTCTCATTTGCTTTTCTTTTCGTGTCTGGCATTCAAAATTGTCGTGGAAAGAGTTATACCAAAATGTTGTATGCACATGAAAGGGCCGTCAGGCAGAACTGCAGCAGCAGAGCGAGGAGCAGCCAGACAGACAGCCAGATAGACAGAAGGACAGACAGACAGACAGACAGTCAGTCAACTGGACTGCAACTATGTAACTCCGACTGACACGCAATAGTTAGACAAAACTTGTACGTCCCTCGAGTCGAGTCTGTCCAATCGTTTGGTCGTGTCTTGTCTACCTGCTGTTGCAGTTGCAGTTGTGTTTGTATGTGTGTGTGTGTGTGTGTGGCATGTAATTATGCTGTTTAACAGCGAGAAGTTTGGTTAACAAATAAGACACGTTGAGGTAGCCAAGCTACCACGTAATTATGGCCAGGCACTTCGGCTACAAGTACGATGGTCTGGCACATAAAATTGCTCCAGGAAAATTGGGTCTGAGCCCAAAACAAAACAAAAAAAAAAAAAAAAGAAAATCGAATTACAGTTGCAAGCAACGACAACTTTCAAACACATTTTACATAAATAACAAAATCCATAAATGCTGAAAGGTCAAAGATTTTGTGTGCTCCTTTTAAGGCTCAAATATTGAGGTTTATTAATGTGCCAATATTTTGATAAATGAGTGCTAAGAAAATAAATATATATATAAGAAGTACCGAGCAGAACAGAGGGACAGAAGGCTTTTACAAAATTCCAACAAGCTGACACACGTAAAAAAAATATATAAAAAAAAAACCATTTCATTTTAATGTGCGGCCTTAAATCAAATCTGAAAAAAAAATAATGCGTCAAGGGTGAGAAAAATAAACACACATGAACTGAGATTGGGGGAATTATAAAAGCGGCAAATTGTGGCATTATGAGAGCGCAGGGCAGGGGGGGAGGGGGTTTACTGTATGTAACAGCGTCTAAAATTAGTTATTGATGGTGGTGGGGCCAAGACATATCTCATATGCCACATGTGCTTTCAATTGCATTGTGGGGCACGCAATTTAATCAATTGAAAAACCACGCCAAGAAAACAAACCAAGCTAAAATAAATTCAAGTGTTGCTTTGGCTCTGGTCTTTACTTCTGCCGAGGGGCTAGTTAATTGTAGCTAAAACACGGGGCGTGTCATGCATTGAAAGCAGCAAAGCAAGAGGGTCGCAGTCGGAAAGCCAACGTCTAAATACTCTTATGAAAAAATGGCCAAGGGCTTTGCAGCTAAGTAAGTTGCATTCTGAGCTTAAAGAGTGTAGAATTGGGTTAAAGAACTCCAACATAACATTTTGCTCTACAATAACTTTATTTTTGATCGATAGTAGCTAAATGATATAGGGAACTGAGGTTGATAATACTAAGTTTTTATGTAGGGCGCATAGTAAAACTTATAAACGACAAGTTGGGTTAAGGGATCTTGAAGAACAAAAAGTTTTTCCTACAAGAACCCATTTTTTGACTGAACGTTCCTATGTCAGCTATATGATATAGTAGAGTCATATTGTTAAGATTTTTCATGTATATGAGGAGTATAGTGAAATTTATAAATGCCGAGTTTAGACGCGATATCTTGCTACACAAAAAAGTTATCCATACAACAACCTACTTTTCGACCGATTGTTCCTATGGCAGCTATGTGATATAATGGGCCAATGTTGATAATACTTGATTAATATGGAAGGAGGATAGTGGAACTCATAAATGCCGAGTTTGGTCATGATATCTTGATAAGCAAAAAAGTTATCCATACATGAACCTACTTTTCGACTGATCGGCTTATGGCGACAATATGATATAGTGATCCGATCCGGCAGAAAAAAGACAGCAAGATTGATGAATACGCCAACTGATGCTGATCAAGAATATACATATATATTCTAAGGCCTCACAGATGTTAGCCTCCAAATAGCATGACATAATTATAGTGCCCTCTGCGAGAGTATAAAAGCAAGTGAATGCCGGAGTGATGTCAGGTTGAATGTACTTGCAAAGTCTCTAAACCATAGAGAACAACGTTCTACGACGACGTGGTCAACGCCTCGCTCGTTGTTGTTGTTGTTGTTGTCGCAGTTGTTGTTGTTGCCGTTTCACGATCGGCAACCGGACAGGCGGCAAAGTTGATAACCTTGAGAGCATTTTCATGCGAAAGTTCAATGAATTTAGTTTTACTTCCATGTCTCAAAATGAAAGAGAAGCGGAGAGAAGAGCACACAGAAAAAAAATAAACAGCACGAGAACCTAAGACGCGGAGACGCAGTAAAACTCTCAGACAAAGTCGCTGACGAGTTCTAAATACAAAAAACGTATAAAAAAAAAAAGAAACCAGCACATGTGAAAAAAAAGAGAAGAAGCAGAAGAAAAAAAAGTAGTTATAACTACTGAGAAAAGTGAAACAAAACCAGACTAAACATTGGCTTTGCCAGCAGCAGCACCAGCAGCAGCAGCAGCTGAGAACCAGTTCAGCAAATGTACAAACTGTTGCAGTTGCACGAGAGATCTCTGCGGAGGCTGCCAAAGTAGCTAAGCACACGGTGTGTGTGTGCGTGTGTGCGAGTGTGTGTGTGCGGGGGGGTTGGGGCGTGAAATCGATGCGTTGTCTTCGTTTTCGAAGCTCATGAAATGCGCAGGAAATCAATGATTCGGTTCGCTTCGGTTTCGATTACACGCACACGACGACAACAACAACAACAACAACAACAGGAACAACAACAACATGTTGCTGCAACATGCCAGGTAAGGCCGACTTGCCACGCAGCATGTTGCTGAAAGCATTTGCAATAAATTAACTAAAATTATAGACAATTATTAGCATTGAGCGAGTGAGCGATGAGTTGCAACTGAGCGACGCTTGCAACGCTTGCCACCAGCAACTTGCAACTTGCAACATGCTGCACTATGCGATTGCATATTTATTGGGGCGTTTGCGCATTTTAATTAAGCGATTTGTCATTACAAAAGGGCCAACATGTGCCTCTTGGCCAACACAAGTTTTCTTATTGATTACTCGCACACACACACACACGTATGTACACGTATGTGTGGCAAGGAGGCAAGCCAGTTAAATATGTGGCATATACGCGTATTTAGCTAGCGATACAACAACAACAAAAGGGGGCGCAACGATCATTATTCAATTACAGTGTATTTTTTGCACTCAAGTTCAGAAATCGAAATGGAAATGTTGAACCATGAAATTGTGGGGTAAATGCCAATGGAATGGTCTTTTGTCATGGGAACTTGAAATACAAAATTGTTAACGTGAATCTCTATTAAAAGTGGAACATTGGCTAAGAGCTTGTTTGAAGTTGAAAGCAATTGAAGCTGAACAAAATTAAAGTTGAAATGAAAATTAAAGCAACTTTGTTGTATATTGAATTCAATTGAAACAGAATTAAATATTGAATATTTAAAATAATAAACATTCAAGTTTCCCTTTTTCAGCGAAATTCAAATAAAGGAAATTAAGATTGAATCAATCAAAATGCAACTGAATTGAATTGAAGCAAATTTTGAAACAATTATTGAAGATATAAATAACTGATAGCATAATAAAATTGGAATATTAGGTGAGAATTCAATTGAAGTTGAAATGCAATTGAACCAACTTTTTTGTATGTTGAATTGAATTGAAACAGATTTGCAAACAACTATTGAGAACTTAAATAATTAAATATGGTAAATACCTTTTATCATGGGAAATCGTAAAGGAGAATCTGTGAAATGTTCAACATAAGCAAAGAATACGTTTGAAGTTGAAAGCAACTGAAGTTGAAACCAATTGAAGTTGATATGAAATGGATGCTACTATTTTATATGTTTAATTCAATTTAAACAAATTCATTAAAATGATATTAGGACTTTATTTCTTCCTTTTGTTCATGAGGAATTGTAAAGGAGAATCTATACAAAGTTGAACATAAGCTGAAAACTCGTTTGAAGTTGAAAACAACTTAAGTTGAAATGAAAATTGAAGCAAATGAAATTGAAAGGAAAATATGTAACAACTGAATTAATTAAACTACATTTAAAAGTCAACTTTTAGAATGACAAACTTTAATTGCAAGCCGAATTCAAAAGTTGACAAACCAACAACCAAATTTGAGGAACTGTGAGAATACTAAAATAAAATACAATTAGCTAATAATTAATTATATTGACAGTTAAAATCAACTGTTCAATATCAATTCAAATTTAATTGAATGTATTTGCTTTAATATTTAAATATGTTAAATTTAATTTGAGTCTAGATCAATTAGATTAGAAGCTAAGGGAGTTCAAAGACTAGATCGTTGAGACCTAAATAACAATTGGAAGCTCTACAAAACAAAAACGAAGTTAAATTGAAACTAGATTTCTAAAGTACACCCAAAACAAGCTATAAATGTTCTTGCGTAATTTCTTAACAACGTTTTTCAATGGCTTCACGGCCTCTTACCAATCAATAAGAAAAACAAATACTTAACGTCTTGGGGCAAACTGGCTTGTAGAAAAAACCCAGACGGAGGAAGCTTTCAGAGTATGTCAAGCTCAAATTTCAGACCAGGAAGCAGTTAATATAATCCACGCAGGTTTGCCTGGCTAAACAGCTGTTTTCTGAGAAGCGTTCTGACCAAAAAATGTGCCAGAAAACAATGTATATATATATATATATATGGGTGTATTAAAATAAGCAAAATGTTTTAGGAGCCCGGCAACAGATTCTGACCAAGAAACGAGGTCGTAAAGAACCCAAAAGCGATGGACATCGTGTAATTTGAGTGCCGTGTAAGCCGCAGACATAAAACCCGCAGAGTGCATAATTTAATATGAATATTATAAGTATATAAAAGGTTGCAGCCAGCCACAGTGCAGCCCCTGTATCTCCCGCTCCCCCACCAAAGACGGTCTTAATGACAAACCAAGTGCTGCACTTCAACACTTTTAGTGGCAATTTACAGGAGCTGACCACAAAGACAAAAAGACAGCAAGAGCAGCAGCAGAGGAGGCAGAAGGGAAGGCAGCAATAATGACCACGTCCAAGCTGATTGCTGATTATGACATGGCTGGCAACCGGGAGTTGGGCGACGGGAGCTGGGAGTGCTGGGGGCCCAATGCCTGCGGCTGGGCAAAAGGGTGAGAAAAAGCCAAGTTAGATTGTCGTCAGCCGCATGCAGATGATGTGAAGTGCAAATAATTATGACAAGCAGGCCGAGAGCGAGTGCGAGTGCGAGTGCAGGGACAGGGCGCACAGGCGGCGCTTAGGTGCCGCAGGGGCAGCCAAACGGAAGCGGCGAAAAAACAACAACACGAAAGCGTTGCACACCTGTGAAATGGCAGCCAGAAGAAAAAAAGAATGTGAAAAAATAAAATAAATTGCGTGGTGCGAAGTAAAAAGAAAAACAACAGCAAAATGCGAGACGGCAAAAAAAAAGCTGTGCAACACTTGAACTTTGCTGCAGCTGCAATAAGCAGGAAAGGCAGCTAGGGAGAAGGGAAATGGTTGGGAAGGGGGACATGGGGGCACTGAGTCAGCAAAAGTCTCAACCTTAGACACACCTCCAACGGCAACAACAGGAGGCAGCCACAGCATAACGATGATTATGAAAGACAATCAGCTGTGCCTCCATTGTTGTTGCAGTTGCAGCAGTTGTTGCTGCTGCTGCAGCAGCAGTTGAGGTTTGTAGGGTAATTGACAACGGCTGGTGCAATGCCTGGCCCGGCCGGGCAGTGGAGCAGCCACTCAATGAGCCACCCAGCGACAGGCAGCCAAGCGGCAAGGCAATAGCAAATGCCTCAGTTATTGGCCCAAAACGAACACAACAAAGGCGCAGAGAATGGAGCCAAAAGATAAAATAATACAAATAAAAATACGAACAGAACGAGGGCTTAATCTTGTCCGTCTCTGGCAAATGACTAAGCACCGCGCTGATTGCTGATAAATGTGTTAAAGCCAAATATAAGAGCGAGTCGGCTCCCGAGCGATAGCACGGCGAGAAGGCCTGCCCTGCGGGCACGACATTCCGAAAGTGGGTCTCCAATTGCAGCTGCTCAGTAAATAGAATAGTCGAGCACAAATATATTTTAGAAAACAAAAATACTAAACAATTTAGAGTAAAATAAAAATGACCGAGCATTTGGTAGAAGCCGAAGCCAGGGCCGAGCTGTAATGGACAAACACTCTCTATAGAGAGAAGAGCTGCTAAGCTTCCTTTCAAAGCCCCACTCTATGGAAACTGCATTCCTGCTAAACTCTTGTATCTATAGTCAGATATTATAAAGTTTTCAGTCACATACAAAACTTTATATACACCAAAGCCGAAGACAATTTCCCTCCAAAAACACAGAAAAATAACCTCTATATCGAACGATGTATTTCGCTCATCGAATATCGATTTTTATCGACACTATGGAAAATGGCTTGAAATATCGAACGAAAAAAGTTAAAGCCAGAAATACCAAGACATTCAAGCCAAGGCATCAAAGGAAAAGAAGTGTGAGCAGGTAGTATGTATAGTTATTTCAAGAATCTCCCGGTTATAGAACTAAAAACTTTTGTCTACTGTTTTTGTTTTGTTTTTATAATGACTGATGCAAGATGCCATTATCGACAGACTTTGCTAGCGACACCAGATTTGCAGCACCTAATCATTAGTCCACTTGAGAGTCAAGAGGCAAGAAATCATGCAAGATGCCAACATTAGCAGACTTTGCCAAAGACTCTAGTTTAGCAAGGTCTTGACCTCAGTCCAAAACTTTAACCATTTGAGAATTACAAGCAATGCAAAAGGCGACTTGACTTGCAGTAGCAAAGCCTCCTCTTGCAAAACAACAAAATATTCACTGCCTGTGCCCAAAAGGCAAGGCAAGAAGGAAAGACGGACTCAGCTAATAATCAGGAAATATATATACTTTATAGAGCAGCAAAATGAAACCCGGAGCAACATGGCGCTACGCTATGCTGAATTATGTTAATCTGCAAGTTAAGTTGGAGGCATTTAACGATTTAAAAGACCATTTAAGTAGCCAGTCTGTCATTAAGCAAAGCTTGTCAAGTTCAAGCTGAAGACTTCAAGAAAAAAAACAAAAGAGCCCGTAGCTATTACAAGAGAATCGCCGCACAGTTCAACATTGTTTAATTCAGCAGCGAGAGGGAGGCGGATTGAACATTATAATAAGCCGCTAATTATGATGGCCCTTCACAAAGTTATGATGGCATTTCAAGCCGACAGCAGCTGGTGCCAGTTTATTAACAGATTGACCTTTAAGGGCATGAGACCAGAGTCAAAAGTTAAAAGTCAAGACAATAAAAAATTCGTGTGCTTTGAACAATTTGTTAAAGCAAGAATACAAAAACTAAACAGAATGAAATGAAAATCAATTAGCAATTAATAATTTTCAAAGACTGGTTTCTGGCAGCGACTGTTAACTGGAGGCGTCCTTAAACGACTCGGACACGAAAATAGCCGCAGGTCACCGCATAAACGGCTATCTAGCTATTTTTAGCTGTTTTTTTTTTCTTCTTCTAATAATGTTTACTTTGCAGTTGAGGCGAGTCGCTGCCTTTCAATTAGCAGTTAAAACTTATGAGCGCCCAAACACAAAGCACACAGTCAAATCCGCTCCTGAACTACACACACACACACACACGCACACCTGAGTATGGCTGCAGGCCAATTGTGTGTGGCTGGAAAATTGGTAAGAGCTTGAATGCGTGAGACTTTAAGCGCTTTATCAGGCAGCTTTCCACTCTCTCCTGGTCGCTCTTAGTCTCTCCCCCCCTCTCTCACTCTCTGTCTCTCTCTTACACTCTTTATTCCTCCCTCTCTCTTGCACACACTTTGCTCCACTTCCACTTTTGAGGCTGACGCTAACGACGACAAGTGTCATTATATCAAATGATTTTCCTTTTGGCCCCAACCATTGCCACTGCATCAGGCTCTCACTTGGCTACTCATCCTCCAGCTCATGTCCATTCCAATCCCCATCCTTGTCATACTCTCATTGGTATTGGCTGCCAACTTTTTGAGTGGCTTATGGGCGGCTGTTTCCCAACCCGCCGGCAAGCCCCTACCCGACTCCCTCTCTCTCCATCCCCTCTCCTTTGTTTGACAGTTCTGAAGTGTTATGCGATTTTACATTATTGGCTCTGGCACTGCCAGTCTATTCTCTTCACTTTTCTCGCCTCCTCTCTCTCTCTCACTCTCATTCCCTCTCTCTCTGTCGCGCTCTCTTTGGCCTGGGCTGAATAGTTTTGACGTAGTTTTGCATATGTTGGCTAAAAGTTTTGTGCATCGCTGACGTGTCTGCCTTCTAAATAGATTTGCGCTGGCGGCTTTGCAGGTTGTCAGCTAAGATAACACTACAACTCACGAGAGAGAGGGAGAGAGAGGGGGAGAGAGAGAAAAAGGAGGGTTAACTCTTTGTTTGATAAGTTTTTCAGTGTTTTCCCAACTGTGCACGTGCCATTCACAAATACATTGACGTCAACAGCATTTCGTTTTTTGGGTAACAAACTTTAATAGCTTTATGCTTGATGTGATTTCATTGTGCATTGTTGATGCTAATGCGCATTGACTTGATTCCAGCTATAAAAAACGCTTTTAACAATAAACTAACTATTATTGAATTTCACACATTTCAGCGCTGTTTACTTTTATTAAGCAAAGTTCTTTAACTGAGGCGCCTGACTATGTGTGAGGCTTTAACCTGTTGGGAATTCTAAGCTTCTGGGGTATTATATGATTATTGACTCATGTAAATGGTCTAAGTATACAACATAATATTCATTTGTATGGAAGAACTATCAAATCTATATACATATATTATATAGAAAAATAACTATGATCAAAATGATATAATTTTTAAATAGCAAGACTTTTCTAATAAATACCTATGTAATATTTTTATAGCTTGAACCCATTAAAAATGGGTAAAAAGGGTATCATGTATTTGGGCAAATGTATGTAACAGGCAGAACGAAGCATCTTCGACCCCATAAAGTACATACATATGTATATTCTAGATCAGCATCAAAAGCCGATTCGAGCTAGTCTGTCCGTCCATAAGAACTTTTAAAAGGATACTTAAATGGAATACCTATAGTTTATATATATACTGTTTGTTAATCAAATATAAAGGCAGGTAAGCCTAACCAAGACCTTACCAAAGGAACTTTTTCCTTTGATAGAATGTTTTGTTTCTCATGCTTCAATACTCTATTATGAACTTCTCGCACAGTTCAGTTTCTACACACGAACTAAAGTCCGAATATAGTTTAACTGTTGAGTTTCTACACAAGAATCACAATCCGAATATCATTTAGTTTTACAGTTTTAACAAATGTAATTTAGCTAGCATTTAACACCTTTTTTTAAGCCAATTAAAATTCTGGTTAGTTTGCAGTTTAATTGCACTTAAAGCTTAACACAAGCACACAAATTGGATACACACACATTTCTACGGATGGGGCATTAGAGAAGAGAGAGAAGTGCATGTGTGTGCCTTTGTGTTTGTTTTTATGTATGTGTGTGCATCCAATTTACGTTTCACATATTTCTCAAGAATCTTTATTCGCACTAATCCACTTTTAATGCACTTAAAAATTTCTACTCCAAGTGATTGTTGTTGTGGCTGCTTCTTCTTCTTCTACTGCTTGGCAACTTGTTTTTTTTTTTTTTTTTGAGGGGGCGAGAGAGGGAAGAGTGTATAGGGGCCGTCGGGTTGGCTGGGCTGCCATAAGTTTTGTTTGCAATTTATGCACATGACATGGAAACGTGCGCACGGAGACACACAGCAAACAAGTCCAAGTTGTTGTTGTTGTTGTTGTTGTTGTTGTTGTTGTTTTTGTATTTATTTACGAGCTGTAGTTTACTTATGACATTTCTTATAATATTTTATTGTATCTCATTTCTGGCTGTCGATATTCAAGTTTTTCATTCATTTTATTCTGGACGTGTCGCATTTTGATTAAAGTTATAGCAGGAGTTCTTCTTGTTCTCTGTATATTTTCATTTAGTTTATTTTTTTAATAAATATCGTAGGTTCTTTAAGCATAAAAAAACAAAAGCAATGCCCAAGCAGCAGCAGCAGCAACAACATAAGCCTCAACTGGCTGGCGGCAGGCATATAAAAACTGGGTCAAAAGTTGGAAAAATTATAAAGTAAAAAAGAAAAGTGTGGAAAACTTGCGAGCTAAAAAGAAAAACAGAAGCAAAGGCAGCAACAACGTTGCAATGGCAACGGCGAGGCGAATGTTTACACACAAACACACACACGCACACACACACACGTACCTATAGAAGACGCTGCACAAGCAGTCCAAAGAGTTGCACATTTGCCTATCCTGACCCCAACCCACCCCTCCCTACCGTCTATAACAACGCCCCTGCATTTTGTTTAGTACTTTTTATTTACTGTTTGTTTATGTTACTTTTATTGCAACGCCACAAACGAGGCAGCCAAATGTTGCACTGTGGCAAAGAGCCTTTTGTTTGTCTGCGCCTTCAGGCCACCGCGGGGGGGGGGGGCTGGAGGGGTGCGAGTGCCTACTAAGTGTGCACGGGGGGCGTATATCAGTTTCGGTCTTGGGGTGTTAGGCAATGATGCTGCATTATTCAGCAACTAAGTCAATTAAATACAAATACGCGTAAGTCTTTATTTAGCCAGCATAAACATAATAAACAATAAGCGGCTTTAAAGAGCGAGCCCAACAGAAGACGCACGACCTTCAATATGTCAATTAGCCAAAAGTCCAAGAGGTTGACAAGAGGAGAGAGAAATTGTTCTCTTTGCGCGTTGCCTCTCTCGTGAGAGCATTTTTTAAGCGCATTCTGCTTTGTGCGTCATTCGTAAACGTTAGTTGCAAACAATTTCTATAAGTTTACATTAATTTAAAGTGTATAGCATGATTCTTGTATAAAATTATTACATTTAGTAAAAGAGAGACCAGACTAGACCTTCTTTTGTTAGTTTAATTGTTTAATTATTTATGTTAAATTAATTAGTTCTGCTTTTGGCGACCTTTACATTTTATAAATCTGGTTAAATTTGTTTCATATATTATTGAAATGTTTTCTTTATTAAGTGTTTGAATAAAATGGACTTCGTGCTTTTGTTGTCAGTTTATTTTACTAATTATTTATGTCAAATTTATTTATTAAGCCTCTTATCATATATTATTCAAATATTTTTGTTAGTTTGTTTGCTTGACTATAAATGCAAGCATATTTTATAATATTAAACTCTTTTAAATATTTTTGCTATTTAAATTGTTCTTTTGTTATTTTGTATGCATACATATAAACATATATTTATAATTGCATAAAAATAAAAGCCAAGCCCCGTTGACAATCTTGGTTAAGCTTGCCTTGATCTCGTCGTCACATTCGAGGTGTTAACTACAATATTATGCAAATTACTTAAAGCTGATGCATATCCTCATTGCCTAAAATAAAGAAACTAATTGCACAAAAACCCTGCTTGTTTTTTGGCAACATTAATTAACGAAAATGTTTTTACCAAAGCGTACAAAAAAAAAAAGAAAACAAGCAAAAGCCGCACCTCGGCAAAAGCAGGTATAGATTGCGGTATATATAACACCTTAATTGAACTGAAAATCAATTTGGCCGAAGCTGCAAAGCCATGAAAATGGAAATTAAAGACTCGACAAACCATATTGGCTAATTATAACAAAAACAAAATGGAATAGAAAATGAACGAAAAAAAAAGCTGAAAAACAAAACTGGCCTTGAGCAAAACAATTGCAAAGCCAACAACAAAACACAAACAACTGTGCAAAAAATGATAAAATGTCAAAGCAAAAATATTTGCTGTTAGATTTTTGTTGTCAGCTGCAGCAAAATGTTAAAAAACAACAACAACAAAAAAAAAAAAAAATAGATTTGCTGCACACAAATGTAAATAAATTACATGCAACAAATGCAGCAACAGTCGACGTTGACGTCGCAGTCACGTTGAATGCGGCCGCTGCCGCTGTCTGTGCCACTAACCCACTTCAAGACAACTCGTTGCTGTCTCTCTCTGACGCATAGGCTGAAGCTCTCTCTGCCTCTCTCTCTCTCTTTGTCGCGCAGCGCAACGTGAAACGCTGACAACAACAACAGAAACAACTGCGACTGCCTTCGCTTTTTGCATTTTATTACGAAAATTCTTTGCATTCAACAAAAATAAAACCTAAAAAGCATTCAATTAATCAGGCAGGCTAAAAAGGGTAAAAATGGGGGAGGTCATGGAGCCTGATGCTGCCCTGAAACAAATTGTCGGCTTAAAGCGCTACCAAAAGGCGTTGATTGATTCGAAGGGCTTGCAGCCAGCTAAAAGTGTGTATTGGGGGCCGGGGAAGTTTTTGGGTAGCCCCCCATTTGATAATTTGCTCAATGGCGCGCATTTGACGGCTGTCAAGAGTGGGCTGTGGGCGGGGGCGGGGCCTGTGCCCGCAACAGCTCAATTGAAAGCTTATTTATAGGAACCATCACACTCGACAGCCGTCGACAGTTGTGACCCAAAAATGTTAAGTGTGCGTGTGTGTGTGTGTGCGTGCTAAAAACCACAAAACCAATTTTGACTACAGCAAACCACAAAGTGCTCGAGCTCCAAGAGATAAAGTTAATGACACGAGCGCATTGAAAACTCTTTTGGCACTATCAAAAGGAGCTCTGAGCTCTGGTTGTCCATTGTTATGGGCGCTGCTCTGATTCATCAAAAGATCTAAACCCGATACCCTGCCCCCTCCGTTCGTTCAGGCTGCCTGCCATTCAACTGCTTGACATAAACATAAACATAATTTTCTATTGCCTACAAAAAGTCGAGGCGATTTCAGCTCGATTCAACGCTTTGTCAACAGCTGCAGCAAGTTGCGTTGCATTTTCGCTTTCAAAATGTTGCACAACTTTTATTTTGCAGTTGTTAAATGTTGCTCATTATCGAAACTGGCAAAGCGGGCATGCTGCACTAGTGGCAAGGCATTCAATGAGAAGTTTACAGCTGTTTAATTTAGATCAAGTTAAGACCTCTTAAAGATCGAATCAACTTAGGTGCTTAGAAGGAATACAAAATTCATTTATAATTCCCAAACGGTTTTAACGTGCAGCTGCATGATATAGCTTGCCAATTGCTTAGCGAAAATAGACTGATGGTTAAATGTACCAGGTTCTTTTGACGCTGATTTATAATTCCCAAATGGTTTTAACGTTAACTGTATGATATAGCTTGCTAATCGAAAGTAAACTAATGGTTTAATTTGCCAGGCTCTTGTTTGGTTTATTTTTATTATCATTTATAATTCCTAATATTTCAACGTAAACTTTGTCAAATAGCTTGCTAATTGCTAATCGAAAACTGATTGGTAAATTCCCAGACTCTTGTTTGGTTTATTTTTGCTGTTTTAAACAAGAGAGAAAATGGGAATAGTGCGTCATGTGTTTTTGAACTATTTGAATCATTTTATAGATTCAGTTGAGCAAAAGTGAGAATTCTCATTGAATTGTCAGCTTCCTTTTGTGTATGGCCATAAGTGGTCAATTTTACATCCGGAAGATTACTTTTTTACTACTTTTTTACTTTGAAGTAAATTCAGAACGCATTTCGCATACATAGAGTGGGAGACATAGGGAAGCTCGAGGCAAGCGTCTTGTCTGTGTTCATAGTATCGATAAATTCAGAGCTAAATATTCATAAATAAATATTTGTAAACATAAACTTTTATACATCATAATATAAGCACCTGACTATAAACACTGAAGAATGCCCATATATAGCGTGAAGCCTTGAGAAGAAGATGCACAGCCGCTGTGTAGAGAGGAACTTGAGGGGGAGGGGAGCTTACAGCTTGGCGCTGAGTTCAGGGTATCTCCTAGTCGGGCACTCCCGGCCAGAGCAGTCTTGTTTTGTTATTTTTCTGTTGTGTAGCATGTTATTTCTTTTTGCAGGCTTCGCTTAGTTGCTTAGCTGCTAAACTTTTAGCTGGTAACTTTTTGCATGTAGACTCAAGTAAATGCAATGTTTAGTATCCGCCAAGTGGCGCACAACTTGTGCTGACAACAAAGGCACACACCCACGCACACACACACACACACACACACACACACACAAACATACACACCTACACACAAGTGCATTTGCTACTGAGTCAGGTCGACAACCAGCTGCTGGTTCAACGAACTGCATTTAACTAAAGCAATTTGAACTGACCAGTTCATTAATTAAATTTGCTTATATCAATAATAATAATTATAATTGTAATGAATAGCAATTGCTGTTAGGGGAGTGACCAATGCTCGATGAGGGTTCAGTGCCTTGCGGCACTCGACAACTCCACAAATTAAAAATTTTAATATGCAGCGCTTCGACTGAATCAAATGACAAAAGACAGACAAGGGTGGAAGGGGGGCAGAGCGAGGGGTGTGTACAGAATTAATTAAAACCTGTTGCCTCATCCTAAATGCACCCACCTATGCTTCAGCTAATGCGGCCCTAGCTGCTTATTCCTGCTGCTTTGTGTCTTATGCTCGATAAACGCGCGCGCGTTTTGCGTGCGTTTTTCAGACGCGCCCTCAAGAAAGGCTGCGACTAAAAACAGCTGACAAAGTGCAAAGCCAAAAGGCATTAGAGCGTTAAGGCTTGGCGTGCTGCATGTGTGTGTGTGTGTGTGTGTGTGGAGGGGGGCGTGGCAGTGCCTTAACATTTTACATTGTAATTACAAATATAAATTCACAACGGATTTGGCGGATGCGAACGATGCGCGCGGTTTTTTGCATAGATAAACTAAGTAAATGAGTCTAGGCTAAAAGTTATTGTTGTTATAGTTAATTTATTGTTGTTGTTGTTATGTTTGTTGTTGTTGTTGGTGGTGGTTCAGTGCGGCCAAGCAGCAGCGCGTAAAAGTCAACGACAGCAAAATGTGGCGCTCAAATTAAATTTTTGTTTTTCTCCCCCAACTTTTGTTGCCACAAGTACTTCCCCGCGCCCAGCTCTAGATATGTCCAATTGTTAAACTCTGGCAATATCATTTTAATTAGACACACACGCATGTGTGTAAAGAGTTCGGGTCAAACCAGATCTTGAGTCTTCGGTTATCTTTGCGGTTTTGTGGGTATATTCAACTTTAACTTACGATCTTTTTGGGGGACGCTCAACTCTTAACTGGCTAACGATCCGTGACACATTGTTTTAATTTTGGGTGCATAGAACTTTGAGCTCTGTCTACCATAATAACAATTGCGAATTGTAGTTGTTAACTTACCTGTAAAAGAAGAAGAAGAAAATGGAAAGATGAGTCAAATTATATAATTTGAGCTATAATTCAGCCTTAATAAAGCTAGGTGAAGAGGTTATGAGAATAAATGTATCATATATCATATATATCCGGGATAATCTGTAAGTATTGGAACTAGCAGAGAGAGCCGAAAGGAATACGGAAAGTTAAAAAACCTCATGGTGAGCAGAAGAAGATACTTATGTGAAAAAAACTAACCATAGAGAAAATAAAAGTAATTCACATAAAAGAATGCTCGAGATAAATCAGCAAAAAGATAAATAAAAAAAAAGTTTATAGAAGTCACAGAATTTTTATGTAGCTAAGAGAAAAAAAGGAAACATTGGGCTATGAAAACTTTTTAATAAAAAATTAATTTTTAAATATAGTATTTATTTTTTATTTTAATATCATTAAAGACATTATTATAAGTAATGCAAATAAACTAAATTTCAAATGCCAATTGCTAGAGCAAGCACTTTAATGCCATAAGCTAGCCTGGGGTTAGAGCGCGGATCCTCGTCCCCTGCTCTAGCCACATATTCTATATTATTATATCATTTATTATATTTCAAATGTTATTTTTTTAGAAAACTCTATTTTTCTCTAGATATCTTGATCAAACCCGGCATTTACTAGTTTTACCGTGATCCTCTTCTCTTATCAACATAGGAAAGCGCAGTCGAAAAGTAAGTTCTTCTGGCAAAATATTCTGCTAACTAATATATTTTCATCAAACTCAGCAGTTACGAGCTTCCCTCTTCTCACATATTAAGTCTGCGGCATGCGGAACATATCCTTACTTGCTCCATTTTCTTTTTATATCAATAACTGAAGTGAGCACAGTAAAACTTTCTATACTATAGTTATCGACCTTAGAGCCCACTCAATTGGCATTATTTCGCATGAGAGTGCCACACAAAAAAAAAATTAAATAAATAAAAATAAAATAAAGAAAAATAAAACAAAACCCGAACACAGAACCTCAATCTCAAGTGACTGCAGCAGTCGTCGGCACATGAAATATAAATTTTAGGAATTGTTTTTTGTTGTTTAAAGGCGGGGAGGAACGCTGAAACAAAAATGTCAAAAGCAAATTCAGCAAACACTTAAAATGGTCTCAAGTGAGCAAACGAAGGCAGCCCCGAAAAAATTCAATAAAAAAAATCAGGAGCAAGAGAGCAAAAGCAGATGCACAGACTGGGACGAAAAAAAAAAAAAAAAACTAAACTACAAACAAGCAAAATAAATAGAAAATAAAAAACAAAAATTTTCGACTACAACGCATTGGCCCATTGGCAAAAAAGAGGCAAAAAGTCAAGCGGCGGCTAAAAAGCAATGAAAAAATGTCAGGCAAATATGTGCGGAACAGTGAGCAGGGGCGGCGCACAAAAGGGGGCTTGATGACACTGAATGCCTGCAGAATATGTTGTGCTGAAATTTATGCACATACGCCAGGGCAGACTGTAAGCGAGAGAGAGAGGCAGAGAGAGAGTGAAAGGGGGCAGTTACTGAACAAGGGAGCTATTGCGAGTCCCTGGGCGCTAGCCAGGGGGCGTGCCCATGGGCGAGTTTTTGTAAATATGCATGGGCACGACGAGAAATTGCTGAAGGACGCGGACAAACTGACTAACTGACAGACAGATTGGTCAGACAGACTGATAGACAGACCGACAAACTCGCATGAACTGACTGAAAAACTGTTGATTTTTATTTGAAGAGCGGCTGCTTTATGAGCTGCCGCAGCTGCAGTTAACCGGGTGAAATTGGAAAGTGCGATGCGATGCCTGACAAAAAGCAAAAACATTTGAGATATGTGCTTAAAAAAAGATGGCCAGGCAGGATTTGTGGCTGGGCGTGGAGCTTAGCTGGCGCTTAGACTAAGCAACAGCTGCCAAGGCTGCTTAACGCTAAACCAAGCTGTTAGTTAAGAGATAGACGAGAGCCGAGAGCTTTGAGAGCTGACGACATGAGGAAAGTTGAGCGCACTTCAATTATTTCAGCGCAGCGTAGAAAGTTAACAAATTAACTGAACTCTTGTCATAATTATAGAGTCAACCAATTATAAACTACTTTTGCCTCGTACAATCATTAATGCCAGAAAGTTATGCAAGTTTATTATTGGAGTATATATTTGATGATATATTTTGATATTAAATAAGACAAGAATTAGATGCCATATTGATCTAAAGGCCAAACCTTGAACAAAAAGCCTAACTTAATGAAAATAGAAAATAAATAAATAAAAAAATTGATATATTTATTTATAATAAATTTGGTATTTAAGCTTTTCTTCAATATTTAAGTGCTAAGTCCATTTATAAGTTAAATGAAATAAATATTATTTAAATATATTTAGTTTCAATATCGTTTAGGCATCTTTTCTTTTATACTTTAGTTGTTAAGGAATTTATATATATTTAATATATTTATTTTTAATATTGTTTGAGCATTATCTGTATTATATTTCAGGTATTTCTTTATTTTTCTGCCAACAATAACTTTTTTATTGCTCTATTTAATTAGTAATGTATTGTTATCAGGTTTATAGTATTCAATTTATTTAATATATCTTTTATTTTTCAATTTTTTTTTATATTATTTACTTTTCAAATTTCCACTAAACGCATAAATATAATTTTGGAATTTAGTTAATATTGTATTATTTTATAGTTTAATTTATTCAAATATATTTAAAATGAAATATTATTTAAATGTATATTTATTTAAGTTTTGAAATTTATTATTTCATCAATATTGTACATATTTTCAATTCATTCATTTATTATTTTTATTCGGTTCAATTTCTGACTGCTTTCTTAAGTTAATATTGTATTACTTTTTCTGTTTTATTTTATTGAATTTATTGCAACATTTACTTTGTATTTAATTTTTTCAAATTTTAATTTTAATATTTCTTGGCGTTTGATTTAATTTACTCCATAAAATAAATTGCTTGAGTACACTTAAATCTGTGCTCTCTTTCAAGGGTAAATAAATTTTGATATCTCACATTTTGGTTTTGTTCATTAAAAGTCCAATTTGCTTTAGCAGCTATTTTGCGCAACCGCAAGTAATAATCTTTTATTTGATTTAATTTCTTGGCTCGTCGTTAGATTTTCAAGATGGCCAATGCCATTAAAATAGATAGTAAATCAAATAATTTACAGTTTGCACACCACTGATCAGGCGAAAGGAAATGCAACTAAAAATCCAATAAATTTTCTTAGCTGCCAGCTGAAAATTCATCACGCAAATACATAAATACGAATACAAATACAGAGACAGATTCAGATACAGAAAAGCAATGCGAAAATGCGCCACAAAACACGTACAATAGCTGAAAATAATACAATAACAAATCGCCACAGAGACTCTGAGTGGGAAAATCGAAGAAGCAAAATCGCATGCAGAAGAAAGCCGAGACCCAAAACGGGGGTGCGGTTGGGGATGGGCGAAGGGTGAGTGCTCTGCTTTACTGAGGCTGCCTTGGCTTTTGTCTGTGGGCCCCGTGTGCCCGGGCATTTGCTGCGTCCAGGGGCACACGCACACACATACGCATTACAACTTTTGCCAACACACACACACACACACACACTCACACAGCAACATGAAAATCTACTCAGCTGCTGCTGTGTGTGTGTGTGTGTGTGTGTGGCTACGAAACGGGGGTGTTATAAGCGGTTAAATTTCGAACATGCCCTGACTACTCCCTCTAGCCGCACACCGCGCTCTCCCCCCTTACCTAGCATATACCTAAGTCTCGGCGCCGCCAATTCGCCCAACACTGCGCCCCCTCCCTCTACCTCCGCCCCTCGTCCTCTCCACCCTTGAGCGTGTGCACGCGCCGCTGGCGCCGTCGTTACCGCCAATTTCCCATCGTCTGTCTCCAGCTCGTGCCTGGTCCTCACTCTGTTTGTCCTTTGTGCGACCCCCAGACTAACGCCACGCCTGCCCCCCCCTACTCCCCTCGCCTTGCCCTAGCGACCACATCCCTTCTCCTGCACAGTTTAATCCACGTGCGTTTTTCAGCTGCCCATTTTGGCAGCGTTTTTCCTCAGTCGTGTTGGCTAATTTTATGTTACGCATATGCCACGCGCGCGCGTTTGTGTGCGGATTGTTGTTTGGCAAAACGAAACAAAACTAAAATTCTGTTGCCTAGTTTTAAGCGCTTTATGGCGCAACGCTTTGGGCGCAAATTTAAGCACAAATCGCGTGTGTTGTGCTTAACATGAAGTTAAATTTAACGAGGAAAATGCAAACTAAATGCTTTAACAATTGAGAAAGTTAACAAATGCAATTTAAATATTCGCTTTAATAGTTTCATTTGATTTTATTAACTAATTCCAGCTTGAAATGCTCTCATTTTTTTGATCACATATTTTTATTGCATTTTCATCCCACATTTTATTACCAGCAACAATATATTCTTAACTTGTTTTCCGTTTCGTTTATCTGCCGCCACACAAAATTAAGCACAAGCAAAAGTGTAGTAAAATAAAATACGAAATAAGTTAAATAATCGTCGCCCCCATCTGGGAAAAAAACAACAAACTTTTGCCTGCGCTTTTGCATATTTTCGTGGAGAAAATTAAACAAAAAAGACACCAGCTGGCAGCCAGGGCAACGGGAATCTCGGCTAAAGTCAGGCACCCGGAAACACTGCCACGCCCCGCTGCCAGCTTCAGCTACATACGCCCTCGACTTGGCTGCGTAATCTAGCAACTACTAGAGCGGCATAAATTTTAGCAAGCGGCCAACAACAACAACAACAACAACGAAGAAGAAGAAGACGTTGACTGCAACGTGGGGCCATAAAAGTTACAACACAATAAGCGGGCGGAGCGGGAGCGGAAAGGCTGAAGGCTGATGAAGACGAGGTATAAGAGGGGGTGGAGCGGGCGAGTGTGTTTAAGACCTGACCAAAAAGCTGCCACATACATATATTTATATATATCATCTTATGCATATATATATATATACTTATATATACACATAATTTCGCACAAGGCACTGAACTTGGCGACTCGGTCTGCATAAGTAATAAAAATAGTAATTTGCTCGTAAAATAGTTGCGCTCAAGTAATTTTAACGATTATGATCTTAATCAACTTGCCAATGGGGTGTGTGTGGGTAAAAGTGCGGCAGAGAGTATAGTGACAGCATCCCCCATTCCCCCCCTCCCTCCACTTTGCTGTGTATACTGCGCTTTCTAAAGTTTAATAAGCATTAGAAAGGCAGCTGAGAAAATTTGCAAGAAAAACAAGAGTGCGCGAGACGGCAGTGTTTGACTAGCGGATACCCTAAAACTTCTTCTACCAACAGAAAACAGAATTTCGATATCGATTTTTATCGAAATACCTGGAAATGGAGCAAGTTATCGATAACTAATTCGTACTGCCCGGGCACTAGAAGAAACTACGTTCAAGCTCTTAGCTCGTATGGATTCTGAGATCTATTCGTTTATATAGAAGGACGGACAGACAGATGGACAAGGCTTGATCGACTCGTCTCTATATGTTAACTAATTATGATAAACTAATTATATGCTCAACAAATGCAAATAAATGTAAAAAAAAATCTATCTCTTTTATCTAATAAGAGACTGTCCAGATTTAGCCCTGTTTTTTATACAAAACATTTTCTTCTAAGCTGATTCTATGAATATTTTCTCATTAAGCTAACTGTATGCATATTATTTCTACACTTTTCTACCCACTTCAATCAGTTTCTATATATATACGATATATATATATATATATCCACTTAAGCTTATTATATTCATATTTCCCTCGCAGTTAAGCTGAGTGCGCACATATTTTCCATTACGCAAAATGACATATCATTATTTTGCCCCTTTTAGGTGGACTATTCATATATTTTACTACCACACAAATTTAGTAACTGCCCTCATTATATAATATATACATATATATAGTATAGCAGTTATATTTAACTGACCTGCATAAACATAACCTTCATCAAAATGTGTTTAGCTTTTCTCTTATTAATTCTCGCAATATTTTGTGTACATAAAATTCAATATTCTAGCACACTGATTAACCGTACAAAGTTTTCTCGGCACAAAAAAGTAATTAAAACTTTAATTTTCAACATAGTCTCGCAGAAGGCCACAAATTTTTGTTACCTGCCCACATATGAGAAAAGTTATTAGCCCACAATTTGCCAAACATTTTCTCCGTTAACTAATTTGCATAGATGTCTAAATATTTACTACGCTCTTGCCCTCTGCCCAACAACAAGGCTGCCGATCAAGCCGTTCACAATTTATGGCCAGAAAATTTGCAATTTTCTATTTTACAAAATGAAGTTGCAGAAGCACCAATAAAAATTCAAAGAAAAAAAGCAAAGATGGGCCACACCCATCGGAATGTTTGAAATTCGTCTTTTTTTGCATAAAGTTCAAGTAATTTATTTCTGAAAAACGTGAAAATAAAACATATATAAAAAGTTAGATGTGTATTTATTTGTATAGGGACAGGAAAATAAGCAAAACATGACTGGGCCTGTTGGAAAATCCGACAAAGGCGTTTCAAATGCCAAGCAATGAGTAAGCAAAACAGCAAAACTGAAAAACCAAGCAAAATGTTTGAAAGTAAGGAAATAGAGGAAAATTCTAAGCGGCAAGAAAAACTGAAAATTGCAGCATGGCTGGAAAAAGCAGCGCTTGAATTTATGTGAATAATTTTTATTTTTGCGACAGGCGATAGAAACACTGCCTGTGGGCGTGGCAATTACAGAGAGAGAGAGAGAGAGAGAGAGAGAGAGAAGAGGGAAAACGTTATAAAGGTAAACTTTTCCGATTTGCTTTAAGCAATTTTTGCAACTAGAAAAAGGCATTGCTAGGAATTCGCCAAAGGTAATTGAAATGGCACAAGAAGGTCTGCTCTAAAGGGGGCTGCAGCTGGCAGCCAAACAACTTGCGGCACAAGCAAAAGAACCGCCGTCGCAGTTAGCTTGCAACATGTGAGTTATGTGCAAAAGTTTTCTCAATGCAGCACCTACAAGGTATCATTTTAAATGGGCGGCAAGGACGGGCCCGCTCGGAGGGGGGCAATGTGTGGCAATGTGCTTAACAAGCAGCCACAACAACAAGAACAACAACAAAACATGCGTGCAACAACTAGGAAAACAAGCGGCAGTGAAGCTGCAGCAGTTGCAAGCTGCACGCCCAGCCGCGGGCGCCGAAAAGCGTGCTACACTTTTTGTTTACAATTAAAGCCGCGCAAGTGCAGCTGTGTGCGAGCGTGTGTGTGTGTGAGTTTGTTAAGCACTTTTAGCTATGCAAATTTCATTTTAAACATATTTGCTGGAGCATAAACAAAACAACAACAGCAGGAGAAATAGGTGTGAAAACATAACAAAGCAAAGTCGAGAGCTCAAACTGGCTGGCATTACAATACAGTAATAAGTATACACACACACACACACACATAGAGAGAGAGTCTCATATATACACACTCACACAGCCTCAGTGACTTTGGCTTTGGCGTTGAAGTGTGTGTACTTTGTTTAATGAGTTTTCGAGATGAGTTTTTGTGCCCAGTCGCAAAGGCAGCTGGAAAACAATAGCTGCAAATGCCACGCCCCGCGAAAAGCTTGTGTGTAACAAGGCCAAAAGCAGGGCAGGTCAGGCAAGTCGCACAGCTAGCAGGTTTATGTACACTTATATATATATACAGTAAATAGTATATATATTTTTGATTGAAATGCGCGCAGGCAGCCAAAAACAAAAAACTTTTTGTCGACTCAAAAGTTCTCTAGAGAAATAAAACAAAATGCAACAACCACAAGGCTAAAGTGCGAATTGAGAGAGAGAGAAAAAAAGTAACTTAAATGACGGAAATTTTCACTGCAGGAGGACCGAAGAGGAGGCTGCCCCATTTGGACACCCCTTTACAAACACCGTCCACAAATGACAACAGAACATTTTGGAGATTTTCAGCCCAGGCGAAACTGCAGCGACCACGCCCACGCAACAGACAAAAAAATTATATGATAAAAAAATAAACTGGATATCGTGAGAACAACTTTAAAATTTTAGCGCACAGCAGGTAAAACACAGCAGGAAAACTCAAAAACAAAACAAAAACGATCTTGTGGTTGTTGCCGCATTTCAGGCGAATCAGAAAAAATTCTTGGGTTTTCTAGCCGACAGAAAATCAATTGATCAATTTTACACAGAAATTTTCCCTAGATGTTTATCCAAAAGGCAAAAAGGAGTCGCCAAAAAGCAAACGAGATGCGGCAACAGCAGATAAGACAGCAGCTAGAAACAATTTTCATTAAACCAAACCGAGACAATCTTTTGTTTACACAACAGACGGCGAGAGAGCGAGAGGGGGAGGGGGACTTTTCCAGCGCGCACTGCACAGTTTTCACTGTGAAGGTCAACAAACTGTTCGCTCTAAGCGGGGAGAGCAGAGATCTGAGCACATATGGCAGCCCATATGTATATATGTACATATAAAAATAGTTAAGATGTGATCCCAAAAGTGAAAATATGTTCCACGATGTGCTGGGTCCACAATTAACAGCTGGATAAATACCCGAGTTGAGCCAAGTGCCGCGCAGCAGATGAGAAAAGTCAACGAAGTCAGCGACAACACAGCTCGTAATGACGTTGCACGATGATAATGATGTTCAGTTGAGAGAAAATATCAAGCGATTGCCGCCTATATTGGAATTCGTGCCGTCTGAAGGTGCTGACAAATCAATGGCAATGGGGCCCCCATTTAAATTTAGCAAATATCAAAAGAAAAACTGGAAAAACTATGACAAAGACACGAACAACATGTGCGTCCAGCAGATCGATGTCCTTCTATTAGGGGAAAAACATAGGTTGGGCAATGGAAAAATTGCCTCAGGCATGTCTTTCAACAATTTTCAGTGCAGCTGAAAGCAAATGAATGTTAATCTGATAATCATGCGTACGCTGAGTGTGAAAATCTGGAAAACAGTGTTCTCCAAATGTATAACAATGTCGTAAGAAAAACCAACTAACCCTTCCAAAAGAAATGATAAGCGATGCTGCTTTTGGATGATTTAATCGGCCTATTTCAACAGATATACTCAATCTTTCTATCGATATATCTTCATATCCAGTCATATATAGTTACATCTATCTTAGTGATGAGCAGACTGATGATGATTTTAAAGTTATTTGAAGAATTAATCCGTTTACATTAATAGCTGTATTTATCAACCTATCTTTCAATCTGCGTATGTACAAATCCATGTATTTATCATAAAATGCACCTATGTGCTTCCCAATTAATACATCCGTCCATCCATGAACTCTTCATCTTAGCATCAATCAATCAAACCATCAAAATATTAATGCATCAACATATAAGTGCTGCGATTCATTAATGCATCAATCTATCTATCAATCAAAGCATAAGTTAATCAATGCATCAACCCATTCACCCATCCATCAATTTACCAATTCATCAATACTTCAATGCAACGTTACATTGATCTATCCATTCATAAATTCATGAATACATCAATGTTTCAGTGCATTAATAAACGCACCAATTCAACACTCTACCAATTATCATACATCAAGCCAGCAATACAACAATCAATCCATACATATATATCAATGCATTGATCAATCAATGCTTCATTTCATCAATATATCCATCAATGCAACAATTCGTCAATTCATTAATCTAACAATAGATCAATGTATCAATCCGTCAATCAATCAATGGATCAATCCATCTATGCATCAATACATCAATCCTTCAATCCAGCAATGCATTAATCAATCACTTCGTCAATTTATCGATTCATCAATCCATCCATCTACTTATACATAAGAACCTATCAATCTATATGCATATATAGTATAATATTTTCTCTCTCCTATATCAACCTGTACATATTTATTTATATTGAGATTAACTATCGTACAATGTTGTCCGACTTTAATGCACTCAATTAAATTTCATATAAATACAATCACAGCAGAGTTTAAAATTTAAGTACATCAATCGAATATAAATTTCAAAAGGTATCAAAAATATTACTCTTTCATGATCTTTCGATAATTAAAACTTTGCGATATATTTTTTCTGAATTTTGTAAATTTGTATAACCAAAACAAATTCCGGCAAAGTTTTTGGCAACAATTATGGGAGTTTATAGGCACTTTATGTGGGACAAGTATGGCAGGCTATTGAGCCTGTGTGTGTGTGTGTGTGTGTGTGTGAGTGAGTGAGTGTGTTTGTGTGAGGTTTCTGTAACTTTTTATGCACATTGCTGGCAGTTTTTTAATTACGGCCAATACAAGCAACGGCTGAATCCAGAATGAAGAAGCCTACATAATCGCACACACACACACACACACACACGACGGCTTCTCGGTGCCCAGGCCTCGCCTAAAAATAGTTACCCCTGCCACGCCTCCGCCTTGAATTTGCCTCGCCTTTGGCCAATATTGTTTTATAGCCCATACAATATTACCATTAGATAAATTGCCTTTTTGGCCTGAACATGAACTGGCCACTCACTGAGAGCTGGTTACTGGTTACTCAATGGAGCTGGTGCTGGGGCTGCGGCTCGGGCTTGGGCTCGGGCTCGGGCTGGGTTTTCTGTCCTGTTGCCACGTTGTCGCTGCCACGTTTCAAATTACTTTCTTTATTGATTTCCCGATGGCTCGCATTGTTTGCTATTTTTACTGCACTTCTACATGCATTCCAGCGCCTGCTTCCCCAGCTACTCCCTGGCATTATTAGTCGCGTCGCGAGCGGGTGTGCGAGTGTGTGAGTCTCTCTGTCTGTGTGTCCATACATATGTTGGCATTCACTTCACCCCTAACCCCGTTGCACTCTGGCCAACCACACACACACACACACGCACACATTTAACATGTGCGTGTCAATTTGATGCGTGTTGCTGCTGATGCATTTTGACCCCAGAACTTTTTGTACCTCGAGGTTGTGCGCCGAGTTTTCTTGAATAGCCGAGAGCCAAAGCACTTTGTCGACACTTTGCTCAGCTCCATAAAAAGATGTGCCACACGTCGCACTCTATATCTCCCTCTCAGTCTCCAGCTCTATCTGCCTCTCTCTCTCTTTATATCTATTTTTTGTGCATTTTTGTTATGTATTTTTTACATTTTCTACATTTATTTTATGACGCATTTTTATTGGAAAAATTTAATGCATTTTCTTGTTGTTCTTGACTGCGTTTTATGTGGCAAGCTGTGTCGTGTCCATTGATTGGTTGCAACCCCCCCCCCCCCCCCTCTCACAATCGCTCTCTGCCCACCTTCTCCCCCTCCCTCTTTCATTACCACATGATACACCTAGCCTCCACGCATCTTATTACTCATTTTAGAAACATTTGGTCGCAACACAAGGTTTTAAGTGCTTGTCGCATGCGGGCTTAAGGCGTTCCTTAATTAACCGCGCCCCCTCTCCCCCCCCCCCCTCTCCCACCACTTACCGCTCCCACGAAAAACCCCTAGCCAGACTTTATCATACCCCCTAATTAGTCATATACATAACTCGGCTGTCTAATTGCCAGTTTGCGTTTGAATTGTGGGTGTTGCTAGTTCTAATGCTTCGAGTTGTTCTACTTACGCAAGAGTCGAGGGAATCAATAGGCAAAACACTTACCTGTAAAATGAGAGAGAAGGAAGAAAATTATTGAATTGAATTTCATAGAGATTATTACGATTATTTAAGCGTAGAAGTCTTAAAATATAACAAATATAATTCTAGAGTAAACGGATGGGAAATTGATATTATTCAGGCTAAGGACATAGCTTATTTAAACGAGATTAGGCAGGAAAATCAAAATTGAAATCGATATTTTTATGTTTTTATTAGCAAATGTATATCAAGTGCTTAACCAGGTTGCCCAGGAGGTAATAGTAAATAAAAAAATATAGGATAACATGTGCTTTAAATATGTTTTATGTTGTATGGCAGAACTATGTGTTCAGAAATGAGAATTTTTTTTTGCTAACCCCTAAGCTCAATGGGAGTGACTACTCCACTTTTAACTATGCATTACCCAAAACAAATTTAATTCTCTATGATCCATAATTCGTTCCTATACACAGCAAAGGCTCTGAGCAAATTGTTTGCATTCCATATACATTCTTTTCACAGCTATATAGTTTATGGGTAGTTATTTCATAGCTAGATATCTGGTAGATGGGCATTTCATAGCTGGATTTTTCAGACATATTTCAGCGCCAGATATTTCATAGAAAGATAGATACATATAGATAGATACTTCAAAGATGTTACATATATATATATATATATATAAATGTATATAGTTCATATACAGTTATTACATAAATATATATTTCATTCGGATATGCTTCATAGATAAATATCTTATAAATAGTTAGCCCTAATACAATCACATGTATAGATATTTTATAGGTAGATATATCATAGAGTTATTTCTCACATTAATCCACATTTCTTTGTACCCATATTCTAAACAATCATCATGTTCCCCTGCCTGATTCAATTGCATTATTAAGCAGCTGTAATTAATCATTGGCTCATGAGATGCCTCATTACTACGCCTTCCTGTACCCCCCCTTACCACCTCTCACCCACAACTTTATTCGTGTAATTAGCTTGGCCCATATTCCGACTAATCTAACAAGCAAATTATGCGGCCAACTGTGTCCATTGAATATACCATATCATTAACAAAAGCCAAATCTGTGTCTTCGGTTTGGGCTCTATTTTCTGTTGGTAACAACTTCAGGCATGTCTGTGATATATATCTAATCAATAACCGCAAGAGCCCGCACCCTGAACCCGTCACCCACCCCCCGCCCCGCGCCACTTGCGGTTTTCGACAATGTAGCAACAAAGTTGAGGCGCTTGGTTGTTGCTGTTGCTGTGTCTGGAGGCAAAAGTTCAATTAAAAATATTTAAACGGCGCGCTTGCCGCTCGGTGCGAGCATCCGCAACAGAGTCCCGATGCCTGGGCTGATGCGTGTCAAAACTCAACTTGGGATAGGTTGGAGAGCTCCCGCAAGGCAACAACAGCAACAACAACAACAACGCAAGCAGCTTGCAACAGGCAGACACGGCAGGCAGCGCAAAAAGTGCACAACGAACGCCTCGCAATGGCCATAAGCCGCAACGGTCAGCGTTTGACGATACCCCGCCCCGTTCCCCTCGTGGTTAGAGCTGCCTGTGCCTGACCCAAGCTGCACAGCACACACCCTCCCCCTTCCCCTACCCATCCCTCCCCTTTGGAGAACATTCAACAGGCGCTGGGCACTGCCAGACCATCCGGTTCTCAGTCGTTGTCGTAAAAAAAACAACAACAACAACAATAAAAACCCCAACGAAAATTTCATTCTTCTTTTTGTTCTTTTTTTATATTTTTGTTGTATTTTTTACTTTTTTTTTTGGGTGCAATGAACGTTGCGTCGTCGCTGCGCATGCGTGCCAGCAGCAGCAACAACAACTGCAACAACAACAACAACAGCGGGCTGTTCGTCTGCCCGGTTCGTTGAAAAATTCGTTAATAAATTGGCTACCCGAACTGGCGGGCAGCGTTGCCCAGCTCCAAGCTCCACCTTGCGTCAATATTAACATTCATGCTCATCCTTTTTGCTTTGCTGTTGCTGCTGCTCTTGTTGTTGTTGTTGTTGTTGTTGTTGTTGTTGCGGCTGCAACCCCTCAGGGTCAACGGCCCACTTGTGTCGTCGGCTATTATCTGGAGACCATCTGCCGTTTCCAGATCCCAACAGCCCAAAAAGCAAGACCAAGCCGGCATAACTCCAGCTCCCACAATGCCACAGAGCGAGGGCGAGAGAGAGAATGAGAGAGGGAAGGAGAGAGAGGGAGAGAGAGAGAGAGCGAGAGATCGAGAGAGACCCTAATCGATTTGTGACATGTGAGAAAAATCAATAAGCAGCAAAAAGTGCAGAGACTGTAGATGCAGCTGCAGCTGCAAGTGCTCAAGAGTCCTGTTAAAGGACACACAGGTACTTGAGCCGAGCTGTGCGTATATCCTGTTAGGATCGGTCTCTCTCTCAAGGATCGCTGTACAACAACCCCTGACATGAACATGCTGGTTGCGGTAATTTGAGCACAGACGAAACACACACACACACACACTCAGCCACACACACACACTCGAGTTCAACTTGTTAAGCAAAATGCTTTCATCCTGTTCCTATTATGTGCCGAGGATCTGTTACCTGTGTCTGTCTGCGCGATTAGGTTTTTTTGCACCTGCTTTTCAAGTCTGGGCTTTCGTTTGCCTCAAAACTTTTGGATTCTTATCGTTAAATGTGAATGTTAATCGGACCAGGGCTAATTGGCTTATAAAAAACAGCATTTGAGCAGTTTGGACAGTTGATTTATAGCGCAAGCATTTGTTTGGCATAGAAAGAGTTTCGAGTGTATTTTGGTTCGAGATTTGTCATTTCATGATTCATTATTGCGCTGACAAGGCGAAATATATTTTGATTAATTACACTGCAATTTTATAAATGTTTATAGACTTTTGTGCATGCATTTCAAACGTTCAATGTTCATGCACGATAAACAAAATTGACTGAGAATAAATTAAAGCATTATGCATATTAAAAGTCTGTTAATGAGGCGTTATTAGCTTGAGTATCATTATTATTTGGGGATATTACATCATTGGAAGCAATGTATAAAATTTCATAAACTTATAGAGGCTAATTTGTTCAGGCAATGCATAGTCTGCTTCTATGTCGTAGCCTTTAAAGTATATGCACTGAAAACTCTTTCAACAGAAACCAATTTTGGGTGAAAAGTTTTTCAGCTATTGCTAAAGTCGTTTTTTGTTGAGATTTGAAACAGCATAACAAATATCTATAAATGCCAAGTTTGATTAAGACATATCAAGAAACAAAGAAGATTTCTCATATGAAATTTATCACCGATTGTTTGTTGGTAGCTTTATATATATAAGTGTGCAAAATGTTATCAAAATCGGACAACTATATCTATTTCATACTCTGTCAATATCTATGCACGAAGAATTGGTAAAAAAATAAGTTTTGTATGGAAAACTTTTCGTTTTTTCCACATATCTCAACCAAACTGAACAAATCGAGCTTTATAGAAGCTATCTACTATAAAATATGATTCGTACAGTGAAATCGGTTGAAAATAAAGCTTCTGTTTAAAGCACTTGAAGGGAATTTGTTTTCAGAAATTGTGAAGAAATGATTCAAGTTTTCAACAACAAATCACGATTTGAAAACAATTCGAAATGAATCAATAGATTCGACGAAACTCTCATTGCGTAACATTTTTAAGCCTCCGCTTCTCACCTCTCCTCTCCACTCACCTCCCAACCCACATTGTTAACTCACGTGCATTGTTGCCACATTTCATAACGAGACAATGTTTTTCTGTGGCATTTGGCATCATGTGTGGCATTTTATGTAAACTTTTGTAACAATAAAAAAAACAGCTTTGTGCCCCTGCTGCAAGTAATTCTTGGCAACAGCAGCAACAGCAACAACAACAATTGTTGACAATAATACGCAGCTGAAGCTTATTGAAAATTGGCAACAAAGCGACAGCCAGCCTGCCCCCGCCTGTAGCCAACCCCAGCCCCACCCCCACTCTCGCACACAGAACACAGTCATCGCATTCAGATTGCAAATCTTCGACTGACGCAGTTGACGGAGGCGCCAAGGCAACAACACAAAGCATTAACGTAGGAGTTCGGTGTAAAGGAAGAGGGGGGAAGGCAGGCCGCCAGGGGAGGAGGAGTACAGCCTTTTGTCAAGAACGAACATGCGTTGTATATTTTGTACGGAAATCAAGATCATACATCAATAACGACAGTTGACAATGAGAAGCTGCTGCTGCGGCTGCGGCTGCCTCTGACTCAAAATGCAAAAAAGGCAAATGAATACAGGGTATATAAAATGACAAGAAATTGAAATTGTTTATAAATATAAATATGAATGTGCAACATGTCATGCAGATGAGGCAGGAATGTCAAAGCCCAGCCAGGCCAGCAGCTTGAGGCATGTTGCAGGTGGCGCAGCTCAGTTGCCACCAGGACTGGGTGTGTCCAAATCCAGATCAGTCCAATGCCCAGCCTCGGGCTAGACAAATGTCAGCGGCTTAAAATGCAACAGCAGCCCGACAACGACAACAACGAGAGGCGACACCAAAATAAGTAAACTGACAATGCAGATGGCAACAGCTAAAGGCGCGGGGAGGGGCGTGTGCAACAGAGGCGGCAGTCGTTGTGGCAGTTGTAGCTGTTGCAGTTGCTGCGGCTGCTCATTTGTCAAAAGACATTAGCAGCCGCAACGGATAAGCGGCAATCATATATATATGTATATATATATATATATATATATATGTGTGTGTGTGTGTGCACACATCATGCATCTGCATCATGCCTGCATTTTGATGTGCCACATTTGAGGCGTGGCTCATGCGAGTCGCGATGACTCAAAAGCTGCAACAAGCTGTGCAACATTTGAAAGTGCCACAATTAACGCGTCTGTCTAATTATCTCGCGTTGACACAGAACAAGTGCGGAAAAAGTGGGAAAACAGAACCAGAACCAGCTCGGGCTCAGGCCAGCCTAAATGGGCCTAGAAAATGTGCAGACTGCGGCGCCAACTGAAACATTTTCACATACATTTGGCAAATACTTGACGAGCCGTGTAAGCGCCAGACTCGTATAAACCAACTGCTATATACCCTGTACATGTGCTGTAGATCTCTGAACTGCTGGAAGCCCTATTAGTGCATACCAAAATTTGTAAAAATTAAATACCATATTACATTTATTTTTTGTAGTAAAATTTATGCAATTTACTTCAAATAGTTTATTTTCAAATTGCTTTAAGGTCCACAAAAATTAATTATTATAAAATTCTTTGAGTAAACACTTTGGTGTTTTACTAACTCTGAGCTCATTTTTAAAATTTCTGGAAGGGACTTGAATAAATATTTAAAAACATTTGTATTAAGTTTAAGTTTACCAACAATACCCATTATTATATTCTTTAAATAAGAGTTTTTGTAATTAAATTACCTACGATTTATAATTTTTATAGAATATTATAATGCATATTTGATCTATAAAAGGTTAATAGCTTTATGATCTTCAACATTTAATGTAACTAGCTTCAATAGTCTTATAAGAGTTAATCTAGCCACGATGTGGCTGTTCAGACCTATCTGAATAACTGACTTGGCTCAGAAATGTCTCCCGCCACACAAATCTATTAAAAAACTCGTTGTACTCATTAGGAATATACATACTATATAAATGCTTGGACAACTTGGTTTTCCTTTTAGCCATTTGATAGTTACAGGGTATAACAATGACGTTGCCATGGCGTCGGCAACTACAATTACCGCATCGCAATAGACGAGACTTTGTAGAATTTTAATTGAAATGTCAAAAGCGTTTAGTGCGGCAAGCACAATGATGAAGCCGGCGCTGCCGCAACAGACAAACGCAACTGGCGAGCGGCCAGGTACTGGAATTTTAATCGGCAATGCGGCAGTATTTGATTGTGGCATTATTGAGGTTAAGAAAATATGTTAAGAGCATCAGTTGAAGGTGCGCGCCCAACCAGATGCGGGCAACGGGTGAGTCCATAAAGCATTACAAATGCTGCGGCAAAGGGTTTGAATGCTACACAAAGAGAAGTGTGCTTCAAGCTGCAACAGTGTTGCAAAACGTCAAAGAGTCGCATAGACAGTTGCCAAATTTCAGTGTTTGTTAGGTAAGGCTTTAATTGAAGCAACGTTGCCAAATTTCACGACTTTTCTATATGTTTGCCTGCTTTTTATTTGATTGGAATGTGCTTCAAGCTGCTACAGTGTTGCAAAACCTCAAAGAGTCGCAGAGACTGTTGCCAAATATCAGTGTTTGTTAGGTAAGGCTTTAATTAAAGCAGCGTTGCCAAATTTCCCGACTTTTCTATATGTTCAGCTGCTTTTTATTTGATTGGAATGTGCTTCACGCAGTTAGTGTTGCAAAACGTCAAAGAAAAAACTTCAGTGCTTGTTAGATAAGACTTTGATTAAAGCAGCGTTGCCAAACTTCATTAGCATTTTTAATCTCTAGCTGTTTGTTATTTTAATGTCATTGGTATCGATAGGTACCGAAGTGATATCTATACATACAGCTGCAGGAAAGCTGTACACAACAGTTCCAACTTATAGACAGCTACTTTCAAGCTAAATACACAACTTTATATTATCTTTGGCAGCTGTGAATACGCTGCGCTTCTTATATATAGTTTGCGTAGATAAATCGATACTTTGAGCATAGCTGTAAAGCAAGTGTATGCGGCACACCTTTTCCTCGAAGTTTTTCCCCAAAAGTTACGTTTAGACCAGCTATTTATAGTCAAAATGCTGGAGACGTGCTAATTAAGCGCCGCAGCTTCATCATCGTCAACGTCTGCGTCTGAGTTTGCAGTCATGGGGACAGGATTCGATGCGGCTTTCAGCAGCTGCTTGGCTCCATTCAGCCTCTCTTATATTTAGCACAATGCATAAGTTTTTTAGTTTTTAAGTTTTATTTTATTTTTTGTTGAGTTTTTTTTTTTTTTTTGAGCCGCTGGCACGACGGCACAAGTCAGTCAGCCGCAACGAGAAAATCGTGCGAGCGTTTAATACTGGATACTCTCTGCGAGCTGTGTCTGGAGTTGGAGTTGAAGTTGAAGTGGAAGTTGTGGCGGCTGCTGCTGCTGCAGCTGCTGCCATTGTCTGGCTGGGCTCTGCTGCCTGCTGTTTATGCTAAATGAGGGTTAAAAAAATGAACGGCAATGAGCCAAGCTTCAGCCTCTTCTTCAGTCAAAGCTGTAGCTGCAACTGTAAATGTCTGCGGGCTGCTGCTGCCTCTTGTCTGTCTGCCCCCGTTTGAAGTGACAGCAGTGGGAGGGGGTTGCACATGCCCATGTTGCATACAGATACCCTAATGCCCTAACTGCAATCTTTTGTTGTGCCTAGTTTTGACAACATTTGCCACCCTTCCTCGGCTTTGGCAGGCGGTGCACCTTTGATTTGCCTCCCGTTGCCGTTGCAGTTGCAAGGGGACAGCCGTTGGCTGTTGTAAGCTCAATTTGTAACCACAATTTGTGCAGATTTTGCTGCCTTGCGGCAGTGTTAATTAACAATTGTCTGTTGCCTACGTCTGGACGTTAATCGATTGCGATTGACAGACATTTTCATGTGGTAATTGGCTAAATTTGCCACAACTCCGTGGCAAAGTCAAGTCTGACATGGACTTGTGGGTGTGTGTGTGTGTGTGTAATAGCAGAGCTTTATGCTTAAGCACTATTATCTAAAATATAAATATTAATTCATGTGCGGCTGGGCAACATTGCTTTCTAATACCCTGTATCCACTGATAGTGGGCATAGAAGGCTGTAGCAGGCATATTGACATTCTTGATCAGCATTAACAGCCGAGTCTCTGTGTCCATGTCTGTCAAAGTAACGATAACTCGCCATGTTCGTCTGATATCGATAAATATCGATATTCAACCCAAATTTCTTGGCATTTTTCATATATTACAAGAGGAGGAGTTAACCAATTTGTTATTGAAAGATTAATAATATTTTACTTACTAAAAGATACCTTTTCCTCTGCCCCACCAAAGAAGAAATCGAAGGACAAGGAAGGATAGAGGAAAGCTTTCCAGACTTCATTTTAGCTATCTTGACACTTCCTTGCTTCCTTCTCCCCTTCTCACTGTACTTCTCTCTTGCCTTTCCCTGCCGCACATAGCCTTGGAATTGATCCTCCAGCATTTTCCGCTAACAGTGCCTCATAAAAATGTGTCTTACAAGCGCTAAACAGTGGCGGCAACAAATTCTCTTCGAGCCGCGCGACAAGCGAATCATGAGCTTAAATCATATCGGGAGAAATGCATACACACATATGCATAAATTTTCACTAGCATTTTTCCAGCTGTGCGGTGTCAGGAAAATAGTTTGACGCAAAACTTAATTAGTTTCTCGCTTTGCCGGCCAACCGAGGGTGAGGGGGGGAGCGGGGAGCAGGGCCTGGGGGCAGCCTAACGCCTGGCCCGACCGCACCGCACAACCCTCTGGCATTGCAGCCATGAAGCTTTCATGTTATGGCCCGAGTGCTCGGGCTGGTAGTACGAGTGGCTTCATTAAGTTCGGGTTCAAGTAGTTGCCCGCCGGCTGCCAGTTCAACTGTCCAGCTGTCCAGCTGTCTAACTGCAGCTCGCACCGCCCCCTCAGCCCCGCCGCTGCCCTACGTTCACTGCAACTCCACGAATTGTCTATTTCAGTTTTCCAATGTACTTTACGATCCGTTGTGGCAAAGAGTTTTGTTCATCGCTCGTCGTTGCGTTCTGTTGTCCGACACACACGATGATTTATTTGGCACACACACACACAAACACACACACAAATACACACATACACACATACACTGACAGCTACCTGCGCGTGTAAATGCATTTTGCTGTAGTTGAATTAGGTTTGCTGCTGCACACACAACAAACTGTGGCAAGCGGGGCAGAGCTGACAGAGGCAGGGGCTAGGCAAAAGAGGGCAGGCACGGGGGCAGGGGCAGCTGAGGTCTCGCTGGGCTAAAGCTTTTTCGTTGGTGGCACTCTGTTGACTATTATTTTTCATTTTGAACGCACGCAGTGAGTGCACGAGAGCGAGCAACTTGGGAGTCGGAACACGGTGGACCGGCTGAGCAATACTCTGTTCGCAGTGAAAGGGCAAAATGTGTTCACTTGACTCCAAAACTGTAAAGCTACAAGTAAATTTAAAGCGGAAGGCGTCTTCTCTTTTACGGCTCTAAAACTGTGACTAAAACTAAATATAGAACTGTGAAAAACAAACTAAAGTAGTTAGTCACCTTTAAGCAAGGCTCTCAAACTGTGAGAGCAAGGCGACTCAATTGAGAAGTTGTTGTTATTGAGGGCCCTAAAACTGTTACTACAACTGTGAGCCTAAAACAACATATCAAAATATGCATCGAAAATAGAAAAAGGCGCCTATTGATAATCAGTGTAGGGCCGTCTGTACCTCCCAAACTGTGGAAAAGACCTGCTCACTTACGAAGCTGGATCTACATAGACTGTGACTCTACAACCGTGATTCTATAAACGTGACTCTACAACTGTGACTCTAACACTGATACTATAACTGTGGTTCTACAACTGTGATTCCCACCAAAAAATATATATTAATAATATAATAAAGTAGTAATGGAATTTTCGACCTTTGAGCTAAAACTGTGGCGCTCAAACTGTGGCACTCAAACTGTGGATACCTGTATAGTGTGTGACTGTAAAACTGTGATTATGATATGGATACACTCATAGATTATGAGGCTTGACAGCCCTGTGATTTTCGGGGTAAAGGTTCTTGTTTCTGTCGTACGTGACTTTAAAACTGTAACCCTCATACTGAACTGTAAGTCATATAGATACTTGCAATATTGAGTGCAAGAACACGTGTATTTTGAATATATTTGACATGAACTTCACATGAAAGACTGCCCGTCAATATTGTATGTACATCTAAAATAGAGAAATATCGATTTTTGAGGTCACGCTTGAGTGTGGACGAAACTAATTACTTTACTATATACGAGAATATAGGCCAGATTCTAAGTCTTGAACGCTTCAACACGTTGGACATTGCACAAAACCAATACAACCTTTCTTAATTTGTGAACAGGGTATAATTATTTCATGATACACATACACACACACACAGAGAGACACCTAGTTACAGAATGTTTGCTGTGACTGTTACATGATACCTAAAGCCGCAGCTGCTGGCGGGCGGCAGAGAGCGAGATAGACAAAGCGAGCGAGCGAGAGAGAGAGAGAGGGATGGAAGGGAGAGCGAGAGAGAGGAATGGATATATAGAGAAAGATAGAAAATATAAACCTCAAAGATACATTTGCGCTTCACTTGAACCGTAGAACGTAATTCAAGTGAACTAAGCTGGCCGGAGCAAGTGACTCACATGTGTGTGTTTGTGTGTGTGTAAGGCTGTGTGTGGGTGCGTGTGTGTCTATGTGTTGCGAGGGCACAATGAAGCTGTAGACAAAATTGCGTGCGTAATTCTTTGGCAACGTTCGGCAAATGTTTGGGCCAAAAACACAGAGCATAGTAGAGGCTAAAATAGTTTTTGGCACAACAGGAACAATCGCCAGGCTGGGCCAGGAGACTAGGACAGAGAGAAGAAGAAGCTGTTTCAGGAGCCATAGAAAATGGCACGTTGTTATGTCGTTCGCAATGGGCGCTACCTAAGCCCCGACACTTGAGATGTTTTTATGGTAAAAATTGCATTTATAGCCGAGCGAGCAGGCGTTGTACATTTTCTATTATATTTTCTATTGTCGCGCTGTTGCCGAACTTCACAGACAATCAGCAGGATTAGATGATTTGAGATTTTCTGGTAAATGCGTGCCATGAAAACTAAATTTTGTTCAATAGCCTTCACAGCAAATCGTTTACATGACTACAAAGAAAACTGTACTTTGCGCTGTTGCCAAACTTCACTAGGATAACTGGAATACGCTCCTTTAAAGCCACAACAAGCTACGAAAACAAAGAGGGAGCGGGTTGTTCGTGTAACGATATTAAAAGCCTCCTGGTTCTATCATCAACAGGCTTTGCTACCAGTTCTAGATTTGCAAGGCCATGTGCTCAGTCCAAAGCTAGAACCTCTTGCGAATTATAGGCAAGGAAAAGAAGACAAAGCGTGTAAAATGTAGTTAACAGTTCACATTTTTACATTAAATTGAAATATTTGTTTATGGTAATGCAAAACCAAACAAAATAATCAATAAATAATTTACGATTTCCAATAAAATATATTTCGGGGAGTTGCGCTGTTGCCTAACTTCACTAAGAATTTAGTCAAATATAACTGTATAACTGCCTGAAAATTGTATAGGCTGTGCAGGGATTTGCGAGCCTCGACTCTCGACCCCATTGCGCGGAAAAGTTCAAAAATGATGGAAAAATGAAAAACTCATAAGCCAATCGAGCCGCACACTCAGCCCAAAGCAATCAATGGCGATAATAAAATGGAATATCATGAAATTGAATGAGGGACAACGAAGAGAAATGCGGTGAGCAAAATTCGAATGAAGAGCGAGGTGAATGCTATGAAAAACAGGATAATTATTCAAACACTTTCAAAGTCAAACACACAGAGAAAACCCCAGGAGAACGGGAAAAATATATTTATATGGAGAGAATCAGGCTGGGAAAAACTAAACTCATTGAAAACTGCCGTCCGAAGGGTTGGACGTACAGTACAGGGAAGTTTTTACTTCAATTCAAGCGAAACGCTAGATGAGACGAGACGAAATGGGATGCAGGCGAAGACGAGACGCGACGAGAACTGAAACGTGGTGGCAGACGACAAAACATATGCGGGACTCACAAGCCATAGCATATATCCTGTAAGCGGGCCTGTCTGCACCATCCTGTGTGTGTGTGTGTGTGTGAGTGTGTGAGAGACAGACAAAATATCTAAAAACTGTCGAAGGTTGTTCAACCAACCACCAGGAGCAGAGCCCAGCATCAGCGCTGAGCTGTAAAGCCATGGCCAGAGCAGCTGTTCCCCGGCTGCTGAAAGAACCGAAAACAACCAAGCGAAAAACTAGCATGCGCTTGACAAGACTAGCAGATACCCTGTACGTAAGCATTGCGAGATTCCCAGATAAGAAAATTTGTATTCTTAGATAACTTTTTTGTTTCTTGTGCGATCAATCTGAAATTTTTACTGCTTTAAGTTGGCATTAATATGTGTTTGTATACGAAGCATTAGCGCAAATATATCTATAACTTTTTTTTGGAAGTGTGTGAGGCTATAAAATATTCCTACACATACTCAAAGTCGCCATCTCTCTCCCTCCTAAATCACAAGGCGGATCAGAGCTCATCCCCCTGATCAAAAAGATACCTTTACATATTTTAACGAGTTTGTCTGCCTGTTACATACATTTGCACAGATCCATTGTACCTGACTTTTACCCATTTTCCATAGGTACAGGGCATACGAGAAAAAAAAAAGGAGGAGAAGAAAATAGTGGTTGGAAAATAAAACTACATGTCCCGGTACTTTTCAATGTAGTCAATGCTCCGTGTGCACTGCTTATGCATTGCTTTTGTTTTGTTTGCATTTTTGGTGGTGCAGCAGCAGGCAGGGAGCGAGGATGGAAGGGCGAGAGGGACTGAGAGGCAGCAAGGAATCACTTAACAGGCAACAGAGGGACAAGTCCAAGCGGCGTCGATTAATGCCAGCGAATCGCAGCGAATCGCGCGTCAGCGATGCGGGCCTGAGCTGGAGCTGGGCAGGGCCATTGGACTCGAGATTAGCACAGGATTTGCGCCTGATCAAAGACCAAAAGCCTAGAGAAACCAGCAAGCAACTGGCCAAACAAGATGCCGAAGATTAAATACGCTTGCGAACGAATGCGAGCTGATGTATTCTCAATAACTTTAAAACATAATTTATATTGAGAGCATAGGGAAACTAAGATTCAGAGAGATCGGAATATTTCAAAAGTAGAAGTAGTTAGTAATAGATAAGCTTGTATTCCGGCCTACTTTAACTTTAGGAACTATATCTAGAAGTCCGTTGTTAAAAAGATTTTATCTTAATACTTAGGAAACCATCTTAAACACATTTAAGCAAAGGTTAAGATATTTAACACAACAAAAAAAGTTGTATAAGCAAGATCAAAATGCTCAATCCTCGGATCCTAAGAAAAGTACACGATATATTGATTCGACCTTTAATATTATGTACTTTCTATAGCAAAAATTGCTATCCAGGCCAGATTTCAGCCAAAAAGCTAGAATACTAAGAGAGTTCGGATAGATAGGCAAAGGATTTTGGCTATGGAATCAGATCAGGCCTAGCCTCTTTATGCGTCTTGCACATTTTATGACAGATTTAGAATACCCTCAGCTAGGGTATGAAAATAACAGGAACACAAGAGGCGCGCGCTCTGCCCAAGCCAGGCCAGGCCAGGCTATGGCTATGGCTAGAGCTTGAGCTGGGCAACAGATAACGACGACAACGACAACGACGACACCTTGCAAGCCAGAGGCTGTGGCTTAGGCTAAGGCTAAGGCTGTGACTGTGGCTGTGCCTGGCCGGGGCCGGGGCCACAGTTGCCAGGCCAGAGCCCAGAGCAGGCCACAAGTCGTGCAGGAAGCGAGTTTTTATGCAGGCAAAAGGTTTACACAGCCTCCGCGTCCCAGCGTCCCAGCGTCTCCTCGACTGTCCGGCCATTCGTCCATTTGGTCCGTTCTTGGACTTGTCGTCTGCGTCTGCCTGCTTCTAAAACCAGTTGCAGGTAGTTTAAAGTAAGCCCAAGATGTTCGCTCATCTTTTGTGGCTCTTTTCGGCTCATGCCGTACCGATTCCTCTCCCTCTCTTTTTCTCCTTCTCCCTCTTCTTCCGCTGCTGCTGCTGCTGCCTGCGCAGCAACAGGCCAAAAGACTGGACTCTACGAACTCGGTGTCCAATATTTTTGTTTTGTGGCCGAAACGAGCGTTTTTCATTGCCCATTTCGCCGCTTAAACCCCCCTCCCACCAGCCTCGACCCCCGCTAAATGCAGCTCTTTTTTATGTCTGTCTTGGCCGCAATGCAGTGAGAAAAATTCGTAGAAGTTTGCCTAGGATTAATTGGTTAATCTTGTTGTGTGTTTAAGTGCATAAATGGTTTCCTATTTCTACGAAATAAATTATAAGCTGATTAATCTGGCGTTTAGTCAGCGGATTCTTTAATTGATAACATTTTTATGGTGAATGATTTTAAGCGAGTGCGGTTCGGTTCGATGTAATTAACTCGTTGGGCGCTGTTGCCCAATTTCAGTTGATTATTTATCAAATCAACTAAAGCAAGTGCATTGTTGCCAAATTTCAGTTGTTTCATCAAATCAATTTGCATTGAACACTTCACACTTCATTTACAGCTACAGCCATTGTTGCCAAATTTCACAGAAGAGCTCTAAATACCTTTTTTTTAACTACTTCAAGGCACATTTCAGACTAATTGTGTGCTTACAATAAAAATCTTTGAAAGATTACTGCATTGAATTGCATTGTTGCCACATTTAACATGTTTTTTAGGCATTGTTGCCAAACCTCAGTGGTTTATTCACCAAATCAATTAAATTAGATGCATTGTTGCCATACTTCATTTAACGACACATTCATGCAAGAATTTCTAGCGTTGTTGCAACACTTCAATTACAGTTAAATGCACTGTTGCCAAACTTCAAAGAAGAGCTCTAAATACCTTTGTTTTAACTACTTCAAGGCACATTTCAGACTAATTGTGTGTTAACTATAAAAATGTATTGGATTGCATGGTTGCCACATTTAACGAGCTATTTTAGGCATTGTTGCCAAACTTCACATAATTTACTCCAAATAGATATATGCACAAATATTTCTATTAACAGTGAAATGGTAAATGCCCAAAGAGTGTTATTTGAACAACTTGAAGCAACATTCGCAAACAATTTGAAGTGCTTGGGCCTGTTGCCAAACTTCATTAACTATGACACTTGTTCAACTTCCTGCCATGGCCATAGAGACTAAAGACCACCTCACCTGCCGCTAAGCAAACGGCACATAAACAAAACTAGCCTGGCATCTGGCCACACGGCATCTAACAAGTTCGACATTTGGCACTTAAATTTAACGCTTGATTGCATTTACGGTGTGCGGCGGTGGAGTGCCGAGTGCGCTATATATTAAAATATAGTTTCTGTGAGCCAGTGCAGCTGACTACGACTACGACCCAGGGCAGAGACCAAAGACCAGACCAGAGCAGACCAGGCCGGGCCATAGACTGCGACTGCGACTGCGACTGAGACAGACTGAGACCATGATGATTGCTTTTGAAAAGCCAATCCAACGTCAACGACTCTATTCTGCGGGTTCTGCTTTAAGCCAGAAGGCCTAAGCCAAGCCGTTCGACAGCCGGCTTCTCTTTCTCCTAAACAGCTTTTCACGTTTGTCCCATTCTTCTAGGGCTTGTGTAGTGAAGTGGAGGAGCGCGAAGGGGAAAGTGGAGAGTGGGAACTTGGGTTGGGTCTCTCCTCCACTTGTGGCACATTTCGTTGTCGTCTTTATGCGCTGCACAACTTCCTTGTGCCTAGTTTTGAGCACTTCTCCAGCTCCCTTCCCGCCTCATCCTTCACCTCCACCTCCTCCTACACCCCCTCCTCAGCGACCGTCCTTCTACTTGGCGTCACTTAGCGTGTGCCAGTTTTTCACTGGCTTCTTTTGGTGTTTACCCAACACTGAACCTCTGGCCCGCACACACCCTGCTGGGCGCGCACAGCCGGAAATGCCGTTTTACACGTGAATGAAATTTTGTAGTGTTGTAAACGTAATGCGCAGCGTTGCCAAATTTCAGTTCAGCTGTCAAAAACAAGTCAAAAATCAACCGTTACATCGTGCGCAACTCGTTTAGCAACAATTAATGTAAAAATTGTCAAATATGCAAATCAAAGGAGCTGGAAAAACTTTTGTTAGCCGCGACTTGGAACGGCCGCGAGCCAAAACAGAAAAGAACAAAACAGACAAAATACAAAACACAAGGGGGAAGCGTGTTGAGGGGGGGATTACGGGATAGTATGGGGTAGTAGTAGCAGCAACATTTTCATAGGAAAACCACCCTAACGCTGGAAAAATGCATAAGGTACAAAGGACGCAGGACGAAGGACGCAGGACGACGGCAAGCTGATGTTGATGTTAATGTTGACGCTGCGACGACAGACCGCACAAAAAAGGGGGTAAAAAAAATATAATAATAATAAAAGGCGGACGTCAGGCCTATGCATAAAGGACGCTGCACACAGGGAAAGGTCGCCGCCAGGCAAAGAGCCATTGAACCCCAGTTACATGTTAAGACCAAAGGCTAGCTAAATGTTGGCAAGAACTAAGTTTTCATATTAGATGCGAAACAACTGAGCGAACAAATTTGCAAAAATACAATTTAAACACATAATGCAAGCATAAAATATGCCAGTTGTAAACGGTGAACATTAATGCAAAGCCAGAAAAAACAGTGTTGTAAAACGATATTAGTATGTTTTTTCTCATAAAGTGAAGTTGGGCACTCTTAAAAACGAAGAAGACGAGTGATTAATTAAAGCAAAAAGTGGAAAGAAAGTCAAGAATATTACAAAATAATATTTGCGGCTCGGCTTGGTGTGAGAACCTTCAAGATCTCCAAGATCAATTTTTTTTTATATATTTAGTTTAATATTTGAAAAATTCAAGAGTTGAGATTGTCTTTACAACAATTTTAAGCAATGAAATGTCAGTATATAAAAATTGACTGATGTATTTAATACAAAATCGGAAACTATTTAGATTTTGGTATTATATTTAAGAGCCTACGAACTTAATTTCCCACTTTTAGCTATTAGGTAAAAATATAGCAGGAATTATGTCTGAGTTTTTTGAGAACCTACAAACTAGATTTAACGATGCCAACTGCTTGAATAACTGAGCTTGGAAAATATCTGTCTTTAAATGAATGTTTAAAGGGTCTTGTAGAAGAAAACTTTAAAAAGTCTTAGGCTTATACTAAGATAACTAGACTTGAGAATTGATCTATAAATTCCATGCAATAGCTAGACTTGAGAATTGATTTATGGGAATGCCTTTGAAAAAAAAACTTACCAGACAACGCCGAATGCACCGTAGCCAATTGGACGATCCGGCTGTACATCCTGCGGCACCGCTGGCGGCTGATAATACGGAGCCGCTGCGGCCAATATTGCGCTGGCGCCCTGTGGCGCACCACCGGCAGCACCACCCTGTACCAGTGACATCGAAACGCTCATCGAGCTACGCGGCGCAGCAGCTAAGGAAGGATTTGGGCAGCTGTCGGTGCTGCTCCTCCGGTTCGTCGTGTTGCTGCTGTAGCTGGGTGCTGCTGCTGCTGTCTGCTGAGGATTAGCTGGCGTTTGATAGCTATAAAGCCTCTGCTTGCTGCTGCTGTTGCCCTGGTTCTTGTTGTTGTTGTTGGTGGTGGTGGTGTTGGGGGTGTTGGCGGTGTTGCTGGTCGGATGGGAGAAATGGTGTTGATTGCTCAATGGATGCCGCTTGGGGCCACTAATGGCCGCCATTCAATAGTTGCCCATTTGGTGTTTGTAATTTTTTTTTATTGCTCGTATTGTGTTGTGCACTCAAATTTGTTGTATTTCTTTTTTGGAATTTAACACATTAGATATGAATTTTGAACATTTTTTGCCTATTTTTCCGGCTTTAATTGTTGTTGTTGTTGTTGCTGCTGGCGACTGCAAGAAATAAGGAATTCAAGATTTAGAATTTTGGGCGCATTTTTGCCAGGCAAAGGAGAAAGGGAAACGAAAAGTAACCAAAAAAAAAAATATATATGTATATGAAACTGCCGTTAGCTACGGCCGGGGCGCGTCCGTGTAAGTGTGCGCGCATGTATATGTATGCGTGAGTCAGTGAGCGAGCGCAAGAGCGAGAGAGCGAGCATGCAAACAAAACACACGAAAAAAAAATAAAATAAAAATGCGAGTGAAGTATGGAGTTTGTTTTTTTTTTTTTTTTAATGTTTACATGGGAGCGCAGACAGTTTAATCAACTTGGAGAAGAAAAAGAAAAAAAGTGAAAAATTTCTTATTTATTATGTGCACATGTTTTGCAATAACAACAAAAGAGAGCGACGCAACAACAAAGTACGCTCTCGGCGTGCTTGGCGTCAGCGTCGCGCACTTGACACTTTTTTGCTGCTGCTGCGACGCCAACGCTGACGCCGACGCCAAGGCAACGCTCATGGAAAACAATGCAGAGTTAAAAGAAAAGTGCACTGAAATGCAGAAAATGTGCGGCATTTGTATGACACATGGAATTTGGATTTTCATTTTCCAGCCCAATTTCCCATTGCTTACCTTAAAAAAATGCACAATTATTGAGTGGCGGCAGCAGCTGCGGCAGCGGCAGCGAATTTCTGTTGGTGACAACGGTGGGGAGCTGATTTCGATGACTGCGGCGACTCTTCCGCATTTGTGTGTATGAGTGTGTTTGGGTGCGTGTGTGTGCAGCGTCGGTGGCGGCGGCCGCGGCGGCGTTAGAGACAGACGATATGGAATTTACAAATGAAAATTCGATGCTTACTTAAACACGACGCGAGCTGCGACGGCAACGTTGACTGCGACTGCGACTGCAACAGCGGCTAAAATGCAGCAAGTCTCACGAATTTGTTGTTATTTGAGATTTATTAACGCACACACACATTCACTTGGACACAGACGCACACAAGAGCGACAGCGAGACCGACGGCAATCAATTGAATTATTTTTTCTGAATTTTTTTTTACTTGTGCATTTGTCACGTTTGTTGGGGCATAATTATTGATGCATTATCTTGTTATTACACTACCCGGAGTTTGATAGGCAGCAGCGAAGTTGCTTTTGCAATACATGTGTGTGTATGTATTAATTTTTTCCTTTGCCTTTTGCAAGAAACACACGCGGCGTCTTTTTACCGAATTTATGCGTGTCGTTTATGCGAAAGTCATGATAGGACTGACAACAACAAAATTTCTAGCGATGTGACCGGGCTTGCGTGAGTGGTGTGACCAGTCGTTTAATTTTTGGTATTTTCAGTAACAGCTGAGTTTTAGCAACATGTTGCCTCAACTCTGCAGCATAACAGCATGTAAGCAACTCCCATTAAGCACTAACAGCATGTTGTCACTATGATTTTAAGTGAATTTAACAGCTTTTAAACAATTTACATGTTACATTAATTTCCCGGACACATATTCTTGTCTTAGCAACATATTTGCAAAAGTAAAGGTATGACCAGCTGTTTTCTTTTTGCCATTTGGTGATTAACATAGCTATGTTAAGTTAACATGCACAGCTGTAATTATCGATAAGTACTCGCTGTTGCCGATATTTGCGGATGGTACGCAGTGCAGCCTGCAAATGTATGCGAGCAGCGTACCTTATCTGACACTCGAAATTTGTAAACAAAACAGTGGCCAACATGGAACGAGAGACGGAAACGCTGAAGGAATTCCTCACCGATCTCGTCGTGCCCCACCATCGCTGCAATGTCAACATCATACCCGATCACATTACCATGCTGCATGGCACCAAAAACAAAAAGCAACACAGCCACAAGCGGCGCGCCCACAAATCGAGCTCGCTGACACGCCGGGAATACGCGCAACTGGGTCTCAATACGCTGCCCACACGGCAAATGCGCTACGAGCAGGCGCTGCCACTTCACAAGCTCTGGCGCGGCTACATTCGTGAGCATCTGGATCTGCGCGAGGGCGACCAGGTGCCGCAGGTGCACGAGAAGCGCTACGAGGAGTTCAGCAAGCAGCTGGTCAAACTAGATTTGCATGGCGCCAAGCTGCGTGTGGTGCAGTCCAAGTGTCCCACGCTGGTCGGACTCAGTGGCATCTGTGTGATGGACACAAAGAATGTGCTCAAGCTGCTGGGCGAGGATCATCGGGTGCGCACCGTGCCCAAGAGCGAGTGCGTCTTCGGCATGCACGTGGACAGCCTGGAGTTCACCATATTCGGCCAGCATCTGAATATGCGGCCGGCGGAGCGCAGCGTGAAGAAAATCAAGAGTTATGTGGAGCCCTTCCCTTTAGCCGCACAATAAATGCCGCCGAAATGTAAATCTTTAATTAAAATTTCTTCTTTGTTTTTATATAAAATCGTACATTTAACGCCCCAGTCGAAGGGCGACTGGAAATATCGCGTCATGTTTATTACGTGTATGTATTTATTTATAGCTTTAAATGTTTGTTAGTTGTTTTTGTGTTTGAGTTTCGATTTTGGGAGCATTTACGCGGCCGGTTTGGTCATGGTTATGACAGCCGAGGGCACCAGGCCCAGCACCTCCAGCGGCTTCTCGTAGTCATCGTCGGCAAAGATCTTGCGCGGAAATGTGGTCATCAGTGCGAACGGCGTCTCAATGCCGGTCTTCACCTGTATAAAGACGCGCACGGCCGACAGCGGCTCCTTCACATTGAACTCGGAAGAGAGCGTCGAGCCATCCTGCAATCGCACCTGTATGCGGGTCTCGGTATAATCGCGTGGCGGCGACTTGACGCCCGTCGGCGTGGTGGCCGTGGTAGTCGAACTGACCGAGGGCACGGCGTCCGACGGCTTGCCGGGGCTGCTCTGCTCTGCCCTGGAAAATAAATGAGGCTTAAGCTTGACCGTTTCCTTTAAAGGGTTCCTCACCTGGCTTTGCGTGCCGCCTTGTCGGCCTCAATCTGTGCGCGCACACGATCACGTGCCGCCTTCTCCTCTTCCTTTTCGCGTTTGCGCTGATCCACGATCTTTTTCATTTCGATTTCCTCCATGCGACGGCGCGCCTCTGTCATGTCCTTGCCGGAGCGTATGCGATTGCGTTCACGTTCCAAGGCGTCGGCCTTTTCGCGCTCCTCACGCTCAACGCGCTTCTGCTTGAGCTTCTCCTCGATCAGCGCCAGCTGTGCCTTCTTTTCGTCCTCGGTCAGCGCTTTCTTCTCCTCAGTCGACTCGGAAAAGTTGCTGTGACCCGTCTTGGCTGCATGGTACTCGACCTCTGTTTGATCCTTCAGCACCTTGCCGCAATCGTCGCATTTCAAAGATTTGGCAACGGCCGCTCCGCCCGAAACGTCGGCGGCGCCGCTGCTGCTCGGCGCCGAGTCTTCGGTTGCAGCCGGGTCAGCGGCTGCAGCTGGTATCTCTTCATCGCCGTGGGCCAAGAGCCACTCCATGGCTAGCTCGACGCCTTTATGGCTAGTCACAGTCAATGCATATTCTCTATAAAAAAAAAACATACAACATAATAAAAAATTGCCGGCGAAGAAATTATTTTAACATATACTCACACTCTATCTCTGGGAAAACCCATGTCCATTAGTGTTTGTACATCACTCATGTCTGCAGTCTAAATTTCTAGCGCAAATGTCTCAATAGAACACGTAAGTTTGTGCAAATGTTTAATTTTTTCCACTTAATATTTCCCCTGCAATAATGACACACAAAAACAATGCTGCGTTGCTAGTGTTGCACAACGTCAAAAGTGAATGCTCACTCTAAATGAATATTTTGCCTAAATCGACTAATTGTGATGCGTTAAATTATAACAAATTTGCATAAATAGAATAAATAGATTAAATATATTGATTAAATAAACACTGTTTGCGTAAAATTAATAATAATGTCGGCAATAATAATGTCAAACTTCACTTCTATCGATAGATATATCGATAACACATCAGCTGCTGTTAGTATGCAGTTGCGTCGCTGCAGCTTGCTTAACCGATAGCGTCTTATAACCATTTTGTTTGCGTTACCATCAGAAAATGTCGCCTCAAAATAAAATCAAAAAGATGGTGATCAAAATACCTCGCCATCCGTACATCATAGCACAGGGCGAATTCGATTATCAGGAGCGCGTTCAAATACGTAAATGTCGCGTCAATCTGGAGCGCATGAAAGGCCAGCAGACAGTCGGAGGACGCCCATTCCCATTAAAGCCCAAGCCGAAGCGTTGCTGTGTTCGCGTAGCACGGCTGCCAAATGTGGAACGCAGCGAGATATCCGTGACACCAGCCAGCTCCATAGTGTGTTCGGATTTTGATGATGGTATTGGCGTGCTTGTCCCCGAGATAATTGCAGCTATTTAACAGCTTTTAAATTTACAGATTCTGCTGACGAATAGATGATGCAGCTGTCATTGCCGCGGCGCCCAATCACCAATTGTACTGAAGACTAGACAAACCAGGCAGTGGCACCATGTCCGGGACTTTCCACACTCATATTTTGTAGCTGTAATTTTGAATATCTATAAATACATTTGTAACTAATATTTGTTGCTGTTGTTTTTTGTTCCCCCTTTTTTTTTGCTCGACTTGTTTGAAAGCACAAGCGATTAACACAAAGTTATCGATATTAAGCTTGTTCTAGAAAGTTTCATCACTATCCCATGGATGTCAGGTGGAAAAAAATATTTGTGAAATAGCCAAATTATTCGGTAATAAAACAACATTTTAGGCAGCAAACAAATATGAATTGGCACACGGGTAATATCGCAGAGGCTGTGGCGGAATCTAAAGCCAAAGATGCCATCTTCGTTCTCTACATTCAAGGTAAAAACACGAAATCACGAATCACTGCATCCATTTTTTACCACGTCATGTTTGCTAATTGGACATTGTAATTGAATTACACTGCGCCACACACAGGTCAGGATGAGATGACAGCTAAACTGGATAGATTTCTGAGTGATGGACGCGTGACCTCGAAGCTGCAAACATCCGATTTTGTGGCGGTCAAGATACAGGGCGACAGTGAAGCTTACGCTATGTTTATATCGCTCTGTAAGTACAGCATGCGCTCGCTAAAGTGAACTGGGACAGTTTTCTATATGCAATAATCATTTGCCCCAAAGATAAAGTGGTGCCAGTGCCATCAATCTTCTTTATTGGTAAATCTGGCACACCGCTAGATATTGCCACAGGCATCATTGGCAGCGTCGAGGAGCTGGTGGCCAAAATCGATAAGGTGCTGCTGCTGGCGGGCAAGCAAGCAAATCCGGATGCAACCACGAGCAGCGCAGTTGCAAACGAGGCCAATACACAGCAGGAAGCAGGTCGCACAATTGCTGGTGCAGACAGTACCGAAGCCAGGGAACAGGAAGTTGAGGCATTAAAGCAAACGGCCGGTAGCACAGGGCATGTAGTCGAGCAGGATTCAGAGATAACAGTGTCAGAGCCAGCAGCGGAAGAGCCAGTTTCACCCGAGCCCCGACTTGAAACAGTTGATCCGCCAAAGCCTGCAGCTGCGCCTCAAACGGCTGCTGCGCTTGAGCCAACTGCAGCGGCAATGTCAGCGGCAGCAGCTGCAGAGAAGCGTGCGGCCGCAGCTGTGGCTGCCGCAGTCGCAGCTCGAGAAACAACAACAACAGCAGTGCTGCCCAATGGGATGGCCCCGATCGTGCCCACGGCGATGCCATTAATACCACCAAGCACACAGAGCGGCGCACCTTCGTCCACTGAGGAGATCGAAATGAGCATGTCGCAGATTCAAATGTTTGCGGAGCAGCGTAAGCAAGAACGCCTCGAGGAGCAAAAGCGACGCGACAAGGAGAACGAGCTGCGACGACGTCGCGAGGGACGCGAAGCCCAGGCCCAGCAAGTGATCAGCCGCGAGCAGGAGCTAAAACAGTTGCAAGTGAGTCACAATTTCAAATGCCAACCAATACATATATATACATATATAACTGAAAACGTTTCTCTCCTCTCAAGGAGCGCATACGTCGCGAGCGCCAGCAGGAGCAGGAGACACGTGAACGAATTCTTGCGCAAATTGCTGCCGACCGTGCCGAGATGGCGAATCGTGCATCCGTGAATGCCGAAGTTCAGAGTGTTAACACGGCCACAACGACATCGGCTGTTATGCAGGACTTTACTGCCACATCGGTGCAGGAGACGCGGCTGCAAATCCGCTTGCCAGGCGGCATTACGCGCACCAAAGCCTTCCCCGTGGCGGAGCCATTGGCCACGGTGCGCGGCTATGTGCTGGAAGAAATGCTTACAGGCAGCAACATACGCGAATTCACGCTGGCCACCAGCTACCCGAGACGTGAATTCAAAACCGAGGATGAGATAAAGACGCTGGGCGAGCTGAATCTGGTGCCCAATGCGGTGTTGTTGGTGCTCAAAGGCGAACAAACGAATCGCGTGGTGCGCAGCAGCAGCAATCTGATGAACATTGTGACCAGCATGATTTGGGCAATACTCACACCGGCGGCCGTGGCATTCGATTACATCAACAAAATGGGTTTCCAGCGTCTGCGACAGCGCGTCATGCAAATGGTGTCCAATGTCGGCTGGTCGAAACCTCCAGTACGCCCCACAGCCAACGGCGATGGGTAGGTCAATAACAGGTTTGACAAACTCTAGGCACAAACTAATGCAGCGTTTCTTTAATCTTTGACAGCATCGTTCAGCGCAACATGGAACTGTTTATGCTGCGCTCGACAAGTGGTCAGCCGGGACTGCAACTACCGACTCCACAGAATGCAGGTGGATCGCCGGCTCATCAGGCGAAGCCGACGCCCCTCTCGCACAGCGATGCGGATGCACAATCTGGACATGACCTGACACATCAGCGCTCCGGTGGCATTAAGCCAGCGCGTTATGGTGAATCGAATATACGTAGGTTGGCAGATAGCGCAAAGGACGACGACGAGGATAAGGCCACCTATAATGGCAACTCCACACAACAGCAATAAACTACAAACTACAAATAGTTATAAATTTACTCTATAACCATACCCGTAACATTCACAGCTTCAAGGATATGCAGCCTGAAATTATTATTAACTAAATACAAAAGTAAAGGAAATCAACTATATATTCAAATACTTAAATTCTCTTTTTGTGCGTGTGTGTTTCGTGTCTTTTTTATTGAAACGAGCCAGAAAATGATCAGCAGACACAATTTGTGATAAGATATTAAGGGTAGGCCAACCAATATGTTTAAACAATTCGTTCTAATGCAAAATTTGTTAATTTAGCTACGTTAATGCGTAGTTGCTTAAATGTGATTATTTAAATACACGGTATAAAAGAATAAACATAATTAACTAAACGATTAATGCTTCTTTATTTGCTGATATATGTGCATAATCACAATTAAGTGCACTCGCCAAAACGCATTCAAAGTTCGTCGAGAATATATATATATATATATATATATATTAGTGATATTTGCTCGATCACGTGTGTTGTTTTAATACAATTTAGCCTCAGGTCCAGGGGTTATACTTTCAATACAATTACAAAAGAAAAATGTTGTAATAGGATCTCATAATGTGAGGGTTATAACAAATGATGCGTCAACTTAAATACTAGAACATAAAGACGGATGGAGATTGGAGGATTTTACAATGTGAACCACATGAGAAACTGCAACAGCTTGTAGACATTGACCAGTGGGAATTTCCATTGCTCTTTGCGCAGCAGCGGGGGCACCAGGCTGGGATAATGCACAGGATTGCCAATGTGGCAATTGGTGTTCACTGTGCCGCCGGGATACTTGATGGCCACCACATCGCCCAGCTTGACGCCATCGCAGTCGATCAGCTGCAGCGTTTTGTCGAAACAAATTCGAATTTCCGACAAATAGCTAATGTCGTGCTTGACATCGAACAGACAATGTATGGAGGGATTCTTGCCCAGGCCGCGCACCAGGGCGTTGTTCAGAGCAATCACTGTATTGTTGGAGTCGGGATGTATGCCCGCCGCATCCAGTATGTTGGACATGACGAATTGCTCGCGCCATTTCAGGCCCTGGCCAAAGTACTTCAGCTCATTGTCGAGGGCGGCGAGCACCGCGGCGCAGGTGCCGTGCTTCAGCCATTCGTGCTTCCAGAGATATTCCTGCGACGAATCGCCCTCCAGGTCCATCCAGTAGGTGTTTAAGCGATCGATAATCGCTTGCAGCTGATCCGGATTGAATTCGGCGGACTTGTTGCAAAAGTTGGGTCCGATCTGGCCCAGTTTGGTGGGCCAGATGCCGTGTATGGTCCAGAACTCCTTCTTCTGCGGCAACGTGCACTCGTGCGTCGGATCCTCCTCCCTCCAGTGGTAGCAGGTCGTAACGGGCCATTGCTGCGTGAATATGAGCACGTCCCAGCTGTGCGCGTCTCTGCCCAGTTCATTCATATACAGTGGATAATATTCGTCGTCCTCATCCTCATCGGAGAAATCCGCGGCGTTGGGTCGCTGCAGCGGCTGCTCCACGGAGCTGCTCGACTCGCCCCAGGTCAGGTTTGACAGGGCAATGCCAGAATCCGATATTTCATCAAGGTTGATGCTAAAAAAAAAGAAACATGCACACATGCATACGAAACCAGCTGTGAGTAATTTGTTGTGGTCTACAAGGGTTTTGAGGCGGGCGCTTGGGGACATGGGGGTAACCTTGAACTTGGTGCCTTTTCAAGCGCACAGCGTACTCGGCTTATCGAAGTATCGATTGATATTTCTAACTGACTAGCTATATAACTGTATTTTGCTTACGTTTGCGCTAATCTCGGGCTGCAACGCATTTTTTCTTTTCTTTTGTGTTGTTTAGTTTTTCTTTTGCGCAAATAAATAAAACGTACGCTAGAAGCTTCCTTGCCGCTTGTTGTTGCCTAATATTATTTATGAGCACTTACCCCAGCGGGCTCGTCTTTGTCGCAGCAAGGCTGCATAACAAAACCGTCAAAAAAACCAAACGTTGTTGCTGCTTCTGCATAATTGACTTTTGTTTTAAAATAACGTAGCGTAAGTAAATTATTTGTTGTAAATATGACGCATTTTCTTCAGCTATTGCAGGCCATACACTTTATTGTTTTCCAAAACACTTGTGTTGCTTTCTATCGAGCCAATCTAAATATTAGCAAAAAAATAAGTTGTATAGTTTATTTATGCACTTTTTGTTTTTGTTTTTTTCGTTTGCGCTGCTGTTGAATTGCTAACAGCTGTAAATGGCAACTGTAAATGTAAAGAGTGCTGTAAAACACCATGCAACAGATACCTGCCGCAAGGCTGCTGCAAAAACGGTTATCGATAAGTCGATTCTATCGGTGAACGCGCTTTAAAATCAAACTTCAAAATCAAACGATAGTTTCGACTTTTTATATTGTTAAGAGCTCTGCAAATACAATAGCATTCAAAATAAAAGGTACTACATTTGAAATGATAACCAATCTTTCGGTCATACGACTTTATCGCAATAGCTGCACTAATTGGGGCAACTAAGCTTGTCTTCTGATAGCACGCATACCGGATTTGTGGAATACGACAATTTGTCTGCACAAATCACAATATCTCAATAATTAAATAAAAAATCCCTCAGAAGCTTATTTTCTACGATAAGAATGAACTTTTAGTCGACTTTTAGTAGACTACAAAAAATTCACACACGCACACACACATGCGCCGCATGCGCTTTAATTAGTGACAACGATAATTACACACATTTTGTGCTGGCACAATTGTGCTATTTTATCTATGAAATACAAACATGACATGTAGCCAAACACTAAACGACTTCTGTTGAAAACCCAATGACTACTCACCGTACAGCAATAACAACAACAACAACAACAACAAGCCAATATGACAATATGACAAGACGAACAAGACAAGAGCAACAACACAACTTTTTGCTACTGAAATAACTACAACCAGTGCTAAGCAATTGATTATTGCTTAACTGTACTTTGTACTTTCCACTGATGATCCAACCAAGGCTACCCAATGTAGCCCATGGGCTATGGGGGTACCTAGATAAAAAGCCCATTCCAGGCCCCGGGGCACTTATAGAGTATTTGTCACCACTTATGGCAACTTTAACACTTAGTGTCAGCAATTTTATCAAATTCAATTATTTCGCCCACCGCCCCTGTGATAAAACTCATTTACATGGGCTCAGAATGCGTTATCATAGCCTTGTCACAGGCTTTATCATAACATTTGTGATTACTTTGTCATGTTTTCTGCATTCGAACTAAAGTACATGATATTGGGATCCAACTGGGGGTTGCTTTTATGCAGATTTAGCTGGCAACGTTTTTATGTTTTGTTTGATGACAAATTAATTTAATAATAACAGCTGCAAACATTTTGTAATCAATTCGGGCTTGGCTCAAATTATCGTCTATGTACAATCAATTAATGTTTACTGTTTTGCTTGTTCTTGTTGTTGTTTTTGTTGTTTTTGTTTATATGCGAAACATCATTTTGCTGGCATACTTTTTCTGTGTGCATAGTCTAAGTGTATGGCATTTGCTGGCATATTGAATGGCATTACTGACTTTAGATAAAGTTATCCAATTAGCAACATTTACTAAGCATTCCACCTATGTTCAAGTCAAATAGCTCGATGGAAAAGCTGCTCAACTTTTTACACTCAAATTGACAAAATTATCATTATTTGGCGCAAATAGTCAAAAAATCGTCGAGAGGCAGACAAGAAAAAAAGTTGAGCAATTAATTTTAAAATGCGCCCATTAGAAGTCGACGCTGCCGCAGCCAACTTCGGATAATGAACGCCATCATCATCTGCAGCTGTCCGCCATGATGCTGTCGCTGCCAGCGACGCCGCCGGCGTTGGCGTCGTCGTCGGCGCCGGCGTCGGCGTGTTGGACACGCAACGCATGCGTCGAGAGCAGGCGTGCGAGAGCGAAAGAGAAAGCGCGCGCCAGTGAGAGCAAAATCTGTTGTGGGTGGAGTCAGCATAGCTGGCATTATATATGTACGTATATAGAGCATATAAGCCGGGGGTAAGCAGAGAGACGGTAATTGCCTCAATTTACCGTACATACGCGCAGACCGTAGCCAGTCACTTGACGTGCTGCCCTTTTTTGTTGTTTTCTTCACGACGTCGTCGCCGCCGTCGTCGTCGTCACCGTTGTCGCTGTTGTTGTTGTTTTTGTGCAATTGCTGTGTAAATGGCATGAGAATGATAATTGTAGCAATTATAATATTAAATTGGGAGATCATGGCTCACAGGGTTTTCCTTTTCGTTTGCCTTCTTACCCACCTCTCCCACCCTCCCCCTCGCCCATAGCTGCCCCGCTGCGCCAACGTTTTTATATAGCATACTTTTTTGCTGTCATCGCCGGCGCTGACTTTGGCCCAACTTCGGGCCACACTTTAGCGCCATCTCTTTCCCTCCCCTGGGCATTTTTGTTGCTGCTGTGTATTTTGTCGGATTTGTTTGTTAATTAGAATTCTAGCGTTGAAATTAAAATGCTGCTGCTGCAGCCGGCGCGCTGCTGCGGCATTAAAAAACGAAATGAAAAAAAATAAAATGGCGAGTAGTTTTTTGGGGCGTTGTCTGTGGGTGGAGCCTCGTCGGAGTTTTTGGCTGCCTTCTTCTCTTAATTACTGCAGTTTATTTTCTAAGTGAGACTAATTAACAGGCCATTCGTAGCATTGCGGCACATTTCTGTCGAGCTTCCGTTTCGGGGCTTGCTTTAGCTACGACTGTCCATGCGAGCTTCAACTGGCCGTTTGAGTGGCTAACAAAATTGGTCAACATTTCGGGCTAGCTAGTTGGCTGATAGCATGCAAAGTGGCCAACTGTCATGTGGACAGGCATTAAAAAGTTTTTTTGTTGCCAAACTTTTTGTGCCCAATTAGTTGGCAAGATATTAGAGAAACTTTTGACAATCAAAAGTGCAAGCTATGGAACTTAAACTTTTGTTCAATTTATACAAATTTATAATGACTATTACATATAATGAATATAAATGGCATGGCATTTGATATATAAATACAACAGAGCAAAAGAAACCTGATTTTAGATTTCGAAAGTTTCTCAAAGTGTTAGGAATTTAAGTTTTCTATTTTCTGACTTTGCTGAGGTTAAACTGATTTAAATTCTAACTTTTACTATTCGTTTCATCGCATTCATGATATCAAAATAAATTTGGGGTAGATTAACATATGACTAGATAGGTTAATGACCAAAATTTTAGACATTCTAATTGTTAAACTTTGATAACTTTCTTTAAGGCAAACGGTTTTAGCTCGGAATTCTAAGTTTTATTTTACAACTAGAAAAAAGAAAGACTGAAAAATAGAGAATTTTGGTATTTGTTGGGCTTAGCCATGCTCAAAACTGAGTACTCTTTTATTTACACAGCATGTACATATATTTCGCTTATTTGTTCAAAATTTGCGACGTGTTTACTTTTATATTGCCACCCACCTACGCCAACTAATCTAACTCTAATGTTCGACTGCTCTCCACTAAGCCACAAATTTACGTTATTAGGGCAACATTAGACGCACGGCTAATTATCAACACTGTCTGGCAAAGCAGCCGCCGCCGGTTCCACCAACCGAAAAAGCGCCAGTTCAGCAGAAAAGCGGGCGAACCACCCACCTACCACCAACCACCACCCACCACCTGCCAGCCAGGGAAATACTTAATATATAAGCGCGCCAAGCGTTGGGCAGAGCGCAACCCTCGCACGTTAATGAACGTAAAATTCACTTAATTCCAACTTTGGCCATGAATTAAGCACGACAAATGGTTGGGCGAGTCGCCAGCCATGCCGCATTTGGCGGGTGGTGCGCAGCTCCGACTGGTTGGGCATAAATAAAGCGTAAAGACGTGCCGGTTGGGCGGCCAGAGCCTGGGCCGTGTGTACTCAGTCTACGGCCGTAGCTCTGGTACAATAAGTAAATGTGCTTTTATGGCTCTTAATTAAGGCAATGATGGGGTGTTTTAATACGTTTGCCAAATGTTAAATGACAAAGTGGCAGTCGGACGAGGCACGTTCCCAGCCACGTTCCCAGCCTGCATTCTGCTTGCTTTTGCTGTTAATGAAGCCGCTTTTTTGCCTTTCGGCCGCGTGGATTTCCTTTTCATTTTTGTGTTTGCATTGAAGTGTGGCTATAAAGCGCTTTTCGCCGACTAATTAGCCTGAGAGCACTTTCAAGCTGCTGGCTTCTTTCGGCCAAGTACTAGCCAAATTATTGGCTTTTTATGGCTGATTGATTTTAACAGGCTATAGCCAAAACTCAAGCTCACAATTTTACTGGCTGCTCCTTCTGTCTGCGCAGTTTTTATGATTTGTAAATGTTTGTCTTGGCAAGTTTATAGCTACATTTCCCGAACAACTAAATGGCGCCATTTGTGGCTTTTTATATGGACTGACCGTATATATATATATATGTATATGTATAAATCTGTGCTTATGTGTTTGTTTGATTGTGCACATAAAAGTCCAAATGCGCGGGCCAAAATAACATTTTCAACACTTTTGGTTCGATGAATCAAAGGTTTTACAGCCCACACGCAAGGCGCAAAGGGGCGGCAGTTAGGGGTAGCTCAGGCAGCACATAGATATATGTTAGCATATATATATATCTCTTATATTATGTACTATATATAGCGTTAAACTTGTATCCATTTAGAGCAAATTAGTATGCCACGCACGTTTCGCCCAAAAAAATATCCAAACACTGAAAACCAAACAAAACCAAACAAAAAAAGAAACACAAAAGCGGCAACAAAGCGGAAACGGAAAGCAACAACAACAACAAAATGGCGTAAGCGCTGCCCTTTGTCGTTGTTGTTGTTGTCGTTGGCATTTTTTTTATGACTATTTATATATTCAAAACAAATGCAATTGGTTTATTACACATCAATAAACGCGACCAACCAGTCAAATTTGCGCTGCGGTTAAAAAAAAAACGCAAAAGTATTTGATACATAAATACGTGCATATCCATGTCTGGCACAAACGTGATCAAATTATGATTTGATTGAGTTTGCTATTGGGATAAAAATCTCTCTATATATAAAAATGTTTGTCCTGACTGACTGATTGATTGACTGACTGACTGATTGATAATGAACGCTCAGCCTAAACTAGCTTGGAAGCTGAAATTTTGCCTGGGCGGGGTTATGGAAAATTCCACCCGCACATGTGGAAATAATCGCGAAAAGCGCTTTTATGAAACTTTTCTTTTGTTACCATTCGATCGACCCTAAACTCATTTTCAAAGATCTTTGCTCAAATTTATTTGAGGGGTGCTTAACACTGAAAATCCAATCGTCCTTGGTGGAAATGGGGGTCAAATGGGGATTAATTTCTAAGATTTTTTAAGAAAATTATGTCTATATTTGAGGGAAATATTTTTACTTGAATTTTGACGAAGAAAACTGTTGCCAGATTTACATCCCAAATTAATCTAGAGGCCAAACCAAGAAAGAAGAGCCAAACCTCGTGAAAAAAAGAAACGACAGAGTAATGGGGGTGGGAAATTTTGACCTATGTCTATATAGGATATTTGAGGCTACAATTTTAACATGAATTTTGAGGCCAATCGGATGGTAAGCCAATAAGGCTCATGCAAACGTTTTTCGCTGTTTTTTCACGCATGTGGGTGGAATATCCCAAAAAGCCGTCTGAACATGAACCTTCATCAGCTAAAGGTAACTACAGTGAAAATTTCAGCTTCTTAGCTCATACGGTTTAGGTTGAGCGTTGACCATCAATCTGTCAGTCAGTCAATCAGTCAATCAATTAGTCAGTCAGTCAGTCAGGACAATCAGTTTTGTATATAATGATAAAATATTTTAAATCGTAAACTTTTTTTTTGATTCTTAACACACTTTTTATATGCCTTAAGATGCCTTTTCTTTTAAGCCCAGTTGTAGCACTGCTCTGCGCACTGTATCTATCATATTGCAGACTGTTTGCTGTTCATTTACCTTCAACCAGCTCTCACAGCACTCACAGACTATACTTTGGCCAACACCATTAGCTATATCGTTTGATACGCACACCTCCAGGGCTTGGTCTCAACAGGTCCGCTTAGCATTTGCTTAAACAGCTTGCCGTATTGACCCAAGCAAATAGCCTGCAGTTGCAATTGATTGTTTATTTAACAGGCGCCCCCCAGCTCAAAATTGGGGCCAGTCACGTGCAAGTGTCTAATGCCTTGGCCAAACACAGCCTGTGTCCCTGCCCCTGCAGCCACTTCCATATCAGGCAATTAAAATTATGAAGTGCAGTCGTGAGTAGCCTAACTTGGCTGGGTGATTAAAAGACAACAATTGCAACGACGTTGACAGCCTCAAAAGTGGACAAAGTCGAGTCGCACACACACACACACACACACGTAACTTGGCCAGATTGCAATTTATCTGCACGCAAATTTGTCAGTGCCAAAAATGCTGCAGCACTTGCCTTTGGCTGTGTGCATGTGTGTGTGTGTGTGTGCTGGGGCAGAGTGTGAAAAGTCAAGTTGTCTGTTTGGCTGGGCAAACAATTGCGAGCACAGCAATGATCTTGGTTTGCACTTTTGGGTCTGTGCCTGGTCTCGTCCGGGTCCGGGTCTCAGCTCTCTCTGATTTGTGCCCGTGCAATGGAGCCTGGGAAATGGGGCTGCTTTGTTAGCACTGTCATGGAGTCAATTTGCGCACAATTTCGTTATTGGCCAGCAAATTCCCCAATGTGCGCTTTTCTACCCCCCCAACTGGCTGTCGTTAGTGGAAACTGTACGCAATTTTCAGCTGTACGCCAAGTCGTGCGTAAACTTCAACAGATACTCTCCTCCGGCAAAACAAACTTCCAAGTTATGCAGCATATCATTTGATATGCACTTTCGAGTCCAACATTTGCGTATGTGTTTAACGAAGCGGCAGCGGGCCCAGCCGCAAATTTGTATATGATTTTTGTTGGCGCTCGCAGCTGCGGAAAAGTGTTGCCTGCTTTTGGGCGTCTTTGCCGGAGCCAAACACTGGCGCATTTGTCTCTGTCCTGGCTAAGCCACAGCCACAGCTCCGCCTTCGAAGCACTACGAAATATTTATACCATTTCGCATAATAATAAAAGACACACCCAATTTTCGTAAAATCCACAAATAAATACAATTTGTGCAGTGTGCTTGTAGCTTGTAGCTTCGTTGCGTTTTTTGGACTCTCTTAGGCTATTGTTATTGGGACGAGCCACACCCCCAGCTCAGCCAACGCCCACTGGCGCCATACAAATGGCCAGCCACAAAGCCAGTCAACTGTGAATTGCCCAATTTTTGTTTACACAATTTTATTGCTCGTGGCCGAAAGCCCAAAAATTGTCATGCATGGCAGATACCTACAACAACAACAACAACAACAACAATTGGTGACCCTTGGCTTAATTTTAAATGAAAAAACAAAAAACAACAACAACAACAATAACAAATGGCAAACACAAGACGTTCCATTTAATTTTTGGTTATTTTGCAATTTTTCACTTCATTAAACATTTTTTACGGATTTGTCATATCAATTTACTGAAAGGGTTAAGAATTGCCATCTTAAGGGTTGATTGAGACGTTCAAAGCCCAACGAATAAACAAAGTAAGAATATTTGCAGTCGGCTGTTACCGACTGCGTAATACCCGTCTAGCAGTTAAATATTATATTATATATAACATTCTATAATATTCCATAATATTAAAAGAGATCTTGATATTCCCAATATCACAAGGACGTGGCCTAAGTATTGCTTTGTAAGTAATTTTGAATTGATCTTCAGAGACTCTAATTATTTGTCAATCTAGCTCAAAAAGTTGCGAGGAACATATAGAATATATGCCGACCAAATAGTATTAATAATATGGTTCAATCTTCAGAGGAGCTCATTAACTGTCAACCAATTATTAATGTTCCTTAGAAAAAATGATTACATATTAGTCAAGATCTTAAAGTGGTCTGAAAGATATAGAATATTCCGATTTAATAATGATAATATTAATGAATCAATGTTTAGAGAATGTTATTGATAAAAAACAGAAAATATAAGAATTGAATAATATAAGAAATGTTAATCGTTTAATTTGTTTATGAACTTATATAAACTTGGAAGCTTGGCCTGGAAGATATTGAATAGATTGTGAACACCTTTCACTCCAAAGCTGAGATAGATATAGATTCTCGTGGACATATCCGTATCTACACCCATTCTTAACACGTGTATATATTCCAAATATTGTTTCCACAAGCATTCCATCAAACAAACGGACGAACTGCGTTCAGGTCAGTCGAACATTGGCAAAGCCAATATACTCTTTTCAATTTGTGCAAGAGCATTGGAAACGAAAACAAACAAATTTGTTATAACGCCTGGGATTTATAGGGTAGGCTGCTTCAAGATTAAACGAAGCCCAGGCCAGATCCTGTGTCGGGTTCGGGTTCGGACTGGGATTGGGCTTCGGGTTCGTCATGTCAAATCAATGTCAGAGCGGCTGCTACTTACGCAATTTGCTTACATGATGTCAGCATCCGGTTGCCAACGCCCTCCTCCAACCCCCCTCTCCGCGCAGCACCATAAACAACTTCAGTTTTTAAGTGCAAACATTTATTTACATACAAGTATAAGCACATCCACACACATAAGTGAAACATTTGCTTTTATGTGCCAAGAACAACAATGCGATACAATCCAAAGTCTGGGGCAACATCTTTGCCTAAATTCTGACAAATCTGTAAAAATTTGTCCTCTGTCGTCGGGCAAATGACAAACACACACACATACAAATACACATGTGCATGTTTAGCATACTTATCAGTGCGGGGGCTTGGGTCCGGGCTTGGGGTCGGGGGCTGCTCTTTCATTGTATCATGCGCTCGTTAAGCGCCAAGTAAAACAAATCATAATCTTCAAGACGTCAACATCGAGTGCCTTGAAATATGACAACGCGTGCCATTTGTCTATTTGCCTTTTGTACGCCTTTTGCGGTCTTCTCCGCAGTTCGCAAATCCTCCAGTTTTTCTCCCTGAGTTGGGAGTTTTTTTCTTCGGGTTTTCCTTAAGGAGTGCCCTTATGTGCGCCCTGATGCATCGTGATTTGCTTGTTCTCGCTTATTTGTACAAGTGCTGGCATAATAAATCTTCAGAGTTTGTCATTTACACGGATCCATTTGGCGAGGTTTTAAGCAAAGACTATTATAACACAGGAGATTCTTGGAGTATGTCAAGGCTTTCAGAATAGTTTTCAAGAATAGAATAGAACTTAAAAGAATTGACTAACATAACTTAGGAGTTACTTGGATTATATCAATAACAAGCTTTTAAGAAAAGTTTTCAAGCAAATCAAAATTAAAGCAATAGACTTTTGTATCTCCTAAGTTACTTGGTTTATATCAAGCTTTAAGGGAAAATACTTTTCCGGAATTTTAAAATTAAAAGAATTGTCAATCATAACTCAGGACTTGCTTGGATTATATCAATATGGTAAAGCACTTCAAAATAGTTTTCAATAAATCAAAATCATAAGACTCAACTATCATAGCGCAGGAGTTACTGCAACTATATTAATATGGTACAGCTTTTTGGACTAGGTTTTAAGAGAACTAAGTAGAATTTGTAAGTTTGCTTGAAAGAAACCATTTAAATATCTCATATTATATTTAAGTGTATTTTATATTTTGATGATGTTTCGGCAACTATAACTAGAGATGAAGTCTTGCTAAAATCAAGAATATTATTATTAAATCAGTCATCAATTTTAGAATATTTTCAGAGCTCTACAACTTTGCTTATTTTCTTCTTTTTTCATAGTTTTTAATTTACTTTTAATTAGTATTAATATTAGATTTTAGCTGTAGCCACAGTTATTTATCCTCTCTTTTTGTATTATTTTTTAATCATTACCTGACTTAGCTCTGATAGCTCTGCTGGTTTAGCTTCGGCTCGCACCATCCGCAGTCGAGTCTATAAACAGAATTATCAATCAATGCCCACACAGCAGCTGCTTGTCCCTCCCCCCTCCGTCTCCGCCCCTGACACAACACGCACAACACGGTGGCAACTTGAACTTCGCACCAAGAGAGTCGCACACTTCGCTCCTAGACACACACGGACACACAACCATAAATATCCAATGTGATATCTTATCAGTATTTGAAAGCACTTTACTAATAATTAAAATGTCATCATTAAGAAATATGAAAAAGTCAACAAAAGGCGCAAAGCAGTTGACAGCTCCCAGTGAATTCTAGCTGAAACAAACTCTCAGCTAGAGATGGCCAGTTGTGGGATTTCTATTGATACTAAGACGAAGCGGGAAAAGGTCGGAATTTTCCAAACTAATTTTTTTGTATTATGCCTGAACCCTTTGAAAACTGGGTATAATGATTGTGTGCATGAGTATGTTGCAGACAAAGAAGAAAGCATCTCCGATCGCATAAAGTAAATGTATTTTTGATCAGCATCAATAGCCGAGTCGATATAGCAATGTCTGTACTTCTCACTGTCCGCATGTATGGATGCGTGGATCTCGTAACTTAACAGAGCTAGAGCTCCGTTTTTCAGGCGATCGATAAATATCGATATCGATATTTTGTTTTTTGAGCAAATCTTATAGGTTTTAAGAGTTATATCCAGCAAACTTTACATCTAGCTTCTGGGATAGTATCTACAGATCAAGTATCTTTCATTTTACAGCTATTATATGATTTAATATTAATGTTATTATTAATATTGCTGTTATTTATATTAATATTATAATACCTATAATAATAATACGATTGTGGAGATTGCGACCTAAGCCGAGCACCTTGATCATTAATTATCAAGAGCTATGGGTTTTCTCTCTTCAGCACGAAAACAGTTTTCGTGTCACGAAAGAAAGCACGACGCCCGCTCAACTCTACGCAGCCACAACTTCAACTGCATTTGATGGTTGAGGAAAATTTATTGTTTTGCTATTGACTATTTAAACTTGAAGTGAAGTGAGGTAGGGGGGAGGGAGGGTCTGGTGTGTACTTTTAGTTGCCCATCTTTATCGTATAGAAGTGAAACTCAGTATTTACCTGAGCTGGACACGGTTGCCGCTGCTCAGGCTCAGTCTTGGGCTTCTGTTGACACTAATGGCAACGATTGGCGTCAATTTTCGTGTCGCATTCGCTCTGCGCTCTGGCAACGACAGTAGCTGCATTTTCAATTAGAAACAGATGTTAAAGTCTAGATAAAGTTGCAGTCCGTGGGCTTATCAGGTTGGCCATAACACCGTAACACCGCATCTCAGTCTGGTACTTGAGCTGTAATGAGTCGTGTCGGAATCAGAATAGAAAACCTGGAGACGATAGACGATTGACGAGCCAGTTGTTGTTGGCATTGTCCCATGTTGAAGTTACCATTTGACTGTTTGCCCAGATGAGTTTTTAATTAAATGCTATCGTTGCGCTTAAATAAATTGATTCAATTCAATTTATATTACGTATACGTACGCCCAACAACGCCGCCGCCGCCATGGCGCTATGTCAACAAATTTAATTGAAAATCTAAACAGCGAGTCAACATGATGGAAAGTCAAAATGGACGGACAGCAGCTCCCTCGCCTGGCATTTTAGCAAACAGTAGCAACAACAACAACAGCAGCAGAAATGCTGACAACATTCCATACTTTTGTTTGTGCGCATAATTTTAAAATCAATAGAAATATATCCGTGCCCAGGTTCATCATCATCATCATCATCGTCAACATCATCGTCATGATTGTCGTTGCTCTTGGCAAACATTCAAATAAACGGCAATCAATGGTTACCAGCTGACTACCGTATAATCCATGCCCACGCCCACACCCACACCCAGATCTGTCCGCCTTATCTCTATATATATTTCTCTTTTTTTTTTTTGTTTTGGTGGGTTTTCGTTGATTGAAAATTATACGCTTTGCTTTCAATTAAAGCTGTCCGATATGCGACATTTGGTCATAAATCTTGGCAGCAAGTGTCGCCTCGGACTCTGACGGATATTGTTTTGATTGGCTACCGTATATATATATATATATATAAATATATATCCATATCTTTATGATGGCCCGGTAGTCTTATCGACTTCATTAACTAAACAAATGTGTTTATTGTGGGCTCAGCTATAAATTAGACCTGGCATTCAGCGCTTAGCGCTTAGCTCGATAAATAAACAAATTAAACGACATTATTGTACTAAAAGTATTAATAATATTATTCGACTGGATAATAATAAGTACAATTTAGCCGCGGCATGCAAGTAGCGTTCAGTTCTGTGGAAGTATTAATAAATAGCGACTGTTTATGAGGGCTCCATAAACTCTTACGGACGGCTAAAATGCAGGAGCGTCGTTTTGGCTATGAGAAAGGGTTTTGAGAAACCCAAAATATATTGAAAATCGTGAGAGTTTTGTTGCTATGAAATACTATAGTTAAAAATGAGTTTGTTTGTTAAGAATCCGGACCGAAGCCCCAAAATAAAGATGGTCTCTTTTTCAGTTCACAATTTAAACCAATTACCTGCCTTTAAGCTTCAAGTTGGTTTTCTACATATGTCAGCTCAGGTTTTGTTTTAAACCTTGGATTTTCATATAATATCATTAATTTTCATGAACTTTTTAAAGTATTTTTCGAGCACTAATGCTCAAAGTTCATTGGATTCTTAATAATCTGGACTGCAAGCCCAAACAAAATTTTTCGCTTCTTCAATTCATGATACGAAACAACTTTCTGGATTAAGGTTCAGTTCGTGTAGCTGATTTTCTGCATCCTTCAGCCTAGGCTTTGTTGTTTTCTTATTTTTGTTCGAAATTTTCATAAACTTTTATTGATATTATACATCTTTATAAATTATTATACATTTTTATACATTTTTCACATATGTCATATAAGTCATATATTTATCATATATTTGTCATATATTTGTCTTACATTTGTCATATATTTGTCATATATTTGTCATATATTTGTCATATATTTGTCATATATTTGAGAAATCATTCAATCTCCACGTGAAAAAGCGCAGACGTGTAAAATAATTGCCCTGAAGACGGTTTGCCGCTGTGCAACCGAAATATATTGGAAGCAAAAATAAAATAAAATTGTTTCAATGTTTGTTTTTACAAGCCCGGACCTCGAGCCACCCAACAAATATTTTTATATTTGACATATATATATTTGTCATTTTTTTCATATACTTTTGATACTTTCCCAAAACAAAACTTTTAATATACAGTTGGCCATAGTTCCAAAATATTTTGGAAAAATGATGTTCAGAAACGATTTCGGTTTCTGGACAATTAGTTGGGCTTAACCTTAGATTCATAAATGAGAACACTTCTAGGAATTCCAGTGCAAAAGCACTTTAATTTACCCCAAGTAGTGGAATTTCTTTCGGATTATTCCAGTTAATAAATTCATTGGTGCCTTGGTACTGGGTATTCCCCAAAAGTCGGTTGCTTTCAACCAAACTGATTGAGCTCAAGGTTAGGTTCATTGTTTAGACCGATTAGGAATTCCGGTTCGGCTCCAATTCAGTTTGCAGCCTTGCTCCAAAAGCACTCAGAAATACCCCAACGAAGTGCAATTTCTTTACGGATTATTTCAGCTAATAATTTCTATGCTTCATGGAAGACCCCTTTTACAATTGGGTGCACGGCCGCACTGTCCGCTTTGGACCTATTTATATGCGTGGCCCAAAATGCAAAAGGTAACGCCATTTGCACGCAATTAGTGACACAAATTACGGCCCGTTGGCGGCGGGGGCGGCGCGAGGAGGCAGACAAATAGGCAGAGACAATTGGCTACTGTTCCGGATTATCTCGCATATATAGCTCCAACTACATATATAGTATGTATCTGTATTTGCGTCGTTTGCATAATTATATGAAATTTATTGTGCGCTAATTGTGACGCCAAGGTTTTGGTGGCATTCGGTATTTAGTAGGTGCCGAAAATATTCCATGCCATTTCCAATTATAGATGCAGCTAAGCAAATCGCAATCAATCAACGGATAAAAACGGCAAAACATTTGAAAAATTACGCTAGACTTGTTAAAAACAATTTGCTGCCCCTTTTATGTTAGCTGACTTTTTGGCTCCGGCTCGGGTGCAAAGTACTTGCACAAATGGTTGGATGGAGTTTTTTATGCTGCGCTTTTTTTCGGGCAGACGAGCAAAATGATAAATGCTAATTTGAGGCAAGATCACGCATAAACCAACAATAAATAAATCAAATGGCAGGTCACACAAAAAAGCTGCCCCCGCACATGTACACGAAAAACTAGACAAGGAGGGGAGCCAAGTGGGACAGGGGGAGGGGCAGGGGGGCACTCATATGAATGCGATTTAGGGCCACTTATGCGAACACATGTAAAAAATCCGAAATCAAGAAACCTAAGCACGATTTTCACTTGCGTACCGTAGAAATTTTGCAAATTGTTAAGTGATTTACGAGACAAGCGAAGCCATTTATTAGATAAGATTAAGTAAAGGGAGCAGAGAGCACAGAGCACAGAGCACCGCCAGCCAGTGCCAGGACAGAATAGTCGGAAGCAGGACACAGGACACGGGACACAGGGCAAAACTTTTCTCAAATGTTCCGCATCGTTTGCATCGTTTCGGGCAAATTCAAATAAAAGTTTTGTGCTCAATACAAATTGCAGCAACATTATGTAAGATTATATATCCATAGAGCCAGGATCTCTGCTGTAGGTGAGCTGCACGGCATATTAGTTGCGGAATATTGTTTGATTGGGCGTGGAAAGTGAGTAAAAGCTTGCTTTGAGTTTAACTTTCATTTCAAGTTGTGTTATATTTTCTTTTAAATTAAGTTCATTCTCTTTTGTTAATAATATTTAAGGCTGTTCAATAAGTATATGTTAAATCTCATCCTCTACTATTCGTTGTTTTTTTTCATTCTATTTCAGTATATTTATCTACAATATTATGTTCCATTCCACAAATTCCATTCGAGTCTGTTCTAATGCTCATTGTATATTATATTATATCATCTTATATTTTATTTTATCATATTATATTATATTATATTTTTGTTTTTGTACATATTCTATTTTATTCCTCCCCTTTCTGCTATTTTTTTTTTTTTTTTCTGTTCTATTCTCAACTGTATCAAAATATTATTTTCTTTCCAAAAAAGCATAATTTCCATACAATCGCTACCTTAATGAAGTATCCCAGCAAGTAAAAATATTCTATTTAGTTGTTACTTTTGTCATGTTTCCCTTTTAATAAGATTTCATTTTGCTTAAAAAACTTTAAGGATTTTATTATAATCCATTATTTTCCCATTTAAGTCTCTTCTCTTAATATTATTTGTTATATTATGTATAATATTATTTTAAAGTGTTTTTTTTATTTTAAATATTCTATTATATTCTACCCCTTGCTCTTATTTCCTGTTAATTTGTTCTTTTATATTTTATTGTCTTATCTTCTATTTTATTCATTTTCATTATTTCGTCTTCTTTTCTAAAAGATCAAAAACCATTCCCTACTAAAATCGACTACCCCAGCAACTAAAACTGTTCTCTTCTATATAATCATTTTATTTATTTAGTATTTATCGTTTCCTATCACATCCGATTTCATAATGTGCCATTTCGTGCCAATCTTCACCAGTTTTACTCCCAAAAAGCGCAATCAAGGGTTCCACACACTCTCTACGCTCTCGGCTCTCAGCGTAACCCGTAAAATACACATTTTCTGGTGGTAGAAAATCCAGCAAATTGATTTTAGTGGGTGTTTACACAAAGCTTAGAAGTACTTTCAGGCGAACTTTTCACAATTTGCTTGCCAACCACCCGAGCACGCCCCTTTCAACCCAACCACCCACACACACACAGACAACACATCGTTCTATAGGGCAAGTGGCAAAACCTCACAAATGGCAAATGGCAGCATTTAGTATGATTATCAACAGCCCCCCTTCTTACCCAACCCCTCTTTTGTAGAGCTCTGAAAGAGCTGCGGTTGTGCCAGGGTTGGGAACAGCAGAAACGGAGCAGCCAACTCCGAGGCAGCTGCCTTGTCTGCCTGATGGCGACGGCGTTGATGTTGATGATGGCAGACAGTGTGGCAAGTGCGCCCAGTCGGGGGTAAATGCCACTTGCCGCTAAGCATTGGGGTGTGGCTGGGCGGGGAAACGGCCCCTTTTGTCTGTGGCAGCATTTTATATGCCATTTCTTTTATTGCTTTAATATGTTAATAGCTTTTACGGCTGTTGTTGTTGTAGTTTGTTGCTGTTTTTCTGCTTCTGTGCGCTTCTCTCTCCTAACTTTCTTTTATTTTTTAAGTTTTTTGAAATTATTTTCGGGTGTGTGTGGGGCAGATTTTGCGAATCTGGCCAAAGGATTCGGCACATTATCATCTTTTATTGCCATTATCATATCATCGGGCTGTGCAAAAAACTGAGGCTTATTTTTTGCTCAACCATATTATGTAATGTGCGTAGTGAGCGCTTGAGATTTGGGCAAGATTTTTGGTGTTGTTTACTTATTGGAGCTCAGTGTAGCATCAGAGGTGCCAGGGACGTTTCAAATTTATTTCGAAATACATACATATATATTTTTATGTTTTATACTTTTACAACAAGCGTTTGGCATGTTTTCAAATGTCTGATGTCTATATGGAACTGTGGACCGAAAAGGCGAGTGCAAAGCTTCCGTTGACTTGGTATTGTATAGTATTTTTATATTATTACGTTTTAACGGCGGTTAGAACCGTCAACTTCGCGCACAGTGTGCCGACTTTTAGCCCATTGCGGGTTTATAAATTCATTTTCCTTTATATGTTACTTCTATGAACTTTATGATCTCGCATTTTTAACTTATAAGCTGCTTATTGCTTAATTCAAAATTTATTCACAATATTTTTTGCACATTCGGTACCATTTTGCTAATTGCCTAGCCTCAGCTACATACACAAAAACTTTTACTATAACTTAATGGCAAAGTTTGGCTCTCGACGAAGCTAAAGCCGTATAACCTGCCCGCAGAAACCTAAGCACCCTCAGGTATTTCAGCCAATTAGTGGCAATAAAATAAATTCAATTTTACGCACACGCTGCGGTTGGACCCAGTTTAGATGGGGCGCGAATAAGCCCGAGACCCTAGGGATTGGGAATGGGCATGGGAATGGGTGAGGGAAGCGTGCCCCGCGTTCATTTGAGCGTATGTGTGAATAATGCGACCCTGCGGCATAATCGAGGCGCTACCTCGCAAATTAACGCCGTTTTAGGGGTTGATTAGGCACGCCAAATTTTCGTTTTTGGTTTTTCGTTAACTTCTGTGCACTTGTCTGAAACGGCGAACCCGAAAAACCGAGACGCGAACCCAAGCGCACCGAGGTCCGCATTAATTATGCTAAACATTTTTAAATATTGTCCTCACGTGCAACGCCCGGCGACTGGCCCTTGAGGGTTCCGGCTCACTTTTGATTGGACTGAATTGGCTTGGAAAAGTTTTTCGTGCCGCATAGCAGAGGCCGGGCACCGGGTCCCTCCCTTGGGCTGGCTGATTTCTCTGCTCGCGCATTTTCGGCAATTATGCAAATGCGTTTTAATGCCTTTTACTCATTTAAGCGGATTACAATTTAATATTTTTGTTTGTTGTTCTCGCCGTTGTCGTTGTCGTTGCCGTTGCCGTTGTTATTCGCTGTTTGTTTAGAGTTTAGAGCAGAATTATCAAAAAGGTAGGCACAATTTAAACACATGGCTTCATTTGCATATGCTGCGACTTTTGTGGCAAAACATTTGTGTTTTAATTGTTGCAATTAACGTGTCGAAAGGGTCTACAACTTATTGCCAATTTGTCAGCAGTTGATGGATGTGAGTTAGCAAGAAACGACGCCGCTTAGCACTAAGCTTAATAAATGGAGGAGACCGAGACTGACTCGGAAAAATTCTTAAGATTTAACAAATGGATTTAGTAATGGAAGAGACGTAGAATGGCTGAAGCAAAGTTTTAAGACTTTGCGTGGTTAAAATTTTCGATTAAAAATAGTTTTTTTTTGCTTCCAACTAATATTTTAAAGGGAAACATTATTTGCTTATATAGCACCATTCAGCTGAAGATCTATAAATCCGATGGAATCGTATTTAAACGTTTTTTACATTCCTTAAGCACTCCTTGCACGTTGAATTCCATCTTCGGAACAATAGAGATCTAGATTGCCTTTGAAATGCTTTACGAATATCTATTATCATTCCATTGGTGTTATTTAATTGGACTAGTGCTGCTTGGAACTGACATGCATATAAATATTTGTCTTCCTTCTCTTGGAACAATGCTGGCTGGATCGGACATTTGTATCAAAAGGCTGTCATAGAAATTTTGTCTTGAACTGTGTAACGCATAAAATTAGGCATAAAATACATACATATACTCCAGATCAGCATCAAGAGCCAAGTTGATATAGCCATGTCCTTCCGTCCGCCTGTTCGTCTGTTTGTTTCTAAGAAAACTCGTCTGTCAGTTTTAAGGCTATCTGTTACAGTCATTACATTTGTCGAAACCGGCCGGATCATAGGAATGTTCGATCGAAAAGTACGTTTTTATATGGCAAAATTTTCTGTTATGCAAGATAATTTTGCTTCTCTTTGTCACATCTGCAAAACTTTAAGATAAATGTATACAAGGGTATTAAATCTTCGAGATAAAGTACTTTCTCGTTTCTTTTTAGGCTATTTTGAGTAAACTTGGCGCTTAATATAAGCAATATATAATTAAGAAAAGTTATTTTGACCAATCTCAACAATTATGAGTCTTTCTAGATCTTATAACATCGGTCTATTATATTATATGGCTTCTCAAGAAACAATTGGTCGAAACTAAAGCTTTGACATGAAAGCACTTCCAACCTGCTGACGGTTACCTGTTATATCTTGTTTATAGACTGTTGCTTTCTATTGTTATTATTTGCTCTACCCAACGACATTTAATTCAATTTATCTGTAAGCTCGAAGCAACTTGTAATGTGCTGTTGCCAAAAGCGCAGTTCAACTGGCGCTGTTTTCCCTAAATAACCACTTCGAAACTCTCCACAATGTCCTTAAATTTGCTAATTAACTGAACATAAGGTTTTCTAATTTCATTTAACGCATATCGAGAGCGATTTGCACAAAGCAGGGGGCCCGTCGCCCGCACCGTGCACCCTCTGCCGCGCTTGGCAATTGCCCTGCTCTGAGCTCCTGGCTCCTGGCTCCTTGGGCATTGCCAGCCGGGGCAGCAGTCAGTCAGTGAGTCAGTTAGCTCGCTCGTCCGTATCATTAGCCTCCGGGGATGATTTGTTGTTTGGCAGCACTTGATCAACGGCAATGAATTCAATTAGCACCAAAACACCAGATAGCACAGTTAGAGTCAGCCACGAGTTGGTGGGATGGGGTGGGTTGCTGCCTGAGGGTGGCCGCACTTGCTGCAGAGAAGAGTCAGTACAGATGACAAAGAGAGAGAGAGAGAGGGAGAGAGAGAGAGAGAGGGAGGGAGAGCAGCAGACACACCCTCTCTATTAGACGTCAGTGCTTCGTCTGGTCAATTGTTTGGATTACTTTTCTGGTGAATTATTGCGTGTTGACGCATATGGTGACAATTTGCACTATCTGAATGGATCTGCCTGGAACTGGGATGCGTACCTCTCCCTCCCTCTCTCCCTCTCTCTCCCTCTCTCTCTCTCTCTCTGGGGATCTAATGCGCTTTGGGCACTCTGGACTCTGGGCATACACGACTGCATCGTTGGCAATTAGCGTTGATATTCCTGAATTTTGATTGCAAAATTTCCCGGCGATTAAATCGAAATCATTTGACAAATTCTATGCTATATCGATGGGTGTGAATGTGTGTGTTTGTGTGAGTGTGTGCTTAGTGAACTAATGGCCCCTTGTGCCGTCTGATGAGCATTGGCCCTGGCCCTGTCTCTGTCTCTGTCTCTGTGTCCGGCTCTGGCTTTGGCTCCGTTTCTGGCTTGCATTTTTGTTTACTTTGCGCGCACGCACGGATTTTCTTCAATAGATTGATGGCAACGACTACAGCTTGGACTGATGATTGCCGTTCATGGACATGGACATGGACATGTGTCTGTGTATTGAAAATATAGCCAGATGGATTGTGTAAACAAGTTGGAAATTATGGCATTAAGCAGCAAAATGCGTTGTAGTTTTTCTCAGCCTGTCTGTGAATGTGTGTGCGTGTCCGCATGTGTGTGTGTGAATGTGTAAATCAATAAATTATTTGTTAAGCAGTCGAAATTAAGGAATTTCTTGGGTCTAACTAATATTGTCATGAATCGTTTATTTGATTTATGAACATTTTCTGATGAAAAATTAAGCTTGTGATACAATATATATGTGATATTAATTTTCTCCAGACAGATAGCCATATCTGTGTATATGTTTCTATGTAATCTCGTTTCTCAATTTTAAATCAATTTTTATAAAAGTTTTCATAGGTCCGTATATCTGTTCCATCAGTCAGGCCAATCTCTCTTATTGCTGACTAAACGATCGTCTTTATATGGAAATCATTTTTAGTTTTTTGAAGATTTCATATGCCTAGAAGGGTACTAATCTTTGCCACGCTGAAAATAGCCGGTTTTACAAAGGGGTATAAAGAGTATACTGTATGTAACAGGGACACGGAAACATCTCTGACCTCATATGGTATATATACTTCTGGTCAACATCAACAATTTTCGAGCAATTCGAGCAAGCCATGTCTGTCCTTCTGTCCGTCCGTCCGTATGTAAGCAGGTGTCGATCTAAGAACCTACAAGAACTAGAGACTTGAAATGTATGTCCTTCTAGTGCCCACGCAGCACAAGATTGCTTCCGATAATCAACAGTTTGCCCCGTTTGCAAGCAATCGATAAATATCGATATTGAAATCGTATTTTTTGAACAAGTTTCTTATGCTTTAATGGCTCAATTCACAAAATTTGAAGCACTCATATCTCTTATCTCATCTGAAAATATTGTTCAAATAATTAAATTATGCATTATTTGGGCTCTATTAAAATAAAGTCTTAAAATTTAAGAAAAATGCTAAATATATATTTAAAAAATATATACAATAATAGACTAGCAAAGATTCATGCATGTTTTAGCTTAAAATGATACTAATAATCCTTTAATCTGTGCTCAATTAAAAATAATTTAAACTTTTCGCTTGTCAATCAAATCGAATTTCATTTGCAATTTGCTCATAAACAAAGCTCAAAAATCTTTGCAAATTAAAACAAAATTGCCACATAAATTGCCATATCAGTTTTACAAATTTATCCTGCCACGCACACCCCTGCATTCCCCCCTCTCCCTCTCGGCAAAGAGCTATTGGAGAACGGGGCAACTAACTAACGAGCTGGCATCAGAGATATATTTGTTGTTGTTCGAGCGAATGCAAATTTGACAATAATAAAATGCAACATATGACAAATAATCGCACATATTTGACAATAAAATCAAACGGAAAATGCGGCAAATGTGGAAAATGCGGAAAATGGGTAAAATGCATTTGGCAAAAGCCGTTTGAATATTAGCAAAATTCGATGGATGCTGAAATCACAAAAGCAAACACAGCACAACACTCTCGCACACACTCGCACACACATACCCAAATTAAGCATAAAATGTGATCATCTGTGTTGACACGAAGATCAACAACGGGCAGGCAGGACACCCCTAGGGTAACGCTCGGATAACCAAATTGTAACACCAGCAGCAACAACAACAGCAGCAACAACAATAAATGCGTAAACTGCTGACAAAGTCATGAGAGGGGGATGCGACCCTCAATTCAAATGGCAATTTACTGGGTGTGCACACACAAGCACTCACACACACACACACACATGCGCGTGTGTTTATAGAAAATTATAACTCAAATTTAATTTGCAACAGATGCGACAGCATCCAAAATCCAACAGCGCTCACTGCAACAATTAAGCAATACACGAGACCCGGACGGACCCATGCCTGAACCCAGTTGTCGCTCCGGTTTTGGTTTGAACTCTGTCACCCTTTTCTTTTTCTTTTTTTGTTGCTCTCGCTTTGAATGGAAATTGTGCTGTGCAATTGTTACAAATTACCCGCTAATAGCTGATGAATTGAATTAGACAGTTGCCATTCCCATTGCCAACTGTGACAGCCTTTGTGCTCCGGTTCTGGCTCAACTTCAGACGACACTTGGCCACTTCAAGGCAACCTCATAGCAGATATAGCGCAGCATCAGCAACCACATCAGACCGCAGGCCACTGCACAGTGGTTCAAGATGTGCTCCCGATAATGATGCTGATGAGTTACTCTAATGATGGTGAGGTTCACGGGCTTGCAGTTGAACTTGGCCGTTTGATGGAAGATCTAAAAGGGGTTAATTTTCGAAAGATATTTCTTTCATATTCATTTTATACATTAATACAGGTTGCATGTTGGATAGACGATTTAATTTTAGCGGCAGAAGGGGTTTATTTTCGGAAGATATTACTTTTTGATTCTTTTTATACATTCCTATAGGTTAGTCAAAGAATAAACACAAGTTTCGCTTAACTAATTCTAGTTATTTTTCAGATAACAATATTTCTCAACTGGTTTTGATTAAATGATTCATTACTCAGTCATCTAATACTTATGTGAAGATGTTTTTAAGCAATGCGCTGTTCGCAAAAGGTATTTCCATTTGAATCTACATATTATGTTATATATTTTATTTGTGCTTTTACTTTGCTTCTTTTAAATAAGTATATTCATTTCCTTTTTCAAGCCATACTTTCCTTAGCTCTTCCTGTATAATTACGCACCACTGTGTACAACATAGAACCCTAGGAAAACATCAGCCGAAATTCATTCATTGAAACGTCTTCTTGCCCCTCCCCTTCTCACCGGCCCCCCCCCTTCTACTTTCAGCTTTCTGTTGACGCAATGCGTTGCGTGTTTTGTGAGTGTCTGGTGGATAACGAATGAATTTTTATTAGCCCATCAGTCGCATAATCAACCCAAGAACTGCTGCATAATAATAACAATAACAACAACAACAATGCGAGCATATCAAACAACCAATAATAACAACAATATAAAGCATACTTCGTGGCATACAGCTCCCCCTCTCCGACAGAGTTCTCTTTATGAGCTAAGGTCGCGCTCTGCGATACTTGAGAATTACGTGATAAAGTGGCCAGACTTGTTCCTCTCGGTACGATATGACGTCGTATGAGAATCGGAGAGGCGATTCACAATCGCCGTTTATTTCCCATTTCAATTATAATCCCATCGAGCTAATTGTATGGGCTGTTTGCCAAGGATTTGGCGCGGTGTTCGGGCAAGGATTACGAATTGTTATTTATTTAAAATTTGATCGACAAGAGTATACATTTAATCAAGCGCAATAAATAGAAAAAATAAAAGAATAAAACTTTATTAGCTCGTACCAAACTGAGGACTTTGTTCCAATTAACTCTGATTGCTGGCCGATTAATCTACGGCCTATTACTCTATATAGCGGCAACAACTTCTCGATGTTGTCACGTTTGATTAGCCATTAGCTTCGATTAGGCCACGTATCACAGAAATTTCACGATTTCCCTGCTCTCAGATAAGACCAAGACATGGTTTATTATTTTTTTGTTTCATTCTTTTTTTTTTTTTTTTTTTTGTTTCTCATTTTCCACAAGTTTTTAATTTTTAAACGGGACCTGATTGCGGAAATGGAAGCTCACCATGATTTTGGATTTTATATGAGTGCTTTCTGTTGTCTTCGTTGTTGTTGTTGTTGTTGTTGTTGTCGCTGTTGTCAGTACCAGCAACATTTTAATTAGCAAAATAATTTTTAAGTGACATTATAAATTTAGACATAATTATTGTCTGAACAATTAAATTGATTATCTGCGCGCATTTTGATTTATTTGCCGTGATAAGACGTATCAGCGAAACGGGACTCGTATAAAATTAAAAATTGTTTCTGATTGGCTTTTTTTATGACTTTTATAAATATACACCATTAATAGTTTTGGGGGACACACATACTAGATAGCTCTAAATTCTGGGCATGCGATTAGATACTTGGTTTTGGAGAGTTTAAAGAGCTACGAGTACATTGTTTTTGACGAATCAAATCAAATGAGAGCTGATTGAAACCTTACTCAGAAGAACTAAAACACACTAATAAGCTTTTGATTTCAAGAGCCTACCCAAATGCAATTATCAGTTTATAATTGAATACCTCAGTACTGGAACTTAGTTATGCAGGTTGGCAATAAATATACACAGTAGCATATTTATTTTTGAATCTCCTTTAATTTATTTAAGTTTTCATAAAATTCATGGTATTAAAAAACACTTTCCTTATCCATTGCTTTTTGGATCTTTAGAATTCTTTCAGAAATTTTGAATGAGATTTTTCTTTTTAATGTTAGGATTATGAGGAAGAGATATTTTCATTGTTAATCCAATAAGATTCATATCTTTCGAAATCTCCACAATTCTCACAGAATTTTAAAAAAGAGTTATGATATTAATGTTATGTTCTGTAGGAACTCTCGATATTTTTATTGTTAATCTAATCTGTTAAAAAATCACAAGCAATTTTTGGAATTCCCTAAAAAACTTTTCGTTTGATTTTTAAAAGAAAAACTTATCTTCTTTCTTAAACTTATTTTTCTTTTTCAATTCAATACTTTCGCCATCTTCAGAATTCTTCAGAATATTTTGAATTACTTTTTTTGACACTGATGTTAGAATTTGTAATCGAATTTGTACAATAAACTGTCTTTATCCATTTCAATTCATTTGCAATCTTTAAATTTTTTTTAGGAAATTTTGAATGGGATTTCTGATACTAATGTAAGAATTCTTTAGTCAAGATATATGTTTCACCATTTCCAACTCTTCATTTTAAAGGCTACACTTTTTAACTTTTTCCTTTGATTTATAAAAAAAATTGCTATGTCTTCTTTCTCAGCCTAAAGCCATCGTTATGACTACTTTTTCTTCAATCGTGGAAAATATTAATTCGATCAAGCTGGCTTTATCAAAATATCCTGCACTTTTTCTGCAAAACAAAACTCCATTTGACATTTGTATAGCACATTTTATTTTCGATTTTCGATTTCAAAATAAATGTAATAAAATTTACTAGCGCAGTCGCAAGACGACAACATTTGGCGACAACATTTCGTTTAAAATTACATAATTACAATTATTTACACAATTACACAAGAAACGATCGTGACAATTTACAAACTAAACTAAACTAAACTAATCTCATTTATTTGTATATTTGTGTATTATATTTAAAGTAATTTAAATTAATTGATAGATTTTGTGTGGTGTGTATGGTTTTTAATATGTACATGGGGCAAATACTTTTATGTAGCAGTGTTTAATTTATATATATTTTCTGGTTTACATATATCACACAGTGCGCTTTGTTGTTGTTGTTGGCTGCGGTCCGCGAAATCAATTCCCACATCGTTTTTATAAATACAACAACAACAATTGAAAATCAAAGCAACAACAATGACCAAAAATTTCAGCTAATTGCGAAGCTAATTTTGCGCAATCTCATGAAATGTATTTTGGCCAGCTTGCCGAGGGAGGGAGGGTGTAGGCGTGGCAAGGTGTTCAGCATACAGGGTGTCTCACCAGCTGGACGTCCGTTCATTGCCTGACTAGAAGTGATGTTTCGGCTGCCGCTCCAAGCGAAACTAACTGCCGCTGCTGGCGGCACTGTTGGAGCTTTGCTGCTGCTGCTGCTGCGCCTTGGCTCGCTCCTTGGCCTCCTGCTGCGCCTTCTTGGAGCGCTTCCATTTCATGCGTCGATTCTGAAACCAAATCTTCACCTGCGTTTCGGACAACATTAGGCCGCTGGCGACCTCAAATCGTTTTGGTCGCGACAAGTACTTGTTCTGCTTGAACTGTTTCTCCAGCTCGAGCAGCTGCTGGGATGTGAACGCGGTTCGCGGTCGCCGCGTCTTGCCCAGTATCGCATGATGCGGATAGGCGGCCAGTTCGGGTATGCGATGATGCAGCATGCCGGCGCGTGCCAAAAACTCAAACTGCAGCTGGGAGGGCATAAAATTGTGCCCCATAGGTATCTATAGTTAAAGGGTAGATGGAGAGAGAGAGAGAACAGCCTGGATTTAGCATACAATTAAGTTAGTTTTGGAGCAGCCTTGATGCTCACCGGAATCGGCTTGCCGGAGGGATCCAGCGGCCTGTGAAAAGCCGAGCCACCTGGCGCCAACAGCTGATAGGGATGTCCGCCCGCATATAGTGGAAAATCCTGCGGCCGTATGGGACTGTGCGGTGGCACCGGCTTCTTGAACTCATCATGCAAATCGGACATGCGCATGCCCAGATGCTGTGTATGATGCGCGGGCTGTGGCTGCTGATCCTCACAGCCAGGACTGATCGGCGGGCTGGAGCGATGCGATGAGCTGGGAGATTCAGATCTGTCGAATTGATAGACACAACGATTAGACACCCTGTAAGTGCACAATTATCTAAGCTCTACAATAAACAAGTTACGCGACAATTTTGAAAACAATTAAAAAGCGCGTCGCCTGGCTGCAAAACTAATTTGTTTGCTTTGCCACCTCGCACACACACGCACACGCACTCAACACACACACACATGCATGGCGTATACGTAATCGCAATTATAATGAAGGCAACGTGACCAGCTTGGTTTGGCTTTTTGGCCATGTTGTCGAGTGCCAACAAAGCCGCTTTAAAGCCCAAAAGCATTGTTCGTATTCGCTGTTGGCATTTTGTTGGATTTACCAGGCAGCTACTGCATATGGCGGGGCTTATGCCTTGAGGTACACAAGTTGAGAAAGTCGACAGAGAATAGGCAAATAATTTAGATAAAATATTGGGAATATTTTAAGGTAAAGCTAATATTTAAGGCCAGGCTTATTCCTTTCTGTACCATTTGCCTTTTGTGTATTTTGCTAATAGGATTATCTATTAGACTATTCTGTAAATTAAGCAGCTGTTGAGATTCATGAAAATGATTTAAATATTCATTATGATTATCATCATTAGATTTCCAAGCGCCAAATTGCAAAAATGCTAGAAAATTTACAAATATTTTAACCGCAGATTTCTTCAGTTTAATTCTGTGATTAAAATATTTGTAAATTTTCTAGAATTTTTTCACTTTTCCCATCTCAAAGAAATGTGTTTGAAGCTTTCTAATGAAATTAATAAACATTTCTTATCTTCAAAATCCTATCCCATCTTATCCCTATAAATCTAGATAAAGATAAAGAAAAGAGTAGATTTGTTTATAATGTGTTCAGCAAATCTTTCAAATTAATTATTTAATTAAATATTAAATAGGCATAAACCACTTGACCTAGAATCTTCTAAGATTTGTTTAGCGTAGCTCTTAAAATCAAACTTTAAAATTTGGCAAATTCTTACAGACAATAAGTCATGATATATAGATATGCCTTTTTAAAGGGCTTTACTACATCAAAGCCAATTTATATCTCTAACTCAACATTTCACAATTCCCAAAGATCTCTTTCAAGAATTTAAGCATTAATCGTAAACCCACCTGGACATGCCGTCGGGACTGGGTGAATCATATTCCCGCGAGTCTCGTATTCGCTGCAAAGCCTCGTGCTCGCTGATGCCGGCGGCAGCGGCAGCTGCGGCTGCATTCGAAGCTGCGACAAAGGCGTGATTCAGTTCCGCCTGATCTCGGGCATAGTGCAGCGCGGCCAACCGATGATCATCGACAATCATCTCGGACGCTGTCGGCGGCGGTCTATCGCCGGACTGGTGCTGGCTCTTGGCGAGCAGCGCCTCGATGCAGAAGGATTTCTTGGGCTGACTCTGGGCCTGCTGCAGGGCTGTGTTTGAGGGTGGCGAGCAGCTGGCATTTGGAGCGGGCATGGGCGGTGGCGGCGGCAGCGCTGCTGCGACAGCTGGTGCATTGGCGGGCAGCATTACGGTTGCAAGCGGCAGCCTTGGCAGCGAATAAGCGCCGTTCACCAGCGCCGCATGTGGCACATGATGTGCCGGGAAACCGCCCTCAACATAGAGACGCGGATGCGGGGCGTGTGCGTGTGCGTGCGTATGATGCGTTGGCGGTGGCCCCGTCGCCTGACAGGCCAGCGGTATGGGCGCCACCAGCAGCGGCATTGCGGGCGCTGCAACTGCCAGCTGCGATTGCGACTGGGATTGGAGTTGTTGCTGTTCCGCTGGGCCGCTGTCCTGAGGTGCCGCTGGGCTGTGTGTGGGTGCGTAGGCGCTGTGCGGTGAGCCTGTCGTGGCCGTGGAATGCGTTGGACTCGAAGCTGCTGCAGCGGTCGTTGGACTGTGGCTGCCGCTCGATCTGGGCGATGGTGACAGCGTCGAATTGTTGCTGCACTGATCGTAGTCAACGGCGGCGGCGGCGGCGGGTGGTGTTGTGTTATTCGCGCGATGCTGCGTGGCGGCGGCAATGTGGCTTATAAGCAGCTGGCTGATGTGCGGCGTCTGCTGTGGCGGCTGCTGCTGCTGCTGCGGGTTCGGCGGCGGCGGCTGAGACACTTGTGCACTGGACATGCTTTGTCTTACGACTGTATTTGCGACTTACACTCTTATGCTGCTTGCTATTATAATTATTATAATTGTTATTGTAATTATTATTTAATTTTTGTTGTTCTTTAAACACTTGCAACACTTGGCGGCAACACTAGACGGCGTGCGATTTGCTTCTTCTTGTTGTTTTTTTTTTTTTGTTTACGACAAAGCGCGCGTCTTCAATTTCTGACTGCGACTGCGAACTCGACGCGACGAGCGCTAATCAACGACTGTGCTCAACGCCGGCCCGTGCCCGTGTCATATAGAGTCGCATATCGCAATGATTGGGCTGTTCCGAAACCCGTCAATGTACACACGACTGTGAGTGTGTTTGGGTATGTGTGTGTATGTGTGCGTGAGAGTTTATTGGGGTGGGTTGACGGGCAGCGCAATGAGAGAAATGTCTTGCGGCGGCTGGGCCTTGTACACTGAGCGCAACATTTATGTTCTCTTATGTACTTTTCAAACTTTTCATATTATTAATATATTATTATTATGCTAGAGACGTCTATATATGATACATATAGTCGTCCATAGACTACTCTAGGATTCTAGTCTGGTTCCCCATATAGTTTATCATTAAAATGCATATAACATTTACATGCTCAACACATTTTAAAATATGATGATATTTGAAATACTAGAGTATAAAGAGCATAGCATCTTTTATTCATAAAAATACCTAACTTCAACTTAAGTATAGACTAAACGAACTTAAAACAAACATCAAACATAAGTATTATTGCCCACCTTATAAAACAAACAGTCAAAAGTAAACACCTGCTATTTCTTTTATTTGTTCTCAAGATTTAATTGCAGATACGCTCATAATAGCCATATGTTCAAGTATGTACATATGTTCAAAACAAATAATGATACTACAGCGATAAACAAAAATAATATATTATGTATACCAAAAATAATATATCTTATATACTCATGCATTAATTAATAGTGTAAATACAAAAATACTAAACACAATATATTATATTGAAAAATAATATATCTTATATACATATTGCATTATTTTATATATTCATATTTCGCGCAAGAACTTTTGTTTGCACTAAATGAATTTTTACAGTGTACGGTCGCATAACTTGATAATTGCCCACCACCCGACACTAGCTGGCACCTTCTTCGCTCACTTGCGGGCGCTCGCTCCCTTTCTTTCTCTCTCTCTTTCACGTTCGCTCTCACACACGCAACGTTCGCTCTCTTTTGGCAGCACGCTTTCAAGATGGAGGCGCTCACCGCATGCTGACTCGCTCGCACTTGCGTGAGTGCAAGCGAGCTGGCAATATACGCTGGGCGTAACCATTTGTTGCCAGTGGAAAAAATTTCGTGTGCGGCGAGTGTGCATGTGTTTGTGTGTGTGTGCGGAGGCGTGGCCAGTTGATTTGGCGCTCCTGGCTGCAAAATTTCATATAAATTGTTGGAAAAACGAGCTATAATTGCCATCATTATGGAGTGTTGAGCCAGTTCTGCTGCAGACGAGTTTGGGTCTGGATCTGGGTCTGGGTCTGGGTTGGGGGTCTCGACTTCATAATCAACTTGGGCGTCGGCTCTGTCTTTGTCTGGTTAGCCCGGCACATCATTAGAGCAGCAATTAAGGAGGCAGTTAGTTGACTCGACTTGACTGACGTTCGCCTTGGGCCTTCAAGCCCCAGATAAATCCACGCTTTAAGCATGACAAAATCGATAATGTCCCTCGTCGTCGGCTCATTGATATTCAATTGTTATGGCCACTCAAATCGGTAGGCCGCACAATAAGTGATATAAATGATGTCCATCATCGTTTGGCAAAATCATCATCGTCCGCGTTTTTATAACATGCTTGCCCGACTTTTCGTCCCAAGCAGCTAATGTCCATATAATGCATTTTTTATAATAACCACCAGAAAGGGATGGGCCTTCTATATATGTCGTGCCTTTAACGTATAAGTAATCTGGTAAACGTTTTATAGCCAAAACGATTTGGTTCTTTAATTGAATGTGCGTGTTGACATTTATTGTGTCGCAGACTGAATTGCTTTCTAGATGACAATATGAATCAGTTGCATTATGATTAGATAGAAGAGTAGCTAGTTGAGGCTGCTTGACTAGCTGTTACTCTCTAGTCAAATCCGAAATTTAAGAACTGTCTTTCATATTTGCAAGTAAAATCAATTTAAACCATGTTCATAATGTCATCAAGCATGAAAAGCAGCTCAATTCTGACCAGGTTTAGGTACTTTAAGGTCTGGAGAGTATCTTTTAGGTTAAATTCTTGCTGTCACTTTTCGCAATATCATAACTCTAATATCCACAATCGACATCGAAAATGCAATTTTATCTATATGGTATATATTTCAATATTTTCAAGGAAACTCTGTAAAATTTACCTGCCACTCCCCACATGCCATGTGTCCCCATATTACCTATTGCTTAGATGCAGTTACAGCTCTTCAATCGCCTCGTTACCCCAACTCTTTTTACTCTCTGATATCAGAGCGTGCTACCGACCCCAACCACGCCCTCAACTCTTTGTTTTCCAACTTTTGTTGTTCATCTAATGTCTGCGCCTTAATTTGAACTATTCACCTATGCCAAAATAAACAACGGACGATGCAGCTGCCACCAGAGCCGAAGGAGCTCCAGACTCTGGAGTAGCATGTTGTAGTTGAGAACAATTCACATATATTTGTTGTCTAAACATGTGTGGGTAAGAACTATATCATTGCACGGGTAGACGGGCAGCCAGAAAACTGTTGGCTAACAAGAAACGTGCTAAAGTGTATTTTCTTTGGCCACGTACTCGGCCAACACGAATCCGAAATGGAACCCAAAAACTAGCTCGAAATTAGTGCGATGACTGCAACGTGGATTGCGACTGATTGCTGTTGTTCTAGCTGCTTGTTGTTGTTGCTGTTGTTGTTAGCCCTTTCCTATTTTATTTTCATTATACGATATTTATCTACTCATCCACGTGCATTTAACTAACATTTATGGGGAGTTGGAGCAGCAGCTGGCGAGCAGCCAGCACAAGGCTAGGCTGTGCATTGAGCTGCAGAGATGAAAGAGGGTATGCTTGGGGTTTATGGGGAGTTATGGTTTATTGCATTGTCTGCGCCTGATTTCGATTTGATTTTGTAGAAATGCTTACGTAAATACATTGTTATAGTTTACATCACCCGTCCACCCCGCAAACTCCACTCAGCCTCCCACTTCTTCACTCAACGCCCAATCCATGGAGTAAGTGCTTTTGCAGGCATATTAGCACGACTCTAATCAGGCATTATAAAGCAAATGTCAAAGAATAAATAAAATTGTCGCATATGTTGCTGCAATTTGGCAGTTGTGGTCAAAGGGGGCGTGCCGCAGCCAACCCCTCGGCAAGCTCAATAGCAGCCACCCTTGTGTATTGGCTCAATCGTGTTAATTCAGCCGATAAATGCACAATAATGCTATAAAAATGTGTGACACCCGCGAAATTTGACAACAATTTCAAAGAGCTCCATTAGTAGGGCAAACAATGTGCCATGAGTTTTGTGTTTAAGGGTTGAGGGGCGGCTTATTGGCGCAAGGGTTGTCCTTTTCAAAGTCACTTTAAAGCCAAACGATTTGTTTGGGCAGAAAATTTTGACAAGATTTGCAAACATTTGAAACACAATGCGCAGTTTTAAGTAGCTAGAATGGAGCGGTACTCGATGTCATTAATCACGCGCGCTATTCATGCCGCACCCACGCCCAAGTCCACGCCCAAGTCAATTGAGCGCGACATGCAATTGATAATTAAACAAATATTTATGTACAAATAATTGGCATTAAATTGCGTTATCAATAAATAATTTTTACGCTGATATAAACTGGCGTGGCTGTACAGCTACTAAACTACAAATACAAAGATACAGATACAGCTACACAGATGCAGATATAGGTACAGATGCAGATGCAGATGCATATACAGATTCCGATGCAGATACGGATAAAGAAACAAATAGAGATACAAATACAAATGCAGATACAGATACAGATACACATACACATACAGATACAGATAAAAATAAAGATATAAAAACAGATCCACATACATATACAGATACAGATGCATAAACAGATACATATACAGATACATATGCAGATACATATACAGATTGCACGCATCTACAAGTACGCGCTGCATATTTCAGCATTGGCTAATTATATTGACCGAGTTGCGAAAAAAAACAAATAATATTGTATTTTTATTTATTCTGTTTTTTTTTTTTTTATTACAATTAACAATGCAAACTGAGGCGAGTCATTGATTAATGGAAATGCAGCATTTTATTAAGTGCAGAAGTATCGAAGCTTATCAAGTTATATTCCCCTTTTAATTTCGATTTGCATAATGAGTTGTTTTTATTATTATTTATTACTTAATGTTATTAATGTTATTATATAAATGGGGATTGCCCCTTTAATGCATCTCATAATATCGAATTCTAATTTATTATCAATAATTTTTATTGTTATTATTATTATTATTTTTTTTTTTTTTTTTATTCTAATTTATTTATTGTAAATTCTTATTATTTTTATTAATACTATTATTGCTTGATATCTGCTCGAATGAGCATATTTGTATAAATTTCTGTATAATTTAATTCTTTATCACTTCAAATGAATTATATCAGTTTTTTTCAAATTAAACATTACATTATCTTTGATTATGTTTAAATGATTGAATTGTTGATCCAATCATCGTAGTTTTCATTACTTAAGTTAAGCAATATTCGATTGTCGCTTATAGAGTATCATTTAGCATCAATCATCAGTCATCAGGCACCCATCAGCTCTTCGGAATCTTTGTTAATACATATTTTATCTTCATTATAACACATTATATCAATATAGACTTTGGAAGTGCGCATATACGATTGCAATAATAAAGTAAATTTCATTTATTGACATAAAATTTTAATTCATTTTCAGCATTGAAAAATACTTTTAACGTATGCGCGTTTGTCTCATTGTTGTTTTTTTTTCTTTTTTTTTTTGCCTCCCCCCATTCCTGATAAAGTTTATAATTGAGTTGTGTTTTTTTCATTAAGTGAGCGAATTGATTTGCTCGTTGTTGTTATTGCTGGGACTTCCATACAGAGCAAACTTATTAAAAACTGATAAATGAGTTTTATTGAATTTTATTTATTATGTGTATGTATATGTGCGCCTGTATATGTGTCAGGCAGGACAGTTGTGTATATATAGGTATTACGAAATTGTGAACAGCCACTGCGTTAACTTTGATGACGATAATGCCACAAATGAAATTGGGGTGTGTATAAAATTTGCAAGAATGATAAGCAGTTCGACGTATAGCTCGCGAGCAATAAAAGAGGATTTAAAGAGGAAATTGCGCTGGTAAGTGGAAAGCGATTGCTAAACGATTACAAATTATTCCAATCTAGCTGTGGGCTGGAGGATTAGATTTGATGATGATAATGAATCAATTAGATTTTAACAAGTGTACTCTAGTCGGTAGTTTCCGACTAGCCGATACCCAGCAACGCAATGAACTTCATTTTATACATATATTCACAAAAAGACATCATAACATATTCCACATTTTGGGGCAACGGGGAATAATTCCCTGTTTAACCTGAAGACACTGTGTGTATGTTTATATGTGTCTGTCTCTCATTATTTTATTTATTTTTTTTTATACCAATCGCAGAAATTAACTCCCGCTGCGATGGAAGTTAAAAAAAAAAATTATTTTTAACTATCGCTCTACTATGCGATTCTCGTGAATTCACGTAAGCGTATTGATGCTTTGCCCAAAAGTCTGCGTGTGTTTGGGTGTTGCTGACAGCCTTCTAAAAGTTTATTGTGGGTATGTTTGTAACTATATATGTATGCATCTATGCATGTAACTACGTTTGGATGTATGTATTTATGTGAATGTGTGCATTTATGTATTGTTTCTCTCATACGATATGGCATACAAGTTTCACACCTGCAGCGCTGCAAATTACAAAAAAGTATTTTAAACTATCGTCTTACTACGCAATTCTCATTAAATCAAGTAAGTTTGAGTGTGGTTTTAGCATTTTAATTAAACAATCTTAATTTTCTCAAATATATATTATAGTGAACATAATATAATTAATTAATAATTATAATATAAATTACTATCTTTCTCTCTCTTCTCTTTTTCTCTCTTTCTCTTAATCTCTTTGTAAGCTGTTTAGCTCTGTTCATTTCCGTTCTACTAATATATGCATTTTTAATGTAATTATATATTTACATATAAACGCAATTAAGATTTGGGCACCGGCTATTTCCTAGTAAAAAATAAGTGATTAAAAAAGTAAAAAATTATTACTTTCATTATTATTAAAGTTTTTTTCCAATGTCCAGTAGAACATATTTAGTAAGAAAAAATAACATATTAAAAGATCTTTACTCTTTCCAAATATAGGAAATTGATAAAATTGGCAAAAACTGGTATCTGCCAAAACTGTGACCTACTCAATGATCACTAGACGAATTTATATTTTTCTTCATTTAATCTGCCAAAATAAATTGAATATGCATTAGTTTAATCTTTTGTAGTCTTATCCCAACTGCTTAGGCGCTGCAGAGCCTTACCAGCTGATGTGTGTCCATTTGTATCTGAATCTTATCTGTAACTGTAACTGCAGCTATACCCATTCATTCTGAGAGCTGCGGTCGCGTCTTGCTGCGCTGCACAAATACAGTTGCCTCATTAGGCGCAGCGTAAACAAATTCGCTGCCATTGAATACCATCAGCCAGGCAGCGAACCAATGAACCAACCAGCCAGTCAGTCAACCACACAGCCACACAACCACTCAACCACTTCGGATAGTGGAAGAAAATGTGTAGCAATGCACGGCAGTTGTTTGCTCAGATACATTTTGCTGCCGTTGTCGTTGTTGGTGTTTTTTTTTCTGTTGTTGTTGTTGTCGTTGTTGCGACAAAGTTTTTTAACCTTTCGTCGTAACACACGGGGCACACTTCCTTATAGCGCCAGGTCTGAGTTCGAGCCCGAGCTCGAGCTCTCCAGTCTCGGGTATCGGGTACGGTAAACGTGTGTGTGCTGCAGATAAGGCCACCTTTTGGCTGCTTGAAAATCGCATTTTGATTTGTATTCCGTATTTGATCAGAGACGCACAACCTGAGCGAGAGAGTGAGGGAGAGGGAGAGAGGGAGAAGGGGAGAGCGACGGGAGTTATTCGAGTCACATTTTCTTTAATATTTGTACTGCATTTTGTAATTATTTGTTTTGTAAATTCAATTGCCAGATAATGATGACGCTGCCGTTGCTGCTGTTATCGTATCCTGGCTATCCCTATCCCTTTGCCTGGGCCTCTGTCTGTCTGTCTGTGTGTTCAGATATCAATATTTTATTTTCGGTTAGGCTTTGTTTGTCTTTCAGACTGTGCTCATAATTTATTATCTGTTTTTCTTTCTTTATTTTATTTTATTTTATTTTATTTCATTTCATTTTTTGAGCGCACTTATCGTGCCAGTTCTCGTCATCCTCTCACTCGTCTTTGACGTCTATTATGATGGATTAATTTTCAATTATTAAAACCCGTTGCCCAACCGCTTATCGAGAGCCTGAAGCGGTAGGTGGCACTGGTCTAGCCACCACCCCACCCCACCCCAGCCCAGTCCACCTCAGCCCAGTCTTATCGATTCCTTTGCCATCGCCAATAATCAATTTTCAATTAATTCAAAGCGCATATCAGCCAGAGTGGGCATGCGTCCGCCAGACTCTAGACGCTTGACGCTCTCGAGACCCCAATCCCACACACCCATTTTCAGGGCGCATAATCAGAGCCGCGATAGCGTTACTTGGTCTATAGAAATGGAGGTATAGAAAATTATAGAAATTTGTTTAAAGCCGTTTAAATTGCACTTTAAGCGTCGTAGTGTCACTCGAGCCGTAATCTAATCGCGTCTGCGATTTAATTTATATAATCAACGTGTTTTCATAATTAAAAAATATTAAAATTGTTTATTATACATACTGAAATCGGGCAGCTCGGCCGCGATAACACACCCGAATCTCAACGGCTAGAACAGAGCTCCATATTGGGGCCCCGGGGCATGTTTTATGGGCACCCTTCGGTCAGTTTGATTGGTTTGTGATCGAGCCGAGTCGCCACAGCTTTATAGAGGTTGGGCCTTATCGCGCTCCTCTACTTTGTGGCACTCTAATTGAAATTGCATTGAAATTGATTGATTTGCTCATAAATGCGAAATATAAATATTTCTCAGCTCCATTGTTTGTTAATCGTTTTATTTTGGGGCGGCATTAATATATGTGCGTTATATTTAGTTGTATCGCTTGATTTGTGGATTCTCAAGTGGATTTACGGATGCCAGTTGGGCTGATTGGGGCAACAATTGCCAACGGGTGCAAAGTTTAGCTAACGATTGGCCAAGAGAACTTTTCTGTCCAGGGAACTAATGATTAGGAATTGATATATAGATAATATGTTGGCGGTATTTGTTACAGAGAGATTATCGAGCTGTAATTTTTTGAGATATTTTCTGTACTTCTCTTCTTTTAATGTTAAGCAATTGTGGGTGGATGTGATGGCAACCCTAGCTGATCCTCCCGAATTGGGAGACTTAGACTCAGGTTTTGATCGAGAGGATAATAATTTCCTCTTTTTGCTGGATGGCGGCAAATCTTTTCTTTTTATTATAACAGTCTTCATCTAACTTAGCGATATGTTAATGAAATATTTCTATATATTTTCCAATCTATTTAAAGAGATTTCTAACCAAATCTACATTGTTATTGTTATTTTTGGTTATTTCACAGCAATCTTTTAGGTAAAAGAACAAATATATCTACAAAAACAAATTCATTTGCCATTTGGTCAAGCACTTTGTTAAACGTCTTAAAAACTCACCTGAATCTTAGCATCACATAACGTATACGTCACGTGGTCGCCAGGGAATCTGAGCTGTTTCCCACGTTCCTAATTAGCTGGCTGTCATAAGCAATGCGAAAAAAATAAAAAACAAAATCATAAATAAATAAATAGAAGTAGATTTTTGGAAAACATTTAGCAAAGTCAACAGCAACGGGCGCCTCTGCGCGCATTAATCTCCATTAAAAGGGAATTTCAATGAATTTACATTTGGGCACAATGTGGGACAAAGTGGCGCCAGTGGCAACCACTCGCTGGCTTTTAAGTTCGACAATCAAACTGTCCACACTTAGCGGGTAGACAGCGACAGTGAAGCTACCGCACTTACGCGCCGGTCTGTACTTATATTTGCAATAATTCGTAGGTAAATAAATGCCAAAAATGCTTAGAGAAAATGATTTTATGCTCGACTCCAACTCCGAGTCCGAGTCCGCCCCACCCAAAGGCAGACGGCAACCACGAAGGCGTCGCCGCAGCGCAAACATTTTAGTCGCCCCAAACGCTAATGGGTAAACAGCTGCGGATGCGGTGAAGATCCAAAAGCTGAAGCTGAAGCTGAAGTTGAAGTTGGTCGCGTTTTGGGCGCGTTTTAAATCGCGTCATGCTTTTGGAAAACTACCGCACGGAAATGGCCACTTGAGGCGGGCAAATCTAGTGATTAGCGTACGATTTCATGTAGATTGGTTTTCCCAAGATAAGCCGCCGATCCGCCAGTTATAGTAAAAATATTTGATTTATCAATTTGCCACAGCTGCCTATCAAGATGGTATTAAGCTCTAATCATAGACGTTGATTTACCAGGCAACTGCCAACGTTGGGCCTACCATCCAAATGCCTCGTTATAAATAACACATTACGAGTGCGAGCCAACCAAAAGTCGTATATAACCGTATAGCATGTATTATTAACAACAACTGCATTTATCAACAACAACAACAACAACAACCACTTGGAAATCACCTTACATTTTCTGTTCTTTTGATTTGTGTGCTCCGATAGCTCGGCGAGTGCCCAGAAGCGGAACACTCCGCCCTTCCAAATCGATGTGCTCGGGTCTAGAGACTATGACAAATCTGTTTACTCCGCCGGCTTGAATTTCAGTTTCCAATTAACTTTAGTATTTCTATAACACATTGATAGCTAAGCGATTTCTTCAAAAAAACGTATCGCTTGTAAAGTGATTCAATTATAATGAAATGATATTTTGTTTCCTTATAGACATTGTGTCACCGACATTGATTAGCCAGCTACAACAAAATGATGAATGATATTTGATAGCTCTACATATATTACTAAGGGCAGGGCTTGACGTCAAGCGAAGTCCAGAGCTGTAGCCTCTTCCGGTTATTCATGTTTATTTTTTTCCGATTGTAAATGCGAAAAATCAGCCAGGAAGTGAGCGCACTAAAAAACAAGGTGTTCTATGGGTCAGTGTTAAAAAAATAATTGTGACCGAATGATTCGATTATAGGCGAAAAAAGATATGCTTATAGAGAAAAATAACTCTATATCAGGAGTCACCTTTATACCCTGAACCCATTGAAAATATACTTGTAATGTACTTGTGAAAATGTATATAACAGGCAGAAGGAAGCATCTCCGACCCCATAAAGTGTATACATATATTCTTGATCAGCATCAACAGTCCGAGTCCGTCCGTCTGTCCGTCCGTCCGTATGTATGTGTCCGTATGTATGAACGCAAGGATCTCAAAGCTAGAGACTTGAAATTTGAGCTGTAGGTCCTGCTAGTGCCTACGCAGATCTAGTTTGTTTCCGATAACCGATAACTTACTCCGTTTCCAAGTAATCGATATAAATCTATATCGAAATCCTGTATTTTGCGCAATTTTGGTAAATAATATGAGCTAGAGTCACCAAACTGGACTTGTAGCTTCTAGAATAGTATATGTATATATTTGCATATGGTGTTGGAAGAAGAGGATTCAGGGTATCCCCCAATCGGGAGCTCCCGACTAGAACCTCTTACTTGTTTGCACTGTTCTGCGATTTTATATATATCTTGATTCAATTAATTCTAGTTAAGCTAGATCGTGGTCCAGGGTTTATTAAAAAAAACAATAATTAAACACAGTTTTGTTTTTGATTTGTATTTTCCGACATGTTTAATTAATTAATAATTTAATTAATCCATTTCAATGTCAAAATGGGTTTCTATATACATATAGTATTAAAATATATATATATCTATATTTAATTTTTATAATAAAATGTTTTGAGTACTTTTTTATACATTTAGTTTTAATCAACTACATGCTTTTAATATAAAATCTTGCCAAAGGACAGAAGCAAGCTTCTCAAATTGCTACAGTAAATATGCTCTTAGGCGGACTGCTTTGACCAGATTTCTAATGATTTTTGAGAAAATGTTTGCTTAGGTGGGGTGTCCACCTGATAGGCGTGTCCGTTAGAAGAGTTTTCACTGCATATAGAAACACTTTGTTTATCTAAAAATGCCTTATGTCAAAAGTGTTCTTTAGGTGAATTGTCACTTTATATTTATATATCTTATATTAAACTATATTATTCCAAATTTTACCTAGTAAAGTTGGCAAAAATTTCAATTCTCACAGGCTTCATATGTACTAATCTTTTTGTAGATATTGGCACTTTTGAAAACGCAATTAAACCTTTCCCTCAAACTTTTCCATTTAGCTACACTAACCACATATTTAATCAAAAATCATGCTGATGACCAACCACACTTTAAAAGTAGTACATATTTTAGCCCCCCTTCGGCAATGAGTCACAGCAATCGGGCATATCGCAATTCGGTCAATGGCTTGCGTCAATGAGTTTCTCATTAATGAACATTATCGACCATTGGGTCGTCACCGTTGCGCTCGCCATTTGCACAACAAAGCAAAATTTTAATGTGAGCCGCCCAAAAAAAAAAATACCCCCATGAAAAAGTCCGAAAATCCATCAAGAGCCGTTTGCAGCGTATTGACTCAAAACGGTAGCCGCTCAACAGTGGCTAATGGTCATAATTAAACGTGGCTTATTTGCACAGTCCAAGTGGACGACGACAGTGAAGGGAAACTCATCAATGCAAACTTGGCCAACCCAACGGCAAAGGAGGCCGAGTCAAAGCTTCTCTGCTCTTTCGGCTACCCAACTGCTTGTGTCGCCCATTTTGATACTCATTCCCAAAGTGAAAGGGGTATATTTGCGCAATGTCTGTCTTGGACACGACTTGATAGCTTTTAAGTTTTTATATTCATATATATATTCGCGTTCGATTATGTGTTTGGAATATATCGCCCACTCGGGGCGTGGAATGTCTTGTAAAGCAATTTCGATAATTTCGATTGTCAATTGTCGATCAAATTTTAAACAAGGCTTTTGAATTTAGGCTTCAGTTCATGGAACGAACCAACTGCAGGACTTTAGGTTCAGTTCGGGCATAAAAATCCAAATACAACATAGTTTGTCAGGTATTTTCATTATGATTTGAACCAGCTACCTGCTAAAACTGATTCGAAATTTTTTCATTCATGTATTCTATATAATTCTTTATTTCTCAATTGCCTTTTCTACCGAAAATATTGCCATCCGTCCATACAAAATACAGGTTGATTTGAACTCTACAAGAAATTTCATCTACCTAATAAGTTAACATGGAAACAATCTTTGGGATTTCGATTATTTATGCTTTAAAGCTGGGAACTAAAAAATTGTCAAATTTCTGTTTTACTTTTGTGGAGCTTCAGATTCTTGAACCGGTTTAGTTCAAAACCTTCTTGCAGCCTTGCCACTTAACACCTTTTCGAAAAGTCGATCCAAGAACTAGGCTACTCGATATACCTTAATAAATTTGGCTAGCAACCTGAGGCCGTGAGCGAGTATTAGACAGTCGGCTGCAACCGACTAACTTGTATAAGCCTTTTGAAATGCGCGCTAAATTAAGTTGTCTTAGTTTCTTTTTTTTTTTGGCACTTGCATAAGGCACCGGGACATGGTCTTAATTTACAACTAATTGTCATATGACCGACTATCGATGGCCGTAATTTATATATATAAAATCGAAATCTCAGGGATTTGTTTTGCCATGTGCAGTCGGCAGAGCCCCGTCTAATTGCTAGCTAACTGTACTTAAATATCTTTATAATTGACGCCAGTGGGTGTCATAAAATGCATCGCGGCGTAATACCAGGAGTAAGTACACCCTGTCCACGGGTTGTTGTTGTTTGAGCAAGCTTACCAGAAGGGCACCCCGAGACCCCCGCCCCCTCCCCACACAGGCCCAAGTCAGCCAAACACCACCCGCAATAAAACGCATTTATGTTATTTGTCAAGTTTATCGCAACGTGGGTAACTCTTACGGCCAGCCACTGTGCCTAATTAAACCCGATGGAGCTTGTGCTGTTGGTGGTGTTGGTGGCTTCTTTATCGACTTGTAACGATCGTAGAATGTTGCGTTTATGGTTTTTTCAAATACCAGTAGCCCTCTGCTGCACGCTCGTATCATATATATTTCAGATTGGCTGTTTATTTATTTGATTTGTAGATTTCGTTTTAGGTGCCTTCAATTTATGAGCCCGGACTGCATTTGTGGTTTATGATTCCGCATTCGCAGCGGGGTTCAAGGGGTATGATTGTGATTGCAATGGATGCACGGTAAACAACATATTCAAAAGCACAAAACGGCAAACACAAACATCCGATAAAGATGCCTCCAAATGGGCCCTGGACTGGCTGGCAGTCGGATCGCGTCGACAAACAGAAGCCAAACGAGCTTGTCTCGAGGCACTAGAGTCGACCTGGGGGCCGGAAACAGTCAGGTGTGCGTCGTCGTCGTCGGCGGCTTGGACGGGCTCTAATCAAAGCCAAGTGCCAGGCTGCTTGAGCTGCAAGTGTAGGGCCTGTGACGGTGATCAAAAGCGGCCGAACGATCCGTTCAAAACGTTTCTCGTTCTTTGGGTCAAACAAACGTTTTTAGTTGCCTTAATCCAAAGTGGCTACTGAGTTGCCTAGTTGCAGCCACACACACTCATTCTGCATGGGCAAACACTTCTTATGGCATTTGGTCAACAACACTTTGCTGTTCGGACAGGGCTACTGATCTCTCTCCCTCTCTCGCTCTTTCTCTTTCTCTCCCTCTCGCTCTGCCTTTCTGTCTGTGATCTCATGATTTGAGGCATCAAACTTGCGCAGCTCACATTGCTGTCAATCTCCTGTGGCAAATAAACTCGAGTGGCTCATATGCAAATATTCAAATATTTGCTCTTCGCTTATTAAGTGAGTAACTGCGGTCAGCGACTGAGAGACAGCAGCAGCAACAGCAGCCGCAGCATCACATCAACGTTCTTTCGCATCGCTCACGCACTCACCTTAACTGACTCATACACACACCTGTGCATTGCAAATTGTTTGCTTTGGCTGTTTAATAGCTTTAATGGCTAGGCAATTAACATTTTTTTACCAAAGTAGCAGCGACAAAATTACAAAACTACCTAGCTTACAAGTGTAAAATGTTACTCAAAAATAAAACAATTGTTTAATTTCGTGCTTTGATACGTTTGAATTTCTAACAGCCCTGCTGCGCCCTCTATTGTTCATATTGCGTTTGCCGATACATTGCGCTACCCAAGCCGATAATCGATACTTAAAAACAATCAATTTTCTTATAAAACACCATTTAATTCGTTTAAAGCATTTCATGGAAATGTGGACTAATTTCAATATGTCACTATAATGCAGCTAACTGCACCCATTTACATTACAATAAATACAAAAGTACGATAAATTTTAAAACTGCACTGGCGCCTTTTCGGCTGGCTGCTGTGCACAGAGCTAACATTTATAAAATGTTATTTAAACAGTAACTACTCTGGTTGCCACATGCTTAGCCGCCTTTGGGGCCAGTACGCTTAAAAACTAAACAAGTGTAGGTAAAACACACGGCGCTCAGTCCAGTTAGCAACAACAACCAACCGTTTACATTGTTGTTGTTTCGTTCGGTCAAAACTGCTGCCGTGGCCAATTTGTTGATCATCTATTCCTTTGATGCCATATGACCCACCAGATTGCTTGTGATTTTCTCGATTTTCTTTAGATCGGGCATGTTTTCCGCCTTATACTGCACACACTGCAAGCAAATTCGTCCGTACATTAGAACATTTAATTAATTGTTGGGCAAAAATTGAACACCTTCACGTTGTCCGTCATTTTGAGCAGTATGTGTCCTTTGGTGTGCACATATTTCATGGTGTACCGGCAGTTTTGCGGATTTGCCATGTACATGTTTTCGGCAGCGATTTCGAAGTCTTCCCAGTTCTTAACAAAAACCATGTTGGATTTTATTTGTTAAATGCAAAAATGAAACAAAACAGCTGCGACAGCGAAATACAGCAACAACACAAACGTCAAATGACAGCGTGTCATGAGCGAAATCCTATATATCGATAGTTACATGCGTGCGATAGTTTACGGACTGCGATACACGGTTACTTTGACGCTTTTTAGACGTTTACCAACACTGCAGTCATTTCTCACCAATCACGAAAATCGGTCGCTCGCCTGCTGTTCCCTCAATTTTTATTTTTAAAATGCGCTGAAAATTACGTGTTTTATTGTTAAAAGTGCTTTAAATTATACTCCAGCTATGTGGTTATGCACTAGCTATAAAATACAAATGCTATGAGTAGTGGTAACGTGCGAAAAAAGTTCGCGAAAAAATGAAAAGTAGTCAAATATACGTCGTAAATGGAGGGGGCAAGAGGATGATGGCCAAACATAGCCACAGCGAAAAACGCAAATAAGTGACACGCAGAACAACCAGAAAATGCAATTATATTAAAAATAATCGAGCTATAATAGTATACACCAAAAAGAAAACTCATTAATACTACGAGAACAAATAGCCAAACGACTGCACCTGTATTGGCGTATATGTTGTGTATGCAAGTGTGTGTGCATGTGTGGGTGCAGCACACACAGTAGCTGGACAGTGTTTTGTTGTTGTTTGGGGTTGAAAGCTGCATAACGCGTGACGTGTGACAGTGTGTACCCAACCCCACACACACACACACATACACACAGCCACCCACACTCGAATGCGTAATTAAGAAAGAGGCACAACACAGAGACCCAGAGCAAAGACAACAACAAACAACAACAAGCATGATGGACAACGATGACACAATGCTGAATAACTGTGGACCACAGTCGGGCGCTGAAACGGTCTACGGCACCGAGGACAACAATATGGTCATGTCCGAGAAGGTATACATGCGTCTTATCAACTGATTCATGCGGGCAATGCTTATGTGATAAGACTTTTCATATCTTTTAACCAGTAAAATGCGCTGCTCATAATTTTACCCAGAGACAAGATAATGTGCTATATGCCTCACAGGAAGTGCCATTATCTCAGTTACATATGTCTGCCAACTATTTAACATTGCCATTATCTCTCGCTTCCGCTCTCTCGTCGCTCTCTCCCTCTCTCTCTCTCGATTGGCTTGTTTATTATGCATCAGCTGACCCCAGCGCGAGTCATTGACATTCACAAGTGCCAAAAGGCTGGCCGAAAAAGGAAAAAGGAGTTTAAAGAGCGAGAGGGAAAGAGAGAGGTAGACGCGGCAGAGAATAGAAATCAATAAAACGTCCGTTTGCCTAATTTAATGTTGCCTCACGCAATTCGCTTAGCAGTTTATTTTTATGTGCAAGTCCCTCTTTCGTTCCAATCCCCAACCCCCCCTTGATGAAATACTCAGTACTCATTGCGAAATAGAAAAGGGTATACTGGTTTTGTATGGATCAGCATGACCCAAAATAGTTTATTTTCATTCTACAGCATAATCTACAGCCTAGCTGGCCTTATCATACCCGTAGATATGTCCGTCCGTGCGACAATCACCAGGGAAAATATTACTTAACTTCCCGTTGCTGTAAAGTCAACCCTTATCGGGTTTTTCAGCATTTCGCTTAGACATGAGCTGCGTTCAGGGTATCTCCTAGTCGGACACTCTTCTAGAGCATTCCCACTTGTTCTATTTTGTCTGGCAATCAAAGAGCCGTCATTGATTTTTGCACTTAATCAGCTTCGCAAGGGATTTAATCGGATTGCCCTCCATGCAAATGCGCGCTGGGCATGAGCTCATCATCGAGCTGTCACTTACAAATCCCCTTAGACAGGCGCATGCTTCACTTGTCGCTCGAGTTACCTGTTAACTGCGTCAAACCAACTCAATTTAACTCATTCAAGCGACTCCGTCACAGCTGTGACGCATATGCTATCCAATATTGTTATAAAACTGGTTAAACTTCAAACAACTCGAGAGCAGCAAATAGCTTCTATGCATAAGCCAGCTGGCCTTATAAGCATATCGAGCCCAACCTTGGGTAAAACATTATTTTATTGGCGGTTATAAATGCGGAAAACCAATCGCGATTAAACGCCTTAAAAGGAGTTTGAATACAATTCTAATTGATTATAATTATGCACCACAATTTTGTCAGCAAATGTGCAACGCATTTACTTAGACATTTCCGATGCCATATAGTATATACAGTACGACCTCGCTCAACGCAACCCTCGTTACACGCAACTTCTCGATAAATGAAATAGGTCTCGTGGCTAACGGAAAATGTTCCCTCGTGTTTTGCAACCACCTCAGTTTTCGCAATTGGCCAAATTTTAATAGGTTGCGTTGTGCGAGGTTGTACTGTATTTACTTTATTTATATTTTGGAATTATTTCCCTCAAGTTTATGAGTTATTTCCTCGTGCCTCGCCATTTAGCTGCCAGGGTATTTTGATATTCGGCAGTCCGAAATGAATTGTTCTTTATTTACTTTCACGTAATCTACATGTAATTTAAGCTTAAATATTAAATATCATTTCATGCTCATATTTAATACGCACTCGCATTTCTCATAGGGGTATGCACTTTGTGGACTTCAATTGTTTATTATTCTTATGTGTTAACTTTAATTTGATTTAACTTGAGTTTTATATATGTGCCCTTTTTTTCTCTTCTTTTTTCTTTCTCTTTCAGAATGAACAGGTTGTCAGCATTGTGAGTTCAAAATTTTTTGGTGCCTTTTTAATTGTTGTCTCACTTTATATGTTAACTAAACGCACGATATTTCAAATTGTTTATTTGGTTTTTTTTTTTATCTTTTTCTGTTACGCTTTGCAACTATTTTGAGTTTTATTTGTTTTTTAACTAACCGAATGGCATGGGAAGCTTTAAACTTTGACCTTTCCAGCTTTCCCATTGCCTGCTCTTACTTAACCATCTGTGGGGTCATCGCGGGGTCTGGCAAAGCTTAACTTGCCTTTCCATTGGGCTTTCATTTGGGAGTCTCATTCATAAAACAAAGCAGCCGCAAACCGCAATTATAAATGGTTTTAATTGAGACATTAAAAGTGCGCCCATTTTACTCTAATTTCTCTCCTCTCTCTCTCTCCTTCTCTCTATCTATCTCTATCTCGCACTAACTTTGTCTTGTCGTTGTTGTTTTTGTGGCTTTGCATTTGAAATTGATGCACTTCTCTATGACTCCTTCACCCTACAGGTGCAGCAGCTGGCTGGCAGCATTTATCAGGAGTTCGAGCGAATGATCAATCGCTACGACGAGGATGTGGTTAAGAACCTAATGCCGCTGCTTGTAAACGTGCTGGAGTGCCTGGATGCCTCCTATCGCATCAATCAAGAACAGGATGTGGAGTTGGAGCTGCTGCGCGAGGACAATGAGCAGCTGGTTACCCAGTATGAGCGCGAGAAGAGCGCGCGCAAGCAGTCCGAGCAAAAGGTGAGACAACTCTGAAAGCTAAAACTGAAATCATCAATTCATATAACCATTTTCCTCAATTCAGCTGCTGGAGGCGGAGGACTTGGCTGAACAGGAGAACAAAGAGCTGGCAAGCCGTCTGGAGGCCCTAGAGAGCATAGTGCGCATGCTGGAGCTGAAGCACAAGAACAGCGTGGAGCACGCCAGTCGCCTGGAGGAGCGCGAGGCGGACCTCAAAAAGGTAAAGCAGCCAGCCATAAACCAGTTGTTGACCTTTGCTTACATTCATCTTGAACTCACACACACACACAGGAATACGCCAGGCTGCACGAACGCTACACAGAACTGTTCAAGAACCATGTGGACTACATGGAACGCACCAAAATGCTGATGGGCTCGACGCACTCACAAATGAGCAATGCCTCCGATCGCATGGAGGTGAGTCGGGCGCGACTCAATCCAGTGGCACGCAGCTCTGGTCCCGTCTCCTATGGCTTTGCCTCGCTGGAGAATTCCGTTATGCTGGACACGGAAACGATTTGCAGCGTAGGCAGCCAGTCGGATGATTCGGGACCGCCATCCCTGCAGAATGAACTAGACAATTTGGCTGGCACCGTGGAACGTGGCGCCGCAACAGATGCGCTGCAGCAACAGCATCAGGCCACCTCGCCGCAGAGTCCCGATATGAGTCCCGTTGTGCCAAATGTGCCCGCAAATGGTAGGTGGAGGCGTCTACCATCTGGCTGAACCTTAAGCTAACCTGCAACTCTACTAATTTTCCAACAAATTTTCTACTTTCTTTTGTGTTTGTGTTAATTTCACTAAAAAAAAACCAAACAAAACAAAAAACGAACCCGCCAATACATAAACTAAACCCAAACCAATCCCAGTTGGTCGTTCGACCACCAAAAAGGAACAGCGCTCGGACAATAATCTATACCAAGAATTGTCCTTCCAGGATAACGAAGAGAGCGAAGAGAATGAGATTGTTACAGGTAAGCGATAGATCCCGGCTCGAGCGCCAATTAGATTTCGAGCACGCGCGCTTGCCTCAAAGTTTTCTCAATGCAATGTTTTGATCTCTCTTTTTTTGTCTCTCTTTCTCTTTGAATGTTTGCTATGCACAAACACACACGCACACTCAAATCTGCTGGGACCCCATGGTTACTTGTCCACTTGTCTCACTCTCTTTCTCTCTCTCTCTCTGTGTCTCTTCCCGCTATAGGCAGCTGGGTACATCCCGGAGAGTACGCATCCTCAGGTAGGTACCACACACAAGAACAACTCCAAGAACAACAACCACAACAAACTCAACCACCAACACCATATAATTCCTACATATATGGAATCATCTATATAACCTGTAAATACATCAAATATCATACGATAATCGACTGAACAAAAAAAAAATATATAAGAATATATAGAAAACAGGCGGATACTCTAACGAAACTTGTGTTTTGTGATATGTGTTGGAATTGATGTGCTCGAGATACTGTTGTCACCATTGCAAAGCTTAATAAAATATCATATTTATTGACCTCTAATGAAATTTTAAATTTCTCTTTTTATACCAAAACCATTTCAATTATTCCAAAATCCTTTTTCCCTACAACTACCCAAAAAAAAAATTCTTTTTGTACAAAAACCAAACACAAAACACCGACACCTACAACAAAAAAATATCAAAGCTAACGACAACTATTTTGGTAAGTTTTCTACTGCGATACGATTTATTCATACCTAAAGTTTCCATACTATTCTAGTCTCTTTCTATGTAAGTAGTGTCTCCTAGTCTCTAGTCTCTCTCTCTCTCTCTGCGCCTTTAAACTTCAGTTAAAGTTCACTGTTGGTGTTAGCGGGTGATCTAGCCATGTTTTGGATTAATCACAGTTTTGGTTTTGAGTTACCATTTGTTTTACTTAAATTTTTTTTTTAAGATTAGTTTTGGTTCGGGTTTTGACTTTGATTTCGAATTACATCAATTCTGCTTATCCCAGTTTACGTTTATCGTTTATTCACTAAAATCATGCATGTCATTTGATCTGTTATACAAAATTCACTTATATTCCACGTATGTTTCACTTCCATCCAACAATTCACTCATAATTTGTTCCATTTTCTTACGTTCCACATAACTTTCTCATGCGTTCCACACCCTAAAAGTCATTTAATAATGTTTTTCATATCAATATGAACTTGCTTGCTTTACTAATAGCATTGTTAATAATTTTCCAGGCATGGGCAAAGAGGTGGAAAATCTTATAATGGAGAATAATGAGCTGCTAGCGACCAAGTAAGTGTGACTAATTTAAGTGCACAACAATGAGAATCGACCCACTTATGTCAATCAATCAATCGCCACAGAAATGCACTCAACATTGTCAAGGACGATTTAATTGTCAAAGTGGATGAGCTGACAGGTGAGGTAGAAATTGTGCGCGAAGAGCTGAATGCCATGCAACAGTCGCGTACCAAGCTCAGGCAGCGGATCGGCGAACTGGAGGATGAGCTCAAGAAGACCAAGGAGCAGGTGAAACAGCAAAGTAAGTTGCTACAGATTGCTACCCCAGGATAAACACAAGCAATTCATGTCTTCATTCGCTGTGGCAGGCACCGAGCAGGAGGAGAATGATGTGCCGCTGGCGCAGCGCAAACGCTTCACACGCGTGGAAATGGCCATGGTGCTAATGGAGCGCAATCAGTACAAGGAGCGGCTAATGGAACTGCAGGAGGCGGTGCGCCTAACGGAAATACTGCGCGCGTCGCGCACTGTCGACAACTTGGATAAGAAGTCGAAGCAAGGCATTTGGCAATACTTTAGTAATCTTTTTACGTAAGTATTCCACCGGTACTCTACACTGCAAGGGGAATCCTATTGAATGTTTTCTACTCACCGAACAGCCACTCCAATCGTTCGTCGGAGCGCGGCGCTGACGGACTTGGAGGGGGGCCGATGTTTCGTCACACAGGCGGAGGAAGCCCTGCCCACAGTCATGGATCACCTAGCCGTGGAGGAAGCGACAATCGCCTTGCCATAACCGGTTCACAGCCACCGCCGCATCCGGCCAGCGCCGGGCTTGCGAATGCACTAATCATGGCCAAGGATTATTCGGAAGAGGGCAGCTCAGAGCGCATCAATGCCAGGCGGCGTGAACAATATCGTCAGCTGCGCGCTCATGTGCAAAAGGAGGACGGACGACTGCATGCCTACGGCTGGAGCTTGCCCATAAACAAGACGAATCAGGATGCCAATCCGAGTCGACACTCAGGTGGCGTGCCCGTGCCCGTCTATTGTAATCCGCTGGCGGAGGCATCGCCGCACATGAAAGTATTTTGTGCGGCAGGTGTCAATCTGCAGGGCGGCTTTACAAAGGATGGGCAATCGGTGATACCCCCCGATTCACCCTATGCGCCGCGCTCAACGCTCAAAATTGCAGAGATAACTAGCCCGACGGCGGAACATAGCGCTGAGGCGCTGGATCGTCAAATGGCACGTGCCAGCCTAGAGACTCTTGAGCCCGAGACGCAGCTCAGCTCGTTTGTATGGATCTGCACCAGCACACATGCCGCTAGTACGGTCAGTGTGGTGGATGCGAATCAGTCGGCCACGGTGCTGGATGCTTTTCCGATATGCGCATCGCATCTGCTGTGCATTGCCTCCGTGCAGGGCGCCATGGAGAGCGACTATGCGCTGTTGGAGCAATCGGAGGTGGTCAAGGCGGGCGAGATGCTGCAACGACCAGGCGAGGGCACTGAACTGCTCGGCAAGGTGGAGTTTGTGCGCGTCAAACCCAAATCGGATCAGAACAGCAATAGCAAGCAAAACTCCCTGGAGGAGGAGGTGCCGGCGCCAATAACAGTAGTAGGCGTGGCAGTGGCCAAAGAGGCTACTGAGAAATCCAATGAGCAACTGCCCGCCGTGGATGCAACCGAACCGCTGGCCAATGTGGAAGCCATTAAGATCCGTCAGGCGCTGCCGGGTGCACCGCAGCGACTGCCCAGCAGCTCGGACAACAACAGCCACAATCACGTCAACAACAACAACAGCAACAATGTCCAGTTCAGCATCAAATCGCTGAATCCCATACTGGGCACCAAGGAGCGCGAAGAACCTGTCATGAGCTCGGTGGGACCCACAATGTGGCTAGGTGCCCAGGACGGTTGGCTGTATGTGCACAGCAGTGTGGGGCGCTGGCATGAGTGTCTGCACAAGGTGCTCCTGCCCGATGCGGTGCTGGCGATTGTCCATGTGGAGGCGCGTGTTGTTGTTGCGCTGGCCAATGCTCAGTTAGCCGTGTTTCGCCGCCAAACAGACGGCCAATGGGATCTGAATAGTTATCACCTGGTTACGGTCGGTGATCGCAATCATTCGATACGTTGCCTCTGTGTGGCCGGCGAGCGCATTTGGGCCGCGCATCGCAACAAGATCTTTATTGTTGATCCAATATCGCTAAACATTGTACACTCGCTGGACGCGCATCCGCGCAAGGAGAGCCAGGTGCGCCAAATGGCAGCGACAGGTGCCGGCGTTTGGGTATCCATACGGTAAACAAAAACTAGCTCAACTCCAGTCAAGTCCGAATAATACAATCCCTGCTTCCATAGCCTGGATTCCACGCTGCGTCTGTACAATACGCATACATTTGAGCACAAGCAGGACGTGGACATTGAACCATACGTTTCCAAGATGCTGGGCACCGGCAAGCTGGGCTTTAGTTTTGTACGCATCACAGCTTTGATGGTATCCTGCAATCGCCTCTGGATCGGCACCAGCAACGGCGTTATCATTTCCGTGCCCCTGGCCGAGATGCAGCAAAAATCATGTGAGCAGCGATTGCGACTCAACTATCTTTACACATTAACTAAGACTCGTTCCTCCTGGCTTATCTAGCTGATCCACATGGCCACATGCCATTGTGCTGCATGGCCAATGCTCAACTGTCCTTCCATGGCCACCGCGATGCGGTCAAGTTCTTTGTATCAGTGCCCATGCTCCAGCAGCCGAATGGCACGCTCACCTTCAGTAACAAGCGACCCGACATGTTGGTCATGTGCGGCGGCGAGGGTTATATTGATTTTCGCATAAGTAAGTGGAGCCAGCGGCCGTCCAAGCTCTAGTTAACCAATTGGCAGCCAAAAAAACAGCGAGCGCGCGCTCTCTCACTCTCGCAATATCTGTCTATATATATATGAAATATAGAGTATAATCGTTCCATATTCCTCTGCAGGACATGAAAAATACGATGCTAGTGATAATGCAGCGCATTTGATAGTTTGGAAAGTCGATACGTAAGCCTTGCTTTTGATTTTGATCTTCGGTTTACATTTATTTATATATTTTGATTTGCGCTGTTTTTTATATTTTTTTTATATATTTTTATAAATTTTGAGTTATTTTTGCTTAGTTCTTTGTTGTATTGTTGCGTATTCTTTTTCGTTGACTTAATCGCATTTTCTTTTTGTTTAACTCTGCCGGCCGTTCAGTACCTTCAATTTGTAGTCGCGCCGCCCGCCCGTAGGCCCCAGCTCAAATTTGGAATGCAGCATTTATCTGAGCCTGTGTGTGTGTGTGACCTGATCGAAAGATCCCCCCAAGGTTTATGCAAATTTATGTTAAATGTTTTTTTTTATATATATATATTCTTTCTGTTGATTATCACGTTTTCCCCGTCCACTCGTTGCTGCACTTTGTCACACAGTTCCAATAAAATCCACCCAGATCACAAGTGTGGATATTGTAATTTGTTCAAAACTGTTCTCATTGGTGTTCTTGTGATTTGTCTTTCTCGAGTATTTTTCAAAGGAAGCAATTGTATAAAAAATATCCACGTTGTTGTACATATAAGTTTAAACAAATAATTTAACTTTCTTTTCAAGTTCGGTTTTTAACTCTTTAGTTTTTTGGTTGTAGCTGCCTTACCAGTAAATTTTTTAATTTAATATGTAGCTAATTGTATTTTATTTAGTTTTGCTTAATATTCTCTTAAACTGTATAAACTGATGGCTATTTTACAAACTACCAAACAAAACGCGCACTCTCACTAATTGAAAAGAAAATCTATTACTAATCAAAACTAAATTCTATTCAACTCCTAACCACGCAGAAGATATTAAAAGTCAATCAAGTTGTGCAGCAAAGACTTTGATGCGCTGCAAACATAATATAATAATACTCTTAAATGCTTTTGTATAATATAATTATCAAGAACAACAAATTGCGATCCTTTGTAGTTTTGTCGCGTTCAGCACTAACTATGTGTACATTATAATCCCACTTTTGCCCAACTTGATTTACTAATTCAATTTCCTTCAACTTTTACAGATGACAATGATATGGAGAACAGTATTCAACTGGAACCAAATCAGACAATTGAAAATCGAGGCGATAAGAGTTATTTGATTGTGTGGCATGTTAGTCAACGTTAAAACTATTTTAATTTTTAAGTAATCTATATATATTTATAAAACACAAAGTTATGCATATGCATATACGGAAATCCGACCTAAGCAGTTACAAGTTTTGCAGGCTAGAAAAACGACTACCTTAATTTAGTTTTTAAATCCCCAACTTATTTACAGTACAGTGCGCCCTAGCATTGCCAAAAAAGAAAATTTAAGCGAGGTATAAAACCGGGTACTAACACATTTTGTTTAAACAATACAAAAATAATATGCTTCACATAAAATATATATATACATATATATAGAAATTAATTAAAAAGAAACTAATGTTATTTATCAGTGATAGCCCGCTAAATTTTACTATGATATATAGTATATATAATTTTTTTAAATTTAAATTTGTACATTTTATGCGCTCTATAGACAGTTATGTTTTATATTGATATATTTAAAAACAAAAAGAAGAAAAACCTTAAGCGTACTAAAGAGCGCACCGTTTAAACTTTAAAGCAATTTGTGCGTGATTTTTGTCCAAATATTTAGTTGAATTTTATTTTTATATTTTAAGTTTAAAATCGAAACAACACACAAAACCAAGCAATTTCTGATTAGTTATTTGTTAAATAATTTTAATTTTAGTTGAACAGATTACGCCTAATTGTTATTAATTTTGTTTAATAATACGTAATAAAAAAAAAAACAAGACCAACATTTAACTTGTTTTCCACCTCATTTCGATTTGTTTCTAGAGGCAACAAGTGATATATAATTTATATGTTTATTATCAAGCACATTCCAAATAGATATTTACGGGAAATCAAATTTTACAAGATTTAAACGCAAAATATGGCGAATAACAAGGCGAACTTACGCATTAGCTTTGGCTTGAATCGAGCAACTTATTAATGGATAATTATAACAAACACAAGAATATGTACTGTAAATAAAGCCACATTTATATTATAGTAAATTATGTGAAATAAATTATGGATTTCAATTGAATCGCATAGAGCTGACAATTTACAATTTATCGAGCGATATTCTAAAAGTCTACTATTATATACATTTAACCAAAAGGTCAACAATCAAACCAGAAAGGCGTGTAAAAAACTAAATTTAAAATCAAGTTCTTCAACTTGTCTTTTGTCTAAAATTTGCTTTTGTTTTATTTATCTTATAATAAGCCAGAATGAAGTTTCTTAAAAATTCCATTGAACATCTTCGCGGCATTCCTGTGCATGATCGTCCAGTGGCCCGATGCTTTCGTCGTCCTTTACGGAATTGCTTTGCGTTTCGCTGCGACACTTCTTGATGTGATCCGAGATGGATACGTGTCGGCATTGCTTGAAGAATGCGTGGGTCATTAGCTTTTTGGCGCTCCAACGATTCTCCGCGTTTCGGTTCAGGCAAATTTCCACGAACTGATGGAAATCGTCGGAGAGCACACGTTGACTGAAAATCTCATATGTTCTTCTTGTCGCTGCATTTTCAAATGGCATTTTACCCTGGTCATCCAGGAGCATGGTGTACGTCGATCTGTCTAGCAGGGATGGCACATTTCCGCGAATTTTCTCCGTGTACATGAGGGTGGGCTGGGTTTCCGAATACGGTTGAATGCCGTTGGCCATTTCACAGGCCGTTATGCCCACGGAGTATATATCACACTTTTCGGTAAACCCATGGACATTTTGATCTAGGACTTCTGGGGCTGCCCAGTTTAAATTCTTCTCGTGGGAGATGCCATGTAGGACCGGTTTCTTTTTGCCGTGTTTTATGAAGCTGCGGCTCTCATGGAAATTCGATAATACTGCTTTCTGGCTGTCTAGTAATATATGATGAGCTCGGACGGATCCGTGGACAAAGTCATTTGTGTGTATGTACATGAGGGCGGAGAGGACATCCTTGAAAATCAATGCTATCAGAGGCTCTGGAAGTCCGTTCATAAAAATGCTTTCGAGTAAAATTTGGCACGTTCCAAAGCACATATACGGATACAGGACATATACATCGCTGTCCACAATAAAACTATGGAGTATCTGATTGATATTTGGATGCTTGAATTGGCGACAACATTGGATCTCGGCGAAGAGTCGTTTCAATTCGGCATCATCCTCCTGTTCCAGCGAAAACTTTTTGATAACTACAACACGATCGTTGAGAGTACAATTTGCCTTATAGACCGAACAGAATTTTCCATGTTTAAATGTTTTTGTGAATTGATAATCAGTTAAACTATTGCTACACATTCTTATTTCAATTTGTAATTGGTTTGGTTGGATGTTCGAATGCTTGAATTTCGAATTTCGAACAGCTGACATTGACAGCTGTTGCTTTGACGGCGTTGCTTTGGCAAATTGGCGGCCTCTGACATGCACACAATTTGTATTGAGGGGAATTGTCGGCGGCACAGCATTTGTTGCTGTTTATTTATATTTTTTTTAAATGCTGACCGAACGGTAAACATTGCACATGGCCACATTAAGCGAAACATTTCGTGCCCACTGGCTGATCGCGACCTTTGGCCTGGGTCTGTTCGTAGCCGGCTCCAGTGTACTCTATTGGAACGAGGGACGCGCGGTGCACACAATGCTGGCCCTGGACGAGGCGTACGCCGACATCTACTCCATGCAGTTCACCGAGGAGGAGCAGGACCTGAGCTTTGAGAATCGCATTGTGCATCTATCGGGGCCCATCATATGCGGCGAGCCGCTCACCGAACCGGACTACAACATACAGCTGATGGCGGTCAAGCTCAGGCGGCGCGTCCAAATGTACCAATGGGTGGAGGAGTCGGTCGAGCACAACTTTGGCGAGAGCGTCGGCACCGAGGCCGATTCACGTACCTATTACTACACGCGCGAGTGGCGCGACAAAATCGTGGACTCGCGCAACTTTTACAATCGTCATGGACACACGAATCCGCAGCGCTTTCCCATCGAGAGCGCCGTGCAGGTGGCCGATGCCGTCTACATTGGCAAATACGAGCTGGGCGCCCAGGTGAAGAACAAGTTCAACAGCTACCACGAGTTAACCTCGGACATTAGGCCCGACGACAGCGGCATCAAGCTGCATCTGGGCCTCTACTATCACACCGAAGATGTGTTCAATCCCGAAGTAGGCGATCTGCGCATACTCTTCAGCTACGCGGGCATGGAGGGTGAAATGTACAGCGTGGTGGGCAGGCTCCAGGGCAACAAGCTGGAGCCGTATGTCACAACACGCGGCGTGCCCGTGCTGCTCGTCTATCCGGGCGAGATCAGTGCCCTGGAAGTGTTCCGCCTCGAGTATCGCGCCCAGGTGCTGCACACTTGGTGGTGGCGCTTCATCGGCTGGCTGCTGATCTTCTTTGGCGTCAACTGCAATACAAAGCTGCTGCGTGTCATATGTAAGTACCTGGCCGGGAAGAGAAGTGCCAAAAGCGGAGTAAATCCCTTATATAACTTTTTATATATATACAGTCCAGAACATACAAGCTATATACTACCAGACTACATCTAGGCAACTATGTATAATAATGTTATTCCGTGCTTGCAGTGCTTCGCGTGCCGCTGCTGATTGCTTTGGCGCCGGATTCGCATTATCCGGTGACGGGCAATTTCCTCATTGCCTTCTCGCTGGCGCTGACCATTGCTGCCGTGGCCTGGATCCTGCATCGTCCTGTGATCGGCGCCTGTCTATTTCTGGCCGGCGCCTCGCCCTATGTATGGCTAACACGCAATATTGTGGATTATCAGCGCGTGGATTGAGCCGTGCTGCATCCCAACCAAAAACCAAATCAGGTTCATGTAACTATTTACAAAGATTATTTGTCTAGCTTTTTGTCAGTGCCATGTGTTGTCTGCGTCTTCTGCCAATAAATAACTGAATAACACCTAATGCTAACATATTCCTAATCTTAGAATTCTCTAATGCCCGGATTCGTCGGCTCGTTGAGCGGAGTGGCTGCGCCGGCGCTGGGCTTTGGTGTCGACTCGGAGGAGGTGTGCACACTGGGGCTCTGCGACTTGTCCTGCTCCTCGTGACAGGCCGCCGGCTCCTCGAAGCGCACATAGGGCTCAAAGCTGTTGTTGATCTGCACGGAGCCGCGATGCAAGTTGTTGGACTCCGCCTCAAAGAGTATCTCGTTGATGAAGCGCTCGGCGAGCAGACGCTGCTCGCGCGGCAAACGTTTCAGCTTATGCGTCCATGTGCGCGCAATTGACTCCTCCTCGGGATAGGTTCCAGCCAGATATTCGCAGGCAATGTTCAGCAGCTCGTCCGTGTTATGTGTGCTCACTGTCGTCGTCGTGGTTGAGGCGTTGTTCGAGCTGCTGCTGCAGGGCGGCGTCTGCCGCGCCCTCTTTGAGGGCGTGTAGTCGCCCTGCGAGTGGGGCGGCTGGTGCATCAGGCCCGAGGATGGCGGCGGCGGCGGCGGTGGTGGCAGCGGATCCACCTTTTGCACATGCCCAAACGATTTGTGAAACATTTCCGTGATGTTTGGCGTCTGTCCAGCCCCACCTCGATATGGATAATGTAAGACGGACGCACTGGCGCTGCTGCTGTTGGCATGCTGTTCCATGAAGGCCGCCGCCGAGCTGGAGTTCTCGTTAAACGAGAAAGACGGCTCGTTCTTGAACGTCGGATTGACGGCCAGAAACTTTTCCGTATTGCGTAAAAAGTCGAGCTCCTGAAATGTCCAGCAACGTGGCGTATGGAGGCTGCCCGTGCGCATGGCGCTCTCCACAACCTTCAGCTCCTTGCGGTAGTTGGTGCGCAGCGTGTTGATCTTCTTCTTGACGTCCTCGACGGTGGCGTCGCGCTTCAGGTAATGATAGATGGGCACCAGGCGCTGGTAGGCCTCGGCGCGTTTCTCTCGATTCGTGTAGTCCCGCAGAGAGGTGTCCCAGAGGACGGGCATATCGCGATATGTTTGTATAAAGGCACGCAAGTAGTGGCGATTTTCCTCGGCCCCTGACATTATTTTGATGCTGTGCGTCGGCGGCGGCGGTTGGTGGAGCATTTTTCGAAACCACTTTCAAAAACGCCCTATAATTGGGCGGTTAAAATCGAAAGTTCTCGTTTTCCTAGCGAGCAAGTGAAAAAATGACAAAATTATGTATGGACCTATTGACGAAATGTCAGTGAGCTGTTGTTGTTGTAGCTGCGCTGGTGGTGGGTTGTTTGACAGATTGCTGGGCATATTGCTACATTGACGTAACTGCGCTTGTGTGTGTGACGTCACAGCAACAAGTGTTGTCCGCTGTTATTTGTGTTGTTTTTTTTGCGTGTGGCAGCACTGATGCAGTAATCGAATGTAAGTGTTGACCAACGACGCAGCCAACAAATAAAAACGAAGTTCACCTATCGATTTCGATTTTCTTGAACGTTCCTGCATTTACAGTGCCCGTTTGAGTAGGACATGAATAACATTAACGTATTCTGTTATTTTAGTGCCCTAACAGTGCCTTATCGAGTAGAAGAATGCGCAGCATTAACATTTATGTAAAATAAAGCGAGACGAACAGCCGTGCGACCGGACGTGTTTGACCGTTGATTTTGATTTTTAATTCCGACGCGCTGCAAAGAAAGCAAACTAAACACGTACAAGGCGCTGTGTAATTATTTGTATACCAATTACAAGACACATTCGTGCAATTAAACGCGTGTATTCAAATTAAATCATAAACAGGATTGCAAAAAGTGTTAAATAAAAGTGACGCCGCCTGCCGCCTGCTGCATTCAATGGAATTCGTATAATGCGTGCGAGCGCTTGTGAACGTACGTTAGTGTGTGTGTGTAAATTGTGACTGTGGGCGCTTGTCTGTGTTCTTTTGCGCGCCGCTTTTTAATTGACCAAAGCGTTGTTCAATTTAATTGTGCAAAAACAAAGATGCTATGGCATTGGGCATTATTCAAGCAATGAGTAAAGCATAGCAAACAAACCGTCATTGAAAAAACAAAGAAAACTAAACACGAAAGCTGCAGAGGTCTGTTTTGTGCCTGCATTAGTGTGTGTGTGTGCCTGTGCCTGTGTGTGTGTGTGTCTGTCTGTCCAAAATTTAATGCAATTCAAACGAAATGGAGACCATCGAGGAGCAATCAAAAACAGGTGAGTCGAAGACGCGAAGGGTGCGGAAGCAGCAGCTGTTTTGCCTCGCATCCGCTGTTTGTCTTTTTGTTTTACTTTTATATAAATATACATAGATCTATTTTCTCTTTTTTTAATTTTTCAATGTCGCAGGCGTTAAGCACAAATAAAAAATGTCACTGCCAGCAAATAAATATCTGCTAGTACTTTCTTGTTGTAGCTAAAAAAAAAGTTAAAACGCGTCAGGGAATTTTAAGCTACTTTTGAAATTTATTTCGGTGTGAAACATATTTATGTATTGTGAATGGCAGCGGCTCGCGCATCAAAAAGAAATGTGCGCTAAATATTGCGCCCCTCGCCCCGCAGCGCACTCAACAACCCGGCACTGTACCCGAGCTGGCAACAACAACAACGACCAAAAGCGCAGCCGCCGCCGCCGCGGCAAAGTTCCTGCCTGCCCGTGCCGAGCTCTTTGGGCTAGAGAAGGAAACAAATTGCGTACTCTCACCCTCTCGCGCGCTCTCTCTCTCACTCTTGCGATCGCTGTTGCTGCTTTTTGTTATTGTTACTAGAGCCTAGTGATTTACCTACTACACGTTTGCAGGCTGCATTCCCTTCTGTCCTTCTTCCCTCTTTCCCGGTATGTGCTTAACAGAGATCGCACATGCCAATGTTTTCGGCTGTCGGCTCAATGTTAATGGCATTTTGTACACACACACGCGCATACGCGCGAGTATGTGTGCATGTATGCATATGAAGGTCTCTGCGTCTGCGTCGCCGCAGCGGACTACGTCAAGGCTCTGCCAGCTGACAACGTAATTTTATTACAAGATTCCACTTTGATGAGTCTATAGGACAAAATCTCTAGCAAAATGCCAAACATGTGCGTGCGCAGAGCCCCAGTATTTTCATTGTACAAATGCCACTCAATTAGTTTTGCATCATGTTTTTGGCAACGGACCAACGAAAACGAGGCACAAGAAGATAAAGAAGAAGAAGAAGGAGACCAGCGCAGGCAATGGCTGGCAGAAGGAAATTCCCAAAAAGCAAATGCTTGCCGTCCGTCATCTCCCTCAGCCAGGCCCAAGCACCACCTGTGAGGGTCGTTTCGCACTCTGCCCTTAACTTGCATTTGCATTGGCATTTGAGACCGTTCGACGGGGGCGCACACCTGTGGCTTCCGCCTAGCTGCGTTCTCAGTTCAGTTGCTGTTCAGAGTTTGATCCTTAAACGTCGCTTCCTCGTCATGTTGCACTTGCCACTCGCAGCGACTTCGCAGCTCAGCCTCGGCAAGGGCTGCAACATGAAGAACAATTTGGTCACGGTTCGTCGTCATGCCTGGTCCTACTTCTCGTACGCAGCTCAGGAGGGAGTTAAACAGTCTGCACTATGTCAGGTGTATGAGGACTTTACAGGTATTTCAATTCATTCCCAGGGATCATAGGGTTTTGCTCAGGTATGAAAAGGCTAGGTTTCGTGGATTAGCTGCCAAATGCCAGGAAATATACAAGCAGAAACCAGCTTTGAACAACATGTTTCGTTCTCCAGTCTCGAATACTTCTACGGCGTATGAATAACAATAAATTAAATGTTGAATTAAATTCGCATTTTTGGGAATTTAGCGCTTCCAAACTCAAACAGACCAGAGAGATATTCTCAATTCAAGCAGAAAATGCCTTATTTTAGCTGAAGGTGGAGGGGTTTATATATATATATATACAAAATCTGATATGTATATATGTTTACCATGTGGAATATAAATTTCAAATAAATGCAATTAGAAGCGGAATTTTATAAAATACATTACTCGCTCGAACTGATTATGAAAAATCAAATCGCATTAAAAAGGCCGCCAACAATAACATTTAAAAGCTTTTAGTTTAAACATTTAGCTTATAAAATAATTTAATATGCAATCATATAAAACATTTCTCTGGCATATTCCCGATTTTAGTATAGGATATATACAAAGCTTTAAGGACAAGTATATCAAATTTTCATCTTAAACTTGCCTTATGGAAATCATTTAGTTTAAAGAATTTTGTATTATTTATTCTATAAACAGAAATTGGCTTCAAAAAACTTTAAAAGGTTCCATGTTTTTCTGCAATTAACTAAGCTATTAGCTTGAATATTTTCAATCTTAATACTTGAGTAGAGCTCAGTTTAATGCACACACATTATACAAAATATGTTTTGCCATTTCTTGAGAATGCAATTGAAACAAATTTCTTTGTGCATTAGTGCATTAGATGTTGCCACAGCATATCGTATTATTGAATTCTTGGCCAGGCTTTTAGCAATAACTTGAGACTTGTGCTATGTACATAAATAGTGTCCAAATGTTGTTGGGACAAGTGTTTCGCCTGATATTATTACTTCGATTTTTTGCTTTACTGACTTGCCAACAGCAAAAGTCATTAGTGCATGTCATGCAATGCATTCCACAGCCAAAGGTGTAAACTTTATTAACACAACAAACTATTTGACGTGTAATGCCCATAAATTTCCATTGTAAAACTGAGTTATTCTAAAAATTCCATGCGTCATGTGGCGACAACACACAAAACACAACACATGCAACTCCTGCTCATCCCCCACATGCCCGGGAAGGAGGGGGCGCATCTGTATGGAACGCAGCGTGTCTGGACTTTTCTCAATTGCACAAGTGCCGATGTCTGCCGCTGCGTCGTCTCGAGCGGCCCGAGATACAAAAGCGCAATTGGCATCAGTTACAGCTGAACAATTCCGGATAAAATTAATGCGCACAGTAGCTGGGTGTGTGTGTGTGTGTGTGGAGGTTAGGGGGTGTGTGTGTGTATGTGTGTAGGGGGGCTGCAGGGGAAAATTGTATGCACTTGAACAATTTTGTAGAGCGCGTGTGGGTGGGTGGTTGTGTTTGGCTGTGTATGCTTGGCGGCGGCTGCATTTTCTTGCTTGTTTTTGCATTTTTCGGCATGTCAGAACTAAGACGGCAATGATGTGAAGGTCGCAGCGGGGGGCAGGTTGCGCAGGGTGGCGCGGACACGACAGCAAACAACAACAATAACAAAAATAAGAATAATAATAGTAATAATAATAATAATAATAGACAACAATCAGCACTTGGCGATCACAATTAAAATTGATGTCAACAGCTCACAAAATTGCGGCCAAATGATCGACTCTGCCCTTCAGCTGCTGTCGATGTGGATGCTACAGATGCTCGCAGAGATCCTCCTCCACTTGCCTCTATTTCGTCTTGCAATTTGTTTTGCTTTGTTTCGCCCTCCTGGTTTTTGTTGTGCGCCGCGCCGCACAACTCGCCATTTGCATAAACAAACAAAAACTGATGGCCATAAATCATAGCGCCAAACTTTGAATACGCTCACCTCTCCCTCTCTCTCTCTCCTCCTCTTCCTCCTCCTCCTCCTATTTCACTCTTGAACAAAGTGTACTTAAAATTTAGTGGGCTGTTTGTGCCAAAAGTACTCAAGAGGGCGTGTGCGAGGGTTGAAGGCGATGCTGTTGAAGTGTGCCCATCAATTACTCGAATCACATGTTTGTACTATGTACATGAAATGCAGCTCATCTGCCGTGTGAAGCATTTAGTCGGAGCTACTAAGTTTGCGTGTATTTAACGAGAGGAATACTTAGTTTATACACATACAAGAAATCAATATAAGATCTTTCGTTTTTATCATCAAATGCAACTCATTGAGAAAAGATTCAGTTAGCTAAGAAAAAATAAAATTGCACAGAACTTGGCCTAGATTTCTCTTCACTTAGTGTAGTTAAGTGCATATTATTTTAAAAATATTTCTAAATAAATATAAACAGACAATATGAAAGAAATATACAGACAATCATATAACTTTTGAATGAAATTCACTTCAAAATTACACTTTTTATACCCTGAACCCATTAAAAATGGGTAAAATGGGTATAATGTTTTTGTGCAAAATGTAAATGTATGTAACAGGCAGAAGGAAGCATCTCCGACCCCATAAAGTATATATATTCTAGATCAGCATCAGCAGCCGAGTCGATCTAGCCATGTCCGTCTGTCTGTCCGTCCGTCTGTCTGTATGTATGAACGCAAGGATCTCAGAACCTCTAAGAGCTAGAGACTTGAAATAGCTGCAGGTCCTCCTAATGCCCGCGCAGATGGAGTTTGTTTCCGATAATCGATAACTTACTCCGTTTCCAACCAATCGATAAAAATCTATATCGACATCCTGTTTTTTGAGCAATTTTGGTAAATAATAAGAGCTACACATGTAGCTTCTAGAATGGTATATATAGTTGCATTTGGCGTTGGAAGAAGAGGGTTCAGGGCATCCCCTAGTCGGGAGCTCCCGACTAGAACCTCTTACTTGTTTTAATTTATAGCCTATTACGGAGTATATGAACACCCTCTGTGCAATGCCAAAAGAAATAGATCAATTCTATTTTTATTTCATTTTCATAAATGTAAACCTATTTACAGAGTATATCAAAGGCAAAAGCACAAGAAAACTGGTTGGTTTCTTGAGCAGAACTTTATAAACGGAAGATAATATCATTTAAACCCTACAGAGAATTTTCTATGTATTTTTAAACAGACTCAATTACTAAACAACGTCGACGAGCTGTGTCGTCTGACTGTGCCCTGCACACTTAGGCATTATAATCTTTGTGCTATATATAGACTAGACGAGAGAGTAACATACTAATGCCTTGTGTCATACGCATTCTCCTCATCTGCAGAAATGTCCATTATGTCAAAGCTGCCCACACGCATCTGCCTGGTGGGCGAGGCTGGCAAAGATGCGGACACGCTGCAGGCAGCCGAGAGCTTTGGCATGCCTGTCATCCAGTCGGAGACCGGACTGGATGTCATCAATGATATGGATTGGCGCACTTTCTATGTGCTGCAGGACTTCGAGGACGACATCTTCGACACAATACACAAGCAAAAGGAATGGTAAGTGCGCCCACTAGCAACTACATACACAGAACTATGTTCCTCTATAAATACGAACTTAAATTGGACAAGACGCGACATGACGCCACAGAATGCCACGAGTGAAGCGGCAACAGCAGCCAAATTTGAACATTTAGACATACGCATGTGCTGCCTATCCCCAAAAAGAAAACATGGACCAAACGCTGGTAGCAGGGGGCTCACCCCCACCGAAATAATGTGGTAGATTGACAGCGCCAAAAACGGTGACAATTCACCCAAACCATTTGCATACCCTATAAAAATTGATTTTATGGCGTGAAAAGGGTATTAACAAAAAGAAAAACTGCACTTTCACATACCCGGGTTTGAAATTTGACAATTGTGCTTAAAATGTGGCAAGCCTTACTGTTTTCAATATCTAATAACTATGTCAGTATAATATCTAGTTTTAAAGATACAGTTTGCTGAAGATTTAGTTAGGATTTGGATTCGATTTGTAGTAAAAAAGGAAATGGAATTCTGGTTTCAAATCATTCAATTTGGGTTTAAAATATACAGTGCACCAATAATGTCTGCGTACAGCGACGAAAATATTCTTTGGTAATGAAAGAAACTAATTCGAAATAAATGCAGTTTTCTTTAGCAATTATTTAACTTTGTTTAGCAAAAGAAAATTATCCGAGAAGCTTAATAATACGAAAGTTATAAGTAAAAGAAAACAACAAAAAGACACTTTTGGCGCTAAAAAAGTCTTAGTACACTTAAACTATTTACCTTAGAAGTATTCTTAAAAAACTAGATAAAAATCAATTTATTAAAATTTAATACTTGCCTTTAATAACAGCCTCACAAGTCAATTTTGTGTGGACATAAAAGTTTTTCGTTCCACTTTTTTTTATATACATATCTCAATTAACTTGGTTTTCGAGCTAATGTGGTGATTCCTAGGACAATAAACAAACTGCTTGGAAAATAAAGAAAGATCCAAGACAAACTAAACAGATTTGTTTGAGCTCCAATGAGTTCAATTAATTTATAATATATGAAAGATCCAGCACAAATATTCAATTAAAGCGTCCTGTGTCCATACTATTGTCTAAGAGATCCAGAACCAAGTTATCAATATGATTGCTTAGCCTATTTGTAGAGCTCACAGCACATACATATGAATGTATATTTATTTCATTTCTTACAAAAGGCATGTTTAGGTCGTTATGTATGATTAAATGATATAAATCATACATCAGACTTTAATTGATCTCAGATTCTTAAAAACAGAATATTGAAGAGCATTGAGTGAGCACGATATCCATACATATGTATGTCTGTATTTCCATTCGTAAGCAATAACTGAATCTATATTCGATTATTTGCCTAGCCAACTTGTACTTGCCCAGGGTATAAACCACTTGATTACAGGGTATAAACCGTTCGTATTACCCTCGCGAGAAGCGTTCTGGCTTTTTTTTTTCTGCAAATTTTCTACAAATTGTTGTCAAATTTGAGGCTTGCGGCATTATGCGACACGCTTGATTAATTTACCCGCTGCGCAGTAATATGGCAACATTAAAATTAAACAACAACAAGAAGAAGAAGAAGAAGAAGAATAATAACTATAGCACAAAAAACATGCACGGCCTGCCTCATTAGAGATTAACAATAATATTTTTTTTTGTTTTATATTTATTTACGATCGTATTCAAGGTCAACAAATGCGTTTGTTGTGGGCAGTTTCTTGGCTTGCAGAGATTGTGGCAAAGCATCCGGGGCATGGGGCATGGGGCTCGGGAAAGGGGGGCAGGGGGCAGGGCGGCGTTTCTATTGCCTGTTTTGCTACGCTTTCATGTTCAACATCAGTTGTTGCTCCCCCTTTTTTTTCGCACAAAACATGTAAAGAGCAAGAAAAAAGAAACGGAAGCCAGAAGAGGCGAATTACGAGTATTATTTATGTATTTGCCAAAATTTCATTCATGTTTCGAATGTTTGTTTTCGTTTTCTATATTTTTTCTCATTCTCGTTCGCTTTTTCTTTTTTGCACATAAAATTGTTTTTAGTTAGGACTAAATATATGCATACATAAGTGTATGATTTTTTATGGCATTTTGCTCAAAATAAATTTATCATAATTCTTATAAATAGTTGCCAATTAGTTAAGTGTAATCAAAGAGTATTATTTTCAGTTGTTGCAAGCATAAAGAAAGCTTAGTCATTATTTTTGTCTATTTACGATTTCGAGTCTTATAAACAAATCATGAATATGGGTTAGTGAATACTTGAATACAGTTGCAATTCATGATGTAAGAGATAATATTTTAAAATGGAATGATATTTATGGATATGATAATATATTGTGATAAATCTGAATTGGAAATTGAAGAAGAAGCAAACAACATCTGCTGTTTTCTGCTTGGGCGTGCTTCCATCGCAATGGAAAGAAAATTCTATAATTATTATAAATTATATAATATGCTATGTATTTTAATAGTATTCGTTCTAGGGTTCATTTTTATGGGCTTTTTCATTTAAGTATGCCTTCGATTTTTCAAGCATTAATACTTTAATTTCTGCACATTTAAAACTTTGAATTCCGCATACAGCAATACACGAATTTCATTGCATAAACATTCGGGAACTCTTATATGTACCTAACCTTCATGCATGTATGTATGTACATATTTATGTACATATACATATTCACATATATATGCATATACATATGGCATACATATGTATGTATGTACATATATGACCATTCATTGAAGGCTACTTAACCCCCAGCTTTGCCTTCTGTTCCCAATTAAATTGAAGCCTTTCCAAAGAAGGCCGTGCTATATGTGATATTACATATGTGCGCTGTTATATAATTCATAGGAAGTTTTTGGTGCTTCCCGCGAAAAGCCAAGTAAAGGGAAAATTATTGAAGCAGCTGTTGAGAAAATTCCCTGAATGGCTTTTGAGAATTGTTGCATTCACAGACGCAGAGACACTTAACGGCCACTTAAACTCGCAAAAATGATGCCAGAAAGATCTTGTTAATTGCCATTCGCCAGCACAGACTATAGATCCAAAGTGCATACTATACGTATAGCTAAAAGTACTTACAGATAAACATATGTATGTACAGGTATATATGTACATATGTATGTAGCTAAACTGAATCATAGGAATTCGCCTGCATTGTGGTCCCCTTTGGGGGAATTGCCTATTTTGGGGCGCTTTCATTCATCGACTAAAACTCATAAAATAAAAAAATAAAATGAACAAAATTAAATAAAAATTTGCCCAACACACACATGACAATTTTTGGTTGAGGAATTTGTTAAGACGAAAAGTTTGCGCACTTCCAATGAAATCGAAATGAATCGCTCGCGTTGTGATTGCAGAGGTGGTCGTTTGTGGACGCGGGGGTGTGGGTGTGTGTAGTGAGAGGGGGGGAGCGTAGAAGCTGCGGGGGTGCGTCATATTGCAGCAATCGTTCGGCGCCAAGATTCTATAAAAAATGTTTTATATGGAACACCACGATGTCAAGTCGCGTAGAAAGTGTGAAAAGCGTCGCCAACAAGTCGGAAATTCTTGACGAAAAACAACAACAAACAAGAAAATCCTCAACAACAAAAAAAGAAAAGAAACACAAATCGCAGAAAATATAAATACAATATAGTATGTATATACATTTTTATTATATTTTTTGATATATGTTCGTATATGCACAGCCCCACAGTGCGTGTATATAATTTATAAGTTTTCGGTATGGCATATTAATTGTGTGTGGAGGGGGATGGGGAGGGGTTGGGCTGAGAAGGGGACAGTACTGAACGCGTTGCTGTCATTGACTGTTCTATAGTTTTGACCCTCGCAAAGTTCGAGTGGCTGTGGGCAGGCGGGCTGCGCGGAGAGGGGCAGGGTAGAGCCAAAGATCAGCGCACTTTACAAGCAACAAGTTCTTCATGGAGTGTCCAATGGTCCATTAAGCACATACATTCATCCAATTTGGAGGTCGGCGGTGGCTCATCTTTCAACTGGGGAGCACGCGCTGCGCATTTTTGTGCTTTGACTAAGCTGTGCGCTTGGGTTTTCCTTGGTTTTCACATTGATTGTTCTACGAAATGCCTATGAAATGTGTATGCATACATATACATATATATTTTATATGTCAAATATTTGCATAAATTCACCTGTCACCGAGACCCGCCCATGCCCGACCGCTCTCCTTTGGCGCTCTGTTTACCGTTTTGTCATCTGGCTCGTGGGTTTTCTCTGCCGTTCAATGTTTGCGCAGCTTACAGCGCGCGTGTGTGTGTGTGTGTGTGTGGCATTTGGCACTTGAGTGTGTGCCATCAAGTGGCATTTTCTATTTCCACAATTTTTCATTCCATTGCGTTCCGCAGCTGCCGCTGCCGCCGCCGTCGCCGCTGTCGACGTCGACGCTCGGCATTTGGCTCAATCATTTTCCCCAGGCCACAATGCGCAACAGTTGTGTTTGTTTAGTTTTAGCCGTGCCGTTAGAATCATCAAATCGTTTTTCGTATTTTCCCAATAAATAGAAATATATATTCTCGTTCGCTGTGTCGTGCCGCTAAATTTCTCAATACTCTAGTTCAGCCTAGGCTGACAAAACTCAACGTTTGTTTAAACATTTGTGCGCTGCATATGGAAACCTATTTGTGGTAAGAATTACAGCGCGAAGGGGGGCGGGCGGTGGGTGTGGCTGTGTTGTGTGTGAAACAAGTGCAAGCGGACTGTGTGAAAGCTGTGAGAAGTCTCGCCTTATCAGGTGAAATTGAAGTGCGTGTCGGTTGTGCTCTGAAACAAGTCTTAAGTTTCCAAATGTATTGTTTCTTCTCTTCCGTCTAATTGAAACGAAACGCATTGTGCAATGTGCATGGACTCGAAGATAAGGCCAATTAAGCCTCGCCTAACAAGCGTGTGTTGCTGGCATAGTTATACGGTGTTAATATTATACAGAATGGCATGATTTGAAGTGCTTCTCAGCCGAGATCTTGTGGGTTTCGAAAGACTTTGAGATGTGAACCAAACATTGCTTGTGTTAGCTTTAAAATATTAGTTCTACATATCATGCATCTATGTATGTATATGCGAGCTTCTTTTAACAAATATCCTTTATTTAGTCATATTATTATTTATGCTATAAACAAAGGATTTGAACTCTTGAACCCTAGTTAGCTCTTATTATAAACACATCAAGATTCTTTCTCATCGAATCGATTCCACTTTAACATAGTTTCTGTATGCCCCCGTCTTGCTAAAGCTGTCCACATACATATATACATACATTATTTTCTTAATAGCTTTTATTTTTTTTTTTTTTTTGAAAATATTCAATGCTTTTCAGTTTTTATAGCTTTGGTCAGCAACAAAACTAGCAAAGAATTTCAGTGAGCGTCTGAATATAAGCAAAGGCCTTTTACAAATTTTGCTTTGATTTTACGAAGCAGCTTTTCAAATTGTCACCTAATTATTAAATATTTGTCATTCCACAAAGAAGAGATATTAAGTATTATAATTTACACAATCAAGCACCCAGTTATATATTAAATATCTATTTTTTAGATTAAAGTATTTATCAACTTTACATTATTAATTAATGACTTCTTTCTTTTCTGTCTAAGTGTCCAAAATTTATGATCAAATAACTTTTATAAATTCAAAAAAAATACTAAAGGAAATTTGTATATCAGAATCGTATAACTCGAATAATATCATTTATCATTGATGTCTTAAAAGTTCTTAAATAATTCAAGTATATTGAGATGCAGTCAGGAATTAATCCATATTACAAAGCAACATTATTTGTACATGGCCTCAAATATGCCCCTAAAAGATCTTAAATATCTGTTCTTTGAATTCGTTTCTTAAGTGTGTCCCTTGTCAATCTTTAGCTTAAGGTATTTCAGATGTTTTCACTTATGTATACCCCTTGCCAGAAAATATTGTTTCCTGGAATTTTCTATAATTATATACAGTTTTTTTGATTACGGCTCATTGTTAGCCAAGAATTGAATGGCCGTGTTGCGTATATCCTAGCCACAGCCGAACGCATGAATGACTGATGAATGCGAATGTACATAAATTAATTTCAATATTGTAAAAATATCATAAATACGTTTGCAGGCTGGCTGGCAGGGAGAGGCAGGCGGGCAGAGGCAGTGGGCAGCATCCGCCCACTTCCGCTCGATTGATTTGTTTATAAAAACTTCCGGTACGTGGCCAGTTGGACGCGGACGCACTGTGGCAGTCAGACAGTACTGTACAGTCAGCCCCCAGGCGGGCATCTGCTTCGTCATAAACAAAAAGCCCTTAAACAAATTGATCGCAGCATGAGTTGTGGTGTTGGGGTTGCGGTTGCGGTCGGTGGGGCTCTCGTTGTCGTTGTCGTTGGAGCTCAAGTCAAAGTTCAGTATTCAGAATTCGTCTGGCTTTTTGATTGTTGTTTACATGCCCAGCAATTGCCACCTGGTGTCGTGTGTGTATCTATATATCTCTATGTGTGTGTCGCATCGCTTCGCAACAGACCTGCTCTCAACTGATTGTTAACTTGCAGTCTTGCAGTCACTCGTAGATAGCCTGATCGTACGGCTGCTTGAAGAGATCTGCAGAGTCTTGAGTGATATTCGAACAGTTTGATATATGGCTGGCGCGGAGCAATGGCCAAGGTCAATTGGGGGCATTAAAAGTTGCCTTGCATAACTCAAAAGTGTGCCACATAAATATTTAATTGTCTCTTCTTCCACTCCCCTACTCTTACTTCTGTATTGCAGCATTTTGGGTCCACCCGCTTTGAAGTATGCGGCAGAGATGAAACAGACACTGGGCCAGAACACGCGGCCCATTTACAACTATGCAATGCGTGGCGTGGTCACTTGCTTCACGGGCATACGCAAAAAGGATGAGCTGGTGAGTGGGGCAACAGCCCGCCCGTCTATCCGAACAAATACGAATACTAATATAATTCTTCCAATTCCAGACTAAACTGGTAAATCTCATACACTCCATGGGCGGCTGCATCAAGAAGGATTTGAATACAAAGACCACGCATCTGATATGCAATCACAGTGGTGGCGAAAAGTATCAGTAAGTATTTAAAGGAATAACATATTAGCTTAAAGCTTAAAGAAAAAACGACGCGGGCTTAAAATATAATCAAACATGGCATTAATCTTATGCATGTGAAAAAACAAACTGCTAAAATATTTGTAATGATTTGTCAGCTTGTTCATAATAGCTTTAGATAAGTTAAATAATGTGGACTAACTTAAAGCTCAAAGCTCAATTAAAATAGCAGTCTTAATTTTAGAAAGCACCGCCACGATTATATAATACAAACTGCAAAAAAACACTTCGACAGCTCTTTCACAAAAGCTTTAAATGTAATGAATTGTGCCGACTATTTCTCTTAAAGCTCAATTGTAAATGAAGTCTTAATTGTGAAATGCTGTTCTCTGCAAAAATGTTTTTAAAATTCGTAAGCTTTTTTGTAAAAGCTTTAAAAAGTGTAAACTGTGCTGCTTATGTATCTTAAAGCTCTATTAAAGCTCAAAGCTCAATTATACAGTCTGCTATAATATATTTTAACTATCATAAAAATAATTAATTTGCCTTCTCTTCCGAATAGATACGCCAAAACCTTTCGCTTGACGGTGGTGCGTCCCGCTTGGGTTTATGCCGCTTGGTCAGCGCGCGATTCATTGGAGTTTGAGGCCACACAGGATAGCTTTACGAAGGCGCATCGCTTAAAAGGCATTCGAGGGCCAGAAAATTTGCTTCTTTGGCTTTCCCGCTGAGGAGCATCAACACATGGTCGATGTGCTGTTAGAGAATGGCGGCGTTTGTGCCGAACTGGACGATCCGGAGTGCTCGCATGTCGTGAGTTATCCCGCTACCCCTAAATCCAATTTGGGGCAGTTTTCTACTCAATTTCGTTTAGTTGTAATTTGCATGCAACTCACTGGCATTTGGCTTTAAAGTTTTGTTGGTTTGTTTGTGTCTTATGGCTGATTTTCGTGTATATATCTTACAGGTGATGCCCAATACGGGCGCTGTCCTTACAAGCACTAGCACTAGCACTACTAGCACTGATACTAACCACAACACTAACACTAAAAACCAAATAGCCAGCAGCCCCAGCCACACACCCAACCATAAAGCGGACCTAGACTCTGCTGACGTGGCCGAGCAGCAAGAGAGGCAGGAGCAGGAGGAGGAGGATCAGCTGCAGCAACAGGAGCAGCAGCCTGTGTCTGATAAGGAGAATCAGTCAGACGAACTGGATGATATACATTTTGATGTGCGCTTGTTTGTCGAATCCGGCGATATACAGCAGCCGGAAGAGCTGCCGCTGCCCGACTCCGCGGACGAGGAGGAGGTTCAGGCCAGCACGCCGAAGAGCAGCAAGCAACAACAGCCAAGCATTATTATAACCGCAGGCACGCCCACCAGCTGCAACGGCAGCCCATCAGCCGCAGACGATTTTCAGACAAACACTGAGAGTCTGTCGCCCATATTGATAGCGCCGGCCAAGCTGCTGACCATCGATACCATCAACGAGTGTGACATGGAAACGGATGATTTGACGGCAGCCGCTGCCGAGAATGATCTGAAACGAAAACGCGACAGCTTTGACAGCGTCTCGCTGATGTCTGTGGACTCATTTGCTCTGCCCGCGAGCACCAAGAAACCAAAGCTTATACGCACTGGCTCCATAACGCGCACCCTGAAGCGCTCCATGAGTTTTGTGGCCGATCGCACGCCCATCATCAAAACGCTGCGCACACGCCGCAGCTCCATTGCCGTTGCGGATGCGTCCACATTTCTGGGCAGCGAGACAATCGAGGCGGATGATTCCATGTGCTCGCTGGCCAGCATTAACAGCACGCTGAACGAATCGATACGGAAGCCGGTCAGAGCTTTGCGCAGCATATGCGATCGCATCACGCGCAGCAGCAGTCGCCGTGCCGAGCGCGAGGCCACGCCCGAATGTGGGCCGCTGGACAGCGGCTTCAAGACGCCCAAGGCGCCGCTTCAAAGATTTGGCGCTGGCGGCAGCGCCTCGGGCGCTAAGAAAACAGCAAAGCGTCTATTCGGTCCGGTGGTTGGTGGTGCAGGTGGAAGCTCTGCTGTGAGCTGCTCCCTAACATTTTCAACTAACAATGCTAGCAATCCCAATCCCTCCAACTCCAATCCCAATATTAGTACCAATGCCAATGCCCTTGTCAGTGAAGCATCCTCCGCAATTGCCTGCTGTGCTGCTGCCACAGCCATGTTGCCCATAAAAGTCACCTCATCTATATCAACAACAACAACATCATCAGAATCATCAACTTCAATAACGTCATCATTGATCGCTGTGCCAATGGATGCTCCCAAGCTGACAACGTCGACGCCGCCGCCGCCGCAGGGCGACTGCAACGCGTTCGCTGCCGACGAGCAAATGGTACTTACATGGATAATACCCCATTAAAAAAAAACAAACTTGGAAACGCTTTGAAACGGCACAGAAAAACTACTATATAGGGCATTGCTATCATATTTAACTAAAGCTAATCAGCCTGTGATTGCTGCATAAAGCAACTGCTTTGGTTCGAATGATGTTGAGTTTTACTAAAGAAAGACTGCTAAAGTTCATGTTAAAAGCTGCCACGTGTCAGAGAAACTTTAAAGGCAAGTTTCAACTTTATTCAACTTGGCCAATTCAGCTATATAGAAGAATCTCAAATTTGACACGTTTCATATGAACTTTGGCAGCTTCTCGAGTTTCTCTCAATTGTTTTTCGGTTTCGTTTATTTGTGCGCAGCAACTTCTCTATTGTGCCGACGCTTCTTGCTCTTCATTTGCATTGAAACATTTTGTGCTATTTACTTATAAACTCGACGCGCATTTTCAACAATTTTTCAGCTGCTCAACGAGCTGCGGACTTTTTTGTTTTGCCCATTTTCAGACCAAATTTGAAACCCAAAACCCCCCACAGCCCCTTGAAAAATTAAATTAAATTACATGTTAATTGTTTATGCTTATGTTGTAGTTTAAGTCATAATTTGGGTGCGGTGTTTGAAGTTTTTTTGTTTGTTTTATTTTGGCTTTTTTTCATAAATATTTCCTCTAATATTACTCTACTCTCCATCTGTTTTCCGAGCACACGCAACAACAACAACAACACGAAAAGCAGCACAATAAATATTGATAAACATTTATTTGCACAACGAATAGCATCACACGTTCCGCTTGATTAAATGTTAAAAATGCCTTCAAGAATTCCCAAAAAAAAGCAACAACAAAAAAATAGTAACAAAAACATAATGTCTGGGCGGAAAAAAGAAGATATTTCTCTTGCTATGGACTAACAAATATTTGCACAAATGTTTCAGTACATTCGATGGCAGGAATTTCTCGAGATAAACAATTTTATATTTTTACTTCAATCTATTTTTCTACACTTTTGTCTTATGATTTTTGTTTTGCTTGCGATTTTTATGCCCGTTTCAAAGTGTTGCCAAGAATGTGCACTAAAAATGTTTTGTTTGGCCTGTTTTTTTTTTTTGTTCGTCTTGAACTCGGAATCAAAAACATATTTGGATTCCGACACAGAATCTCTGTATGAATATTAATAAATAATTTATTGTGCTGCTCTGCTGCTGCTGCTGCTGCTTTTGTGAACTGTACAATAGATTTAATTAGTTGGACGCTTGATTTAAGATTGTATTGAATGCATTTGGCAACAAACAAAACATTTTTATTTTAACCACATTTTTCACATTGCACATTTTCATATCGTTTTTATTGCACGATTATGGCAAAAAAAATTCATTAACAATTCCTAATTGTACGCTCTTTCGAATTTGCCCATCAGGTCGTGGACGAGCACACGACTGTGTCGAAGCCGGAGCCCAAGAACCATAATACGCACATTCTGAAATCGGACTGGTTCTGGTATACCATACAGAATGGCTATGCCAACGAGATGGATTATCTATTCGGCGATGTAAGTGCCATAATAGACACATTTTAAATATATCCCAACCATAATTTTATCGGTTTATATATATAGTATTTGGATAGCATTACGAATACGCCGAGCACAGATCGTCGCGATTCGCTGCCCATTAGCTTTAACAAGCGGAAACGGAAGCGTTTCTCACAGCGCATACAATTGGAGGGCACACCCCTGGGCACGGGCAAGCGACGATCTTCAGTATCGGATGCTGGCCTATTGTCCGTCTCGAATAGCTTCTTTGATTGCACTACCAGTCCCGATAAGCTGGAGAATGATAAGCTGCTGCTGCATGTGGAGCCAGAAGTTAGCGAAGCCACGCCCACCAAGAAATCCATGCGATTTAATCACTTTATGGACTTCTTTACCACAGAGTCCAACTATGTGGGCATACTGGATACCATATTGAATGTAGGTAGCCGCTTCCGACCCTCATCGAACATTGCTAATATCCCTTCTCGTCCTTTACTCTGCAGCTGTTCAAGAACAAACTGGAGGAGTTGGCCGAAACGAATGATTCGCTGCTGAATAAATCGGAGATCAAGTCAATCTTTGGCAACTTTTTGCCCATACACGAGGTGCATCAGAGCATGCTGGAGCATTTGCGCAAGCTGCATGCCAATTGGCGGGAGGATTGTCTCATCGGGGACATAATTATACAGCATCGCGATGAGCTGATCAAGGCCTATCCGCCATATGTTAATTTCTACGAGCAGATGAAGGAACAGCTGCAGTACTGTGATCGCGAATACCCACGCTTCCACGCCTTCCTCAAGATCAACCAAACCAAGCCCGAGTGTGGACGTCAGAGCCTACAAGATCTAATGATCCGACCCGTGCAGCGTTTGCCCAGCATTAGCCTGCTGCTGAATGATATACTGAAGCACACGAGCGGCAGCAATGCGGATCATGCGCGTCTCGAGGAGGCACTGAAGGCCATCAAGCAGGTGACGCTGCACATCAACGAGGACAAGCGCCGCACCGAATCTCGCATGGCCATCTTTGATATATTCAACGATATCGATGGCTGTCCAGCGCACTTGGTTAGCTCCAATCGCAGTTTTATCTCCAAATGCGAGGTCAACGAGCTGTCCGATTCACTGAGTGGGCGTGGCGACAGCCTATTGCTCTACTTGTTCTCCGATTCCATAGAGCTGTGCAAGCGCCGCTCGCGGGGCTTCAACACGGCCAAATCGCCGAGCACGGCCAAAACGCATAAGCACATAAAACTGATATCGCTGAATACGATACGCTTTGTCATTGATATTACGGACAGTCCGCGTGCCTTTGGCCTGCTGCAGCGTGGCGACAAGGAGAAGCTGTACACCTTTAGCATCATTGACGAGGAAACGGATAAGCTGGTCTATCTTAAAAAGTTGTGCATGCAAATTGCCGCGCACACGTGTCGCACAGATGCTGTGAGTAGTCATTAAAAACTTCCAATTTGTATAAATTGACTGATGTACATTTTGATTGCAGGACAAAATGATGCTGAGTCGCACTTCACTGGAACTGGAGGTGGACATCAGCGACGTAAATGTCAGCACGTTGAGCAAGGCCTTCAAATTGGCTGCAAAAACGCGCCTAAAGGTATTATGCTTAACAGCTGATCCCATAAAGTGATCAATCTAAACGCAATATTGATTTTTGGCAGGTGGGACGCGCCTTTTCCTTTAACAAAACGCCCAATAAGCTGAAACGTGCGGTATCCACAATGATGACGTCGCCGTTTGGCAGCACCAATTCGCTGACGCCCGCCTCGCAGCTGGCACAGATGCGTCTGGCCAGCTGCACCAACATTAATGTGAGTTACTATATAGATGTATAATAATTCGTTTATTTGCTAAATCTATTGCCACATTACAGGAAGTAGCTGATGAGGATTGTGCCAGCATGCGCAGCAGCTCACCATCTACGCAGTCCGAGCTGCTGGTCGTGCCGCCGCTCTCTGTGCAGCCCACGCGCAAAAACAAGGCCGTTGTCGGCCGAATTTAGCCTGCGATGCTTGAGTCTGGCCCCGGCTAATGCTCAACTCTCCCAATAAGCGTATTCCATTATGAACTCTTTAGTAGGCCTTAAGTACGTCTCAAACACTCACTTGTGCCCATGCGTAATCATGACTGTATTGCATACTTTCGATATTCGTAATCTCACAAACAAAAACAAAAACAAAACTCACGCGTCCAATCAGTATAAGGTCGTAATTTTAGAATTCTTTTAAGCGGTTTTTATTTATCGCCATTAAATGTTGCGCGCAAATGTTGAAGCGTTTGCGTTGATTTCGGCGTTCTCGATCATTTATGTATCGCTCAAGTCTAAGCGTAATTGTAAATAGTACTTCTTAATATGTCTATCTATACATATATATACATATATATATTTACATATACCATGTCTATAACATTATGTTCAATGTAATCGTATGTAATATAACTAATCGTATTAGTGACTTGAAATCGCATTCACGCACTGAAAACAAATCGGTTCGATTTCATTTTTTTTCGGCTTGTCGCCATACTGCTAAAGCTGTGAATGTTTACTGAGTAAATTTTTTAAAAAAAATATTCATAACGATTAATGTTAAACTCATTCAATTTGTTTGAGACAGGCATCTACAGCATTAAGTTGTATTGTAACAGAGCATGATGGTGATGCTTAAGATTTAAAATATAAACAATGATAGGAAACCTCAAAACCAATTTAGTTTTACTAGAAGGAACGACACGGAGTTCCATGGATCGAATTAATAATAACAGATACTTGCTGGATAAATAATTGATTCGATTGTGAGAAGTGTGAAGAGTACAGAAATACAAATTTTTGCAAGATTGGACTTCATTTAGCCGAGATATCGACAACAATAAGTTTATGAAAAATGTAAAAATTTGAATATCTCGGGTACTACAATTTCCGATTGCAATCCAAAAATTTCAATTCTTGGTTTTGACCAAAATCGACATAAATGGCAAGAGGTAACATCACAATTTTGGCGAAAATCGGCTCGGTTCTGATGTCCATCTGTTCTATAGAGTCTCATGAGTACAAGGAAAATCTCTCCCGAATCGGAGTTCTGGCCAAAGTATAGACATTTGAAGTTCCTGGAAAATACTTAAATTTGAAAATTTGCTGCCCGATTGCAGAATCGTTTTCCTCGTTGTTATACTGTTATATATCTATAAAATGCTAGAAAGGAAAGCCAATGAGTGCCCTTTCAATAATCTGCGGCAAACAACAACTTTATTAATCATAATAAATAAATTACGGTAATTTAGTTGCCTGAATTTGCTGGAATTTCAAAATACAATTTGGGCGATATATCTAATGAGTTTCACATACTATTAAGCACTTATACTACGTTTGTCCCATCTGCTGTACATAGGAAACTATTAATTGACTATCGTTATAGACTATATACAGATCTAACGCCAGAATTTATTTTAGACATCGCATCCGAGTGCAGCTGATACTGAAGATTGTGCGATTGGAGGTGTAATAAAGTTTTCAATTTGAAACCAATCTCTAGTACGGCCAGCTCGTTGGTTCCATTTGCCGTCCAAACAGCTGCAAATGGAGAAGATCCCTGATTAAGGTATGCTTTAGATGGCTAATTATTTGGTAGTCCGTACATATCTTGTTGCTTTTCGCGCGTATATTGACCACAGCGCCGCAGATTTCGCTAGCATATTCAAAGGACTCGCCTACCATCATTAACAAAATATCCAGCCAGATACGATCGAGCGCATACTTGGAGCTCTTGCCAACAGTAAAAAGCCATCGACCGCCCTTGATGTTTGCCTCGTCCTCCCACATGGGCCTGAAAGAGCAACAAGAGTATCAGTTCTGATTGGATTGATCAGGTTTAACTAAGATTAGCTTACTGTATACCCTGTTTGAACATGTAATAGTCGCTGCCAATCTTGAGCTCCGACGGCGTTTTGATGGTATAGTACAGGCTGAAAGAAAGATGAGATTTGATATTTTGAATAAGTTGTCAGACTTGGGACTTACCCCCAAAACGTTTCGATGCTATCGATTTGTGTGATTTCATTGAGCATATCCTTCCAGTGCTTGGTGCGATCATTTTCGAGATACCACAATGTCCAGACATGCTCTAGCGGATGTTTATACTCTATTTTATAGGTTTGTTCATTCTGCTCCTCGGGCACACTTTCCAGCTCATGCTCCCGTTCCTTTAGCAGCTCCTGCCTCTCAATGTGGGCAGAGCGCTCCAAGCGACTCTGCAGAAACTTATTTGGCTCAAATACCGATGACTCAAATGTTTGCATTTGGGCGCTGGCCATGCTTGGGATACCCTGTCAGTCCTTAATGGGTGGGCAAACACTTAGCGATAAGTATGTTAGCGTTGAGTGCGTTTGCCGGAATATTACGGAAAATACCGAAAAGTTTTGAGCGAAACGTTACGTGCCGAAACGAGGAATTCTAACGATAGAATGAAAGCAGATAGTGAGCGAAAAAAATATGACAGGAAATGCTAAGGCAATGTCATCCGTAACATACGCAATAGTCAAGGCATGCTGCGATGCAAAATCAAAATGCTCCAAGTCTGAATCTCAAATGAAAATAAAGTGTTGGCGGCAGGCCGAAGAGTAAATACTCTGCCAGACACATACTCTGTCGAGTGACAACTCCTTTCACAGCTGCATGACTTGCCACGAGGCAAATAAATACTTGCCGAGAGTTGGACTTGGACTTTCGTGTCTCATCCTCATATATAGATTCACCTGATGTGATAGCAGGCGAATCGATATGGCACGGAAGGCTCTTCCAAGCCAATACCAAATCTCGTTGCAATACTTAGAATTCTTTTTGGTTGCTTTGCAATTCTTTCTCTTTGTCTAAATCTGAAGAATGGAATATGTGTTGGATTTAACGAGTCTTCTGCATAACTTTTAACTCTAAATTATCTAATTAAATGAAATGAAATTATATTTTACAAAATCGTTGGTAAAATCTCGATGACTAAAACCCCTTAGAAATAAATCCGACATATTATTAAAGACAACTCGATTAAATCTCTTGAAGTTCTGTGACGAAAATTTTGAGAGATGTGCAAGGCAACCGTCTCTGAGAACTGTAGAGAATTCTTGATTTCTGTATTACACCAGAAAGTAATATTTTGTTGTTGTTGAATGTTGATAATTATTGATATTAATATAATAATAATATTAAGCAACTTGGGTTTCAGATCAGAAGATCAGAGATCATAAATGGTCATATGCCTGCAGATGTATTTAATGTGCTTCAGTCGAAGACAAATCTCGCTTATATATGCTTTAAGATCGCAAAAATATATATCGTATATGGACATATTTTATATGCTGCAGTCGCTGACATGATTTATGGTAAGTATATTATATCGCCTTTTACGCTTTTTTTTCCATTTTACACACATTGTAAATGTACATTTATTTTTCTGTAGCTGCAAAATCATATAAATACTGCGAAACTTAGTTTGTAACTATACAAATAATTAAATGTAGAAATGCGGCGTATTCGATAAGAAACTGAAACTAAATACATATACATAATTAAAATAATATCATATACATAACGTAGATAAATCGAAAATTTGAAATTTAATTTAAGGAACGGCTAACAACTAAACGAGAGAGAGAGAGAGAGAGAGAGGGAGGCACTAGCGAGTAGAAGAACATAAAAACTAAAAAACTTAATTGAAATGGAGCGAAAAATGCCACTGGGGTGGGTTTTGGGCAACGGTGCGAGAATGGGCCCAGCCTAGACCCAGAGCACAGCGGCAGCATCCTCGTTGGAGAGCGTGGAGAAGCGCTGATAGCGATTGGCATTCCGATAGGTTTTCGCTGGCGATTGCGTCTGGCAGCTGGCCGCGAGCTGTGGTTGCAGCGGTTGCAGTGGTTGCAGCGGCACGCCCACCACATTCAGCGCCGACTTCAGCGTCGAGTTGCGACTCTCTGCGGAGAGCGAGAGGCGGCAATTGTTGCCGCCAATCAATGTCGAGCTGAGCGGCAGACCCACATCATGGAACGAACTGATGGAGCTGAAGCCGCTCTCATCCTCCGTGCTGGAGCCATTGTTATTGCAGTTGCTCGCAGCTGGCTTGCTCTGCTTATTATTGTTGTTGTTGCTGCTGATGCTGCTGTTGTTGTTGTTGTTGGCAGCGTGCTCCTCATCGGTTTCGATTTTGGACGAGGACGAGGCCGTCGAGGAGATGGTGGAATGCACAGAGCTATCGGTGGAACTGCGCAGCGACAAACGCGAATCACGCATCTGGTTGGCGCGCAAAAACAACATCTCAGCGCTGCTGGCGGCGGCGACGGCGGCGTTGTTGGCATTGCTGCCGTTGTCCAGCTCGCCGTTGCACTTGACAGCCGGCGGGTGGCTGGGCGTCACATCCAGGCTGGTCGAATTGTGCAGCGGTGCGGATGCAGGTGCGAGCAGCGTCAACACTGAGCTGGTTTTCTGATTCTTGCAGAGGCGCTGGCCGCCCAAGGAGACCATCGAGTGACGCGGCTGCGTGAGATCCGGCTGCTGCCCAGACATGTGCAACAGGTTGCGTATGGTGCGCGCCAGGCGAAAGGCCTCCTGGTTGAGCTTCTCCTCGGCTGCCTCCGGCGAGGAGAGACGCGACTTGCAGCCGCCCAACTTCTTAGGCGAGCGTCGCCTGTTAAGAGAGAGAGAGAGAGAGAGAGAGAGCTATTAATAAATACTCAATCAGATGAGCCACACACACACTTACCAGGTGAAGTCCTTGAAGGCATTGTAGCTGCCCGCTGGCGCAATGCTCTCGTAGCTGTGCTCCTCGTTCATGGTCAGCATCGACTTGTTTAGCATCAGATTCGTGCTGCTGCGCGCGCGCAAATACGAGGCGGAGCTGTTGCACGAGGCGACGGAGGCGGCGCAGCTGTTGCCGCCAGCTGCCGGCTCCGGGCAGCCATTGGGATCGCTCTGCACGCCGTGCACATGATGCAGACTCTTCGAGCGTGAGATTTGCTCGCCCAGGCCGCCGCCCAAGCTGTGGCGATTCGCTTGCTGCTGCCGTTGCTGCAACTGTTGCTGCTGCTGTTGCAGCTGTTGTTGTTGCTGTTGCTGCTGCTGTTGTTGATAGCGCTCGAAGAAGCGCGCGACTTCCTCCATAACAGCTCGATACATTTCACAATTGGTTTCTTTCTGTTGGGAAAGTAAAAGAAAAGCTTAGTTCGGAAAATAAGGAATTCGATTGGATTCTGTCCGCGTTTGAGACTGTCTATCTATCACTTCTATGTCAGTTTTTCATGGCGGCAAACCCGAGAAAAATATTATTATGAATTGGATTCGTGGCTCGCGCCCAGTTCTCGCCTTTGGGCGCGGTTCGTGTAGCTGATTTTTTACATACATGACTTGACTTTTCGTGTGAGCCTAGATTTGTAATTTTTTTATTTTACATTTCATCATTAGCAAATTCATTAAATGTGCTTTAAGATTTTAATTCATTTAGAAACTTCAGCCTAAAAACTAAAATATATTCCAAAAAAATATTTAAAATATTGAATAGAAATAGTGTCAGCCATTCTTTTAAAGTTAATAACTGGCTGTTGCTCTCTTCTATGCAATTTTCATGCATACAAGCAAGTCAGATGTATAAATAAATAAGATTTGAGAGCTGTCTCGTCTTTTCTATATCTTCCTTTCCCTATTGCCCACTTGTCTATTTCCTTTTCAATCTTTCTTTCTTTCTTTTCTGATCATTCCCAAAAAATGTCTCATAATAGATAAGTTCAATTCATGAGAATCGCATAGAAAAGCGATGTATGTAAGTGAAAACGAATCGTGCCAATTCACGTACGATTATTTGCTTGATAAATCTTAAAATCTTAATGTTATATAAATAAGAACAGAATTTCTCAACAATCTTGGCACATTCTCAAGGCAAATTACGTAATGATGGAAAAATGGAGTTTTACGTATAAACGTGTTAAGTCTTTAATTTCGATTGTATAATCGTCGCCCCGTCTAGTATTCTTTACAGATGTCTGTTCTGTTCCGTCTGTCCCTCTCTTTGTCTGCTGTATATAATTTTACGCTTCGCCTATTCCTATTTGAAATTCATTTGCAGCAATTTGTTATGTTAATTATCTTAGGTAATTTTGCATGCAAATTTCGTTGGACAGTTGTTCAATTTCGGCTTTGTTTTCTGTTTCTTTCCGCTCTATCTAAACATTTTTGGGGTTTGAAATTCTGTGAATGTTGGGCCTTTACAAAAGTGGAGTGTGTTTTATCTCAGTTTTCTGTTTTTCTTTTATGTCGCACTCATAACTCGAGATTATTTGACGACATTCTTTGACTTTTCTTTGCTTTTCGTCGACTTTTCCTTTACCTTTCTCCCGGGCAAGGTCGTTGCCACATTAAACTCTTCATTTATTTATGATATTTGATTCCAATCAACAAACTGTTTATGCTTTGATTATGTTAATTTGTTTATCAAACATTTTCTATCATCGACTTGTGATGCCGTTGCATTTGTGGAGCAGTCGTCGCTCTTTGCTCCAGAGTCCAACTCAACTCTCGTCCCCCCTGCCCCTGTTAAGCGACTTTCACTTAGGCGACGTTTTGATTTAACTTAAAACTAAGTCTGGCTAACATTTCAGCCCAACTCGACTTAAACGCGGTCTGTGTGCCACGTTTCAAGCACAGAAATTGCCGTCTTTGGGCCAAATTGTTGTTGGCCCACAAATTTGCCTGCCTAATTAACGGGCAGCGTGCCTTGAGGCGTTGCCAAATTGGCAAGTCAAAGTGTTAAGATGCCACCTGGCCCAAAAAGGCTGCCACTGCCACTGCCACGCCCACTTCTTGCTGCTGCAATCGCCAAATTGGCCAAAAAGAGTTTCACATGACGCCCAAATGAGGCACACAAATAAAAAACAAATAAATACAAAAAAACCAAATGTTGGCAATGCAATTTGGCAGCAACGTTTTGAGCCAATGTTGTTGCTGCTGTTGCTTTTGGCCAGCCTGCTGATTACGTAAGCTACAAAATGTTTGCTGCGGTCTTTCAAATAGTTGCTAATGTTTCTGTTGTTGTTTGTTCGTTTTTCCGTTTGGCAGCAGCAGCAGCAGCTGCCATTTAAAGTTTTCCTGCTGCGTGTTTATTGGATTGAAGATGGGAATTACGAGTGCCCCCCTCCCCCTTCCCCTCCTCTCTGACCGACACACATGTATGTCTAAGATTTATGCGATTATAAGAAACAACAGGTTTCAGCGAGGCGTTGAGCATTAAATACGCTTTCAAATATATTAATTATATTATTTCTTGACCATACATATGTGTAATATGTAATATATACATTACATATTTATAAATATATCCTGTAATATATATTATAACATGTATGTGCTGGCGTATAGGTGGAAGGGGCGAGAACTCTGTGTTAAATGCAAATTAGATTATAGGAAAATGTGATATAGGAGTTGGATTTAAGAAAAAATAACTGCAAAAAAATAACAGAAAGTAAGGATAATTTTTAGACATTTGCCTTGGAGTGAAGCTCGAAAATTCCGAGTTTAATTAAAATATCTTTGAGAACAGAATACTTTTCCATAAAAAAACCTACTTTTAGATCGATAGTTCCTATGCGAGCTATATGATATAGTGGCCCGATGTGGATAAGACTTTTGCATATATTTAGAGCATGGTTAAACTTACTAATGCAGAGTTTGGTCAAGATATTTTGATAAGCAAAAAAGTTGTTCATGCAAAAAAACTACCCATCGACCAATTGTTTCTATGGCAGCAACATGATATTGTTATCCGATCCTGTCGGTTCCGTTATATACTCCGATAGGTACTGTCTACAACAGAAAGACGGACCTATGCAAAGTTTTTAGACGATAGCTTGAAGGCTGAGAGACTTGTTTATATTGAAGTAGACAGATGGACAGACGGACTTTATGACTATATATGCTGATCCAGAATATATATACTTTATGGGGTCGGAGATGTCTTATTTTATGTAATACAAGCTATCTAGGATAAAGTTTAGTTATAAATATTCTCGTATTTAACATAAACCTTGAAAATATATACGCAAAATGTGATATCTGTGTCTAAGATATCTTGAAAGATTGAAAAGTTGCAGCATATAGGAAGCCAATTTGTAGCCAATTTTCGTTATGTTATAGTCATTCGATGCGAGCGTTGCCAAGTTATTTCGCTGCTGTAATAAAAACCGGCAGCTGCAGCTAGTTGCAGCAACAGCTGAGTTAGCATAGGCAAATTTAGATTGATGAGCTATGCGGACTTCATGTGAAAGTGTTGTAGTTGTTGTTGTTATTGCTGCTATTATTGTTATTGTTGTTGTTGCATTTATGCCTTGTTTAATTCGTTAAAGCGCATTTGCTAAGCCAAGTTTGTCAGACTTGAAACTTATTCGAGTTTGAGCCAGATTCGTGGTGGATCTTGGCCATTTGCTGTCCACAATTTGGGTTCATTAAAAAGCCATCTAGAGCTTCGCCAGCATCCGCTCACACACACACACACACACACACACACACACATGAAAGACGGTTGCACATAAATTAAAGTTCCTGCCTTCAATCAATCGACGCCATCAATCAAAGCGGGCTCAGGCTGTGCGTCTCGTGTCTGGGACTTGGCTCTGGTCTCTCTGTTCGCAGCCCACGCTTCGTTCATGATTTGTTTGTTGTTTAATGAAGTTGTAGTTGTTGTTGTTTCTGTTGTTGTTGTTGCTTTTTTGCCGGTTGCTGCTGCTGCTGCTGCTGCTGACCGCCTTTGGCTGCTGTGTAACCCAGTTTTTCTGGCTTGGCTAAGTTTTCCGGCGGCATTCCAGCTTGAGAGAAGTGTGGAAAATATTTATCACTGATTAGACTGCAATTTTCTGCCGCCTCGTCGACGGCTTTCCACGCGCAGCCAACTTCATTGAGGCGCATTTAAAGCGCATTAAATCAAAATGAAAGCGTAAATATTTTGCCATTGTTGTTGTTGTTGTTGTTGTTGCTGCTGCTGTTCTTGCAGCTTGATGAATTATAGAATCTGAAATCAGTTTGTTGATTGAAAGTGTTGCAATGTGTGTAAACACAGCAGATGCCGCGCGTCTCTGGCCATAGATGAGAAAGCTGAAGGTCAGCACGGTTCAAATATGGCTTGGAAATTGAAAAGCATGGCAAGAAGAAGAAGAACCAGAAGAGTATTGAGCACAAGCTGCGCTTAGACATTAACCAGGTTAGTTAACTGCCAACAAGTCAGCGACCCAAATACTTTACGACTTGCTATTTTCCAAACACAAAGCTGATCAATTAGACGCGCCCCTTGGGTGGCAATTCGAAGTCTAAGATTATGGCTAGAAATTGAAATTCTTGTGATTAACATTTTGGCTTTGGTATTCTGACTGGGAATACTCTTCAGTTATACTCTTAATAGTTTTTCTTGAGATTCTGGCTGGCATATTGAAACGTTTTCAAGAAGTTTCTGCAGCAGAATGTAAAGCATAGCATATTATAAATATTACTCTTGAACCAGTTTCATAGTCTCGCATTACAATTGCATTTATAAAATTATTATTATATGTCTAAAAGAAAAGATATTCCTTCTTTTATATATGTGTTGTCATATTTCTTTAAAGGACTCCAGCGTGTAGCACGAGATATCTATCTTAAGGATTATCGCTTCAGTTTTTCTATAGCTCTTAGTTCACATATCGTGGACATGCTGTAAACATTTGCTATAAATATTCTCTAAACATTCCTTACTCTTACAATTCTCAGCATTTGCCTACGCTTGCCATATAACATAAACTCTCAGTTAATATTCCGTTTGCTTATTTCGAATAATTTCCTTACCATTTCGAATTTAACTATTGCTGTTATTCATATTCATTTCTTCTTAAATTTGTCTATTTTACCATTTCCAATTTCCTTTTAGCATTTCCTCTTTGTGTATTACCCTACAGTTCCCGTCAGGTCATGAACAGTTCGTTCTTCAATAATTTCTAGTTGGAATCTTTGTTGAAAATCTTGAACATTTCTATCTGATTGCACGCACAGTGGGCTGGCATTTATATGCCTTGCCAACAGCAGTCAATAAAAGATAAAGTCCCGCCAAGAATCTATTGTTTGAGGAAATATAAAATTAATGCTGCAAAAGTTTCAAGCCATTGAGGAAATGGCCAAAAGACAATGAGACGCCGAACAGAACAGAACAGAACAGAATGGAGGAGAATAGAATCAAATGGTATATGGCATGGAGCCGAGGTGAGCTGAGCTGAGGAAACTTGACGACCACCGGGCTCTATAATTAAGCGTTAAAAAGAATGTGCCGCCTAATTGTGGATGTGGCTGGACGTCGCCCTGACAGTCCAGCTGTCCGTAACCGGAGCCGGACAACACAACACAACACAACAAGACGAAGAAGAAGAAGCGAGACGCTTAAATGAAATGAAATAAAAGAAAAGAAAAACAAATCAAGGAAATGCTACAAAATGAGATACAAAGAAAACAGAACAAAACAAAGGCCACTTAACACGGCGCTGAAAGCACAAAGGAGCAAGGGGCGGGCGAGGGGGAGGTGTGCGGTTATGGCCATGACAACGTCTCTCCCTCTCTCTCTCTCTCTCCCCATCTCTCTCTGTAATTATGAGTGTATAAGGCGTGAGAACACAAGCTGCCCAGAACGAAGACAATGCAGAGAAAGAGAGGCGGAGACAAGTCAGGCGAACAGGTTGAAGTTGAAGGTATTTGGAGCACCTGGCAGGGCAGAGGGAGAGACGGGGTGGGGGTGGGGGCGGCAAACACAGCCTTTGCATAGTTAACCATGTAAAGTGAGCGTTGAAGTCACGTTTTGTGTGTCGCCGTTGTCTCGAGTCTGGCGTCTAGACTGGCAATGCTTTTGTCAAGTTTGTGCCTTAAGTCTTTCGACGCTCAAGTCAAGTTTGTGTCTTAAGTCTTTTGTTTGGCACTCACCTGCTTCAATTGCCATTGCAATGTGTCCACCTGATTTTGCAATATGACAGCCTCGACATTTAACGTTTGCTCATGTGCGGCAACTGCTGCTGCTGCTGCCGCTTGCTGTGGCAAGTTGTTGTTGTTGTTGTAGTTGTTGTTGTTGTTGGGTGCGGCAACATGACTGGCATCCTGCAAATGTTGTCAACAGATTAAAAATGGAAGAAGAAAAAATACGAATAGTAAAAATGCGCGTTAAATTAGCTAAAGTTTTTGCCATCTCAAAAATGTTGTCGCGCCGATTGGCAATTTGACCAGTGTCTGGGTGGCAGGCAACACACGCCTTGCTGCCACATTTGGCGGCGCCGCAAGCGGCTGCCAGTTGCGTTGCGCATTCCGCTTTTGCGCATAACCAAAAGCGGAAAATATACAATAAAAAAAATAAATAGATAAATAAAGCAGACACCAAAACAAAATCCGCCCGTTTGTACAATTAATTAGAGAAATTGTTTCACAATGTTTTTTCTGCACAATTTTCTGCTTTTTTTTTTTTGGTATTTTCATGATTAATTTTTATATATTTTCAACTGCTTTTTTCACACTAAATTATAAAAAAAATAAGAAAAATGTGTAGGCAATAAATTTCTGGTATACTTAAAATTTTTAACATTTAGTCAAGCGAGGCTTTTTATTTTAGTTGTTGTTGTTGTTGTTATCTGTCTGCCAGAACTCGTTTGTCAGTTATGCGCCATGTTTTTGTTTTTCATATAACAACATTTTTTTGATACATTTTTTGTTTTTTTTTTGGTTTTTATGTTCATGGTTTACTTTTTCTTTTATAACGTCATTTTTTCAAAGACTTTGACCCACAATGCAAATAGAAAACAAACTCAAATATTATCACAGACTCGTTAAGCTTGGCTTTTGAATGGACTGTAAAGAGCTGGAAATAGAATTTGTCCCAGCATTTTACGAACTAAGTGGGTATTACCCGGCGTTGTCCGTGGCAAACATTTTACATATTACTTGTTCATCCAGTTTCCGCCCGTGGAACATTTAATTCTACTTGTACTCTCTTGAGCTCGCCTTCTCTTGGAAAATATTTGTACAGTTCATCGAATAAAGAGCCAAAAGTTGAAATCAACGGATTACGAACATTTTAGACTTGCGGTGAAAATCTTAAAGAGCAAAAACTTTCGTTTCTTAAAATGGGAAACGAAAACATCCCCAAAAAAGTCTTCAACCAATATTTCCCAACGAGCAAGCGTGGATTCTGCTTGGAAATGAATTTGAGCCCAAGACACCACCCACCAAATCCTTGACTCCCATTTCCACCAAGAAAGAACGGATTTTCCGAAAAGGTTGAAACAGACCTCATTTGAACTTAAACAAAGACCTTTGAAAATGATTTTGAGGCCAATCGGATGGTAAAAAAATAAATAAAAATACAAACTTTTTTCGCCATTTTTCCACACTTACGAGTGGAATGTACCAAAACCCCATTTTGGGTTTTCTCTAATGGTTTGGACTTTGCGTGGATCAACAATCAGTCAGTCAATCAGTCAATCAGGTAATCAATCAATCAGTCAGTCAGTCAGAACAAGCCGTTTTATATGAAGAGATGATATAGAGCTGCACTTCAAAGGCTTTTTTCCAAATTTGATAAACAAATATGCAAAGGAGCCCTTAACTTAGTTATAAAAAGCTGACTTTACCAAATGCCCATTTCGCATAGTTTATATGCAGCTTTATAGCTAGTTGCATTGCTTTAAAAATCAGCTTGATTAAAAGTAAACACTTTAATTTGCAATCACAATCTCAATTACCGCGCGGCCACAACGAAATTTCCCATTTGCGGTTGGCTTTGTGGTCAACGGCCACGCCCAACGCCAACTCAATTTGCGGCCAGTTGAACGCTTATTAATTAATGTATTTATTTTTTCATTATAAATAATCTTTTGAACCTGTTGTGGTAAAAATTACCATAAAAGTGCATTAACTAATTAAACTAGAAGTAAGACGGGCGGCACATAAAAGCAAAAGACTGGGAAAATTAAAAATTTCGGAATAGTTTATTTTGTTGCATTCATTTTTTGGGGCAAAACAAATGAGTTTCATTTGGGAAAAAGATTTTTTTGAACAAACGCTTTAGTAATTTACATATGAGAAATAAGTTATAAGAATGCGATAAATCAAATCGCGGCCAACTGAAGTAAAAATCAATTTGAACCTAATTTATACCACGAAGTTTTGAGAAATGATTGAGAAAAAAATACAATTGACCAGGCTACTGACATTTGTATTTGCTTATTTGTATTCTATATATTAATATTTAATAAATACAATTATTATTATTTTTCTGCGAAAAATTAGTTTTTCTATTAAAAAAAATCCTAGCTTTAACATTGCTCTCCCCTGAACCCATTAAAAATGGGTATAATGTTTTTGTGCAAAATGCAAACAAACAACAAACAAACAATAACAGGCAGAAGGAAGCATCTCCGACCCCATAAAGTATATATATTCTTGATCAGTATCAATAGCCGAGTCGATCTAAACATGTCCGTCTGTCTGTCCGTATGAATGAACACAAGGATCTCAGAACCTATAAGAGCTAGAGACTTAATTTTAGCTGTAGGTCCTCCTAGTGCCTACGCAGATCGAGTTTGTTTCCGGATAATCGATAATTTACTCCGTTTCCAAGCAATCGATAAAAATCGATAACGATATCCTGTTTTTTGAGCAATTTTGGTAAATAAATAGAGCTAGAATAACCAAACTAGACATGTAGCTTCTAGAATAGTACATATATTTGCATTTGGTGTTGGAAGAAGAGGGTTCAGGGTAACCCCTAGTCGGAAGCTCCCGACTAGAACCTCTTACTTGTTATTTATTAAACAGCTTGCCATTCGCGCAATTTGTGTGTCTTTATTTATATAAAATAACCGGGTTTCACGAACATGGAGAATTGATATTATTAAAACTGACTAAAATCTTTGACTTAGATGTGTTGGGCCTTGTACTTTAGGGAAATGCTAAAGCTTTAAAATATTTTAGAATTTTTAAAGGGGTTTTTGCTTTAACGCTTCATTTACTCACTTTTGTTTTAGCTGTTAAATATTTAAAGTTATTAAAAGTGTGTTTAATCTAAACTATTATGGAAATGCTACAGGTTTGACACATTTGAGATACTTTGGAGAGTTTTTTTTAAAGCTTTAATTAGGTTCCAGCAAAAATGTAAAAAAACAACTTCACATAAATATTTTTTTCTTCAAAGTTACAAGCTGCGATCAACTGGAGTATTAAATTATTAAAAAAGTCACCTCTTTTATATTTTTATAAAATTTTTTATGGCTACTTCTGCCAGTTGGAATAACAAAACAGGTATTTCTGCGCCTTTGAATAAGCCAATGAAGTCTTTAACTATTTTCTTTTTGCTACGCATATTTACTTTATGTAATGCACGATAATGCATGTGCTATATTATGTTTATGTATAACATATATGTATAAATATCCATTAAAATGTGTATAATACCGTTGCTTTTTATGCTAATTATGACAGTTATATAATGCATTTACTGTGCCCTTTATAGCCAAGTCTTGAATTTATGCAGCTCGTGTGACGCTTTAAAAATCCATTTCCCAAAGTTATGCATGCGGCTATATTATTAGACACACGCTCACATTTGCGGGCAGCCGTGGGCCAATCTGCATAGAGCTGAGCTGGCAGCATCGCATCGCAGTTCTGATCCCCGAACCCGCCACCTCCCAGCTCCCTCTCTCGCCCCTTTTCCATTCTATCAAAATCTAATTAAAATGCGCGTTACAATTCGCATAAACAGGCGACGACCTCATTGCAAATGGCTTTTGGCATGCAAATTTTTGCGCTGCCAGCCAACAAATGTCAATTGCTGCAACAATAACAACAATAACAACAACAACAACAACAACGAGGTGGAGAACAGGGAGCTGCACTTGGTGGCAAGTGTCAGTTGCAGTTGCAGCTCCAGTTGGAAGCTCATCAATGTGCTATTTTATACGGCGCAATGCAATGAAACCTCAGCAAAGCTGCCAGCTTTGAGCTGGCAAAAGAAATCTGCATTTTAAATCAGCGCCAACAAGCAACAACAACAACAACAACAACAACAACAACAACAATCAACAACAACAAACAATTGCATGCTCCAGTAATTTTTGTTGCCTGGCCAACAACAACGGCAACAAGTGCGGCAAAGGAAGGGCTGCCACATGTGGCACAGTGAAGATTCCCAGGCCAGATGCGGCTCCATTACCAACTTGTTATTTAAATTGTTTTGCACTAGAAGTAATGGCTAAAAGGAGACAGCAAGAGAGGGTGAAAGAGAGACAGACTGCGGGGGTGTTTAAACGCCAAGTAGCTGAAATGCGAGAAAAAGGGTCAAACTACAAAAAAAAAAGTTGCCAGCGGAATGGTTGGAAATGGAATGAAGCTGTTGCTACTATGTTCTGCTTGTTGTTGTTCTTGCTGATCGTGATGATGAAGTTAAATGTTGCTGCTGATTAAACAGATGTGTGCACAATGAAGTTGTCGCTGCTGGGCCAGAAACGGCTACGGATACCAGCAAGAACAGGAAGTTGGGCAGGGGAAAAAGGTTGTGGTATTATTTTAATTTAAATTAAATGTAGTACATATATGTATGTACATCTTTAAAGTGGAAGGATGTGTGTTTATCTGTATGTACGTGTGTGTTTCTATGTATGCTTGGATGTTCTCTCATATCAAGCTCAGAATAATCTAACTCTGCCCTGTGGTGCAAAATTAAAGTAAACGTATTTTTATATAACGCCCTACTATGCGATTCTCATGAATTCAAGTAAGCTTTGCTAGTTTTCATGCCTTAAATAAAACTTTTGTGGGTATTTGGTGTTGGCCATTAACTTTGTTTTTGTACAAAGGTATGTTTGTTTGCATGTGTACACGTATATATGTTTGTATATATGCATTTGGGTATGCATGTTTATGTGTGTATATGTTTAAACATGTTTATATGTATGCATTACAATATATATTTGCACTTATGTACGAACGAATGTATATACGTCTATCTCATATTCACTTCTTCTTTCTTTCGTTCTTCTTTTTTATTCCTCTTGCTCCTGCTTTTATTCTAATCCGTTTTTTCTTCTTCTTTCTATATATTAAAGTATGTCTTGCGCCCTCCTACTAATGGATGACAGCCAAATAATCGTTAGTATTTCTGGGTAAGTCCATATTTATTTATATTTTCATGTTAATAAGAACAATTCAGATCCACGCACAGGCGTGTGTTAAATGTTAAAGTGCTGTTAACATAAAGCTGTTAAGATTTCTCTGTTAACTTGAGTGTTCGTGATTTGGTAAAACAAACGTAAGGACGACAACTGAAATCTTTATTTTGCCTGGCAAGCTTCTCTTTAATGTTGACTGTGCTCTTATATTAAAAGCAGCCTTTGTTAGAGGCAGATTTCGTTTGGCTCGCAACGTGATTTATAAGAAATATTAAAATTTCACAATGTAAATAAGCAGAAATACAAACCGTAGCATATCGCAAATGGCATATCTAAAGCCATTGTTATATTAGTTTTGCCCAGGCAACAATTGCAGCGTCTACATCCAATGCCAACAGAAATTTAAATGTGGCAACTTTTCCCCTCTAAGTTGTGGGCCGTGCTTCAAGGCAACAAAACCGACAAATGCCACACAAATTGTTTAGGCTTGACCAACAACTCAGCAAATTGATGTCATTACAACTATGTGCCCTCTTAAAATAACGAAATAATAAAACCGCCCACTAAAGCCATTCGCAACGCTGAAGCACAAAAAGTGAAGTTGAAAAATTGAAATTTGCAGTTGAAAACAAAAGTGGTCTAGTTGGGAGTGCAACACTTGGAGATACCCATTTAAATTGCCGTCTATACATATGTAAATGCACGATAAAGAAAGGCAACGATTAATGCCGAGTATGGTTAGGATATCTTAAAAAAACAAAAAGTTTTCCATACAAGAACTTTTGACCGCTCGTTCCTATGGCAGCTATATGATATAACATTCGATGTAGATAAGATTTTGTATTAAAAAAGGGAGCATAGTGAAAGCTTTACATTCCAACCTATCTAGATAAACAAGAAAGTTGTTCATACAAGAACCGACTTCTCGACCGATTGTTCCAATGACAGATACATGATATAGGGGTCCGATTTTTCCGGTTTCAATATATCATAATTATAATAACCTCTACAAGGATATAAGAACATATATACACCCTTTATGCTGTGCCTGTGCTGCTTCCCTTGATCTCCCACACACTATTTATATGAAATGCATTCTTGTTTAACTTCGGTGCTTGGAGTCCGATCTTTTTGAAACTTTAAGTTCTTAAAAATGTGCATCTAACAATGCCCAATGCTTACACTCTGTTGTCACCCGACTGGCCTGCTTCTGCCAGTTAAAAGCCAGTTATACCCTTTACAATTTTCACTTTCAATGAGGGTCTAGACAGAAAATGTTGGGGCGGGAGGGGTTAAAAAAAATGGTGTGTTGCTTTATCATTTGGTACATTATCATTAGAGTAAAATCTGCATTTGGCACAACTTTCTCACATGAGTGCGCACAACAACAATGACAAAACTGAAAACTTCAATTGTTGTCCGGCATTTTTTCGCAATCGACAGTTGCCTAAAAAACTGATTGCCGTCTATTATTGAGCATAAGTACGTAGTATAATAATTATTATTATTATGTATTTTTTATTATTACCATTTTGCGTAGGTATTTTGAGGCATTTCGTTAAATTGTTGTCAAGACGAAAACCATTTGCACGTCGTTTGTGGCAACTTCCGCGGATGTGGCACGTATGCGAGGGGGAGGAAGGAGCAGGCAGCAGTGTTTAGTTTAAACAAATTTAGGTTACTCATACGACGCGTTGTCTGCTTTAATTGCCGCTACTAGCGTGTGTGTGCATCTGTCAGATACAGATACAAATGATGGGGCGCGCATAACTGAAATGCACGCGCTGCGAAGTGGAACGCATTTCGATATCCGCCCGTAAAAAGCAAGTACTATATAACAACTATCTGACAACAGACTCCAGACGCTGTCGTCTTCTTTTTTGTCAACACATTTGACCTTCATTAGGCAACGCTTTGCTGACTCGCTGATTAACTGGCCAGCGTCAATCTCAATCTCTCAAGCTCGTCGTCGTTGTTGCAAGTATCTCGCGGTACACCTTGTGCGTATCCGTGTCGCATTCCATTTCGGGCCAATTGTATTGACAGTGAACCACAGCAAACGCTTTGTTGAACATTTCTTTTTAGGCTGGGGAGCAGGGGACTGCGGCACAAATGCCATTTTAAATGGCGCCCTAATGGCTGTCCAACTGTTCCCGGCTTTTGTTTGGCGGCCGGCATTGTGCTGTGGGCGTTGTGGGCGCGGCTGGCGGCCTTTTGTTGTCCGCCTTTACGCACAATCAATTTCAATTGTTGTTCAACGCGTCGCTGTTTAATTAAATGTAAAATACACTGACATTTTCCACAAAATGTCGAATATGTCAGCAACAACAAAGGCTGCAATGTTTTAAATATCCCATCGAACCACACAAAACTTGGCTGAAGCTGAAAGGATTTACACGAACAATTGGGCATTGTGTGTTGTCATTAAATTTGACTTTTGATTTTGAAATTCAAATACACAGATTTAAGGCTTTAAGTCCTTTGCTCAATTGAGATAATTTTGTTACTTCAAGTTATTTTTTTTTTGCAAATTTCAAGTTTTGAAATGTAATTTTTTAACGATTTATTATATCAATATTAGGTAACGCGATTTTCAAGTAGAGTTTTTCTTTTGCTCGTTAGTTAATAAAGTATAAATTGTATTCATTTGGATATTTACTTTTTTAATGCATAAGCACATCTCGTCGTCTTTCATTAAACAAACATTTGTTATACTCTTGAAGAGGGTATTGTAGTTTTGTCATGAAATGTGTTAAGCATAGAAGGAGACGTCTCTGAATCCATAAAGTGTATATATTCTAGATCAACATCAAGAGCCGAGTTGATATGGCCGTCTGTCTGTTTCTATGCGAACTTGTCTCTCAGTTGTAACGCTATCGTCCTGAAAATTCACATAGGTCCGTCTCGCTGTTGGAGGCAGCAAATATGTCGAAACCAGCCGGATCAGACTACTATATCATATAGCTGTCATTAATTAAAATAAACTCTTGCCTGAATACCTTTCTTGGTTATCAAGATATCTTGATCAAACTCGACATTTATAAGTTGCTCCCCATATTATCAACGTCGGACTTCTATAGGATATAGCTGCCATAGGAACAATCGGTCGTAATGTAGATTCGCGTATGAAAAACTTCTTATATATTAAGGTATCTTGCCAAAATCCTACATTTTATAGTTGAACTATGATGCTTACTTGTAAGCCAAAGCTTATCAATATCGTCCTACTATATTGTACAGCACTAGTAAGAATCGGTCGAAAAATGAGTTTAAATATGCCAACATTTTCTATTTTCAAAGATATTTTCTTCAAACTCTGCATTTACGAGCTTCAATATGCTCACATATCTGCAAAACCCCAAAGCAAATGTCCACAAGTTCATTAAATCTTCGACATGCCCAATATACCCTTACTTTCTCGCTTATTTATTTTATTTTATTTTATTTGTATTGTTACATTTTGTCAATTTGGCGCTGTCTCTTGAGTTTGATTTTTTCTCTTGTGCTATTTTAGCCAATTGAAATTCATATTTTTTTTTATCATTTTTTGCCAGCATTTCTCAAGCCTCAAGTAGCTTCCATTTGGTTCGCGCCCGCGGCCAAAGCCAAAGCACTTCAAAAATGCTCGCAAGTTGTTTTTTTTCTTTCGTTAGCTATCCAAATATTACTTATTCTTCATTTTGCAAATCACGCAAATGGTTTGATTACGCTTAAATTGATTCATTTCGCTTGTGGTTGTTTTTGGTTGCGGCTCGAAAACTTTCAAAAAATAAAGGCGCAACGGCGCACAACAGAAAATAATATTGTTCTTTGAATTTGAAAGCAGCGGAATTTCATTGAATTAATCTCTAGGTATACCCAGTCGACTGAAGCACATACCCCTCGGGCAGGTTCTGGCAGCAACGGGTTCGGGTCCAATTGGGTGAATGGCGCATCGTCATCGCTGACAACGCCTGCCAAGCGTTTAATGCAGACGCTTTGAAGTTCTTTTCATACACGCAAAAAATTCGAAATGGATTTTGACGCCAAAGAGGGGGGAGGGCAAGGGGAAGGGGGAGCAGCAGCAGCTTTCTAGAGACCCCTTTCAAAAGCCATCAAATTCGCAACAGCACAGCGAAAAATTCAATTTTCGCTCAACTGGCTGTGAAAATGCTTAGTAATTTTTTTCTGTTTTGTTTTTTTTTTTGTTAACAATTTGGCCCGAACTAACCTTTTCTTTTTTTGTTTTTTTTTTTACGTCAATTATCAGCTGCCTAGCGCCCCAATCAATTCAGCCGGCACGAAGGTAGCGCCCAGTGCTGCTCAAACTGCGAGATCTGTGAATGGCATATTCTGGCACAGGTGGGCTGCAGACCTGTTCAGCTTGGCTTTTCCAAAGCCAATGGCCTTCGTTGACCAACCAAAGCGGCGGACGTGTGGGGAGTGCCTGTCATGCACGCAGAACGGAAATGCAAAGCACAACGGACAAAAGCGCTGAACGGAACTTGAAAATTTGTTTAACTATCGATGGGCCCACAAATTATAATGCATAACGTCTGTTAACTCGCTCTGTTGGATGTCACTGTTTGAAGGAGCAGCTTATTTCCACTCAATGCTGCTATTGATTGACTATGATCTAATACTCAAGTGCCGCTCAAATACTCCACTCAGTTTTACTCTCACTTTATTGCAGCTGAGATGTTGGCGTGGTGTGCCTGCCCAGCCACAGCATGTTAATCAACATTTGCATATGAATGTTAACCAGCATAAAATGCATCGCCCATATGCGCTGGCCGGCAGCGCGGTGAGTGTGCGTGAGAGTGTGCTCTCTTGATGCCTATGTGGGTGAATAAGTGTTGAGTAAGTGTGGTCAGTTAATGCCTTTTCAAGGTGAAAAGTTTGCATTGATTGCAATTGTTGTCGGCTTTCTGTCAAATACTTACAACCACAAGACATATTATGGCTGAGACAATAGCTGTGGTTATTGTTATTGTAACTGATATGTTACTTGCTGTTCTCAACTTGTATGCTCTCTTATAAAGTCATTAAATGCAAATTGAAATCAATAGTTGGGCGACGTTCGGCATCGTAAAACGTGCCAAGCTTGCGGTGCTTTTAAGTGTAATGCGCTCAAGGCAGAGCACGAAAGCACAGCACAGCTGTTGTTAGTGGGGGAAAGGGTGGGGTAGACCTTATGTACGCACAGTTTTACAAGCTTTGCTTCTAGGAGAGAGAGAGAGAGAGAGAGAGAGGGAAGCGAGCAACGAGTGGTCGTGCAGCTGGAAGCCCAAAGTTGCCCATTGGCTTTAACATTGGAGCCTTGTTCTCACAAATTTATTTCACTTACTGCCAAGCACAGTTAGAATCGCACGACTGCGCGTCGCCGCCTTGGCTCGACTCCAGTCCCTGCCGTTACCTGCCTCCCCTGGGCGCACGTTCTTTTTAATTTTCTGATAACTACAAATAGGTTCGACACTCGTGCGGCAAATTTTTACCGCTGCTCTCGGCTGTGGCATGCCAGGGAACGGGGCGGCCAAAAAAAAAATCCAAACATAATGTGCGCCCTGCATACGTGATGAGCTCAGCGCCCCAGCGACGATGGCTGATGACGACGCGAACAAAAGTTCTCTCCTCTGCTTTTTTCTCATTTTTAGATGGTTTACATTACGGCCGGGCGTATTACGACTTTGTTACGTAATGGGTATCGCATTGAAATAAGCACATCAATGTACACGAAAGTGTGTACCATATATCTTAGGCTGGGATATAGAGAGAAGCGTCTAACTAACCTATGCGAACTCCGCTTTTAATGGAGCTATTTTGATGACACTTTGTAAGTTTAACTTGTACTGTACTGACTATTATATAAGTCGAAATCGAGCAGATCACTACAACAGAGCACTATAGTGTATAGGGACAGTCGATGGAAATTTAAAACAGTTCAATTAATATTAGTTATCTTTATTATATTGATATGGGTATTATTAGTGTTTTTATTAGTATTATATTTATTTATACTATTATTATTATTATTAATGATCATTTTACTATCATTATCAATATTGTATTGTTTTTATTAGTATCATTTTTATTTTTATTATTATTCATTATCAGTTTATTATCATTATCAATATCATAGTTATCATTCTCATTGTCATTAGTGTTATCATTATCATTCCCATTTTCATTAGCTTTATCATTATCATTTACATTATCATTAGTATGAGTATTATCATTATATCATTACCAATATTATTATTATTATATTCTTATTTGAAATGTTCTACTTAAGTGGGCTATGTGTATTATCTACCCCCTTGGTATCTCTTTTTCCTGAAAGGGCATTCCAGCTTCGTATCAGTTTTCTCGTGCTATTTTTTACAATTTTTGCTTTCCGCACTTTGCAGGTGTGTTTGTGCATGTGTGCGCTTTGATTCTTTTGGGTCGCGTCGGCGTTGAGTTCGGTAGACTGATTTTATTTATGCGCCGCTTGTGGCAACCTCATAATTCAGTGTGTGAAGTAACATTAATTTGCCACGGACGCTGCAACCGACACTGACACGTCGCTGCAACTGAGTTTCTCCTGCTTGCAACTGCAATTTAATTGGTTCACTTGGCTGGCTGCAGACCAGGCCAAAAACTATATACAATCTGGGGTGGGTGGCTCGACAGGCTAATGTCAAGGATTTATTAAAGTCGCCCGAGTTTAGAATGTGTTGAGAATTTGTTTACGCAAACTGAAAAACTGTAGTTTTTATTATTATTTATTCTTCTTCTTTCATATGCTTCAGTTCCCACTCGGGTGCTCTTGCAGGGGCAAGCCATAAAACTTTAGTGCCCGTTAGCATAAATTTTCAAAATCGCACATAAACTTAAATAGCTGTGGAAATTGCTTTTAAAATGCCGAACGCGTCGTCGATTGGGGAGGAGCGAACTCTTTGAGGATCTTACATGATTTATCAAAACACACGCGATGCTCTCTACATACATGATGTGTATATATAATGCATATATTGTTCATTTATTAGCGATTTTCGGCAGAATTCCATTTGAAGGCAACGCAGTTCAACGAACTGTCTAATCAAAAATTCATCTGCGAAAAGAGCTGCACAAGAGACACGTTCAATTTGATCACTCGAGAGCTCAATATACTATACACTTGATGTAGGCATCGAATACAATGGCTGAAAGTTGTCAAGTCTTTTTTTTTTTTGGTTTTATGACACTCTTTAATGAGCAGAAAGCCATTTGCTGCCGAGCCCATTTTATCTTGCGAAATTTGGTATTACAATAGTCCGAAGAAGGTAGAAACTTTGCCGATTTCTTTTTTTGCACTTGTCTATCCGTTAATCTGCATACTTTTCTTTCGTTGTGTCTATATAAGAACTGATCGCCTCTTAAATTGAATTGCTTTTGTCTATATAAGAACTGATCCCATCTTGAATTTGTGAAATTTACTAATTCGACAGTTGAAAGCGCGACAAATCAACTAATGCATTATACAATTTGGTATAACGCGCAGAGTAAGAGTATATGCGGCATGCCGAATATTTAATACCCTTGTAGAGATTTGGCTTTTTGATATATATAAAATAGTGCGATATTGATAAGATTTGGGTCATAGGTAAGCATCAAAGTTGAACTAATAAATGCCGAGTTGAGTCAAGATATCTTGATACACAAACAAGTTTTCAATACAAGAACAAGAACCTACAGAGAGACGAACCTATTTAATGTTTCAAGATAGCTCGTATGGAAGACAGACGAACAGACGAATATGGCTATATCAAGTAGGTCTTCTTCTATGCGTTACACGTTTCATAACAAAATTAGAATTCCTTCTACAGGGTATACAAATTGGTCTTATGCCGCAAATAATAAGCTTCTATTTTATAGAGCGTTTAATCTCACAGTTTTTCCACCTTTATTTCTATCCCACAGCCGAACTTATCCTAATTTATACATTTTAATATTATGTCGTGTTAAAGCAAATATTAGAAGTTCCCCAACTTTTAATTGAACCTATCTCAGGCATATTAAGTAGGTTTCTCAGCTTGCGTTAGGTCATTTCAAGTCACACTCTTTCTCCCTTTCTTGATCTTTCGGTTTAACTAAAGCTGAGGAGATTTAAATACAAAACTGGAAGAAGGCAGCTTTAACTCTATAGATGTATTTTATCAACAACAAATCCCAACTCCAGCATATTAAATAGGTTCTTCGGCTTCACTTGGGCTGTTCCCTGTCTAGTTTACAGCTGAACGCGGCTAGAAGCATATAGAAAGCAGCTTAATCTTCTGAGAACTCTGCCCAGCGCACAAGAAAGCCCATTCCAAGCACCTTTAATAAATCTGCGAAGTCTTTTGCACTCTTCCCATATATCTATCTCCCACCAACTCGCAGCTGAGCTCCTCTTAAGTTGCGAAATTTGGCATTAAGACAGCTCTCCGCCTGCTTCTCCCAAGCTCCAATCTCAAAGCTGATCCCATCTCAAGCAGCTTAAATAAGTTCCTTAGCCTCTGGCTGGGTCATATCCAAGTCTTTCGCTTGCCCAACGAAGCGCACACCTTATAATAATAAACTCGCGATCATTATCCAAATGGCCGACAAAAAGCATTATCATGCTCATGAAGAGCCGACTTCAGAAATTGCATAATAATTCTTTTTTATTTGTCTACTCGCATTTGTTGCTTGCGAAATAAAATATTATTATTATTTTTTATTATTATTATGGATGTTTTTCTCTAGCCACATTTGGACAACTTCACGAGCTCTCTTGGGCTCTCTATTTCTGGCGGTCGTCAGTTTTTATGCTTGAAAAATTGGGACAGCGATTTGCACGCTCGCGAGTGGAAAACAGAAAAAACGAGTGAGAACTTTGTGAGCCAACTGCACACGACTGCGCAATACTCTGTACGCAAAGTAATTGCCAATTGTATTAGTTGGCGGCAGTCGGCTTTGATTGGGAGTTCAGTCTAAGACTGTTAACTGTTAAAGCAGTGACTCTCAAACTGTGACTTTGGGGTCCTATTACTGCTTATAGTGTGTGTAGAGGGTATGGAGTGTATGATCTTAGCTATTTCATCTGTAAAACTGAGCCTCTAGTGGGCGTGGCCACAAAATTTCAACAGTTTTCTCAGCTTTCCAGTCTCCAACAAAACCAATATGCTCTCTTTGATTTGCGTAGGGTATGAAAACTGAAATAACAGCCAAAACAAAACATGAAAAGCGCGGCGCGCACAATTTTAAATATGTTTTTTTTTATTTTGATTCTAACGGAAGTCGTTGCTAATGCTTGTGACTTGTTGTTGTTGTTGTTGTTATTATTGTTGTTGTTGTTATTATTGTTGTTGTTGCAACTCTTAGCCAGCTTTTGGGCACTGGCAACTGGCGACTGGCAACTGGCGCTGGCTGCTGGCGCTGATGACCCATGCTAATTGGCTAATTGCGTTTAATTGCCTTTTAACACATATTTTTAAGTCTGTCTGTATGTGTGTTTGTGTTTGTGTGTGTGTCTCCTGGTCTCTTGAATAATTTTTTGAAATTAAATATTTATTTAATGCGTCCAGGCGGCGGCTCATTAGCGCCAAGTGGGCCTCACACTGCGCACGTTGGCGTATTTGGCCAAAAGGCAGCTGAGATTCTGAGTGGGCTTTCGGCAGGAGCGGGGGCGAGGGCGTCGAGTCCAACTCCTAAAACATAATGGATTTTAAAGCTGCTATCAAATGGCCAAAAGATCAAAGCTCGCGCCCAAGTTAAAGAATTTCGTTCAGCCAGAACAGGTCGTAAAAACATTGTAGAGACGATAAATAATCTATTGTTGATATCGTTATAGTTAAGTCTCAGGCAAGAGATTTAGGTACTTCGAAAGAAAACAAGTGACTGACTAACTGACTGACTAACCAACTAACAGACTTATGGTAATCAATACACAGTCTAAACTAAGTATTTTACAGAAGTTTATATAAATGTATGCTTATGTACGTATGTATGTATGTATGTCCGAATGTATATATGTACACATGCATGCAGGAAACGCAGTATCAAGTTAATTTCCTTCTGGGCTGTACATTTAAAATTAACGTCTTTTTATGTAATGCCCTATTATGCGATTCTCATGAATTCAAGTAAGCCCGGCAAGTTTTCATGCATTTATTAAAAGTGTCGTGTGCTGTGTTCGTGATCTAATCTACTGTACTATGTACTATGTACTATGTACTATGTACTATGTACTATGTACTATGTACTATGTACTATGTACTATGTACTATGTACTATGTACTATGTACTATGTACTATGTACTATGTACTATGTACTATGTACTATGTACTATGTACTATGTACTATGTACTATGTACTATATGTACGTACTAATACTATGTACTATGTACTATGTACTATGTACTATGTACTATGTACTATGTACTATGTACTATGTACTATGTACTATGTACTATGTACTATGTACTATGTACTATGTACTATGTACTATGTACTATGTACTATGTACTATGTACTATGTACTATGTACTATGTACTATGTACTATGTACTATGTACTATGTACTATGTACTATGTACTATGTACTATGTACTATGTACTATGTACTATGTACTATGTACTATGTACTATGTACTATGTACTATGTACTATGTACTATGTACTATGTACTATGTACTATGTACTATGTACTATGTACTATGTACTATGTACTATGTACTATATGTACTATGTACTATGTACTATGTACTATGTACTATGTACTATGTACTATGTACTATGTACTATGTACTATGTACTATGTACTATGTACTATGTACTATGTACTATGTACTATGTACTATGTACTATGTACTATGTACTATGTACTATGTACTATGTACTATGTACTATGTACTATGTACTATGTACTATGTACTATGTACTGTGTGCTGCTTTAGTGCTTTATCTTGCAGTATAGCCTGTGTTTAGCCTTTTGGCATTCCATAAGCTAGTCTTATAATTGGTTTCTCACATCTAGATCTAACAACCATTACTCATGGCTTATATCGTATGCGACTAACGGAAGTTACCCAACTAATTGTTGACACTCCTTAAAAGCCAAAAGTACCTATTTGCCAATCTCGAAAATTCCAATTACTACAACACCCATGAAAGAAGTGCAAAAAAAAACTAATTAAAATATGTGCATGGCGCACAGGCAGCTTGTAAACAAAACTGTAACCAAAGTCAGCTGATTTATGGGCCACTAAGAGGATGCAGATGCAGATACAGATACAGATACAGTGGCTGCGACAAAAAAGCAACAACAACAACAACAACGAGGTGAGTGTCTAAATTTAAAGAGCTCCTTACTCTATTACCCTGCAAGCGTTGAGCCCTCGGCCCGTGCTGGTCCGTGTTGCCCACAGTAATTTATGTCGCAGCCAAAAAAACAACATAAATTGCCAGCAAGTGCCGCCGAGTGTGGCACATGCGGCACAAATGGGTGGCAACAGCCGCCAAACGAATTGAGCTATAAATGTAACTGCGAAACGAGAGTGTTGCGATGGCTGGCGAAATGCGATACCGCATGATTAATTTGATGGGACCCTGTAGTGGCCCGCCGGGCACATTGCAGCCAGTTAGTTCTCTGGTGGCAAACAACAATGCCAGGCTTATTAGTTTGTCCATCACATAGATGCGGGCACCGTGCAACACGTTGCATGTCAATGGCCATAATTAAGCATGCGAAAACGGAGCAGTTTTCTGAAACGAAAACAATGCGGCCACCGACTGCAACAGCAGCCCCTCGCCGCGCAGTCCCCCTCGTACTCGCATGTTGGCCATTTTCATTAATGGCCACACAGCAAATATGCGTACCCCTTGGCACAACCACCGCCGCCGCCGCCCCTCACCTGGCTTGCCCTGCCATTTGCCATTGTCTTGCAGCGCGTTGCACTTTTTGTCTGTTGCATTGTTTGTAGCCGTGTTTTGATTTCAGCATCAGCCACAGTTGTCAGCGCTGCCTTCGCCTCAGATTCAAATACACACTCGACAAAAAAAATAGGCAGAGAGAGAGAGAGAGGCAGAGAGAGAGGGAGGGGGAGAGTGGGAGAGAATAAAGCCAGCCCCCTCCTGGGGCTGTCATTATTTCAACGTTTTTCTCTGGCATTGTTTTGTTTTCCAGTTATTTGTACCCTGTAGCCGAAAAGGCCAAAAGGGGGGCGTAATGCATGAAAGCGCCGGAAGAGGGCAGATCCTACAAAGATTTATGGCATTATATTTCCCCGATCCGCTTTAAAGGTCGTATTACTGCAAAGCAGAGAATTGACAAGTGAAAAATGCTTTATTTGCATATATACTAAACAGATTCTTTGAATCTTTTGGTTATATAGCTAAAGAAGTAGATGGAGATTGTGCGCGAAGCGGACTTTCTTCTAGATAAGATAAAGTTTTTATGCGAATTCTAATGAACCCTTGAAAAATTTAATTTATTTCATTAAAAGTGTTTTATAATATGAATGAAATACGAATACAATATTTCTTCTTTACATTATTTGAGAAAAGTCCTTTTTCTTGTTTAATCTACAATTTTAAGACTAAACAATTGCATAATATGTTCTAGATATCTACATGGGGAATCGGTTTACTGTCTCAGTTCAAATTGAAAGTTTTAGAAGCTTAGAATAGTTGTTATTAGATACATTTTAAGGTATTCTACACACAAAGGTATTCTGCCTTATTCTTGGTATAGTCAGAAGGGAGTCCAATCGGGGACATAAAGGACACCCGAGTATTTTTTATAAGCGAGGCTCCTCTATATATACTTTTCATCGCTCTCCATGGCCTATGGGGCTTTACATATTCGTCTTTCCTTCCATATTCCCTTTACTTTCTCCACAATTGTCTAGAGGGTATCTTATAGTCAGTCACTGGCCCCAGTCACATACCTTGCAGCACTTTGTTTGCTTTTGTTTTGTTTCGCTTGCGGAAAGGACTGCTGCAGCGACAAAGTCGACGTTGCCGAGGTCTCGGTCTCTTCGGCCCGTTCCTCTTCGACCCGCGCGTTGCTCTACAATCGGAACGTTTCGTCGCTTTTGGCCGCTTGGGGCGCTTTTCGCGTTGCATTCAAATTTGGAGGAGGGCCACCCACCGCCAGATAGCGCAGTGCAGCGACGTTTTCGTGACCTTTTTTGAGCAACACATTTGACCTTATTACGAGCATTTCAATTTGTTGGCTTTTATTGTACCAAGCTATACACTAAAGCCATGAAATTAGTTTTGAGCATTTGCCATAAAAGTGTAATGGCAAATTGTTTGAGATTCAGATTTGGATTTTTGTATCTGCTATACGCTCTTGGCGTGCAGATATTTTCTGATGATTGCTTTGACCTAGGAAATGCTTTGTTTTTCATTGTTATTGTTATTGTATTTTGTTTGTTTGTCTCAGCATAAACAAACGCGAGAGAAGCGCTTCAAGCGAATGCCAATTGCACATTAATGAGTAATTGAAATTATGATAAAAAACCTTCAGTTGGCGCCGCCAAGGTGTGGCTTATTGGAAAGTGCTATAAGACTGCAGTATTAGTGGTAAAAATATTCAAATTGACTGAGATAAGCCAAGGTTATGGTCATTAATATTTGAGCAATTTTTATAGATTTTTAACCGCTCTAAAAAGTACAGAATTAAGTCTTAATTGAATGAGACGAGGGTTTTTGCATTAAATTCGTGTGAATTGTTAAAATGCCGCTGTAAATGTTAATGTAATGTTAACTGATGCTGCTACAGTTTTAAATGTCCTGTGCCGCTACGTTCTTGATATCTCTCATTACCTGTTAATGTTAATGTAATGTTAATCGATGCTGCTACAGTTTTAAATGTCCTGTGCCGCAACGCCTTTGTTATTTCTCATTACCTGTTAATGTTAATGTAATGTTAATCGATGCTGCTATAGTTTTAAATGTCCTGTGCCGCAACGCCTTTGTTATCTCTCTTTTACTCACTCTTTTCCACCTCTGCTCGATTGATCAACAGCGTTGGCTTCAACAAGTGCACACGCTCTACTCTCCCACTCTCTCTTTCTCGCTCTCTCTTTCCTTCTCACACACACACACGCTCTGCTCTCATTGCATTTGCCTAGCAGAGTTCATCAAGTGTAAAACAAAACAAGTAAAAACTAGAAAAAAGCTCAACAGAGCAGCAAATTTCAAAAGGCGGAATTGCGCCGATAACAGCGGCAAAAACAACAACAACAAGCTAGACCAAATTAAAGTAAAGCAGCCCGCAGTGAACGCGTTTCGCTGCGTTTGCTGCGTTCCTCTTCAGCGGCCACCCTCAGCGTCAGCGACAGCGGCAGCGTTGACGTTGGCGTTGCGCATGCGTACCTGTTGCTCTGCTGCTGCGCTGCCGCGCTGCCGACGCGTATGACTCAATGGAACAGCGCAGCCTGTCAACTCTTCTTTTTACATTTGGTTTTTTTTTCTACTTTTTTTGGTGGGGCGATGTTGTTGTCGTGCAACATGTTGGCGGAAATAATAAATTCTAGCTCGACAACAGCAGCAGCAACAACAACGGTAGTTAAAAGCTGCGCTGCTTTCGTTGTCGTTGTTGTTGTTGTTGTTGTTGGGCAGCATGACGTACTGCATTGGTATTAGACATGACGGCATTCAAGAAGAAATCAAAAGGATTGCTGATATCGTCATGAATCCCCCCCACCAACAAGTGGCCCTCCCCTTAGCTACATTTTGGTTGCATTTCTTTTGGTGAAAATATTGCTCATGTAACTGAAAAAAGAGAAAAAGCTTTTAATACTCATATGTTATCTAGAGATCCGCTTCGATCCGTTTGCTGAGGATTGTCTCAAGCGTAACAACTAAATTAACAGCGTTTAAGTTAAAACGCATTTAAACAAGAAGCCGCAGCGGAAGACACACACACTCACACAGGGCAAGTGCTTAACAATGATATGGTGGGAAATTTTCATTTGTATTTTTTCTCTTTTTTTTTTTTTTTTTTTTTGGGTTTGTGAATCATAGGGGTGACTTCTCGACAAAGCGTGTGAAAAATAGTTAAACAGGGAGAAGCAGAAAGGAGAAAAACAACCAATGCGCAATTTAAGTTTAATGCGCAACATAAAAAAGTTAGGAACTCAACGAACCAAATACCGAAGACAAATGCGGAATATGTTAATGGGTGGAGGTTCTTTGATAGAGAAAGAAAGAAAAAAGATTGAAATTCTATTTTGAGAGAGATTTGCGTGTGGTTCAGTTAAAATTTGATTTAAGTGAAAGATAAAATGGTCTATCATTTATGAAATATATTAGGCTGCTTAGTCAGTAAGAAAAATATATAAATATATGTATATTATATTTTTATAACCTGGTCCTTTGCCCATATCAAATTTTGCCCTTAAATTCTTAGATATAACTTTTTCACTCAATTTCTGCCCGTGGAAAATTGAATTCTGCCCGTATTATCTTGAACTGCACTTCTATTTGTAAAAAACGAATCGCAAAAGTCTGAAACACGCTTTAAATAAATCTTAACAAAGATGGTTAGCAAAAAAGTTGCATACACGTCTCAAATTAATTTTCAAAAAGATTCTTCAAAATGAATTTGAATCCGAAGCAGCACCCATTAAATTGTTCCCCCCAATTTCCACCAAGGAATAATTTTCTTAAAAAGGGTGAAACACAAATAAATTTGATCGGAAGGTACACAAAAAAGTTTTATACAAACGTTTTCCGCGATTTTTCCACACTTGCTTGTGGAATTCCCAAAAGCCGCAGAAATTCAACTTTTGGAGTTGTTTAGTAATTGATTTAATAATTTAATAATTTTCTCAAAATCAAGAACAGTAATTTATTGTAGGAACTTTAAGGAATTTAAACGTAAAACATCTATTTTTCTCAGTTTTAAATTCTATAGCAATACTGCGATATATAGATGCACAGTTTCCTATACAAAAAGTAGTTCATTTCAATTATAGGGCATATATTTTTCCGAGTGTAGGCCATGCAATCATTCTTTCAATTTGATTTCAAAGTGTCTATTTTAGCCTGCAATCATTCTTTCAATTTCGTTTCAATCTTTCTGTTATGTGTTCTCTGTGGCAATTGATATTGCCATGCCAGCCATACTTATGTTAATTATGCCCACTTCAGCAGCTGGAATTGTGGTCTCATCTGGCACGCCGTGCCGAGCTAGGAGGCAGCCCACCTGACGTAGCCCAAAGCAATTTCATGGCTCTTGGGCAACGCACTTGAAGCCACTTTGGATCGGTGGCAAGTTAAAAACGCTTTCAATGGCAAACTAACTAATTGTTTGGCCATGGCTGGAAGTCGCATTACAGACTGCTTTAACTGGCATTTAAATGATGGCCTAAACGCAAATACTGGCAGCGCGGCTGGCCAAATGCGGACTGCAGCCCGTTGGCCAAAACAAACACACAAACTGTATCAATGTGTCAATCAAAGGCTGACACACTCGACAGATTGTCTGCGTCTGCGACTGTCGTTGCCATGGAAATGGCTTAATTGGCCAACAAGGCTGCCGCTGGAGAAATGACCAAATATTATGGCCAAATAGTTTCCGGTATGGCAAATGGCTAATGAGCTGGCGACGACAATTTCACACAGCCAAAGCCCAAATAGCACAACGGGCTGCACCCAATGCGCCGCTCAAGGCCGGGTGTTATCTATAAGGTAGATATTGCCAGTCAGTTAGTCGCTTTCTTTGGCTTTTAAACGCATTCTTTGGCTCGACGAAACGAACAGGCAAAACAAACAGCAACAAATTGTTGTTGAAAGCTAACAAAAACAAAACCAAAATAAAATAAATTGCTCAAAACTGAACTTGACATGCATTCAAATATTTTATGGAAAGAAATGGAAAATTTAAGCTTTTGCTATTATTAATGGGTTTTTACAAACTGAAGTTCTCTAGTTTTCAAATACGTCTAAAAATTAAATTGCCTTAAAATATAGTTTATTAATTTTATTCAAAAATGATTTATTTTCTTAAAAAAAAAAAACAGGAATTCCATAAATTGGAAATATTTAAAAATAGGATTCATATCTGAATTGTAATTTGTATTTTCTAAATTATTGAAAAATTTTAATAGATCAAGAGTTGAGCCAGCTATGGAGAAAGTAAGGGTTTTGTGATATGGTAAAACGATTTGAAATAAATTCAAGAAAATTGCGCAGCAAATCAATTTTTTAAAATGTTTGCATAAATGTTTGACGTGTAATAAAAGTTGGTAAATTTTCAAATTTAAACAAATATAAAAGATTGAGAAAAAAAAAAACACAACAAGAAAATATTTCATTGAGGCAATATTTAAAATCAAAAAGATTTTCATCTACAATAATTTGTAAAACTGAAAAAATAAAAATAATTATATCTTATATAAAAGTTGAGGCAGATTTGAAGAAGGTTAAGGTTTTATCTTATATAAATTCTATTCGATGGTTTCTGGGAATTTTTTTATATATTTTTTAAATTCAGTTAAAAAATGTAGACAATTTGTGCATGAAGTAAATATTTAGTGATAAAAGATGATTTTTAAATATTATTCAAAATTTATAAATGTTGCTAATAAAGTTACAAAAATGTAGACAATTTTTGCATAAACATTGAAACGACAAGTGATAAAAGAAAGAAGCTAAAACCTGATGAAAAGTAAAGAAATTATAAAAGAAGCAAGAGAAAAAGAATAACACATTATTATGGAAGATATTTTGATGCAACATTCATGGTTAAAAGGCTTTTCCTATAAAAATTCTACTTGTTAATTTATGGAATATATTTATAAATGTTGTTTTGTTAAACAAATAAGTTCGCTTTCTAAGACGCCTTTTCCCTGCGATAGCTGCCTGATAAAATGCTGCAATTTGAATGCTTTCAACATTTTTAACATTTGCTGCGTGCCACCAAAAGCGGCAGCTGCGCCCGGTTTCATCGAGATAACAAACGACAGAGAGAGAGAGAGAGAGAGAGAGAGAGAGAGAGAGAGAGAGAGAGAGAGAGACAGAGAGAGATTGGTTCGCATCGAGTCGGGCGAGGTATTGGAATGATTTAAACAATTAAAGTGCGGCATTTGTTTGTTTGGGTTTTTAATTAGCTCTAGCCGAGACACGCACCATTGCGGCCGGTGTCTTGGCTGCGGCGCCGCGTTCGTTTTGGCATGCGGCATTTTGGCGGGGCACAACCGTTGCACAAATTGCCTTGACAGTTGCATAGTTGCAGCAAATGTTGCAATTCTCGGGCCTCTTATTCAATGAAAACTAAATTGTTTTTGATATGTTTTTAGCCCCTCTCAGGCTCCCTCCCGCTCCCGCTGTTCAGTTTATTTCATTCAGTGCATTTGCAACTTATGAATAAAACATCAAGAGGGCGCGCGCGATTTAACCCATTTCCATCTATCTCGAGTTTTCCTGCCATTTTCCTATGCCTCTCGACAGCCCCATAGCCATATAGATATAGACATAAAGCTATTTTTCTTCATTTTCTTCTTTTTTTTTGCCAACTCTGGACTATAAATAAATATACAACACTTGCCGCAGCTGAGGAAATTCTCGGCTGGCTTCGATAAATTTATGTGGGACCTGTCCGATTTTCAGCTCAGTTTTCCCGCTGCAACAAGCTGCCCTGCAGCCGGCGGGCAGAATGCGCAAAAATCAACAGTCACATTTATTTCACTTGCGTCTTTTAACCTGAGGCCCACAACTGCCACGCCCCCTGCCGTGCCGATTGACGAGCCAAAATGCAAGTGGGCCCAAAGTACCATAACTCACAGCCCCAGCTCCCAGATATATACAGACATACATATACGCATATATATAGAGCCATAATGATGTTGGGATTTGATGTGTGCTCTTAACGAAGTGCCAGGCGTCGTTCTTTTCTATTTCTTTCATAATTCCAAAGTGAATTCTCGTGCAATTTAGAAAGAAGCAGCGGCAATTGCGTGAATAGATCCAAGCACAACAAATATTGGTTTAATTTTGAAAAGTTGTTGAAAGATTTCTAGCATTTCCTATATAATTGAAATCTTGGCAAGTGACATACTCTACGCTATGTATTTTAAGTTCCTTAATAAGAATAATTAGTTGAAAAACTAAGTTGAGACAAAGATAAGCAAAAGTTAATTTATTAAAATTGAAAAGAGTGAAGAAGTATTCTCCTCTTTTATTCAATTGAAGTCGTAAAAGTATAACATGTTTTTAAGTCACACCCTCCTATGCGATTCTCATGAATTCAAATAAGCCTTTGCGGGTTTTCTTTATTTGATCTTAAGTAAGAATAAGTAGAGGCAGGTGCGTGAATAGATCCAAGCACAACATTTCCTATATAATTGAAATCTTGGCAAATGGCAAATTCTCTGCGTATTTTAAGTTCCCCAATATAAATAATTAGTTAAAAAACTAGGTTAAGATTAACATAAATAGATTTCAATGAATTTAAATTGACTGAAGATGAATAAAGGCTAATTGGGCTGAGTTCTCCTCGTTTGAAGCAAATAAGACTTTGATATGCAAGTAGAAAATATTTTTAAGCAACGCCTTCCTATTCGATTCTCATATATTCAAGTAAGCCTTTAAAAGGTTTTCATGAATTGTTCTGAAGTGTTAGATTAACAGGTGGGTTTGACAGTCTAAAAAACCATCTCTGTTCCTACTGACAATTTAACAATTTAATTTAACTTTGAGCCTTCTTTTCCCGCTCTATCTTTCTCTTCTCTATCCATCTCTCCTTTTCTCTCTCTCCTACTCTGTCTTTCTTACTCCTTTATTTTTCTCCTTCCCCCATTCTCTCTGTCTATTTCTCTCATCTTATTTATCTTTCTTTCTCCTGAGCTTACCTTAACTAACTAGTACTCTACTCTTCTTTTTCAGTCATATGGATATATTAAAATTTGTCTGCATTCTACTAATAGAAGACAGCAAAATAATCGTGAGTATCTGGATTTCAGGTAAGTACATATTCCCATATATATATTTATATTTTAATAAGAATATGTGTTACGGCAAATAAGAACCGTGCAAAAGTTCTAGGAGATATCGTATTTTCTTGAAAACCTATATATAAACTCTACATAAATATCTCAAATATACAAAATATTGAAGAATTTGCTAGAAACATATTTACATACCCAAATATACAAAAAGGTTGAAGAATTTAAAAACATTTTTGCCCAATTTTATGTGATACTTCCCCGAATTCTAAGGTAAATTTTACTGTTCATTTCAGCTTGCTTCACAAATTATTTATAATCTTTTCGAATGAAGAATACAATTTAACATAAAATTTATAAACGTTCGCAAAATCAGAACAGAACGTATTTTCCAAAGGTGTTTCCAATTTGCAAAAAACAAATTAAATGCTTAAAAATAGAAAAATTAGTGTGTCAAAACAAGAACTTAGGATGCGAGGCGTTCAACAAAAAAACGATTCTTATTTTCACTTAAATTTCGCTTTTGCTCACAAGTTTGAAATGAAGTTGATTTTCTGAGTATAAACAAATGCGAATTGATGAATAAATGCCATATTCTAGCTTTGAAAATGTTTAGACATCTTTCAGGTAAACTCACGTGAACATTCAAAGATTGTAAAAGCCTTCAATTCTTGACCTTTCACAGCTTGATTTTCTATAAGGCCCATTAGCCTGTCTCTTCCCACTGTTTTCTTGGCCATGAAGGCAGCTGCATGAAGGCCTAATCGGCTGAGTTTTCCTCACACAAATCAAATTCTTCCATAATTGAGGCCAATTTTAGTTGCTGTTTATAGACTTGAGCAGGTCGCTGGTCGGGTGGAGGGGAGGCTGGAGGGGGCTTTAGCTGCCAAAAGTCTGGCTGATTAGGCCAAGCTATTGCCAGGGTAATTAGCCTTAGAATGTTGTTGTTGTTTATTTTGGTATTTATTTATGTTAACGCCTTTTCCAATCATTAAGACTCGCTCGCGAATGCGTGCAAGGCAAAGGTCAAACATAATTTGAATGAGGCGTGTTTTAGGGGGTAGGGGGGGCAAAAGAGGGGTGGGGTGTTGATTATGTAAATTAAGCGGAAAAAACAAAACAACAGAAAGGCCGCACAATTACTTGTGGCAGATACTTGCTGGCAACAATTTGAGGGGCATTTGTTGTCTCTCTCTTTCTTTCTCACTCTCTCTCTCTATCTCTCTCCCTCTCCCTCTCTTTCCCTCTTTGCTGCTGCCTGCAATGCGATATGTTAGCCAAAGTTTCTGCCAGTGGCAACTGCCTCATTACGAAATGTCGCCAAGATTTGCGGCTTTAATAGACGCCGTTAAAAACGTAATGGGTAAAAGCAGCAGCTACAACAACAGCAACAACAACAACAGCAACAACAACAATTGCAAGTTGATTTTGTGTTTTTTGTTTTCCTTTATGATTGTCACTCGATACGTTTTGTTTTTGTTGCTTTTGCTGGCCTCTTGGCCACACTTCAATGGCGCTGCGGTGCATAATTTGAATTTTTCTAACGCAGCTGCTGCCGCTCGACGCTTTCGCTGCTGCAACACCTCCCCTTCCCCTCTACCCCCTCCCCCTTCTGCCCCATGCCACGGTTAGCTTCTACTCTAGCTCTGGCTGTGTAGGAGTTGTTTGGCCGCCTCGGCATGCCCAAGAGTTCATTGCATTTGCTTGATTTTCACTTTCAATTGGCAAAACCGCAAAAGTCGTTGCAACATCGCTGCGTTTGTGGCAGCTGCTGTCACAACAGGCGACGCATCGCTGCCCCCCCCTCCTCCACGCTACACACACCCCTCCCCCTATTCGCGCATTTGACCAACAAGTTGAGATGCGTGCGCGCGTCCAAGCTGGCGCCATCTAGCGTTCAGATTGAACCCCGTTCGGTCTTATAATCGGCTGTGCGTTAAGGCCTAAAGATTGTCATATCAAATGTCTTTATTTTGCGCGTTTCAGACCATGACCAAAATAGGTATTACGCCATATATGGCCATTTTTTGCATACATACTATAACTAGCATTATTTTTTCTCCAGCATTTTTTTTATTTTGCCTTTCTTGACATTTAGGCTAATTGACGTAATTTGTTGTAGGCCCAAACGCTAAACGGTTTGTCAGCTGCGAGCTGACATTAGGCCATTTGGCATGTGGAACAAGTGGAACACGCGACAGATAATAATGCCCAAAAAAGAAGCCATATTATAACGACTGGGAATAAGAACAGGTAACAATGTCGAAATCTTTGGGCATGATAAACAAATTATTCACTTATTCTTAATGATACTCTTTATCAAAGGCAGCTCTCGTTTAATTATAAGCGTTTCCCATATTAGACTCTCAATGCGAAGATTTGCTCTGGTTAGCTCTTTCGATGACACACATTTGGTAAGATTCTTCTGATAGATAGAAAGAATCCTTTGCTTTTATCAAACTATAATAGACATATTTAATTTTCTTGTGATCTTAAGAAGGGCTAAACAGAATTTAGCGAAAATCGAAGACCTATTTTCAAGCTCCTGTTGCCTGTTAAACGTTTACGAATGCGAAACAAAATGGAATTACATTAAAGTGAGTATGCCTTTCGTTAAACGTTCACGAATGCGAATCAAAGGGGAATTACAAAAATGTCTGTTATGCGTTAACGAATGCGAAAGAACGCAGAGCTACAAAAAACGAAAAGCTCACACGTGCCTGTTAAACGTTTACGAATACGAAACAAAGTAAAATCACAAAATTGAATGGCTCTCACGCGAGAGATAATCTTTTTTTTTTTTTATCACTTGCCAAGTTCTTGAGCACCCGCTGAGTGTTTCTTTTTAGCATTCATAACCAACCCCTTCACGCCATAAAACAAGCTCTATTGACACTGTGTGCCCCATTTATGCAGCTCTCACATTGATCAAACAGCTCTCTAAGCAAGACACCCCCCTCCTTTCGCACACACACACACACACGCATAAAACGCGTCATCCATAAAAAGTTCGCACATAAATAATGTTGACCTTAAAAAAAAAAAAGCAAAAGAAAAAGGTTGTCATATCACGGCCACCGTGACGGAGCTGCAGTCGAAGCTGGAAAAGCTGCCACTTCTCCACATGCGCCTCCTGCTGCCAAGCGTGGGCAAGACACCAGACGCAAGACGCGGCGCCGGCGGATAGGCTGTCAAGGCTGAAAGGCGGACGGACGGACGGACGGACAAATGGACAGAGCGACAAAACAACAAGGTGACATAAATATCCAGTTGCTCCGAAAAGGAAACTCAACTTTTTGCCAAGGCAGCAGAGCAAAGTGCTTGAAATGTGAATGAACGACTGGAAGTTACCCTGTAATCAACTCTAGCTGTATATACACTGTATCTCCGAAAAGGAAACTCAACTTTTTGCCAAGGCAGCAGAGCAAAGTGCTTGAAATGCGAATGAACGACTGGCAGATACCCTGTAATCAACTCTACAGATATATATTCTGTTGTTCCGAAAAGGAAACTCAACTTTTTGCCAAGGCAGCAGAGCAAAGTGCTTGAAATGCGAATGAACGACTGGCAGTTACCCTGTAATCAACTCTCTAAATATATGTTCTGTTGCTCTGAAAAGGAAACCCAACTTTTTGCCAAGGCAGCAAAGCAAAGAGCTTGAACGACTTGCAGTTACCCTGCACGCAACCCCACCTTGCATTAAATATTCACATACACATACAAATTAACACATATATAAAAAATTGCTCGGGTTGCGGCTTAATGACTTGTAGATAGCTCGCCTCCATAACAGACATTCATAATACAGATATATGTATATATCTATCGACCTATCCATAATAATCTACATTAGGAAACCTATAAATATGTCCACAAGTAATAATTGTCATTTCATCAATACAGTTTACATTTAAGAAGATATTTTTTAATTTCACTAACTAAAGACAAGTTTTTAAACAACATAACATATTTTAAAACTGCATTGTGGAATTTTTATAGATCGCAAAAAAGTTCCATAAAAATCGTTTGCAATAATCATTAATTTTTTATGTATTTTCATCAAGAATGGTTCCAAAATTAATTTTTTATAATTTAAATCTTTTCCCCATTAACGAGCGACCACTTATGTGGCAGAGATTAAGTTAAAGCCATATTAAATTGATATATTTAAAAAATTAAATATATATTTTACGCAGTTGTTTTCTATGCCTGTTACATGCATGCGCATCAATCTCATAATGCCCGCTATACGCAATTTGTACAGGGTATAAAACAAAGCGTGATATGTGCTGCAGCAGCCGCAGGCATTGAAAAAGCGGGGAAAGAGAGAGTAAAAGAATAGGATACAATAAAAAAAAAGCTCACCTGCAATGACCAAGTGAGGGCAAGATTCAGATTCCGCTGGAGTTGTTGTTGTTGTTGCAGTTGTTGTTGTTGTTGTTGCTGATTAGCCGGCGCTGCATTGAAATATGTCAAGTTGTTGTTGTTGTTGCTCGTCGTGTGACGTCGCGCGGGCAGCGCTGGCGGCGGCGTCAAGCAGAGCGACTCTTGTTGCTGCTCCTGTTCCGTTGCTGCTGCTGCTGCTTTGGCCTCAATTTGCGGCGACTTCTTGGGCAATGCCAAAGCGATGCTCCCATTCCCATTCCCATTGCTGTTGTTGTTGTTGTTCAGCGAAAGCGAACGCGCAAAAGAACTTTTGAAATAGCGACACGGCATCTGGAAATCAAAGTCCGGCGGCGAGGCAGGCGAAGACGTCGGCGTCGACGCATCCGCAGCGGCCGCTGGAAAGGCTTGCATTGTATTTTGCATGTTTTTGTGCGCGAACCGGAATTTACAATTTGATTTTCGTTAGAAATTTGTATTATTTTTCTTTATTTATTTTGTTACGTTTTGGTTAGTGCAGCTTTAGTTTGGCATTGTTGTTGTTGTTGTTGTTGTTGTTGTTATTGTTTTTGCTAATTTGCTTTGATTTCTCGTTTAGTGCATTTTTTCACGCACTCTGGCAAGACTCACACACACACGCACACAAACACAAATATAAACGCGCGCGCACACACACACACATATATACACTCACATTCACTCGTATTGGTTTTTGACAGCTGGTATGTTTTGCCAATTTCACACGCCTTCAATTTCAATTTTTCAATTATTTATTTGGCTGGCACTTTTTAATCAAAATCAATTTCCATGAAAAATACAAAAGCGCGCGCACAACAAAAATCGGACACGGACGCGCAAATACGTCGCACGCGATCGGCTTTTTGTGAACGAATGAGCAGCAAGATAAACAAGCAAAGAGCAGAGCAATGCAACTCAGCGGGCTACACAGCTGTCTGTTAAGTTAACATTAGTCTGTTATTAACTGTCGCTCGGCTGTGTTCTGTGGATTAGCTGTAGATTCGCTTGTCCAAAACGTGCTGTTCATGTTATTCTTTACAAATATTATATTATATTATTGTTAATTCGTTTCATTAATTTTAATCAGCATCGAAATACACATCCGTTAAGCACATTAGAAGACTTCGCGCTGAGCTTCAAAGAGCGGTTGCACATGAAATGCTCACACTCTGTCATGTTAAAGTGCTGTAATGTTATACTCAGATGATCTGTTAGCGATAACAGAGAGTAATTTCAGGTATGCTACATAAAATTGTTGAATGTTATCGAGCTAAGCCCAAGAGTATGCAACTAGACTATAAACACGCAAAGACTAGAAATTAAAATATTTAAATTTTACGTTATTTCAACACAAACCATAAACCATAAATCGAAGTAAAGCCCCAGCACTTTTGTTGTAGCTTCTTCTTCGAACGGTTGCATTCAGTCGATAAGCTGTTAAATGAAGTTAACAAAATGTTAAAGTGTCATTTCTTGAAAAGATGACAATTTTTGTGAAAAATATTCTAAACTTGGCTACAAATTACAAACAAATCAACATCGCTGGCAAATGTGGACTTTAATGGGTAAGGGCATTACCAGCGCTTTATCAAATATTCAAAACTAATCCCACTGCCCCGGTTGCCAGTGCGCAAACATAATCCCCGCACAAATCCTGCCGACTTAATGCCACATCTAGATAGGCGGACAGGCGGACAGCTTGCCAATCAAATTGATTGTGCGCTGTTGACTATTTGTTTTACTATTTGACGACTCAAGCAAAGAACTTTACTGAATTCCAATGCCAGTTGAAACTTTTACGCAACGTGCTTTTTGTTGGGGGAGGGGAAAGGGTCTATTAAGGGAAGGGCTAGCGGCTAGCTCCCATCCTGTTGCAACTTGAGCTGGCACTAAAAACTCATTAGGCGATGGGCAATCTCCAAAAATAGCATGATCGAGCGCCAAAATTACTCATCCATCTGAACAGCGCCAAATGTCGGCTACACACACAGAAATCCCATCAAAATCTCATTTGCGTTTCTATTTTTATTGTGTGCCCACTGTGGCCCCGTGCGCATGCCTTGTCGTTTCTCAATTACATAAGCCTTATATAACGCGCCAACGGTGCGACCGAGATGACTGCTGTGTGCCGCGCTCTCTCTCTGAGAAGTCGGCAGAGTTGATATTCAGTTTGTGTAGCGGCTCTCGCCCTCTCTCTCTTTCTGTTGTGGTTCGTCTCGCCCGCTGGTACATCTACATATGTTAGTTGTGTACCACTTGTGGCAACCGTGCTTGGCACACATTCAAAAATAACAACAACAAAAACAAAGCACTCTCCCGCACTCTTCGAAAGGCGACCACGTGACTGCAAGCAGCCCGGCGCAGCAGCAGCGCTGCTCTCGCCTGATCGTTGCGCTCATAATTTGATTTTCAATTTACAACTGTTTCGGTTTTGATTTGTTACAAGTGCTTATTGCTACGCAGTTGTTGTTGCTCTGGGAGCGAAACAGTTTCGTTTTAATTTTTTGCGCATTTGCTAATCACCATGTCTGCCGAGAGCAACACCAGCAGCAGCAACAGTGACGCTGAAAGAGAGCCTGAGAACATTATGGATTTATCAATTAGAGGTGAGTTTGCCTCCCCCAAGCACAAAACTCAACTCATTCAGCTGCTGCTGGCCAATTTCTTTCATTATCCCCCACACAAAACACGTGCGGCGCGCCGCCTGTGTGTGGGCCTGTGTGTGCTTTGTTTACATACCCACACACACACACACTCGCCTATTTCGTGATTTGGCTGCTGTGCGTGTGTGTGTGTGTTTGTGTGCGAGAGCGGGTGCTCTGTGTTTGTGTGTGCGTGTGAGTTAAGCCTCCAATCGCCAGACCATGTGACAAATTATTTGAGTTTGCCTTCTTTTTTTTATAACACGGCCAATTGCTTTTGTCGAGGCGAATTGAACAAATAACAGTAAACAAATAACGATATGGATGGTAAATTAAAATAGAATAACAGATACAAAGAGAGAGGCATAGAGTGAGCCAGTGCAACAACAGTTGTCATTATTAATTGCAAAAAAAAAAGTTGTAGTAGTACAGTAAACACTCGCTAAAGCTTTTGAGCAGTTTAGTACTGAAGCTAAATCGCCTAAATCGAGTAACTACTGTAGCTTGCAGCTGAACTAGCTCATGGCAAATTAATAAATACATATGTATGCATGTATTTTGTGTGTACATAAAAAGGTACATTACAAAAACTAATTAGTTTAGCCCAGATGTCCACTAATTGCTGCATATTATTCTACTCAAGACCCCCCTCCCCCTCCCCCTCCCCATCCCTCAGTCCACTATAAACTTTAGATTGATATAACTGAATGTGATTGATAGACTGACCGCGCCCGTTATCGATGCCCCCAAGCTGCTCGGTTCGGTTCGGTTCGGTTTTTATGGCCTTTGATATCAGACTAATTATAGAGACGCCAAAACTCGATAAACAGTATTGGGCAGTAGTTCCTCAAGCTGTTGCCAACAATTGGACTTTTGCCACACATTGATGAAATGCGGCGACGTCGCCGCCACAATCAGAACCCAAAAAAAATAAATAAAAAGAAAAAATATTAAATAATTTTGTTATCATTTTGTTATCATTATCACAGCCCAGCGACGAGGTTACCACGCGACTATAAATATTTACTCTCATGATTATTTCGGTTCGGGGCGCATACAAATTTGAGTAGTGGATGATGAAAAACGTTGCGAGCAATCGAAAGTGGAATGAAGATAGAATTTTAATTATAAACCTTGCCATACACACGCATACACCTGCACAACAAAGCACACCATTCATCATTTTGGGGCATGGGCCTTATCACAGTCTAGAACTCAAAGTGCAAATCGTGTGAAGCGCATTCGAGTTGTCAACAGAGCCTAAACAAAAGCTTGCACGAAAAGCTTGCGAGCCAAAGTCGCGCGCGCTCTCTCTCTCTCTCTCTCTTGCTGCCTCTCACTTTTGGCAATCAGATCACATGGTCGCACTGGAATATCTGTGACGTGACCGTACGATCCATTCACTCGGCCTGATAACATCGAGTCGAGCGCGCGTCTGGTTCGTGAATCCACATGGAAAATTTGTCACTTGTTTTGGCTGCAAGTTGCCTGCAGCTGGCTTCGGGTTAAAGATCAGGCTCAGGGGCTCCACACGGACTGCTAATCGCAATAAGCGTGCCATTAAGTCCCACAATTGGGGCTTTTGCGGTCCACTAATCTATTCGAAATTCGAGTCATTAAAAATAAATGCGACGCCAAAGCGTACAAAGCCTTGGCACGCGTCTGGGCACTTTTGGAAAATTTTAGATTGAATTGAGTCAGGCGTTTGTTGGGGTCAGTCAGAACATAGACTTGGGGACCCTGGCGATTGTTGCCGTTCGCATTTCATTGGACTGTGGCGTGGTACAGTTGCTGCAGAGATGCTAAGCCACAGATTTGAAGAGCTTTTGTCTGTTAATGCTATAAATAAACTAGTTTTATTTGATTAATAGTCGACAAATAAACACAATCCAAGCATTTTGCTGCTATACCCTCTAAAGAATTGTATGCTCAGCTCTTCTCTTCTTCTTCTTCTTCTCCTTCTCCTTCTCATTCAACTGTGTGCATAACCGGCAGCTGATTCCCAGAAGTTTCCAACAAGCTGACCAGCTCAGCAAAAGAAAACAACCGCAATAATTCAGCTGTACTTGATTTTTTTTCTGATTCCCCAATTTGATGCGGGGCAGCCCCGACATTCGCCCAGTTTCGACTGGCTTCCAGCCGATATTACGTCAATGTGCAATTACAAACAACAGCAGGGCACACAAAATAGAAGCAGAAACAAATAAACAAAAACAAAAACTGCAGCGCCATCAAGTGCGGTAATAAGCGCTCTATCTCGCTTGCACCCAAATGCATACCAATTTGCTTGTAATGGAAGCAACCACAGAACTGCACTGTAACAGAAACCGAACTGAGCAGAAATGCGAATGTGAATGCAAATACGAATGCGAGAAGGGAGCTTTAATGGAGAAGCCGACGCGTCGGCCGGCGCCGTAGACAATAACAACAACAACCACAGCAATAAAAACGGCATAATTACAATTATGTCACACACATGTATTACAGTCTGCGCTTTACATTTGTGTATGTGTGTGTGTGTGTGTGAGTGTGTGTGTAGGGGCGGGGATGCGTGGGGCTTTTAAGAGACTAGCTTTGACTCGATCAACACGTGCTGCTGCATTATGATCGTTCATTGCCACGCAGACGAGGCACAAAACAGATTTGCAAAACGCGAGAGCGGGGTGAAGAGAGCAGAACCCGCTTGACCGGCCCTTCAACAGCCAAGCCTACAAGCAGGCATATTTGTGTACAGATGTTTGTAAACATGTGTGTATGTTTATACATGTATATATGTATATGTATGTGTGTAGGTTTGCTTTAATTAGAATGCGCTATAAAATATACAAAACGGTACATTTTGATTAGCAGTCACGCATGTAAATGGCAAGCAATCAATTTGCAAAAATAATATACATACATATGTATGTATGTATGTATGTATGTATGTACATGCAGGCACATGCAAATGTTGTATTCGCTTGAAGTAGAAACAGCGCAATTTAAGTTTTATGTAGAAAAGACGTCATAACGAATGTGCGTCCGTGCACATACATACATACATACATACTTATAATATGTAGGAATGTGTGTGCGTGCAAAATAATCAAAAACAAAAAAATAGCATTTTAAATTATGTGTGCCATTACATTCGCATCGAGTAAAGTAAACATAGAAAGGAACTCAACACTGAGAGCCGCATTACAGAGAGCAGAACTAACAGTGAGAGAGGGCGAGTCAGACTGCGAGGTGCAAACTCAAATCATACACACATACATATGTATGTACATCTGTATTTGCGTGAAACATGCATAATTAGCACATAACAAATCAAAAGAGAAGGCCAAGCAAGAGTGAAAGAGAGCCCTAAGGCACGATTAACAGCAAAACAGGTTACTGTGGTGCAATGCCAATGTAAAAAGTGACCGATTAGTATGTTAATGTGTTAATTATTTTCGATGATAACAAAATGTGTTTTCCAACTACATTAAGTAGTGCCATGTTTAAATTTAAAGTTGAGCTGCAATTAAATGTTGGCAATAAATAGAGGGCTGCACTTCAGCTTTAAATTTCAACGCTTGCTGAATGCAGCTGGAGGCACTGTGCGCTGAGCACAATAAAGCGCCGGCAAAAGTTTAATTGAAAAGCCAACTTTAATAGCCACGTGGTGCGTGATTCTTTTCTTGTGTTGTTGTTGTTGTTTTTTATTTTTGCTCTTGTTCTTGTTTTTGCTCTTGTTCTTGCTGCTTATGTGGTGCACTTTCAATTGTTTCTTGAGCACTTGTTCTTATGTTCGACGCGAAACGCTGACGCTGACGTTGACGTTGACAGCGGCAGCGTGGCTGGCTTTTGTTGTTTTTGTTTTTGTTTTCGCTTGTTGTTGCTGCAGCAGCAAAGTGTCAGCAGCTGATGAAAAATGTGCCACTGGAGAGGTCCGCCTGGTTTTTGACATATTGACAGGGTGTGGGGGCGGCAGCGCTGCAGGGGCCGCTAGGACTCGAGCTGAAATACATGTGTGTGTGAGTGTGTGTGTGTGTGGGTTTGCTCATGTGAAAGGTGAGCGGCGTGTTGTCAATGCTGACAGTTTCTGGGTATGACCATGCGATACATTTTCCCAACTCAATTTTCTTACTTTTTTTCTCCCCTAGTTTTTCTATGCACATACATATCTATATATATTTTTTGCTTTGAACTCTTGTAACTGACACTTCTCCATTTGAATTGCGTTCCGCCGTGCTCTATGTGATCCATCAAACGTTAAGCCCATGTCTAGCGTCTAGTTTTCCACCTTAACCAACCGTTCAAGCCCCCCACAACGCCGCCCCTGGCTCATTTGGCTTGTAATCTCTAGCGTTAATTGACAGTTTTTGCCGCTGCCGACGTCGACGCCTTCGTCATTGTCGCTTTGACAGCAAATTGAAAAATTGTTGAGATTTTTCAACAACAGAAAGCCAAATGTAATTTCTATGTACACCGAATTTCGAAACACAACAAAATGGCAACATTTTGTATGTAGCCCGATTCGGGGTAAACAAATCAAATTAAACTTTATGCGAAATATAAAATTTGTTTAGTTCAAGGTCAAGGCATGAAACCGTGGCTGCCACGCCCATTTTCTATTGTTGGCGCCGCAAAACACGCGCCGCAAACGTCACACGCAAAATTTTAATTGAATTTACATTTCACACGCACACACATAAAGATACAGATACAAATACTTCACACGCACACACCTAAAGATACAGATACAAATACTCAATAGAAATGAATACTGTTTGCCATTTGATAAAGACACAACTGAAAAAAAAACACAAAAAATAATTAATTCAATTAACGGGCGAGCAATAAAAAAAAACTACCAAAAACGATTGCCTATTAACTGGCCCAGGCGGTGAGGGGCTGAGAGCGGGGCGAGGGGCTGGGGGTGGTTTGGGGCTTGGGCTGAGTAAACTAAAAGCTCAATCAAATTCGCGTGTTTTTTTTGTATTTCTACTATTTTTTTTTCATATTCATTTTAGTCTCAACTTCTCGAGGTCAATAAAAACGCAGCCAAGGCGGCGGCCATTTTGTGAGCGTGTGTGTGTGAGAGAGAGAGAGAGGGGGAGTGTGTGTTGGTGTGTGCGTGCGTTGTTTAAGGGCATTTCCTGTGCACCGCAAACGTCTCGCCCTGCAGCTGTCCTTGCGGCTGACAGCCCAAAGACACGCTGAAGTTTATAAATGATCGTGCGTCTGCCAAGGGGAGGTGGGGTGGGGGGCAGTGTGTGTGTCAGGGGGCGGTGGGCTTGGCTTGTAGTAAGCAGGGGTTGCCGTTGGGGCTCTATTTGATAGCCTAAGTCGTGCGTGCTTTTGTTTGTCTAGCTCCGGAGTTGTTTCTTCGTGCACGTCACGTGCTCCACAGGGTGTGCGTGTGTGTGTGTGTGTGTGTGTTTGCATTTGTTGTAAGTGCAACTGGTAATATTTCCATTGTTGTTGTTGTTGCTGCTGTTGTTGCCTTCAAGCTTAGTTTTGGTAAAATATGTTTCGTGGCCTTTTGAGGAAATTGAAAATTGGTTTTTGTGTGCACCCGAAATTAGAACGCATTTGCTTTAGGGGCGTGGTCAAGAGCAGGAAATGATTCAAGCAATCTCTCACACTCACACTCACACTCTGTCCTTGAACCGCAAGCCTGACTAATTGATATTGTTGCCGAGGCATGAAAACGATTTACTAAACATGAAATCATCCCCACTTAAAACATCATTAAATGAAGTGCACCTTCGTTCACATTCTTGGGATAGAGTATCCACCAGGTGTATCATTAACTTAAGTATTTGAAGTCTTCATTCAAAACTCCTAATGATAAAGTCATTAAATTGATTTAATGCAACTTATTAAATGAAAGATACTTTGACAAGTTTAGTTTCGAGAAGCGCGTAAGAAATTGATGCAACGAGTTTTTGTTTCATTACGTTAAGCAAAATACGCGTAGAGTAGAATTTACCCTTGCAGAGGGTATTATGAACTTCATTACTTGCCAGCTTTTTCTCTCTGTGTACCGAATTCCAGTGCAGCCTAATAATTTCCTTTTCCAATATTAAATGCTCGTAAAATATGAAAAACACTTTTAAATAGCCCCTCAGCATTTGGTTCAATCAGAAAACAATTGAACAATGATTCACAATCATTAAACCGCAGAAAAATTGAGAAATAATTAATTGGGCATCTTTCGGGCACTTCAAGTACGCGTAATACATATCTTTGAAGATGCGCTCAGATTGGGTTCTCTAAGGCTGATGCAATGTCAAAATATGCTGAAAAAGTGCTAAAAAATGAAAACTATGGAAATCGATTCTCGTGGTTTGGTGTTATTAATGCATTAGAGTGCTGCTAATGAATTGGCCCAATACAAAAAAAAAAAACAAAATAAACTGGATGCTAAGATATATATCTGTGGCCCTCCGCTCGGCTCTGTGCCGTTTGCTCTGATAAGCGAGAACCTCGACTCCCTCTGCATCCCCCCCCCTCTGTGCCCCTCTCTAACCCCCACAGATAGCATAGAGCATTCGTACTAATTCCGTCATTCATTTGTACGTTAATTTGTACAAGTTGCCGCTGTCGTCTTTAACAAATTGTTGTTGCTTTTACGTATAAATGTGCGAGATTTCAAATAGAGCAAAATGTAGTACAGATTTTTGTATATACACGTGTATATATATGTATGTATATATAGCCATAGCTGATAATGGGCGCATATAATCTCGGTGGTAAATTAGAGAAACAAATACAAATGCATCGCGTATGTCTATAGGAAAGGAGACGCTGCCTGCCGCCTGACAGACTCGTGCTAATTGTTTGTTTCTTATCCATTCGGAGCTTGGGTATAGCACAGACTATAAACCTTTAATGATATTATGCAGGAAAATTCCAACATTATTTACCTTTGGAGGTTCTTTATGCATATGTGTATATAGTATATAACTTGACTTGCAAAGATCTTATCATCAGCCTATGCTTGATTCGTAGACAACTTTCTTACTAGCCGACATCCATGTACGCTTGGAATTATCTGTTTAAAACCTCAGTCTAGGCGCATACTAAATTTAGTTACTCTAGCTATTAAAGTCTCCGAGTTCGTTGAGTTTGTGTAGGCAGACTGGACTATTTTTAGCTGATTTGTCAGTTCCAGCGTCTGCCCTAATGATTCTATTCTTAACCAACCTACAAGGGATTGGAAGTGGGCACTAAAACTTTTAGAACTCAACAAATAAAAGAGAAATGGCTAAAAGTGTTTCATTTCCGCTTGTTCCTACCAAATGAGACTATTTCATATAGAAACGAATTGGGAACTTAAGACGATGAAGAGTTAATGAAACTAAGCATCAGGCGGAGCATTTAGTAGCCAAGGCCATATTTTATGCCCTATACCCATTGAAGAAGGGGTGAGAAGGGTAGAAAGGTTTTGTGTTAAGGTATGTAACAGGCAGAAGAAAGCATCTCCGTCCACTTAAAGTATATATATTCTTGATAAGTATGAAGAGTCGAGTCGATATAGAGATATGGTCTCTCAGTTAGTCTCTTCGACCTTCTATCCGTCAGTCCATTTGTAAGAACCCTTCGATCTTGGCACCTATGCGAGCTAGAGACTTGAAATTTTGAACATTGGTACGAATTTGTTGTCCGATAATCGATAACTTCCTCCGCTTCCAATCAATCGATCAGAATCGATAACACGAGCTGCATTTGTTGTTGATAAAAGGAGGTTCAGGGTATCGTCTAGTCGGGCACGCCCGTCTAGAGCCTTTTACTTGTTTTCCTCTACTTTTTTTGTGATGATTTTGATAAGAAGCCAGACCGAAAAATAAACGCATGATGTGTGCGTTTTAAAGGTAAACCCAACCAAAAAAAAATCTAAATTAAACAACAACAAAAAAACACGTTTTATTTTTTGTTCTTTTTTTTTTAAATATTTTGTGTTGTTTTTTTTTTTTTTTGGCTGTCAACGTCGTTGTCGTCGGCTGTTTATTTAGTGATATGCATGCGAGTCGCGGCCTGATAAGAGCCACAATATTTGCCAGGTTGTAGGACAAAAAGAGCTTAGCCGAGTTGGAAAGAATTTGTTGTTGTCGAAATACATTTTCTTTGGCTGCGACATTTCAAATGCCAAAGCAAATAAGTGATTTCCCAGTGTGTGTGTGTGTGTGTGTGTATCTATAGCAGTTCCTTGACAAGACCAACAACAACAACAACAACAACAACAACAACAACAACTGTGACGGCAACATTGTTGGAACTAGCTGACGAACGACGAGCGTTCATCTCGCTAAGCTATATGCATAGATATAGATTCATAGATATATATAATATCTTGACGAGAAATGCGTTGCTGCTTCCAACGACAAATACACCCACACACACACCCCCACACACACACACACTCGCACACACATTCCGACATTCTTTTGTTGGCTCTTCTGAAAAAAGGTGGCAAAAGCCAAAAGGCAGGGGTTGTCAAAGTTGCGTTCGCTTCGGGGCTCATTTATAATTTATTGCGCTTGAACACGTTTCGTCCGTATAGTTGGGCATATAGCCGCCATATAGTACATATCTCTGTTTGTCTGTCTGTCTGTCTGTCGCTGATCTATTGAAGGCGACCTCCATTGCCCAGCAACGGGCCTCCTGTTGCTGCCATTTCCTAGTTTCTTTCATTCACAGAATGTCACATGATGACAGGGCGACAGTTTCTGTTGGCTCTATTCACATACAAAATTCTTTCTTGAACAACTTTTTTTTTTGTTTTTGGTATTAACTTGTGCATGTTTTTTGGTTGTGCGGGGTGTAAGAGTCTGTGTGTGTGTGTGTGTGTGGAATGACTCAGAATGGCCACCGAAATAGCTAAATTTTACGAATAGATAATTTCTAGCAATACGGTTTATATTTAGTACGCTTTGTAGTTGAGCCAGTTGAAGGTTGAATTCTATTATATGATTTATATGCATTTTGGAATTCATTCTAAGGGTTAACAGCATTTACAGAGGTCAGCTCGAGCTACACAGAGAACAACAGTTAAACCTGCAGGGCGAGTTTAGCATTCACCCAAGTGATACTTTGTTGCCTCTAAAGTCAGGCAATTGGCACAATAACAAGTTATAGGATATGGTATAGAGATACGTAAATTATTTGCTCATTTTGTTGCCTATTTTTCGCTGTTAAATTGAACAAGAGGCTCTAGTCGGGAGTGTCCGACTAGGAGATACCCTAAAACACACGTCTACCAGCACCAAATGCATCTCATGCTATCGATTTTGCTCGATTGCTGGGAATCGGGGAAAGTTATCGATTATCCGACAACTATTGGACATTTGTTCAACATTTCAAGTCTCTAGCTCTTATAGACGGACATATAGAAGGACGGACGGACAGACAGACAGACACATCGACTCGGCTAAACGGGGTCGGAGATGCTTCCTTCTGCCTGTTACATACATTTCCACAAAAACATTATACCCTTTTCACCATTTTCAATGAGTACAGGGTATACAAATGAGAGATTTAGGAACTCGTTAAGTTCTGCTGCAAGATTTGTGCCTTGTTGAACTGGGTCAAAGCTCTTGCGATAAGTTTGATAACATTGAGAACAAAAACTCAAAAGGTCTTCCTTAAGCATGTCATCAAATCAAGCGGAAATAATTATCAAAAAAAAAGCATATCTGTCTACTTTATCGACAAACAAAATCTGTACAAAGGCAACTTTAGTCGGTGCAAACCGAATGCTTTTTATTAAAAACTTATTTGTTTTTTATTTATTTTTTATTATTCTTATTGGAAAAGTATTGCGCTTATCTGCAATATGAGATACTGTGGAACTATGACGGAGCTAAGGCTATCAGATCCACATTTGTGAAGTTATCTATTTATACACGCTTACTAAACAGTTTGATTAGCCGCGGTTGCGGCCAGTGTTGTGTACCGTACAAATACGCTGCTCATTAGCGGTTAACCCATGTCTGGCCCGTTGCACTGGCAGCCACCCACAGCCCAACCACCCATAGCCCAACCACCCACCTGCCCACCTGGCCACCTGCTTTAACTGTCATTTTCAAGGCGCTCTAATTGCACGCGTCTTGTCGCTACGTGAATTGCAAATTCAATTACAGTTGGCAAATTGCACAAAACATATCTAAATGTACCGATACGCGGGGGGAGGTGTGGGGGCGGGGTGGCTGCTGCTGCTGTCGTCGTGTTGTGTTGCTGTTGTGTTTATTTATACAAATTACAGCGAAATGCAAACAAAAAAAACTGAATATAAAAAAAAAAAATAAAAATTTCCACACATTAAAAGTTTTTAGCTATGAAATCGACTCACGTGAGCGCTGCTACAGCGACGCCAACGCCTCTGCTGCTGACAGAAACAGCAGCAGCAGCAGCAGCAGCAGCCACACAAATACAAATATTAGAAATAATAACAAAAAATAAAAAATTCTAATGAAAAGCGACAAAAAAAAAACCGCGCGTATGGCAGATAAATCAGAGAAAAACCTAAAAACATTGAAATGAACAGCAAATGCCGCTTGCCGCAGTACACAGACACGCACACAGACAGCTAAAGACTGCCTATACAGTCGCAGACAGACACACACACTCATGCAAAGACAAACGTCAGCGCCGCCGTCGCATTGACGTAATAGCAAAAACTGTAGTACGTAGAGTAAATTAAAATAACACAAATAAATAAAATGCCAGCACAATGAGTGCCGGCTGCGATCTCACTGAGAGAGTGAGAGAGCGAGAGCAAAGAGAGCGGCGACAGCAGCAGCAGCAGCGATAGCGTGTGAGAGCGGCGCGCAATTAAAAATATCAATTTGAACTTTGAGACGCAGTGGAAAATGCCCAAAACCAAAGGCTGCTGTCGCCCCGCATAGAACCAATTAGAAACAACAACAAATTGAATAGCCGAAGCTGCGCAGCTTGCGAGAGTCGGCTGCCTAAAGCCGAGCTTCGGGTTCGGCTGCGAGTTGTTCGTCGTTTTGAGTTGCGCGCGCGACGAAAAGAGAAAAAAAAATGGTTGCCAAAAATAAAAGTTCAAAATGTGCACAGCACGCGGTGTCACTGAGAGCGAGAGCGACAGAGAGAGAGAGAGAGCGCGACAGCGTGAGAGCGTGTGCGTGTGTATGTGTGAGCATGTGTGAGAAAGAGCGCGCGCTTGCTGGCAGCCACATGGCAGCGTCAGCATGGTTCTAAGTTGTAGCGTGTATCTGTATCTGTATCTGTAGTGTGGCGTATCTGAGCATAGCCGACTCGTGTTATTTGTTGTTGCTGTTCTTGTTGTATTTGTGTGTGCTTGCCCTTAGTAGCTGGGCGCTCTCCGCACACACACACACACACACACACACGAGCACGTTTTCGCTCTGTCTCTACTGCTGGCCGCGAGCGCATATTGTACACTTTGCAACGAGCGCGTGTGCCCAGTCAGAGTCAGATGAACAGCCAAAGCCGTGTGGACGCAAATTAAATACAAACAATAAAATTGGCAAAGAAAATTCGATAAAAAATATGTGCAAAAATCGTATAAACCATTAACTAATTCACGGCACTCGTAACATGGTGCATTAATCATTTTCGGCCAGCAGCAGCACAAGAAGCGCCAAACAGAAAAAGACTTTGCCCAAGCGAAGCACGTGTGTCAAGTAGGAACTTTTAGTAACAAAAGCAAAAAGCGAGCAAAAAAAAGCGTATTATTTTTTGGCCTGACAACCAAAGCAAACGGCAAAGACAGCGACGACGACGACGACAACAGTGCTTGTCTCTGCGCGCGTGTGTGTGAGCTTTTCGTATGTGTATTAGTGCGCGCGCTCATAGTGCAAAAAGCAGGCAGCTACTATAAAGCATTAGCAACAACAAGCGATTGGCAAGCGAATAAAACAAACAACGAAAACGCAAAAGGAAACACAACACACACACACACACAGCAAATCAGCTGACTCGTGCGCACTCTCTCCCTTTGAAAAACAAAAGCGGCTCACTAACAACACGCGCGCTCTCTCTCTAACTCTCTCCCGCGCTCTCAGTCAAGTGCATCCTAGCTGCAGCGGAAGCTTTGGCCAAAGCGTCGCTCATCTGTGTAGAGTTTTAACGGCTTCCGCATCCTATGCGAGCCGACGCGATTTCGAAACCGTCAGCCAAGTGCACTTGTGTTTGTCGAGTTGTGTGCGTGTGTGTGTGTGTGTGCGTCGCGCTCTTGTCACATGCGCGCTCAGTCAGCATAGGCAGCGACAGCGTTAGCAGCAGCGGCAGCGGCAGCGGCTGCGTCGACGACACCCACAACGCCCGAAGACGGCGCTAAGCGAACAGTCGTCGTCAGGCAGCGGCAGCAGCAGCGTCAGCAGCAGCAGCAGCAGCGAATACCAAGAACACGCCACGCGCTCTAACAACAACAACAACAACAACAACAGCAAAAAAAACAAGAACAACAGCTACACCAATTAATTTGACCACAACAAGGACAACAGCCAGTAAAACGCTAACGAATCGCGCGCGTTTTTCAACACATCATCAATTTGTGCAAAAACAAAAAAAACAAAATCTGCGTGCGCGTGTGCGTGTGCCTGCGCTTGTGTCGGTGAGCTGTCAACATTTTTCATCGATTTTCGGCTCGTCGTGTGTTGTTCGCCAAACGTCCTGTCGTGTGCTCGTGTGTGTGCGCCTGTGTGTGTGTGTGTATGCGTGTGAGTGAGTGCTTGTGCGCGCGTGTGTGAGTGTAGATATACTACACCCCCGCTCACTAGACGTGCCCGCGCCCCACGATCAGGCCGAAAGCTCAAAAGCGAACAAAAAATATATAACGTGCTGTCTCTGTCGCACGCCGGGCGCTGATTTCCGTGAAGGCGCACCCTCCACCCCCTCCAACCACTCGCAGCCTAGCAGCTAACTGTTTATTAAGTTTGTCAAGTCTATGCGAATGCCATACTAGTGCTTTATAACTGTACAATAAATACCAACTACAACAACAACAAACGCGAGAGAACTCTCAAAAAACCAAAAACAAAAACACAAACAAAAGCAAAAAGCAATTGATTTTATTTTTAGTGCCACAACAAAAATAAATAAATAAGCAAAGCAGAGCCTGCAACAACGTTTAACGTTCTACAACAACAGCAACAACAACAACAACAACAACAACAACAACAACTGTCAACAAGCTAAATAAAAGAAAAAGTAGCCAAAACTCAAACGCAGCGGCATTTGAAAAAACGCACGACAACGTAAAATACAAAAAATAAATATATAAATATATATATAAAAAGCTATAAAAATAGCGCAATTAGCAAATGAAACAAAGCAACAACAACAACAACAACTCAACTAAATTAAACTACAACTAAAACTAAACTATAAAAAAATCAACGAAAAAAACAGAAACACAAAAACTTGCAACCAAAAATACCAAAAGCAATGCGCCTAAATATTAAAGTTCACTTAAAAGTTGTAAGAAAGTTAAGCTAAATTAAAAAAAGAAAAAAAAAAATAAATAATTTCTGTTACGTTTCATGTTGTTGTACATTTTTGTTGTTATTTCCAAGCGCCTGTTGTTATTAGCAATAAAAGAAAGAAGCATACACAAATAAACAGCAAGAAATATAAATAATAAATAGAAGAACAAATTGTTGAATGAATTCGCGGTGCCTTTATTTATAGCGAGCAGCATAAATAACTAAATATATCTATATATATATATATATATAAAGTTTAATAATTCTAATGCATATTTAGCCAAGCAATAAAGAAACGTTAACGTGCAATATTTAAAGTTTACATTGAATTTAGCATAAAACATTCATTTTTGTACATTGTGATTTCAACGAAATAAAACAACAAGAAACAAAAACAAAGTTATATAAAATAAACAACAACAAAATACGCTACAAAAGTTAACGCCAGCAAATAAATCAAAAAAAGTAATAATTAAACAAAAACAAAAACAAAGTAAAAGTAAAAGTAAAAGGTTGAAAAGTTATTAATTATTCTAAGCAATTATTACTATTATTGTTGTGAGTCCGGCTTTGTGCGCCGTCTTCTTATCAGAGCCAAACAAGTTGCTTAAAAACCCAAAACCAACAACAACAACAACAACAACAACAACAGCGGCAAAAAGCGTTAATAAATACCAAATATAATACCAAAACTCGGTTTTGGTCACACTAATTGTTGAAAATTTCGTGTATAATCACAAAAGTGACAAGATTTTTATGAAAAAATGAGCGACAGGGAGCGATCGTCCCCAACACTGATCGAAACTGGCTTAAAAAACTTAATCGGCGGCCGTGATGGTAATTATCCACTGATCAGCGGCATAAATGGTAAGTTTCGACCAGCCCCTCGATTCCATCTGACAGATACAATTTTGAACAACAAAAAAAATGCGTACTAATTGAACTTTACCCAACCACTTGAAACTTGAATGAGCCCCAAACATGCCGCAATGAATGCCACGAGGCAAATATCGGCATCAAGTCGCCTGGCAGATGCTCTGCCCAATTATAAATAGCATATTTAGAATTCTCTTATCAATCATTCTTCTAATATGCCAGAAAGCCGCCTAGCGGATGCTCTTTTTCATTGGAAGTGAAAATGGCGTTTTCATTGATTTTTTTTTCTTCAACTTTTCTTCATTTTGTGGGGGTAAATATGACATAAAGTCGCCTAGCGGATGCTCTTTCTCATATGAAATTGAATTTTTAATGATATTTTTTCAATTTTCCTTCACTTTGCTTGAGTAAATATGCCATAAAGTCGCCTAGTGGATGCTCTTTCTCATATGAACTGGAATCTTTAATGATATTGTTTTCAGCTATTCTTCTTTTTGCTGGAGTAAATATGCCATAAAGTCGCCTAGCGGATGCTCTTTCTCATATAATATAGAATATTTTATAATAGTTTTTAAATTTTTCTTCAGTTAAGTGCGGGATTATTCCATTCTCTTTCTTTCCTTTCTTATATTAAATAGTACATTTATATTTTTCTTTAATTATTCTTCAGTTAAGTGCGGCAAATGTTCCATATAGACGCCTAGCAAATACTCTATGTAACATAAAATCGCATATTTCATATTATTTTGATCAATTGGTTTTCTGTTTTTTTTTTGTTTTCTAAAGAACTGCTCATATTGTAGGGTATTGATGCATTCACATGCACCTGTTTGGCCCGACTTTAAGATACTCAGCATGAACTTTTCTCCAGCCAGCTGCAAGCTCTTTCAACATCCATCATACCCTCTTTTCAATACCTACTTTACAGGGTATTAAGCTATGCCTCTCCTTAAAAAATATTAAATTTTATAGGGTATTTGTGTATTTATATACACCTGTTTGGCCTTGCCTGACTTTTTGATACTCACCATGAATGTTTCTCCTGCCAGTTACAAAGCGCCTTCAAACTCCAGCATAGCCCCTATTAAATACCAATTTTCACAGGGTATTAATATATGCCTTGCCCTCGCTTTTTTATCCAGCCAATCTGTTATACTTAATCCATATTAATGTGCTTAAAACTGTATAAAATATTGCCCAAGCATGAACACAAATTTGTGCTTGGACATTTTTCTTTGTGCCATAAATCAAAGTGTGCGGAAAATGGAAAAACCTCTTGAGCATGACACCAAAATTGTGTCTGGCGCTAAAATGAAAATATATACACAACGATTGCGGCCGTTCGATAGACATTCGCCTGATAAGAATCGTTGTGGAAGTATTACGAGCACCTGCCACGCGGGCCAAAGGTCGAGGCGACACAGCCTATAAGGCTGATAAGGGCTGGAGGCGGTAACCATGGGCAACAAAGCCAAGGTCATTTTTAGTTTCATTTACAAATAATTGAACGCTTTTCAAATGATATTTATACATTTTGAAAAGTATACAATGCCTAATGACAACTGAAGGTAGTTGGGGGCAGCGCGAGAGGTCGCAGAATGCGAGACAGTTTCAAGATGTGAGCGGGGCCAAGGGTGAAGGTTGAAGCTAGCTTAACAAAAGCAACATTTGAGAGATGCTAAAACTTAGTGTATATGTTATGCCTGTATTATTAATAAACTTAATATGCTCGATATAGAATATTTCTATTTGCGCTCAATTAGTTTACAAATGTTCCAAATTTCTGGTCAATCACTTGATTGATGAACTTGAAATAGACAAAAATATTCTAAAATCTTTTCAAGCAACAAAGTTTGTTCTTTATTTAAGATCAAGAGATTGAATGCACTTCCAATTAGAATGTATCATATTTTAAATCCAACAGAAAACACAATCCATTTTTATATATTTTCTTTTAACAGAATGCAATTTTTACTCTTCAGATTGGGCTATAATTTATTAAAATATGGCTACAATTTATTTGAGCCTGGGAATGTGGTTTGCTGTTGCCTTGAAAACAATATATTATTAACTTTTGAACTATAAAACTAGAAGGAAAATTGTTGATATTATAAAAAACGCATTAACTCGATTGGTAAAACCAAGAAGTTTTGCTTTTATAAGAAGTTACAAAAGAACAGAAAATAAATTCACTCTAGATTTCCCAACCCTTGTAAAGGGTATTATAATATTGTTATAAAGTCTGTAACGCATGGACGCAGACATCTTCGACTCCATAAAGTATACATAATCTGGATCCGCAGCAACCGCCGGGCTGTATAGCCAGGTCCTTCCGTCCGTCTGCCAGTCCCTCTGTTTCTATGCCAACTAGTCTCTCAAGAAACTTTCTATAAGTCCGTCTTTCTGTTGCAGGCAGTATATATGTATGTCGGAACGAATGTCTATATCGTATTGCTTTATTAAGATATATTGACAAATTTAACTATACTCTCCATGTATAAGCTCTACATTATATAGTTTCATAGGCAAGATCCGTCGAAAAGTACATTCTTGTATGACAAACTATTCTAGATACTTTTATCTAGCTCCGAATTTACGAGCTTCGCTATTGTCACATATCTGCAAAAGGCCAAATATCAAGGCAAATTTGTAATACCCTTCTCAAGGGTAGAAAAAAATCGCTGCCATCCTGTTGGACTAGTCCTCGAGAATGCAGAAAAACTTTTGGCTACAAACTTTGAGAGCCTTTTTGAAACTCAGGAGCTTGTCGTTAAACCTAACTTTAGCTGCTGTTTTTGCTGCTGCTTCTTTGCTGCTTTTTAACAAGTTTGGTTTTCAGGCGCAAGAATATCAATTTTAAATGATCTGCTGCAAGTTTTGCCCGCACTTGGTTCTCCCGCTGTGCTGTGCGGTCGGGCATTTTGGCTTTTCCGATCAATTTAACAGCAATTCGTGCTGCATATGGCCGCAATAATTGCACTAGAAGTGACAACAGTTTTGCCGGACAGACTGTGCGAAGCTGCCCAAAATGTAACCCAGCCACGCCTCCTAGCTGGTGGTCGCCCACGGGCGGCGTCGTAAGGGCCAGAAATCAATATCATAAGTAAGCAAAAGGCAGACGAGAAAATGCCATTAAAAATGTCATAATCGGTCAGCATAATGACAAGTGGGCGGGCGGATGGTGGGGCGGGCGGGGGGTGGGGGTGTGGTTAGTGAGCAACTAGAGAATCGCCTTGCTTTGTGCACTTTCAGTTTGCTTTTTGGCTGCGCTGTGCGCCCGAGACCCAACCCAGACCAAGTCGACCCCCCGTCTGCGTCTTGCACTTCGTCCACGTCTTGTTTCATAAATCAATAAGCGGAAACCCGGCAATCGAGGGGCACAAGCAGCCCGGCAGCCCGCCAGCCCGCCTGCACTACTTAAATTTATTGCAGCATAATTTTTAACTTAATTTCCCCGCCGCCTCCTGGCCCGCGCCGCGCAGCAGACGCTTATCGTGGACGTTGCGCATACGCCGCGTGTGTTAACAAGCGCTTGATTACCGCATTAAAAACTTGTATAAAGCACACGCTAGTTAAATACAAACACCAAACTGCGCTGATAAGCCACTTTAGTGCGCGTCTACAGATACGCCGAGTGTATCGAGCCAAGGGGGCCTGGGTGGGGGCCCACAGCCTGCCAGGGGTTGATGTGCGCGGTCAGCGCGACGATTGTGATAGCTGCGTATAGCTGGTAAATCTTACATGAACACACAGATAAGATTGCGCTAGATGAAGCGACTTGAGCGGGGAGTGGGCGGGCAGTTAGATTATGCTAGTTCAATGTGAGATACAGCCAGAGAGAGAGAGGGAGAGCAGGAGAGAGAGAAGGAGGACGATGAAGTGCAATGCAATGGAATTTACTGAAGATCAAAGGCCATAGGCAAAGGAATAGGAATAGGAATGGGTCAATAATTTATCGAACATACGACTAATTTTTATTGTGACAGATTTTTCATTAGAAATTAAGTACAGTCATTGGCCAAAAACTAGCACATTTTCGGCTTTCATGGTTGGCTCTAATGCGAATCTAATCTTTTTACAACTTTTTTATGCACAAAACTTAAAATTGCTTTGCAAATTTTTTAAATAATTTCTTTTGTCCACTAATGCAATAATATGAAAATGCAATATTTGATTTATTTTTTCTGCAAGTCTTATAATAAAAATTAAGATACAATACATTAGAGTTTTTATTACCAATTTTGGTAAGCATTAGATTATGGGAAAATCAAATACTGGGGTTTTTGGTCTGCCCAGAAAATATTACTTATTTTTCTTGCATTAAGATTTTTATAAAAATATGTGGTACAGTCATTGCCAAAATAACTAGCACACATTCAGCTTTCATTGTAATACGAATCTAATTTTCGTGTATTCTTTATTTATACAAATAATTGCATTGCAAATTTTCAAAATAATTTCTGGAAATTGTAATTATCAATAATGAAAAAATACGTGTCTATTTCTGTACATTCAATGTTACTTTAAGACTAAGTATATGCATTTTGAACGTGCTATATATTCGAGTGATCACTGTACTTGAATGCCCAAACTAAGCTAAATGCAGCTCATTTGCTAATCAAACCAAGCACAGCATTTGGAGTTTATTTGCTAAACCCTAGTCTAGGGCCCAGCAGAGGTTGAAGAACTGTCAAACATGGATGTTTATATCCATATATATATAAACATTCATATACATATTGTATATTTGTATATATTTTTGGATATTTAAGATTATTTCCCAAAAGATACAATATCTTTTCTTACAACTCGCATTAAAGTCTGCAAGCAGGCAACCATAATTCAAATTAAATTACATGACTTTCAGTTATTTTCTTATTGTTGCAACTTTTCAAAAATTGCAGTTGCAGCTGTTGAGTAAATTCGCGTGTCCTTTTATTTGTACTCTCTCTCTGTGTGTGTGTGTGTGTGTGTGTGACATGTTCAAATGGCAATCGAGTTGCATGTTAACACTGCATAAAGCGGCAATAATAATAAAAACAACAATTGGCACACATAAATTGGCAGCCAAAGGAAGATGTATTTATTTATTTATATAAATAAAAAACAAATTTGTTTGCCATCATAAACAAGGGGGGCGAGGCGAAAAAAGTGTGTTGTCAGCCAATCAAAGCGGCTGCTTTTGGCCATTTGAAATGCCAATTAACAATTGTTGTTATTGATTGCAAATTGGCTGCTAATCACACGCACACACACGCACACACACACATACAGAGAGATATGGCATATATGGATCAGTTGCTGTGACATAATCGCATTTATTGACTGCACACGCCGCAATGCACGCCCCGCCTCGGTTCTCGCCACGCCCCAGCCCACCGCTCGCCCACCCCCAAATGTGAAGTGTATTTATAGTGTATCATATTGATAAGCTGGCCACACTCACGCCTCGCAGACGACTTGACAAATGGCCCAGGAAAGTGCGTCAAGTTTTGCCACGATAATGTATCTGCCATATCTCAAATGTGGCAGCTGCACGTTGAACGCGCACTTTGCTTGCAACTTGCCGCAGTCTGAACTCTAATCTGTTTTTCTACTTAATGGAAATGCCGGCACGCCCACTTATAATGTCGTCAGGCTCCTTTGCCAATTAAAACTTTTAATTGAAAATGTTCAATGTTCGCAAAACAAACACTTCGCATGAAATCTTTCTATTGAGCAAATCCATAAGCCTGCTGCCAACGTGTTGAAATAAGGGCGTGCGGCTTAAGGTGCGTCGCCTTAGATATTGCAAAGGCTTGACATATATTTCAATTTACATTTACTGCAAACCTTATAGCTATAGCTCATAGGCTTGCAATAACTACATATATATATTTTATATATTAAGGGGGCTTCTTTGATAATAAACTAAGCTCATTTTTCCACATAAGAGCATTACAAAATGTCTATTGCAGAGTTGTACAACTAATATTTATACTTTATACTCATTGCAAATGGTTATAAAGGGTCTATTGTTTTTGAGCAAATGTATGTAACAGGCAGGAGGAAGCATATGCGACCCCAAAGAGTATACATATTCTTGAGCAAGCCGAGTCGATCCTGCTGTCCGTCCAACTGGCTGTCCGTCCTTCCATCTGTTGGACGATAATCGATAGCTTGGTCAATTAATATCGACATCAATCTTTTATGTTTTAAGAGCTTTTGCCACCAAATTTGACATGTAGCTTCTGGAGTAGTATATACAGATGAAGTATCTGTCATTTTATAGCTGCATTTGCAGTTGGTAGAAGAAGGTTCAGGGTCGGGCACTCCCGACTGGAGCGCTCTTACTTGTTCCTTGAATGTTTTTTATAATACTGAACAGTATAAGCATTTATTTGAGAAACTATTAGAACTTATTACAATCAGGAAATATATACATATATATTATTTTAAATGTATATATGTATATATTTAAATTTGTGTCTCACGCTGCGTATGCGCAATATTCGTTTAATACGCACATATTTGGTTAGTTTTAAAAACCCCCAAGCCTAAGCCAGGTGTTATAAATTTAATTAATATGTTGAAAACATTTGCTATATACGCTGCGTATACGTTATTTATTATCAATTAATTATACGCCATTAAAACCAAATATATTTAATATGTCAGCAAAAGTGCATTGACAGCTCGATAGCCATAAATTTTAATTAATTCAAAGGCCAATAATTCAATTCTAAATTTAATTGAGAAAAAATTGTACACAAATTGCTGCTATTTAAAGTTATGCGTTTTACGCTGCGTATGCGCAATTTTTAGCTAAATATATTTGACTAAAACGAAAAGCAAAATGAAAGCAAAGAAATGCTGGCAATAACAAAAGAAACACAAGCTAATATAATTTGACAAAGTGTGAAAAATATTTTCATAATCTTAATGTTGCATGCTGCCAGCAGCACGACGCGCTGTGCGGAGAGCGGGGAGGGGGCCGGCTGCCAGTTGCAAGCAGCGCGAGCGTTGTGAGTGTGAATTTGTCAAGCATAGCAGCTGATGCTCATTTGTTGCTGCGCACAGTTTCTTTTTTGTTGTCACAAAATGCGGTCAAACAATTTGTTTATGCGGCTATTTTAAACACGACAACAACAACAGCAACAACAACAACCAGAAGCTGGCCACGTTTTCTAGTACATTTTAGCCAACTGACAGTTTAGAGCAACAAAAATTGTCAGGCAAATTGTTTAATCAATGCCGCAAACTCAAACTCTTTAAAAAGCAACAAAAAGAAAACTCAGCCAAAGCAAGGGAATGCTAAGGCACTTACACACACACGCACACACACACAGACACAAGGCTGCGGCAAGGACGAGCACAACAAAAGCAATTTAGCTACCTGTAAAAGGCAGCAGCAGCAAAACGAAACGTGGCCAACGAAAAAAAAAAAATGTAGGAAAAAAATCAAATTAAGGTTAAATACCACAAAGCGAGTCGCATACACAGGCATATATGCACATATACATATATGTATGTGTGTGTGTGTATATGTATGCCTATGTATATATAGTTATGCCTTAAATCCAAACTAAGCCAAAAGCATGCAGCCGACTTACACCCACACACACACACACAGGCGAACATACACACACAAGTGTGTCGCTGGCGGCAGCGCCTGAAAGCAGGCAACACATTTTGGCATTTTCGTAGCACATTGTTGTTATTTAGTTAGTTGCTTGTGCTTGTTGTTGTTGTTGTTGTTGCTGTTGAGGCAACGTAGGCGTTGCCGCCGAAATTGTGTTGGCAAAATGATGGACAACAACAACAACAACAGCAGCAGGAAGTTGCAAACAGTCACGAAAGCCCTCAAACAAAAATGAAAAAAGGGCACTAAAAATACACGAACAACAACAACAGCAATAACAACAACAAATCAACATTAATAACCAAATCCATAAATGAAATAATGCTCTTAATTCCATTTGTTTGCGCGTGACGTCAAAAAAAGCGAAAAGAACAACAAACAAACAAACAAACAAAAATAAAAAATAAAATCCAGGCACAAATCAAATACAAACAAAAAAAATGGAAAAATAAAGCCACGTAGAAAATCAGGCAGAATAAAAATAAGGACATGCCTGAAAAATCGAAATACAATGGGCAAAAAAATACTTTTGTTTGAACTTTGCGTCCGTCATACAATATAAAAACCCGCTCCCTGCCGCCACCCGCTCCCCTTCGCCTGCTACAATCGACACTCTTAATGGTTCTGGCCCGGCACGAAAGGACAACACAGCCGACGACACACAGACCCACATAGCTGTCGGCCAAGCACCAGCCCCGCCCCCCGCCAATCCCTCCGCGCTGCCGAACATGTGTTGGTTGTAAACAGGAAGCAGCAGCCGAAGCAGCAGCTGAAGCAGAAGCAACGACTGGCGGAATGTTGTTGCCTCTCTTTCACTCTCTCGCTCTCTTTCGCTCTCGCTCTCTGGGCCCAAGCAGCATGTTGCAAATGTCAAAGTACCAAAAACCCGGAAATTCGAAGGACATGTTCGAAAAGGCTGCTCGTACGCCCACGTAAGCGGCCACACACACACGTTCAGTTGGCCAAACTCTACACACAGTGTAGACCTGCGCATTCTACAGCTCTCTCACACACACATATGCGCGCTCGCTCTCTCCCTCTCTCTGTGCCTCTCTCTCTCTCTTCTTGAGCCGCTCTCTTGCTTTTGTCTGTTTTGCTTTGCATTTGTTTTTGTTTTAAAGCTGCCGCGGCTGGCCTCGCTGCTGCTGTAATTGTTATTATCTTATTGTATGCCGGCAACACACACACACACGCACACACACACGTACACACACACACACACACACAGGCAGAGTTCAGCTTATGTGTGCGCAAATGAAAGTCAATTTTAAGCGTCTTAAGCCAAGTTAGCGTCCCATGTGTGCGACACACACACACATACACACACACACAAGTCTCTAGCTTTGCTTGTCTTACACACCCCGCTGCTTGCACCTTCCCCCGCATCCTTTTACTTTACATTAACCAAATTTGTGTGATTTGCAGCGCGTGTTTAGATTGTTAACCAACTTTGCGGCTCGTTCATTTAGCCTTGCAGGTTGTAAGCCAACTTTGCGAAGCAGACGAGAGATTATAATTCCAATTATCTATGCGTTCTTCTTCTGTCTATTTCAATTCCATCTCAATTTTATAGCTATCTTTCTTTATATATGAATGTCAGCATAAACGCCTGACTTTAATATATAAGTTCCTATTGCAAAAGAGTTTTTTTTTACACCACATTTCCTTGTTATCTCCCCATTATTGGAACAAAATCTCAACAATTTGTAGCTTAAAAATCACATGGAAGCCAAATCTGATGTAAATTGAGTTTTTAATGCCCTTGTAGAGGGTATTATGATTTTGTCATCGAATGTGTAACGCATAGAAGAAGACATCTCCGACCCCTGTAAGTAAATATATTTTGGATAAGCATCAACAGCAGAGTTGATATAGCCATGTCCAATTGTCCGTCCATCTGTCTGTCTGTTTCTGTGCGAACTGATCTCTTAGTTTAGGTCCGTCTTTTAAGATTCTTCTATGAAAGACTTTGTTGTCTACCAAGTTATCTTGATTCATCTAGGCATTTAAAAGTGTCACTATGCTGCTCATGTATATGCTGAGTCTTATCAACATGGGAGTCCCTATCATAAAGCTGCCAGAGGAAAGATAAGTCGCACAGTGGTTCTTGGATACCAAAATATTCTGTTTTCCAAGATATTTTTATCAAGCTCAGTGTTCACGAGCTCAAAATCTCACACATCTGCAAAAGATACTAAATCTTGGGCATGCCGAAGATATTCCCACTTTCTCGTTATTATCAACAAATTATTTTTTTTAAGAGACCCCAAACAAAATCTGTAACTCAGAGCACCATAGTTTTCTTTTTGCTTCACAAATATATTTTCCATTTTAGTTACCAAGCACAAAAATCCAATTAAAAATATACAAAAGAAAGTGTATTTAACCTTCGGCCAGCTGCAGCTAACTTCGCATGCTTGTCTTATGTATATACATATATGTGAACATCTTTTTAAACTAGTTGAAAATGTTGTTTAGCTTGTCGCGTCACGAGTTTCAGTTTAACAGCCACGAAAATTGCAAGTTCACAATTTGTTTAGCATTTAATTTTTATGCCCGTGTGTGCTCAAGTTTCCTTTTGTTTGTTGTGCAAATTTTGTATTTAGCAAGTGTTGCGTTTTATTGGTGCAAAAAAAAAGTGGTTGTTAAGTTTGCCGGAGATGATGAAATACGCTGCTAGCTGCAAATACGTAAGAGGTTTGGTAACATTTAATAGCCCGGAGGCGGGCTCTAGATAAACTTGTAAGATACGTGCCACAGTGCGTATGCGTGTTTTGCAAGTGTGTGTGCACATATTACTCATACGCAGCAGCTGCTTGGCTGTGTTCAGGGATAGAAAGCACTTAATCTTAACAAAAGCTGCTGCTATCTGTAAATATCTTTCACATCTCCCAAGGCTTAGGGCTGAGCATTAAGCATACGCACGGTTGGCGGGCTAATATATGCACACAATGCAAGCAATCAGAACAAATTAAGCGCTGCGCTTCGCTGGGCTTTAGTTAATGATATTAGAGAAATATACTCTGTGCATAATCGATATAGTCTATCGATAAATATGTTAATCGAACGGCCACAACAGCTGCTAAATTAGACGATTCGAGATATTATAATATTTACGATACAATTATCATGTATTTTTATATATATGTAGACGGGCGATACTCTCACAAGCTATTCACCCACTTTGCAATGAGTACAGGGTATTAAATGCATATCAGTTTGTCGCCGTAAACGTAATCAAGATGACGACCTTCAGGTCTAATGTTAAAAAACACATTCCAAAGCAAAAATTTCGAATGACGTCAGTTGAGATGTTCGTGATAATGTTAATGATAATAAAAAGCATAATGATAATGAAAATGAAGAAGATGATGCTGATGATATTAATAGTGATTATGATGATATTGATGATGATGTGGATAAAGAGAAGATGAGCTGCCATTTGGCCAGGAACACAAAGAATTTGCCTCTGCTTTTTCGCCCCTGCAAAATGCGAATAAACAAATATTTAAAATTTTAAAATTTTTAAATTTTCGCAATTGAAAGTCCAAAAAGAGAAACAAATTTAAAAAGCAGCCATTTAAATGCAACATTTAGCAACAAGAAATAGTTGAAAAAATATGCAAAATGCAATTTGCAACAAAGGCGAACCTTTGAACATCCCCTCGCCCCGCCCCCGCACACCACCCCCTTCCCGCTTTGCTAATGCCGCTTGGCATTTGTTTGTTTGTTGTGCGTCTGTTTTCATATACCACGCCCACACAGCTAATTTACCTTAAAATTCATTTTCATTTCAAATTTTCATGTTGGCCTCTGCTTTTTCTTTCTTTCTTTCATTCTTTTTTTTTTTCTGTTTCTGCTTTTTGGCTTTTTTAATTGCCAAATATTTTGTGTACAATAGATTTTTGAGTCTGTACATGAAATATTTTTATGTACACATAGTCGAATATCTCTATATATATATGTATAAATATATAAATGAATGTTTTTGTATGTATTAAGGCTTTGTTAACTTGCGGCATTTGCGTTGCCTTTGCTGACGCAATTATCGATTGTTTTTAAATAGTTTTCTTAGCCGATTTTGAGGCAGCGCATTAGACGCATCAATTGCAAGCTCGCTGATGTCTTTATTTTAAATACCCTGTAGACGAAATGTGTTGCTTAAGAGGAATGTTAGACTGATGCAAAGATCTGTTAAAGTAGACATGCTCTGGCTTTCAGTTAAGGAGTTCAGAGATTATGATAGCTGGCTTCTTGAAAGTCTCATGGGTTCATTTTTAATTAAAGTAGATTTAATACTCTTGCTTTGCATATATAAGTTCCTACAAGGCTATAAAAAGTGCGAGCTTAATCTCAAGTTTGTTTTCTTAGAAGAACATTTCTGGCCAATCTCGCATTTGCAGGGTAGCTCGTCCGTCTGGAATGCCCGTTTTCTCGACCACACACTTGGTTTGCCATTATTTTGCGCGCCCCATAAAAAAATTCGCAATGTTGGTTTTTGTGGTCTTAATTTGTTGTTGAGCCGAAAAACTGCCTTAAGAAATTAAAATTGCTGCGTTAAGCGCCGGAAATCGATTGATATGCCGCACTTTTTATTTATTTGTTATTTTTTGTATTTTTTATTTTTTGGCTGATAGTGTATGAACAGTGGCGTAGACTGTGCATTATCAAGGGGGGTTTCGAACATTTCTTAATGCTATTTTTTGCTGCCATAAAATGTGCGTCGGCCTGAATGTTGTTTTACGATGCAATTGATTAGAGTTTCTTGGAATGTCCGGCAACTAGTTAACATTAGATTATAAGCAGGACAGGGCGGGAGGGAGGCGGGGGGTCTATAGGGGAGAGAGATAGAGACAGCGTGAGCTTTAGATATCATATAACTAAACCTTGTCAGTTTCCGCCCCCATTTGTCACGGCGGATCTTTTACACAAACAATTTACACTTGGACACGGATATATCTTGACTTAAATATACATATATATATATATATATATAGTTTCTTATCGATATCGCTTACGATTAAAGTGCGCATACGTCAATTTCGTCTGCCTACAAAATTGCAAGCTTTGCGAATTTATTTGTATATTTGATTTTTTTTTTTTTTCATAAATATTTCTCTTGAGCTGTCTGTGCGTGTTTTATCACAGACAGTTTATATTTAGGGTGCGGGTGTTTGTTGGCGGTTGGAGGAGGGGAGGGGGGCGGGGGGGCGCTTTTAAATGGTTACTTTGCAATAGTTTATTGAGAGCTGGCGATTTGTATATTATAGAAGGCTGTAAACAAACGATTATGGTGTTAGGCCAAAGCAAAACAAAGAGCATTTTGTTGTTTATATGAAATATGAGCATATACTAGACGGGCTTTTCTGTGTGTGTGTGTGTGTATGTGTGTGGGTGTGTTTGTGTGGCCAACAGGAAATCAAAGTATTGCAACTAATGTTGATGTAGACATTAAGAGGAATATATCGATATTAAAAGGGCAGCTATGGACTGCAAAAGATGTGCGTAAAATCAATTAAGACACGAACAGATATATAGATAGCCAAAAAGATTTTGAATATAAATTGAAATATAAATGTTTATAGATAGATACATTCATCAATAAATAGAAAGATATGTAATTAGATAGGTAGATAGATGGATAGATAGATATATGGATAGATAGATAGATGGATAGATAGATAGATGGATAGATAGATAGATGGATAGATAGATAGATAGATAGATGGATAGATAGATAGATGAATAGATAGATAGATGGATGGATAGATGGATATATGGATAGATGGATAGATAGATAGATAGATAGATAGATAGATTGATAGATAGATAGATCGATCGATAGATAGATAGATAGATGGATAGATAGATAGATAGATAGATAGATAGATAGATAGATAGATAGATAGATAGATTGATAGATAGATAGATAGATCGATCGATAGATAGATAGATAGATGGATAGATAGATAGATAGATAGATAGATAGATAGATAGATAGATAGATAGATAGATAGATAGACAGATAGATAGATAGATAGACAGACAGACAGACAGACAGACAGATAGATGGATAGATAGATAGATAGATATATATATAGATAGATACATATATACAATAGATTGATAAATAGATAGATAGGCATATTATAAAAAAAGTTAATAATATAATAAAATAGTCTGCAAAGGACATATTCAGTCTACATCACAATGTTAACCAAATAGTAATAATGCTTATAATTCTCAATCACTTATAAGTGATTTATTTGACGTGCACATCAATTTTAAATTAAGCAGAGAGAGAGAGAGAGAGAGTGCGAGGGAAGGGAGAAAACTTTACAACTCGCCTTAATCGAATGTCAACAAGTTTATCGATTTCCGGCAACTTGATTTACCTGTAAAACTTCCACGTTATTTTGTAGCCAAAGCTGAAAACTCATTTGTGTCAAATGTCTTGTGCTGTCAGACTGTCATTGGCTGAGCGCAAAAAGGCCTAGACGTAGATACGCGTGTGCGTGTATATGCAGATACAAATGTATCTATTTCAATGTACGGGGAGCGTATCAAATATTCATTAGCTTATGGCCCGTTCGCAATTGCTTATAATTTGCTATTGGCCAGCCGCATATCCTGCGTGGCAATTGTGGCCCGAATGTGAAGGATGGCTTATTGGCTGTCAGTTGGCAACAAGACTCGAGACGTAGTCTGTCTGTCTGCCTGCATAATTGATGAGTGTCACATGCGACGGTTGTGGCAAGGGGCGTGGGGGTGGAGAGGGGCAACATTTATGAGCGTATCCCATAAAATATGCAACAAAATGTATTTGCGAGCTCAGTGCAAACAATTTGTCCAGAATGCCGAGCCAAAAAAACGATACCTGCGGCCGGCTTCATTTGGTTAGTTGGATTTTCATTTGGCTTTTAGCCGTTTTGGCAATTAGTTTGTGGCTGCATTCGCTTGACATTTTGGCAACGTTGTTGTTGCTGTTGTTGTTGCTGTTGATTTCTCGTGCTCGTTTTGTTAAATGACATTTCTATTTCTTCAAGTAACACACACATGGCCAAAACGGATTTGTTGGCTTTAGCTACGGCTACGGCTACAGCTGCTGCTGCTTGCCTCTGTGTCTATGTGTATTGGCAGCTCATGCGCCCATCCACCCCACCCCCCCTTCCGCTGCCAGCGTCGTCTTTGTCGCCGTTGTCGTCTGCCACTAATGTGGCGTACATTTTTTGGCTAACACTTTATCAAGATGGCAGACGCCTTGGCAACGGGCCAAAACCAATGCACAAAACTATAAAATGCTACCTAGCCCATCAGCTGTGTTTGTGTGCTTGTGTGTGTGTTTGTGTGAGAGGGGAGGGGGGGAATAGACAGTGGGTGCTGGCAAATGCCTGCACCTTGAGTCCTGCTGTTCAAGGAACCGTCACTTGCCGGGCCAATGATCAAAAAGTCAACTCGAAAGTTGGCCTAATTGCAGCCAATGCAAATTGCCAGCGTCAGAGAAATTATGAGTCAGCGTTATGAGGGGGCGTGGCCGTTTGCTATTTTCTGCACGGAAAGGCAGAAATTTGACTATGTGACATTTGCATTGGTTACATGAAAATGTCAAATTAAAGAATTACCAAAAATAAACACATTTTCAATAGGTTCAGAGACTAAAAACCTTAGATTGGATAAAAGTACATTGAAATATCCATGAAATATATATTTTTCGACGACTTATTTTCGCTCAGTGTAGCTTCTGAGATGTAACAAATTTAATGGAATATTCCTTTTTAAAGCCTCAAAATCAATTTTTAATATGTTTAGGTTATAAAAGCATAGTATGAAATATTTCCTTAAAAAGAAATGAATAAAATGAAACAAAAGTTATACTGAAGAATTCACTAATAAGCACATTTTGCTGCCGCTTTTTTTAGTCAGTGTAAAAAATGCAAATGTTAAAGAATTTTTATTGATAAAACAAGAAAGCAATTTACAATAGTTTGAGTACAATAAAATATGAAATGGTGGCAAAATTTATTCCAAAATATTAATTAGTATGGCACTTTTTTCGCTCAGTGTAGCGTCTGAAATGTATCTCGCATTGGAAAATACAAATACGGCGCTGACTAAAGCTAAAGCTTTTCCATACGCCGCATCGCATTGCTAATAGATCATGCCCCCCCGCTACCACCCACCACCGCCACGCCCCCCTGCGCCCAACGGAGCTGGCGACAACGTGCGCCATTTGTCTTAACCTTCAGGAGCATTTAGACGTCATTCATCTCTCATAATTTTTGCGCGAAAAACAAACGATTTGTTTTTCTTTCTTGGCTTTTCTTCATCATGTTGCTGTTGTTGTTGTTGTTGGCTTGTTTTACTTATTGTTTTTCTTTTGGCTTTTGGTCTTTCGAGCGCTTTGGTATTTTTCCACACCGCCAGCCTGGTTAAAGGTATTAGTTTTAGCCATTTTTGCTGTGCTGCTCGCTCTGCAATTAAATTTAGCCACATTTTTGGGGTTTTTTTTTTCTTTTCTTGTTTTTGGTTTTTAGTTTTTGGCTTTGGGCGTTGCTTTTAGCGCGCGACTTTTATTTTCGTTTGGCTCATTGACATTTGCCTCATGCCACAGCCGCAGCCGCATCTGCAATCTCTCATTCCCATCGAGTCATGTGCAAATCTTCTGCTAGCCCACTCTGTGTGTGTGTGTGCGAGTGTGTGTGCAGTCGTCTGAGGCATGCTACAAACACTCTGCCTGCCCAGTTTGATTGCCTTTTGAGCCACCCCTAAGCAGCGTGGCGGCGGTTTGTTTGCGCAGGAGACGCTCAAGGCCGTTTGATAAGATTGTAGAAACAGCCAGAATGAATGGCCACGGAAGCAGCAGCAGCAGCAGATTCATGCTGCCAGCGTATAACAAATGGCATTTAATTTTTTAATGTGCCCGACACACAGCGCAAACATTGAATTCAAGTTGCGCCAAGCAGCTGTGGCCCCCGCCCAAAAATCTTGCCGAACCATTTTCAGCTCAAATTGGCGCCCATTTGGTATGCGAGACTCTGCAAAACGGAATAAAAGCTTATTTATTATGCTTTTAAAATTTTCATAACACTTTAATTAAGCTTTTAAATTCATAACAGTTGTGTTTGCGTGTTAAGCTCTTGACATTTAACTTATAATTACTGTTATTGCATCCAATTGCCATTCTGTTCAGCTTGCCTCCAAGCAATCAGTAGCTGTCTCTCTTTCTAACTACTATGCTATACTATGCAACTTATAATAACATACATATGTATTTTAATACAACTTTTATGGCATCTAATCAACAGTCTGTTAAGCTTGCCTATAAGCAGGCAGGAGCTGTCTCCCTCTTCCTAACCATTATGCTGCAATTCTGTTAAAATGATAACATTGAACTTACAATAACATAAAAATGTACATTTACATTTAGCCCTCTGCAAATGCTCTTTTCTTATTATGCTTAGCTTTATCGCGCACTCTTTTATGTGTCTCTTATGTTATAGTGCTGTTGAGTATATAACATTGAACCTACAATAACACAGATATGTAATTTAACATCTAACCCACTGTTAATGCGCTTTACTCAACATGTTTAGCCCTCTATGTTCTATAGCTCTGTTAAATGTTTTTCTTTCATATATTTTTAAATGTCTCTACATTTATATTGTTTTAACTGTTTGTAAAAGCCATTTAATCAAGGTGTTTTCTCTAATGTGAACCACATAATAAATTTTATCAGCGCAATAAATTTGAAACATAGCCCCGCTCTCCATTCACAGCTAGAACTTGTTCACCAAATAGTATTTCAACGTTTTCTTGGATACATCATGTATTCCCTAATCCACACACAGAAATATGAGCAAACGACGCCGATAACTATGCCATTCAAATTAAGAATAGCAACAAAATGCTAAAATATTATACAAATTTACGAGCAAAAATTTCACACAAAATTTAACAGCAAAAATAAATAAAAATAAAAAACAAATGAAACACGAAAAAATACTATACAAAAATATACTAGATAGTAGAATATATGTGGCATTAAATATTAAGAGAAATTTACAGCAATGGCCATGCAATAAAATATTGTTTAGTATTTATTTTTATTGTCTTGATTAGAGTCATCAGCGTGCAGATATGTGTAGAAATATATATATTACGATACGGATAAACATGGTATATATGTGGATATGTGTGCATAAATATATGTGACTGCGATATGAATATTATACAATACCAGGAGATTGCTTGGCATGGGGCCAATAAATGCGACTGCAAATGAAAACGAAACAGAATTCGTCTATCAAATGAAAACACGGGCAGCCAGCCGGGCGTGATATTATAGAAAGTAGAAGTGCCAACAATAATAATAATAATAATAACAACAACAACAACAACAATTATGATAATGACAACAAGTTTGTTGAGAAAATTTGATGAAAATAAAAACAAATCAACAATTAAATGCACTTAATAAATATTCATGTGTACACTTTGTACAGTTGCAACTGTTTGAGAAATGCCTCAAATAAGAAATAAATTGATTCTCTTTTATCAATATTTTCATGCTCTAGCTGCGGTCGTTATGAATTTATCATGAGGCGTCTGACTCATTGGCTTGGTCAGCTGAGTCGCAGCAGATCTATATAGCGCATAAGGGGTTTGAACCAGCAAACTGGTTCAGACTCGATTCGTTCCACTGGCTATTCAGCTGCTTGTCTAACGTTATCGAAATTTGTATTGCAACAATGAATTGTATTGTAATGAAACAATTAATAATAATTAGTTTAATTTCATTCACAATTTGCCCGCTGTACCGAAAATATTGCAAGCCTTGCATATTTTCATATACAAGATGCGGGCTACATTTTATCTATACCCAAATACGGTTAGATAAATGCAATAGTTGGGTGCAAAATAATTTATTCTTTGCCACTGAATTTCTTTCAAAAGTTTTTAGTCTTATAACAAGCATTTTAATTTCGGGTTTGAACCAGCGTTAGTTCAAATTCGCCTCGAGTTATGCTCCCTACAAAGGTAATTTGATAAAACTTGGTACAGGAAATACGTAGCTGAAAATTAGTCAAATATTTTTATATATGTTTGAAGAAACTGGATATATGTATATATAAATTTGTTAAGAATCGGAAGAGTATATATTCTATCCTTCCATAAAGGACTCAGCAGTTATTTAAATAACTAACAAATTGAAAGACGAACTCTTGTATAAGTTTTCATTCACAATAAGTTAACTATAATCTATAGCTACTGTCTAAATTTACACTTTCATGATTTTAAATCTTTATCGCATCAATAACTCGTCCATCTGAGTTGTTTTTATTGCTTTAAAGCGCACATTGCACATTGATTGTCATTCGTTTGCTCAGATTTTATGGTCATTTATATTTTCAGCCAACAACGTTCGGGCCAGACAACAATCTGTCCAACTGACCCGCTCGTATCTCTCAACTACAATGTTTTACCCACTTTTTTTTTGTTTGCTTTCGAACGTTTGTGGAGTCCGCTGTGGAGGAGGGTTGAGGAGTAGGGCTTCGTAGTAGTCATGTTGTGTAATTTATTGGGGTCGTTTGCACTTGGCATGCTATTCACACCGTTTGTGGATAGTTTACCCAGCCCGAGGTTGTAAATAACGCCACCTGCCTGCCCAGTGGAGCTAGTTAAAGTTAAAAGAAAAAAATATACCCTGCCGTCTTGCCGATAAGCTTGGACATTTTGATTGCTTTCAATTCAGAGCTGAATAACTATTTATTGGGTCTAAGTGTCAGTTCTGCAATAGAAACTGAAATTGAAACTATTTAATTAATTGATGAAAGATAATCATAACAGCTGTGGCTGTGTCTTTCGTTAACATAGCTGTCTTTTGTTACGCTTGAAAGCTGTTAGCTATATATAGGCAAGCTCTGTTAAATTTTACATGAAAAGAACTGTGAAGCGCTTTTGCTAACATTCCTCTGCTATGTTTAGCTTTTTTGTACAGCAGCTGTGTGTGCTATGTGCACTATTAAATTGCAGAGCTGCTAATGCAGTAACAGGGAGCTGATTTGTACTGCTTGAACGCAAATGTGGGCAGTGTAGCAGCGCTTTATGTTAATGCAATTCTGTTAGGTTATTTACAGAAACTCTGTCGAAATGCTTAGATCACCGTAAGCAGTACCTATTGTTAATAACAGGTTAACGTTATGCTGTTAAGTCGTTTATGTTAATGACATTGTGTTAGGTTATTCACAGAAAATCTGCTGAAACACATAGTTTCGAATAGAGCTATACGTAGATACTTAGCTAGTTATATATATAGAGATAATTATAAAAATGTCCAAAAAGTTCCCTTCTAATAGTTTTGTTTCAGCCAAGTAAATAATCAGCAATAAATTTTCTGTACATTTTGACACCTCGCAGTTAGAAATTTTTGCTATATGTATAAGCCGCAGCTTAGGTCATAGCCCAACTGATGTCCGGCATTGCTCACTTAATAGTCTCAAAGTAGCAGCAAAAACAACTGCAACAACAACAACAACAACAGCAACAACAACAACAACAACAAAAGCAACAAACATTGCAACTAACATGTCGAGCTGGGTGTGTGTTTTGTGATCTAATGCGCTACTTTGTCTATTTACCTTATCCGCCAGATTAAAGTGTCACGAGCTGCCAGCCAGCAGTACCTCCCCCTCCCCCTCCTCCTCCTCCTCCTCCCTTCAGCTGCCCAGCACCCCGCTGCCGCAACTTTTCTGCTCATAGCTAGAGCAAGCTAGTCAATTTGCGTTTATTAGATATACACGGCAAACATAGGATACAGATACAGCTACAAGTATAGCTTTAAGATACACAGCACACAGCGAGTGCAAAGATGAGGGCGACTTGTGTGCTCTGGTTGTTGTTGTTGTTTTAGTAGTAGTTGTTGTTGTGGTTATTGTTGTTGTTGCTCGCAGGGCGCGCAGCTGGCAACAGCCTCGACACAACAACAAGCCGCAGCGAGCACTTGAGAGCACCGAAAGCGTGCTCTCTCTCAACTATTTTCATAGCTTGTAGCTACTTCTAAGTTTTTCTTTTACACATCTTGCCACACATACACACCTCCCCTTCCCACCCTGCCGCCTGCCTCTTTTAGTAGCTACACATGCTACACTTTTTATTCAATTAACACGCTGCTGGTCGTTGCCGCGGGGGTAGCTGAGGCAAGAGCCAAGTGCTTGGCTGGCAGACGCGACCAAGGCGAATGAAACATGCATTAATTTATACCAGCAACAAGAACAACAACGGCCACGGCAACAAATTGTTGTGGCTGCCAAAATTGACTTAATTTGTTAGATCTACAATCAAAATAAAAACAACAAATAAGCAAGAAAAAAAACTTAGCACAAAGTTATTTCCCAAGGCATCGACTATCAATAATTAGTCGTGCATAGCCGAAATTGAGGTGCGTTTAACCCTAGAAAGATGTGAAAAATCTCCTAGCCCAACCAGTCAGACACACTCTTGCACACCACACACACACACACACACACACACACACACACACACTTGGCTGTGCAAACAAAAGTGCAACAAATGCATTGAGCACTCGCAAAATGGCAAATGCCGTAACCTAGCTAATTGGGGTGGCTTGACTAGCAAATATCCTGTAGAACATACAATTTTATAATTTCAATTTTAATTTTTTTGAATATATGAAAAAAGGCATAAAATAAGTTTATGAATGTGCCAATTTTGAGCTACGTGTCTAGCAGGGAACTTTGTCAGATCTTATCCTAGGAAACAGTCAATGCTATATAAAATGATAAATATATAAATTCTATAAAAAATATATATATATTCATTTTTGCCCTCATAATGCATTTTTTAATAAATGTTAATAAGTATATCATATACTTATATTTTATTATTTACTTGTAGGAATTATTGTTATAATAACATGAAATATGAAATATAAATATATAGATTTTAGTTAAATTTCGTCATAGAGAAGCTAAAAGCTAAAGATAAAATATATAAAATTCAAACTCTCATAGTCTGAGTTTTAGATTGTCAGGCACAATTTTAGAAAGCGCTACAAAAAAGTAAATGTAAAAATATAAAAAGTAAGTAAACAAGCCGAGTGTTCCCTTACTAAAACGTATATTTAGTGTTTCTCACAAACGAATATTTATAGAGACCAATCTATGAACTCGTTCACTCAACATTACAGGGTATGCAGAAATAGTGCAAATAAACAACGTGCAAATAGAGTGTGAGTAAAAGTGTGTGCAAGGCAACAAGAAATTTGTGAATGCTTTTTTTTCGCAGTTGATGAAAGCGTCGAGCGGCAAACGTCGATTCATGGCTGCTATATCAGGGGGTGGGAGGGGGTGGTGCCTGAGGGGGTGTGGGGCAGTCTGTCAGGCTGCGTGAAGGGGGGCAGACATGGCCAGGCTCATTTCATTGAAATAAAAAACACTTAAGCAGCTAACTGCAGAGGCGACAATGTTGAAAAATAAAACAAAGTGCCAAAAGGAAAATAAAAGAAAAACAGCAAATAAAATTGAGAAAAAAAGAAAAGGAAAACTAAAAAAAGAAATGTAAAGAATAGGCAGCAGCCGCGGCAAATGAAAATGCGGCTCGCGGCAGCTTCATTAAAATTTTTGGTTTTCGTTTCAATTAAGTTGCGGTTAGTGGCCGGAAAATGCTAACCAAATGCGGGCGGCTGTCATTCAGTGGGTGGGCCAGCCAGCAAAAAAGAAGAAGAAGAAGAAGAAGACTAAAAGAAAAGCGGGCAGAGGGAAGTCGAGTAAAAGCTGCAAAGCAAGTGGACGCAGAGTTTGTTATTGCTGTCAATTAAAAGGGAAAGGGAAATGCAAATGGAAATTCGCATTGTCATAATATTGTCAGCTTTAATTAAGATGGAGAATCGCTCGGAAAATGGGTATTAAATATGCAATAATAGTTTTAAGAGCTTAACTATCATTTTAATTAGTTGCAGCTAATTATGTCGGCAGATAAAGTCAGCTTCATCAATTAGTTGGCTGCAGAGAGATTTTTAATGCAAAAGGGGAAAGAAGTTAACTTGATTTGGATTCCTGTTTGATTATTTTCAATTAATTTAAATAATTTAAAAGCTGTCAAAGCTGGAATATAACTTTGTTAAATTGCAGTTAATTATGCAAACAAAATCAGAGAGAGAATAGAGGCGGGGAGATTATTAATGTAAAAGTGAAAAATAAGCTCAATTTGTTCATTCAAATAATAATATAAGCCTCACAATATCAGTTATTTAAGCAAACATTTTAATGCACATTGATTTATTTTCGATTATTTTTTGCAAATAATATGAACCTTGCAATAATAATCTAATATGCATAAATAAAATTTAAATCAATTGCGGATAGTTAAAAAAAACTTGCTAAGCAATTGAAGAAAAATTTAATAATTTTAGTCAATTAATTGTTGCCTTTTCTCCTTATTCTTAGCTTGAAGTTTATCTATTTCTTCAGGACATATATATTCATGTAGGGTATAAGAATGGTTGGTCAGATTTTAAACTTAAATATAGCTCGGTAAACAAGAAATCTATATTTTTTCTATCATGTATCCAGAAAAAATTGAACTTCACTTTAGCCTAAGTCCAATTTTTAGCTATAACATGAAGTAAACTAAATTTGAATTAAATTAAATGCTGGGAAGACTTCTATTTTTTAAACATAAATCTAAACAAAATTAAACTAAATTAAATTTAATGAAAATTTTGGCTTGTTTTAAGCACAAAGTCGTCAAAGTTTTGCAACCACAAAAATAAATGTTGGGAAATTCTTAGTTTGAGCTAATTTATATGGCTACAGACAAAACTTTTGCCAGCTGTGCGAAAAAAAAAACGCGCAACAAAAAGCATAAAAAATAAATGAAAATATTAAACATATTTCGCGGTTATTTGCAATTGTTTGGCAGCTTTTGGAGCAACTTTTTGGATATTTTGGCCTTTGATCATTCAAGCAAATGCGATGGAATCCATCAGATGCGCCGCTTGTTGTTGTTGTTATTTCTGAGTTATTAAGGTGCCAAGCTGTAAAACTGGCAACAACTGTTGGGCGAATGGGGCGAATGCGTAATGTGGGCCAGCTGGAGAGATCGAGGGGTGGGTGGGGTGTTGTTTGCCAAATGTTTGCACACTTAATGAGCCAATAAAGCGGCTCGTTTTATTTTCTTCACTTTCTTTCCTCTATTTTAGCAGCTAAATCAATAAAAGCTGCAGTTGGCTTTGGCCTTTTGTCGGGCCTCGGGCCTCGCTCGTCGGGCGTTAAATTGCAAATTGTTATGATAAACTATTTGTCATTAATTACTTTTGGCAGTCAACTGGCGAGCGGCTGAGGCGAACGCAGTAAATGCGTTCAGCAAGTGTCAAAAAAAAAAAAAAAATTATCACATAAAGAAAAACAAAAACTTGGCCGAAAAATGCGCGATTTTCTTGAGGAAAATTCATGTGTGCATTTTGTGTTGAAATTTTGGCACAGTGCTCAGCAATTTTTAAATGATTGCTGTCCATTTGCCCAGCCCCTGCCCCGACCCGTTGCTGCCCCTGCAGCTGCCGCTGCCGCTGCTGCATGTGCCACATCCGTTGCAACTCTCTCTCTCTCTCCCTCTCTCTGTCTCCCTCCCTCTCTCTCTCTCGCACACTCGCTCTGTCTCTTACTGCTTGCTGACATGCTGACTTTTGTGTTTTCCTTAATGAATTTTAGTCACCTTCTTGCTCTGCAGCCAGCTCCCTACACCCCTCCCCCTTTTTCTGGCCGAATGACTTTTGATGTTTGTTGGATCACAAGACAAACTGCAGCTAAATGTTCGCTCGATGCGGCTCTCTGTGCGGATAGTACAAGTATTTTGTGCACTCGTGTGTTCCGCTTATTAAATTTGTACTTTTAATTGCCCAAATTGTACATAGAACAAAGAAAGAAAAAATAAGGATGATTATCTGCGGCAGGCCGAATATTAAATACCCTTTTTTGCTGTTTTATGAAGCTCGTAATCATTGTGAAGTATAGCAAAATTCTGCATACATAAAACTCAGTTTTCGAGCGATTTTATCAACATAGAACATAAAATATAGTTATGGAGCCTGATAGAACTCGGTAAAAAGTAAAGTAAAAATATCCTTAAAACATATTTTGAATGCGATATTTTAATTTTTTAACAGATTCTTTTCATAAATATATATATATATACATTTTATGATATATGAATAAATATAAATAATATAAAAAATTTATGTATAATTGTGATGGAAATAATCTGTTTAAAAATACGATCCTGTATGAAACATATATTTTGTTATTTTGCTTTTTTTTAAAGAAAATTTTACCAACAGTTTTATGCAAATAAATATACATTTATTTATATACATTATACATAGGGGAAAAAAGGGGTTAAATAATATGGAAATCTGTTTAAAAAAAATAAACATATATATCATATATATAAAATATGAATATATATCTATTGATGCTCTTCTATTGGTCAGGAATATATAACCTTTAAGCGCGGAAATATGTCTTCCTCTATGTGTTACACATTTCATGACCAAGTCATGATACCCTTTATCCTTGGCAGGGGCACAAAAACACATGTCTTTGCATTTTAGCTCTGTGTTTGCTTTCATTTCAACCACACGTGTATTTGCTGAGAAATTCTATTAATTTTCTTTATTAATTTCACATTTGCTATTTGCTTTCTCTCTTTGCAGGTGAGTGCACAAATGACCCGCCAGCGCCCCCCAACCTTCACCCCCGCCCCAACTCCCTCTCAGCATAGCACATAAAGCATGTTGGTCGTGGGTGAGTATATTTTATGGGGCTACGTTCTTTGAAATGTTCGAAACGAGGGAATTTCATTTTAATTTAATTAATTAAGCGCAAGTCGAATGTGTCCGATGTGCGAAAATATATATGTTTTCTGCCGAAAAGTTTTTCTAATTTGATAAGTGTGCCGGTGGAAACAATTTCCCAACACTTTTACGTAAAGGGGCAAAAGGGGGAAAGCTCTTGATTAAATTGGCTTTTGGAAACTGAAAATTCACAAAAGATTTCAATAAACTTCAACGAAAGAAAATTTCTAGATATTTTCAAATTAGAAAAAATAATTTAAAAAAAAAAAAAGTATTTTAAATACATTAAATAAATGAAGGGAAAACTGAAGAAATTTAAATAATTTTAAATGTAAAATATAAAAAGGAGAAAGTAAGGATATCTTCGCCGAAGATTTAATGCTAATGCAGACATTTGCCTTACGCCTTTGCAGATATGTGAGAAAAGTTCAAATATCTTGGAAAACAGAATACTTTGCCATACAACAAACCTCTCTTCGAGCGATTGATCCCATGGCAACTATATGATATAGTAGTCCGATGTAATAAGACTTTGCATTTTTGTATAGAGCTTGGTGAAACTTAAACATGACGAGTTTGCTCAAAATATCTTTGAAAACAAGCTTCTTTTTCATAGTAGAACCTAGTTTGCGACGGATTTTGTCCATAACAGCTATGAGATATAGTGGTCCGATCCGGCGGGCTCCGACATATTTTACAGCCTGCACAGAAAGTCGGACCTATGCAAGGTTTCTAGACGGACGGACAGGGGGACAGACGGACATGGACATATCAACTCGTCTGTTGATGCTGATCTGGAATATCTATACTTTATAGGGTCGGATTTTTCTTTCTTTATCATGAAAATATTATAATATCCTTTACAAGCTTATACAAACTACTCTGCCCAACGGCTCAGACTTCAGTTTATTGCAATATATATTAGGCTGTGATCCGTAGCTCCGAATTTGAACCAGCTGCTGATTCTATCGCTTACTATTCTACCAGTCATTACTATATAAAAGATTGTTCAGTTATATTGGAGTTGCGCTCTCTTGAAGCAGCTGTGCCCAGATAATAGCTAAACTTCAAGACTAGTTTGTGTAGACAGTAAAAAATGTGCCTGATTGTTAGAGAGAAGCTTTTCTCAGCTTGTTTGGGAACTTATTTAAAGATCATTAAATCAAAGCGAATTGCAGTGCAACAATAATCCAAGTCATGCGAAACATAAAGAAAAATTGTTTATAAATAAAAAAAAGGTATTGATAATTTCTCAGCGCGAATCTTTGCGCAGTTGCGTTTTTTGGGCTGAACAAAAAATTACGTATACTCAATTAACACTCACAATGACAAACAACAACAACAACAAAGAACAACAACAACAATAGAAAAACCCGTAGAACACACAAAACACAATTATAATAAACAGCTCAATTAACGCCCGTCAGAGACGCATCAACAGCCCCAGAGGCGGCAGTTAAAAGGGGGGCGACTGCTGCTCCGACTGACAAGGGGGCAGGGGGAGGGGGAGGGGGGGAGGTATTGCATTCATAAAGCATACAAAATTGCCAGTTTGAAGTAGTTTCACATGCGACTGCTCAGCGCGGCAATTAGAAAACGCGGTTACATCATTTCGGGCAGCAGCTCGGGTTAATTTCCACTCAGAACGGAAATAAATAAAAAACAGCAAATGAATTTAAAAAAAAAATAAGGGCAAAAATTATAACAATAACAACAAAAGCATTGAAAGCAACTAGAAAACTATTTGTCATTGCCTGGGCATTCGCTAAGTAATTTTCACATATTTTCAATTTCAATTTGTGTTCAGCATTTTCCGCTACACGAAAACTGAAATCTAACACGCGCCTTTGATTTTATTTTTTCGCCTTACACATTTTTAGAACTGTCAAAAAGCAAGTGTCGCAAATATTTTTGTTGAAAACTTAAGGAATTAGTCGAAAAAAACAAAAACAACAACAAGCACACGCATATTTTGTGTACTTCTGACAACAAATTGGAAATATTTGGCGGATTGCAGAAGGTTGAACCAAAATGTGTCCGAGCAAATAAATCAAGAACATTTTAGAAACAAGCAGCAGACATGAAAGAGCACATTTTCAAAAAACCTAACCTAAGTCTTGAGCAAAAACAGCTCGCACGCCCTCTGTTGCATTTTTTTTCCTTCTTTTTGTTTCGCTTTGTACCTCATTCGTAAACGTTTGAATAGTAGTGCAACTTTCTATTGCTGTCCCTTTGTGCCGCATTCGTAAGCGTTTGATTCGTAACGCACCTTTTTATTGCTTTCTCTTTGTGCCGCATTCGTAATCGTTTGAATGGTAGTGCTGCTTTTTATTGCTTTCGTTTTCTACCTCATTCGTAAACGTTTGAATGCTAGCTCAGCTTTTTGCTGCTCTATATCTTTCTTTTCTTTGCCTTTATATACATTAACCTAACTTCTAGTGGACGTTACCCGACTTTTTCCGGCCCAAGTATAGTTTTTCACCATTTTTGCTTACATTTCCCATCCGTTCGCTATCAGACGACTTCAATCAATCTGTCAATCATCTTGCCCGCTTATTTCAAGACTCAGATACTCGAATTAAAAGCTTCGCTCCGCTGATTAAAGGCAAATTTTTCGAATTCTACGAACACACACACAAAGAAGACTTGAATATAACCCTATTTCCGACCGATTAGTACGCGTATTGCACTCGCAGACGCCATCTGTCGGTTCGAGCATAAATAAATGCCGTTAATACTGGTTTGATGAGGATATAAGCTGAGCACGGGGAGCTGAGCAACAGCGACGTGGCGCCCCCTGGCGGCGACAACTAGCAGCTGGCTATACATACTCTATCTCCCTTACGCCTAGGCAATTATCCGGTCAATTTTTGTGAATGAAGCGCAATTTTGTATATTTATTTATAACAATATGCTCAGCAGCGTGCGAGAGCGAGACAGCGCGCGTGAGCGAGTGAATAAGAGCTCACACGCACAATTAGGAGCCAAATATGTTTTCAGTCCAATTAGAATTTGAATGAATCTGTGTGCGTGTGTGTGTTGTGTGTGATGCCTGATAATTATACTTATTTTGCCTATTAAACTAACTGTATGGGCGCGACGCCAGCAATCAGGCGCAGTCATTGTGCTTCAATCAATCAATCAAGACAAAAGTTCATTCAATTAAAGCACAAAGTCTAAAAAGACCTATCGATTACAGCACGCATCGATAACTTGCGTTCAGACTACATTTTGAACCGACGACAGTTTTTATGGCTACTATTTTGCTACTCTTTTTATGCGTACGCAGGCAACACTGACAGCTTAAAGCTTGTGGACAGCAGCGCCCTCTGTTGGCAGTTTGGCGCAACTAGGCTGCAAAAGCTTGCGCTTGCGAGCTTTGCTGCTTTTGCTGTCGCCCCCTTTCGTTCGCTCGCTCTCTCTCTCCCTCTCTAGCTCTCTTAAGCTCTTTTCTCATGTTGTAGGCAGCTTGTCTGGCGCAGACCCCATCAGCTACTCCCCCTACCCCGCACCCCGCACGCCAGACACAACTCTGTCGTCGTCGCACTGTTGGCTGCAACACGTGCGCGGGGCTTAATAAACGCCCCCGCCCCTGCCCCTGCCGCTTGAACTGCTGCAATTAATTTCAATTTTTTTTTCGTCTTTTTCTTTTTTGTTGCCTACGACAACAAATTGCACTGAAAATTTGTGTGTTTCTGCTTGTTTTGGTTGCCTCTCTGCTTCACCTGCACGTTCTCCTTTTCCGTCTGCGTCGCCTTCTCCTCCTCCTCCTTTGCACACACTGTCACATGTTCGCGCAGCGTGTCGCTGCGTCGCCGTCGGCAGCGCAGTCGCTGTTCTTGCGGTTTCTTTTGACTTCTTTTCACTTATCGCGCTTAAAATTGAAACTCGAAAATTTCCACAGGCTAATAAGCCAGAAGCTGCCCGCCCAGCGCTGACTCGGCCCAGTTAAGTTCTACTATTTAATATTATTGAGTAAATCGATTTCCGATGCGATTGCAAATGGACTTCAACTTTGCACCGAACACTTTTCTCCGTCCAAATGTACCGAAAGTATCTTCTGATACGTGTGTGCAGGTGTGTGTGTGTGTGTGTGTGTATTCCAGACCGGAACCGGTTGCTGATAAGCAGCAAATTGTTATGATCATATTTTTTTGGTAGCATCAGACTAAGCCGCAGATTACCATATGAATATACCCATAAGATTGGCCCAAAACCAAAACAATAACCGAATAAAACCAGACACTCACCTGGCTATTTATACACCTTCCTGCTAACGGTATATCAATGGGTAATTGGTCAGAGTTTAATTTAGTTATTGTCAATGGTAGAAGGGGCCAACTGATAATTGATAAGAATGGAACTTAAGTTAGGAGAGCCTCACGAATTCCCGAAGAGGAAGACAAATGCGATTATAAAAATACCTTTGGATCGGAAGTTAGATAGAGTAGTCTCTCCTTCTGGTATATTTGCTTAAATATATATTGTTGTTCATGGTAATTAGTTATAAATACATTTTTATTATTATTTTTTGTTTATTAATAGATTTCATTTGTCTTCCAGTTCCATTTTTATCAACTCTCATTAAACCCCTTCTACTATTTCATTTAATCAATTGAATGTTTATAAATAAGTTCAAGCTCAATTTAATATTTAACAATTTTTATCAAATTAAACATGATGGGAAATTGGAACTTCTTTAAAGTAGAACAGTTCAGTTTATTAGAAAGGGTATTTTCGATGTATTAGAACTTTTTTGTGAGCTTTTTATTTCTTAAAGATTTTTTGTTTAATTATTTGCATAGTGTATTACATATTATATATATAATTAGTTGATTAATTGTATCGCAAAGTTTAAAGTATATAACAATTAAAATAATTAACCAATTTATTATATTAATTGTCTGTATAATAAGTAATAATATAAGTAATTAATATAAAACATTTTTAAATTAATTTAATTATTAAGTTGTATATTTTATATGGAACAAATTTTGCTAACAGATCTTTGGGCAAACATATATATTTTGTATTAGTAGATGGGATTGCCTTAAATATAATTAATAACTTCTTATGCAATCCTGTGCGTTGCTTTCATAGAACCTGTGACCAAATTTCACTTAAAAAAAAACCTCTAAAAAACACGCCAAAATATGAGTTATGTGTACATTCGTAAATAATATGGATATTCGGTTTGCAATCGCCTGCTCTGCCCATCAATAAGTTATCTCCAGCTGGTTAAGGCCAGCCTTAACTGGGTCAACTGGTTAATTATTTATTACAGTTAAACAGTTATTGTTATTATTATTATTGTTTGTGGCCGCAGTAAAAAAACGTGTTGGCATTTCCAAAATAATTGCAGTTGAGAGCTGCTGCTGTGGAAACTTTACTGCCAAACACGTGTAGAACGACTTAAAATGCAGCGTAGTATATGAACCCCCTCCCCCCCTACCACCCTCCCCTTTGCCAATACTCAGGCACACAAGCCGCAGCCATTAATAGAAGCCGCACCACAAACACAGCCCCCTCCCTCATCCCGCAACAACAATAACAATCACAGCTGGCCGCAAATTCAAGTCTCCAGGCGAATGCAAATGTGTGCGTATGTGTGTGTGTGTGTGTGTGTGTGTGTGTGTGTGCGCCGCTGTTCAATTAAACTATGAACAAAAGTTGTAAATTATAATAAATACAACAATAGGCACGACAACTAGCGTTAACTGCGTCACCCCCCCCTCGCTCGTCTTGGTAATTGTTACAATTATTTTGTTTACTTTGCCAAAGGGCTGCTAAATAGTTTATGAGGGGTAGCGCGTGGGGGGGGTATGTTTCATTTTAGCTCTTTGCAAAAGCTTTCGATTTGTATTTTTGCGCAATTTATTCAGATTTTTCTTCCAAATAAAACTCAGTTTGTGAGTTTGTATGCGTGTGAGTGCGAGTCACACGCAATGTAGCGGCTGCCTGTGTGTATATGTGTGTGTGTGTGTGTGAGTGAATGCGTGTGCTTGCGACTGCATTAAGCAGCAACAAAACGACTCGGCTGTCGTCTAACTGTGCTTCTTGCTGTTGTTGCTGCTATTTTTGTTCTTGTTTCTCGCATTCGCAAGCTTCTGGTCTGCGCTCTTCCTCTTGCTGTTTTGAGTGTTTGTTTTGTTCTCTCTCGCTCTCTCGCTCTCTCAGCGACGACGACGACGGCGGCGCTCATTCATTGCGGCACAAGCGCCACTGCGTGCCTGGCTGTGTGTGTGCGTGTGTGTATGTGCATGTATAATCAAAAGCACAAAACGCGCACACAAGCACACACAGCCGTGCACACACATACACACATGTGCAGAACGGAGGCCGGCGCACGTGGACGCTAAACGTGATAACACAACAACAAAAAACAACTGACAGCAAAACAAATAGAAAACCTGACGACGACGAGTCGTTTGTCGTTGTCGTCGTCGTCGCTTGTCGTCTGCCCTCGTCGCAGCTGTTTGTCGCTTCGCTTGCGCCGCTGCCAACGCCGGCAGCGACAGCGACGCAACTGTTGGCAACTGTTGCCCAGCGCCTGTTGCTCTGATTGGTGCAGGCCGCCGACAAGCCAGCTGCGCCAATGGCAGCGCACGCTGTGGGAATCCTTTACGCTCGGCTGCCCACAATTGGCACAATTGGCGGCCCCGTGCAGGAGCTTGCACAGCTTCGGCTGCATTCCAACTGCAACGAAGTTGTGCAACAACAACAACAATGCACCCGACAACAACTCCGACTTGTTGCCGTGCTGCTCGCTGGCATTTTAAACAGACGGATCACGGGTTGTATGCTTGATTTGGTTCGCTGATGCGATTTGTGTGGAACGCTGGCGAGCGCGAGGGTGAGGGTGAGGGTGGTGGTGCGGCGTTGGCAGTGAACAAGCTAAGCTGCTGAGCGGTACGCCAACGGGGGGCGGCGGGGCGTGTCGGGGCAACGGGTTCACATGTATTTAAAAATAGTTAATCTATTTATGGCAAGCGCTTTGCAAACAAGTGTGCATATTTTTAAATGTTTAAAATAGAGGCGAGCTTTAAAAAAAATACGATTGCATTTATTTTTTTAGATAAGAATTTTTTGAAACCATTTTTAATGGCTAATTGGTAAATGGAAGTGCGAAGCATCTTCCTTTTCATATGACAATTATCAGTTATCAGCTTATCAGTTTTTTCCGATATCTCGCGCCGTTTCGATAGTATCGATAAAGATCGATAGGCATAGCTCGAAAATTATAAGTGCTAGATACCCAAAACTTTGTATTTATGTACTCGTAAGGCATATACAGTTCGAAAAGGTCTCAGTTTTTGGATAAAACGCCTAGCGCCTTGAGTAGCTGGAAGGTAGAATGATTGGGCGAAATTCAGGGCATTTGATAGTCGGTTACATGTTGATATACCTACATACTTACTTATTTATTCAATGTTATTTCATTTGACCTATTTAAAGTGCCTACAAATGTAAATTGTTCTAATTTTCTAATTTCAGTCTTACATATTCTAGTTCTTTCCTTCTTGATTCTCTTATTTTATTTTTAACTTCTTTAGTAGTTTGCCCTTTCAATTCCGTTGTTCCACATTGAAAAGTATATGTACATACATTTCAACATGAAAACATATATTTCTATAATTCCATTCGTCAATGACAATAACATTATTCCTTATTTGTATCTACTGTTCCGTTTCCACTGTTCCATATCCACGGCTTCCTTTTCATTGTTCCATTTGCCAATGTTTTTTCTCACTGTCTTTCGATCCTCTTTGAGCGCTCTTCTCTGATTTTATATTTACCACTTTTAGCTATTGCCGTTTCAATTCCATTGTTCCATTTTTAATGCATTTACATCTCAACATGAATATTTTTATATTTCCTTACTTACTTACCTTACTTCTCCTAAATTTATAGTGTTTCGGTTCCATCGTTCCCCTTTCATTGATTGATGTGCCAATGTTCCTAGTCGCTGTTCCATTCTCTTCATTCCTCGTAGCCTCGCTAATTTTATTTTCACCACTCTTAGCGCTTACCCTTTTAATTCCATATTTCCATTTTTTTTATATGTACATACATGACATGAATATATATTTGCATATTTCCCTTCCCCAATCGTACATACTTACTCCTTACTCCTCCTAAATTATTACTGCTTCGTTTCCATTCCGTTCCGTTTCATTGTTCCGGTTCCACTGGTGCGTTTCCGCTGTTACGCTTCATTGTTCCGGTTCCACTGGTGCGTTTCCGCTGTTACGCTTCCACTGTTCCGGTTCCACTGTTCCGGTTCCACTGTTGCGTTTCTACTTTTCCACTTCCAATGTTCCGTTTCCATAGTTCCATTTGCCACTTCTCGCTTGTTTTGTTCCCTCTTCGCTGTTCCTTTTCACTGTTCTCCTTTCACATTTATTTTTCTTCGCTTTAAAATATATTTTAAAACTTAAAAATAAATATTAAATAAATCGAAAATACGACTAGTTAATCTGGTCGCTGTTCAACTTTTATTTGCTTAACCCTAAAATAATTTATTGCACACAAAATTATTGTTTTCAGACCCTTACACACACAAACACTCTCAACACTTGAGAAGTGCAAAAAAGCGCTCAATTTGAGTGCCCAACAAATCGCTTAAAGCGCTGAATAAAAAAAATAATGAACTCCCGCAAAATTGTTATTGATAAATTGGCAAATTAAATGGAAATTTAATAACTTAAAAAGCGCATTTGAGAAATCCCAAAGGGTTAATTACTTACTACAGATATTCAATTCTAATTATAAAGATGGAAATGAGGCGCATGATTCAACACGTAGCGCGCCGTGGGGTTAAGGTTCGGGGCTCTAAGCTCGCAAAGGTTGTCCGGGCAACGAAAGCCGAAATTTCCATTAAATTGCGCATACGTCACGTGTTGCAAGCCAATTAATATTGCGTACGGCTGCAACGCGCCTGTCATCGATACTTTAATCACATTTTGCCACAAAATAAAATGCCAATTAGAACAGGAAACGGAAGATGGCCCCGGGTGCATTTGTTTTCGTCAATTTTTTTGTTCCTCCTCTTTGCTTTCGCTAACTGTAAGCAGCGCAGAGCGTCGCACACTGAGCGAAAACGGCACACAATTTTCTGGCTCTGAGCAGTTGAGTATCTGTGTGTGTGTGTGTGTTTGTGTGTGTATTTGTATCTCTATCAGTAGCTGTAGCTGTAGCTGTAGCTGTATCTGTATCTGTAGCTAAGTATGCCAAATGCAATCCGTCCGTTCAACGTGCTCGCCACTCTGCATGTGTGTGTGTTTCTCTATGTGTGTGTGTGTGTGCGCGCGTGTGTGCTTAACTGTCTCTCAGTTTCAGCTGTCGCGTGTGTGTGTGTCTGTCCCTGTGTGTTCACAACACGTGCTTAGAACGTTGCTAGACACTGGGCTTTGGGTCATACTGGAATCCGCGTGACTTTGTCGCCGCTGTCGCTGCCGCTGCCGCTGCTGCCGCTGTCGACGTCGCAGTCGCAGTCGCTGCTGTCGCTCGTTGAATTTTCATTAGCTACAACTGCGTCGCCGCCTTGCAGTACTTGTATTTATTTTTATATTTATTGCTATTATTATTTTTATTTATGCATTTGCAAATATTTTTTTGCGCCAATCTGCGCACTAGCTTCAGGTTTCTTTCTCTTTGAGAGATGTCTGCTAGTGCTAGTTTACAGTTAGGCCCTAATAATTATACTAGATAAGTACACTATATGTATAAATACATATAGGCCCCTTTTTTGGTTGAGTTTCATGTATATTTATTTTTTTAAACTTACATTGCAATTCGCGCTGTCAGCGCAGCTCGCCGCCCCCAACCCCGCGACTGTAACCCTTGCAGGTGTGCAGGTGTGTGTGTGTGTGTGTGTGGTTTGCGTGGAGCTGCGTCGACGCTGGCAGCGACAGCGACAGCGACAGCGGCAGCAATGACTGCGCTGCCCGCTAGGGCAGAGGCCGAGGCTCGGCTATGGCCGGCATTCGGTCGCATCGCGTTCTCCAGTTCAAATCGTCAACGTTGCCTGTCGCTCAGCTTTTCCAGCTAGACGTCAACTGCGCGTGCGATTCTAACGTGAAAAACTGTGCTAAAAATCCAAATAAAAAACCAGATAAATTATTAAAAATAATATCTAAACAATCCCAAATAGGCGCGGAATAGTGCAACGCATGAATTTAACTTTGTATATGTGCATATACTATATATTACATATATATATATATAATAAGAATAATTGCGCACTAAGCCGAAGAAAGCCTTTCAGTGCAAAGTTCTAAAAAGCAACTGCGCACACTAAAAAAAAAAAAAAAAACAAAAAAAATCTATAAGCGATATTTACATACATCGTATACTATATGCATAAGAAAAATAATCGTTCAAGTGTTTCAAATAAGTAGCAACAATTGTGCCAAGTGTCGCGTGTGTGCGTGTGTGTGTGTGTGTGTGTCTGTTTGTCTTAGTGTGCGTGATTAAATAGTTAACACACGAACAGATAACTGGCATTACACATATCAAATACATATATAGATACATTAGTGTATATTACTTTATGTACATGTATCAGATATATGATCTATAACAAATGCAAACAGCATCGCCAAAGTTACGGATATAATTTCACAGCGTTTAATTTTAATTCTAATTTCTACAAGAACAAAACTTCAACATTCACAAAGCGTTTGCGAATTAGAAAAGGTATTAAACCAAGAAGAAGAATATAATAAAAAAGAATAATAGGTATTTCAATTGATTTGGCATATGATAATTTATTTGTATGCTACAAGAATATAATTCAAAAATAAATTAAAACAAATAATTTGAAGCACACTTTTTGTTGCATGTCAACTTTGGCATAGATTAAATATTCAAAGAAAAAACTGCAAATATTGTATTATAAAAATTAATTGAATTAAAGCAGAAAGAAATTAAGAAATTTTGTATTTTATATGCATATATACACACAGTATATATACATATATATATAAACAATGCTTTTTCTTATTCCTTATCGCCGCAACCGCCAATGCAAATAGAAAACACAGCTCATCGGCATGTAGAGAAAATCATTAATAATAAAATTAAACAATACCATTCATCTATAACACATATCGCACCAAAAACCAAATCCCCAACGTCTTTAAATGTACTCACACCTGAAATCAAAGAAACAAACAAAAAGTCTCAGTAAGCACTCATCGTTATCATGCTCATAGTCATAATTGGTATTAATTTTGTTATCAAGATTTGAAAAGATTGCCACTTAAAAACAAATCTCGGACAACACTAATCCATACTTTATTTGCAACGTTAGGCAACACTAGCTTCGAAAAGACTCCTAAGAAACAGTGTTGATAAAGTGTGAACATTGAAAATGCGCACAGCTTTGAGCAGTTGCCCAAAGCCAATCACAAGGACGTGGCCACTTAAAGTGACAACAACAACAACAACAACAACTAATAACAACAACTAACAACAACAACACTAGCTGAAAAACCAACTGAAAGAGAAGCAGTAATTGAACCAGTGTTAAGATAAACCAGTGCATAATGGCGTCCGATTCAAACGCGTGCGTCAGTTTCTTTGCCCAGGAGCAAGCGAATGCGACGCTGTCGCAATATTTTCAGCAGCTCAACTCGCATGTGGCAGCGGCTGTTGCCAGCAGCAACAATAAGACCTCCAGCGTCAGCAGCAACAGCAGCAGCAGCAGCAACAACAACAACAACAACAACAACAACAACACTATCAACGGCAACAGCATCAGCAGCGGCAACAGCGACAGCGGCAACGACGGCAGCATGACAGGCTCAACCGCAACATTGGACAACCATCGCAGCAGCGTCAGCAGCAATGATTCTGGCAAGAGCAGCAGCGCCGGCGGAGGCGTCGGGGGAGTTACCGGCGGGGGCGGTGGCTCCTCGTCGGCAGCAGCAGCAAATGCTTGGAACTTGCAGCAACAGCAGCAGCAGCAACAACAGCAGCTGCAACAGCAGCATCATGCACAGCAGCAACAGCAGCTGCAACAGCATCATGCACAGCAGCAACAGCATCATGCACAGCAGCAACATGCTGCTGCCCTGGCCGCGGCACAGCAACAACTGCAGCAGCAACAGCAGCAGCAGCAGCAGCAGCAACACTCACATCACGCCCAGCAGCATCAGCATGCACATCAGCAGCAGCACCAGCAACAGCATACGCTTCAGCAGCATCCACATGCACACCATCCGCATCTGCATCCGCATCATCCGTACCAGCAACAACAACAGCAGCAGCAACAACAACAACAACAACAACAACAACAACACCTGCATCAGCAGCAGCAGCAACATCATGCCGCTCAGCTGGCCCACACGCTCTCCTCGGCCGCAGTTGTGGCCGCGGCTGCCTCCAACACCAACACCCACTCGATCTTTGGCACCGGCAACTTCCACTACAAGACGAACAACTCGTGGACCCTGCCAACGCTCAACTATCAGCGTATCTATCAGGAGAACACGCACTATCATCAGCGCAACAGTTTCATGGACAGTCAGGGCCCGGTTGTCGGTGTTGGCAATGAGGCCGCTGCAGCCGCAGCAGCAGCGGCAACTGCTGCAGCCGCGGCTGCTGCTGCTGCCAGTGCCGCCGCAGCAGCAGCTAGTGTAAACGGCAACAACAATGCGGCAGCAAATGGCAATAACAATGCTGGCGCAAATCCCAGTGACAACAACAATAACAGCAACAACAACAACGGCAACAACAACAACGGCAACAACAACGGAAACAACAACAGTAGCAGTAACAACAACACCAACAACAACAACAACAACAGCAGCAATGTCTCCTCAGTGCAACATGTGGCAACTGCTGTTGCCGCGGCAGTCATCGCCAACGAGCATCAGAATCATTTGAACAACTTAAAGGCACGCTTTCAGCCAACCAGCTCAGGTGGGTCTTCAAATAACAATTAGACAGCCAAGAAACTGAATAAATAATGCAAGCACTGCAAATATGAATAAATAAAGCAAAATATTCGCTCAGCTGCATATTAAAACTTATCGGCATCTAAACTCTGCAGGTTTTTCTCATTCTGAGTTCATATAACATGTTTTTATATGTTCTTAACATAAATCTTGAATCTATTTATGTTTTCATATGTTAAGCTTCGCTCTTAGCAGACTCTGTTAACTAAGAGTCCATGCTACATGTTTTTATATTTTCTTAATATAATTCTTAGAGCTATGTACGGTTAAACTTGTGTATTAACAGACTCTGTTAAGTTCTCAAATAAGTTTTTAATATTTCTTAACATAAATGTTGTCTTAACAGACGCTTAACCAAAGTTAGGCGAGGCCGTTAACAGCTGTGGGTCTGTAAGGCTTACGGCTCGAAGCAACTACCTGTTTCTAACATAGATTAGCTTCGTAAAGCAGAGTTTCCTTAAAACCATTTTTGTGGTTAAAAGCTTAGTTTATTAAAAGTTTTCAAAATGTCAATTAACTCCAATTTATTAATATTGGCCCCTTGTGCTGAAAATATTGCAAGATCTAAATATTTGTATAACCAAGATGCGGCTAAATTCGTGATATGTTAACTTTGCTAACAGCTGTTTAACATAAAATGTGTTTTTACACATGCAACTGTTGCTAACATCTGTTATTTGACACATGCAACTGTTGCTAACAGCATGTTACAGCTAGTTGAGCTCAACTCTGTAAAGATTTATCTCTCCCAAATGCCGTCATATTTTAAATTATATTCGGGGCATACTCGACTTTGTAGTCTTTGGCGTTTAGTCATAATTTATGGCAAATATTTATGCTAAATGTTTAATTTTTTGCATTATCATAAATTAAATTTTATAAATTGTGAACTGTGCATTTGCATAGCCCCGTCTAATTATTCACAGTGCGCCGCTTACTCGCCCTGATCGGCTTTCCTAGCATTCTCGCGCTCTCGCTCTCTCTTTCTTGGCACTATTTCACAAGCTCTCTCGCTCTGCTGATATCATCGTTAAGCGGGGATCTTTGAGTAAATGTCAAATAAAAAAAGCTCGAGGTGCACACGTGAGCATCTATATGCAAATGTTTTTCTTTCTGTGTGTGTAAGTGTTTGTGTTTGTCTGTATCTGTATATGTGTGTGTCTGTGTGTGTGTGTGATTGTGTGTGTGTGTGTGTGTGTGTGTGATTGTGTGTATTCTGCTTGCAGCAAAGTTCGTCGCCTGCGTCATTCAGCCTATCGCAATAAAAACTTAATTAATATGCGCACAAAACTTTTGCTTGGTTTGCATTTTACAGCTCGTTCACACTAAAGTATTTTGCTTTTTATTTTATTTTTTATTTTATTTTGATATTTGACTTATCTTTTGATAAGTAATGACCTACGTCAAGTACTTTTACATGCTCTGTAAATTGTTTATATGGGGTATACTGAGACATTTGCATCTGCCAAACTGGAAAGTATTTATAAAGTTGAAATAGAGAAACTTGATAAATTTCTTCAACTTTTCTTATTAACATCGTTCAATATCGATGACATATATCACAGATTTAATAGACGCCATTAAAGCTTTGAAAATTTCAGAAAATTACATATCTAACGACCGAAAGTTATTTAAAATGGAATACAGGGTGTCCCCTAGTCCGTCAAGTGCACAACTAGTGCACTTTTCTTTGTTATATTTGTCAGGAACACACCTTTCTCTCCTTCTCTCTCCCTCCTTCTCTCTCTCTCTCTCTCTCTCTCTCCCCCTTTCCCTATCTCCTTCTCACTTGTGCCCACACGCTTGGCTTGCAAATTGCCATTTCACACTTGCATTTTGTGCTGTTAAATTATTTGACAAGTTGTGAAATTTACAATTTGCACAATTTAAGCGAAAATTAACACATATTCGCCATGCCTATTTATCGGCCCAGTTAGTTAGCTGCTAGGCACAGCCTTTTGAGGTTAGATACGCCAAATGGGTCAAATAACGGCGCATCAGCTGATTAGCCTAAAAGAAAAACCTAACCCAACAGAAACCCAATTGACAAATGGCATCAAATGTTGCCACCATTCAGCACACGTCGTTCCTTTGACCGGTGCACGCCCCCATTTTCCGGGCAGGCCAGCCTTTGTGCATTCGCCCTTTTTCCGCCCCGAAATGCATTCACTTTGATTAGGTCCCAAAAAAAAGAAAATAACGTGGCCACACAGCCTCTCCATATGAAAATTAAAATTTGATGAGATGACTAAATTAGGCAAAATTATGCTTATGAAATGCATATTGAATATTTAGCTGTGGCAAGGGCGCAGCACAATATGATCAATTGCGGCATACCCTGGAAATGCATTACACAAAAGTGTGAGGTTCGAATTTTTTAGTTCGTATGCGAGATTAAGCTGGGCTAGAGAGTTAGTCTATATCGAAAACTCTGTGAAAAAAGTTTAATCAAAAAAGCCGTTTGCAAGAATTCTCTCGGGGAATTCTCTTTTTCTGCATATATATTCATTTTTAATTTCTATATCTTGTATTTCTATAAATCAGTATTTATATACGAGGCTGACTTAAGATCTAGTCATATTCTTACGGGAAAGAACAGTTTCCTTTTTTTTTCTTTACATCTTTATTTGAATAAGAAGCAAACTCAAGAATTGCTCATATGAATACTCTCGGGAAAGAACAATTTCTTTTTTATATACACATATAGTTTCTAGATTTCTTTTAGCTTATATTTATATTATGAGTTGACTTTAGAGCACATCTATAAGAATTCGTTCGGGAAAGAACAGTTTCTTTCTTGATATTTAAATAAAACTTCTATAACTTCTTATATTTCTATAAATGCGTCTTTATATATGAATTTGATCTGGGATGTGGTCATAGGAATTTGCTCGGAAATGAAATGATTTATATACAAATATAATTTTAATGGTTTTCTTATATTTCTATAAATCTTTATACAAAGCTGAGTTACGATCTGTTCCTAAAAATTCTTTCGGCAAAGAACTGTTTATTTTCTATATATATATATATTGATTGCTCTTTTTTCTATAAATTTATATTTATATTTCAAGTTGACTTAAGATATGTTTTTATGAATACATGAAAACCTTGAACCTAGAAACCTTTACATAGAATTCACCTAATGTATGATCAGTAAAATGTTTACAGGCATTAAAAACGGGATAATATTTGTTGACTTAAGATTGAGAATCTAAAATCTAACAAAAAAAAACAATCAAATCTAACAAAATTGAGCAGCGCACAGAAAATAAACTTATATGTTAAAGAGCATAATTTCTGGACATATTTATGTAACTATATATGACTTAAATTTAGATCATTTGAATTCCTTTGGTCTATAAATACTAAGCATGCTTTAAGATATTTTCTGTTAAATCCAGTTAAAAGTGGACACTTTAGAAAACTTTTCAATAGATAGATCCGTAGATGTAAACTGAAATGAACTTAGCTCATCTGATGACAGGGTCATATACAGACATACATAACGTATATGGGCCGGCACACCTCTAGCTTTCATCCCAATGGCGCGCACCTCTCTCTCTCTCTCTCTCTGTCGCTCTCCCTCTCTGCCTCTTCCACTCTCCCGAAAAGGCATTAAACATTTATGTGAGTGGGCAGTTGCCATAAACTTTGCTCAAATTTTCACATTTGAGCGGCCCACACTCATCAGCGGCAAACTACATCCGCGACTTGCACCCTTGGCCAACCCTCGGGACGGCATTTCAGTGTCACATTTGCATTTGTGGGATGCGCCCAGCTTCCCCTCGCACCGCCCCGCCCTCTTTGTTTTTTCGCACCCAAACACGAAAGAAAGAAGAAGAGAAGCTTAGCACAATCCGATGCAATACGATGCGATCTGCTACGATACAATCTGATACGATACGATACAATCTGATACGATACGATACGTTACGATAAGATACGATACGGTTTCGGTTTCAGTTTTTTATTTTTTTTTGTTTTTGTTCGAGTGAAATTTGTTCAAGTTTATTGCAAACAATCGAATTTATTTTATTCGCTGCGTCGCTTAAATTTAATTTATATTTTGTTGTTGGTTGTCGTCTCCGCTGTTTTAATACTCTGCTCGCACAGGCAAATGGGGTATATTGGTTGTTTGTCTGTCGCTGCGAAATACGCCAAACTTACCATGTATAAAAAACTAGTTTATGTTTGCGTCAAGTAGAATTTTCAGATGCTGTAAGTACCACATAAAGTCGCAAATTAAAGCCACAGTTGAAGAGTCACAGTTGAGAAGCGCAACAGTTGCAGTGTCATTGTTAAATAGATCCACAGGTTTCGAGTAACTACATCTTCTTCTCTATTTTGAGCAAAAGTTTTAGATTCATTTTGAATGTTTTAGAGGCATTGCCTAAGAACAAACTATCAGAAAAGCTTAATACCTTGTAAAGTCTTTTGACATAGTTTATAACCGCCTCTTAAAGGTACAGTTTGAAAGTCACTAGTAAAATAAGCACAAATCAACAGTCTGAGATCCAATTTGAAAATCACAGTTTAAGAGGAATAGCCTAGGAATATTATATTATATTATCAAAAAAACTATTATCAAAATCTCTTTTGATGTCAGTTAAAGAGTCACAGTCACAGTAAAGTAAAGAGTCAAGCCACAGTTTTAAATCCACTTTGAATGTCACAGTTTTAGGAGCATAGTCGAAAAGTAAAATGTCAAAAAGCTCAATCTCTTTTGAAGCCAGTTGAAGTGGAACAGCTTCAGAGTAACTGCTTAAAATTACAGTTTGAGAGTCACTTATGAAATAAGAACAAAAATGAACACCCAACATATTTTCAGCTGTTATATTGTTGGTTACAGGGTATTGTCCAGTCGTGTAAGCTGCACTTGTTTCATTTCGTTTGCAGTGAAAATTGCAAAAAATTGTCTTTTTAAGGCATTCAGTTGATCTGCTAACTGCTACTGTTGTTGCAGTTGTTGTTGTTGTAGTTGTTGCTGTAGTTGTTGTAGTTGTTGCTGTAGTTGTTGTTGTTGTTGCTACTGTGTGGGCTGTTAGGGAGAAAACAGTGCAGCTGAGGCGAATGGCAATGCGCCATGGGGTGGCCCACTGTCAATGCCAATGGCACAAAAATGGGGAAATGGGTTTTAGCTGTGGAAATGGCAATGGGAGCGGCTGCTTTTCAGTCGCCGTGGGTGGGCATTGTGTCTCCCTCTCTCTCTCTCTCTCTCTCTCTCTGTGTGGGTGTGTTGTTGTTGTTGCTGCTGTGAAATTACCCCATAATAATCATTTGCTTAGCTTTTTGTTATTGGCACCATTTATTTTATTAATTTTAAACATTTTTTTATTGCTCTCATTGCAGGTAAGCATCGCATTGCGCCGCATGGCTTGTGTTTTATGTCGGTTTTGCGCTATCAGTTGGGTCCCAAACGTGACTAAGGACTGCATTTAGCCAAAGCTCGTTTTACCGTTGCGCATTTGTAGAGTGTGTTTGCGTGTTTCTGGTAAGCTTGTTATCATTGCACATTGTAGTACTTAATGGTCGCGGCGAGGCGCAACTCGAAAGCGCACTCAAAATATTGTAGGCAAAAAGCTTTTACTGCGTCGCAGTCAGAGCAAAGTCACTCAAACTAAACGCTGCTCGCAGCGCAGCTGACGTCGACGTCGCGCTGTGTTTGTCGGTTGTCTATGTGTGTGTTTGTGTGGGAAAATCTAAAACCAGCATCGCTTCCGCATGCAGCGACAGTTACAGCGACGGCGACGGCGACAGCGCAGCTCATGCGAAGCGTAGCGACAGCTACACAAGCTTTGGAGCAGGCTGCGCGAAAGAAAGTAAACAGTGGAATGCGCAAAAACGCTGAAATGTGAAAGAGCCGCAACATTGAGTGCTGCTGAGCGAGAGTGCGAGTATGGCCGTGCGAGAGAGCGAGTGAGAGCAGCTGACGCAGACTTTGTGGTTGTGACTGCGACTGCGACTGCGACTGTCGCTGCTTTTAATGCTTTCGGTTTCAAGTTTGGCTTTGACGCTGGCTGCGCAGTCGCCGTTAACTTTTGGCTTTGCCTTTGGCGCTTGCTGCGTGGGGCTTTCGTTGTTGTTGTATTTGTTGGCTTTTTGTTGCTGTTGTTGTTATTGTCTTTTTTGTTTTTTGGAGCCGATCTGGGCTGCGTTGCAAGAGGCGCACAGCGCGCGCGTTCACTCAGCGTTTGCAGTCCGGCGGCACCGGTTCGGTTCACGGCTTCACACGGCGCAGCACAGCACAGCACAGCACAAAAGCGAGTCCCAAGTCCCCCAAAAAAAGAGCCCCTCCGACCCCCGCCCAAAATAAAGCAACAACAACAACAATAACGGCGCGTGTCAACGTCTGCGTCTGCGACTGCTTTCGAATTCGTGCGAACTTGTGAACTTTCGTTTTCGGCAACGGCGACGGCGACTGCGAGCCAAAAGGATTGGATGTATATCAAATAAAAATGTATAAATATGTATAGGAAATATATGTACAAGGAAATCTAGTGAAAATTCAAACTATGCCTTGTTGTGCAGTGTTTAATTATTAACAAAAAAATAAAAGATCTGAAAAGAACTTCGAGGCAAATCAAATAAATATATATTTAAATATGTTAAATATTCCAACGCTGTGATACAAAGTGCATACAAATTTCTTAATCAAATGCAAATGAAACAAAATAAATAAGAAATTCCACAAAAAAAAAACCTGCTCGTTAGTTGAGCACACAAAAAAATAGAAAAAAAGAAAAAGATACTAGATATTTATGTAGATACACCAACAAGAAATTAAAAACAAAACATTGGGCAACAAAAGCAAATATGTAATAAAAATAAAAATAATAAAAAAACAAAAAAAGAAAATTCCCTGCGCCCAGCGACAATTCGCAATTCGAACAACTCATAAAATAGCAAAAAGCGCATAGCAACATTTGTTTTTGTTGTTGCTGCTTATTCAAGGTCAAACTTTTCTCATTCAAACGGCGGCGGCGACGGCGACGGCGACGTCGCGAGAACCCCTTTAAACGGCAGCCAAAGCCCAGTCGCAGCGCCAATAAGTACGCGAAATAGTTGACAACAACAACAACAACAACAGCAGCAGCAGCAGCACACATAATAATAGAAAAAAAGGCAGCGCACAAAAAAATAAATAAAATAAAAGTCAAAGAAGAGACAAAAACTAGACAAACAAAACAACAAAAGCCAGCAGCTGAAGGCAGCCGAAGGCAGCGCAGCGGCAGAAGCGTCTACAATTGCGAGTGCACAAAAGCAAATTGAGCAAACATTTGCTCTGCGAACATTTCTTGTTGTTGTTGTTCTTGTTGTTGTTCTCTTCTGCGCTTGATGCGCTCAGAATTTGTGTAAGCTCTCTCAAAGCTGCGCTTCCCGCGCCAGTTTCTGTTGCTGTTGTTGTTGTTGTTGGGCGCAGTTAGAACGCACGCGCGGGCGTGTGCGGCGGCTGAGAAAAGCGCGCGTGTGATAAAAAGCTTTATTATTGTTTTTTTTTTTTTATAATTTATGTTTATTTGTTTTTTTTTTTTTTAGTACTAAGCGTGTGCGCTCAGAAATTTAGTTCCAATTACAATTTTCAACATTTGTATTTATATTGTTTTTTTTTTGTTGCCCTGCAATCAAACAACCCAAAGACAGCGCAGCAGCAGCGTCGCAGCAGCTGCAATGTTGCAACGCGCACTCGATTAGCCTATTAAAACAAACAACTAAAAACCGAACAATAAGTGAGGAAAATAAAACATTTGATATCTTAAGCTGGCAACATTTTGTGCGCCTCAGCAATGAGAATGGACTATCAAATGCCGCCGCCAGCTTTGGCACTGCAACAGCAACAACAACAGCAGCAGCAGCAGCAGCAACAACATCAGCAGCAGCAGCAGCAGCAAACGCACAATGCGCTGCAGCATCAGCAGAATCAGCTGCAATTGCTGCAGAGTGTGCAGCAGCAGCAACATCAACAGCAGCAGCAGCAGCAGCAACAAATGCTTGGCAACATGTCGCAAGCGGCGCCGTTGCCGCCACTGAGCAGCCTGCCGCTGCAGGTGGTGCATAATTTGCCACACCTGCTGGCAGGCAATGGCAACAACAGCAACAACAGCAGCAGCAGCAACAACAGCAATCCGAATCTCAATGGCAACAATGTGTCCTGCAACAACAACAGCCAGACCAGCAACAATTTGCTGCGCAGCAGCATGCAACACCAGCAGCTGCTCAACAATCTCAGCAACAACAACAACAACAATGGGAATGGTAACACCGCCGCTGGCAACACGTCGCTTGTGGCCAACGGCGCCTTGCCGCCGCCCACACAGCTGTTGCAACATCATTTGCAACATCTGGCGCATGTGAATGTCAATGCGGCGGCCGCTGTTGTTGCCGTGGCCGCCAACAATCTCAGCAACAATCTGCAACATGCCGGCAGCGCTGGCGGCAACAACAACAACAACAACACTATACTCAACCACAACAATCTCAACATTATCATCAATAACCACACCTCCAACAACAACAGCAACAACAACAACAACAATCCAGCAACACCAAATGCAAACCTGACAACAGCCACGCCCACTGTCAACACGGCGGCGGCTGTGGCACAGCAGCAACAGGCGCACGAGAACAGTTTGGTCAACAGTCTGGTGGGCGTCATCAACGGCAGCAGCAACAACACCAGCAGCAACAGCAACAACAGCAACATCAGCAACAACAACAACAACAACGGCAACAATAACAACAACAACAACGGCGACGACAACAATCGCTGGACACAATTTCAGGTGCAACAATTGTGGAAGCAACACGCAAATTACTTGAATGGTATGGACTCATGTTTTTTAATATGCAACAAACCAGCAGATGTTTTTCCAACATGTTGCACTTGTAAGAAATTTTATTTCAGCGCAGTGCTAGCAACAATTTGTTGCCCCAACATGCTGCTGCTATGATTGGGCACACAGTTCTAGCAACATATGGCAATATTGAAACATGACGATAACGCATCTTGTTTGGCAACATGCTGCAAATGAAACTTCTTCTTATGTCTTGTATCTATCTCTATGTAGACAAGAACTCGCAACTCGTCTTGTTACGAACTACAACAGCAACATGCTGCCATAACTTTGTCGGGCAACATGTTGCAGCTGTGAGGCAGCTGTTTGTAGCCAAAAGTTGAGAATTACTTTTTGTGATAAGCTTCTTTTTCTGCAAAGTAAAGAAGTGATGCCTTAAATTATGCGTCATCAGCAACATCATGAACAGCTGCTTGTTGCTAGGGCTAGTAGTTATAGCTACAATAGCTACATGCTGCTACAAGCTTCTCAGGCAACATGTTGCGGTTGTTTACCAGCTTGGGATTCTAGCTGTAGCCACAAGTTTTGAAATTCTTTTACCCAAAACTTCTTTCTCTTTGAAATAAAGTCGTCTAGCTGCTAAAGACCACCAGCTGCTTGTTGCTAAAGCTTCTAAGACTTGCTTGACAGCATGTTGCGGAACTTGCTTTGGCAACATGTTGCGGATGTGGGAGAACACAAGTTGCTCGTTAAATGATTGAGCAATATTTCGGAATTGTTCTTAGATTTTGGGGCACACTTCTTATAAATGTAGAAGACTGTGCCTTTCAAGAACAAAATGTGTTTCAGTTTAGGTTCCTTGAGTTTTATTTGGCTGACTATTGTAAGCCATACGTGACAGCTGAAAAAATATGAAATTTAAGTTATGTTAAATAGGTTTTTTTAGCTTGAGTAAAAGGTAAACTTTTCCCAAGCCGCGCTCTTGTAATTTCCAACCAGTTAAAGCTTGCTTTGGCTCAAACCCAAAGCTCAACTTGGCAGCGTCTGCTTCTTGGCAAAGCGACTTGTATTTGGCTTAGCTTTTGGCCTTGCCAAGTGTGCTCTGGCACTTCAGGTGACATTCTGTCACAAATTGATAGCATGCTCGACTAATTAACGGCCGCTAATGACCCTGATTAGGTGTCAAAGTCAGCTTATATCGATTGGCGCCGTCTGAAATTGGCGAGTTTATAGACAGTTTTTCTTATTCTTTTTCCTATTTCTTTTTTCTGTGTATGACGTACAACAGACGCCGCAACGCAACGCTCTATGGGTTCAGTGCCGCATTTCTTTCTATTTGGTTTTTTTTTTTTTGCCAGCATTTTCCATTTCCCATTTCCGCATGGCGGCTGCTGGTGGGTGCTGCTGACTCGAGACTCTCAACTTTCAACTAAACCTTTTGACATCCGGCGACTTTGACTCTTGTGGCCAAAACGCTCGCAATCGCAATCACAATCACTTTTGCTTTCAGTTTTTGACTCCAAGGGCCGCCGCCAAGCTGGCCAAGCTGGCAACTTGTTGGCCCGCGACATTTTCAGACAACTTTCGTTTCGGTCGGGGTGCTTTCCATATAATATATAATGCCCAAAAACCGTCAACTTTTGTTTTATTTATTTCTGAACAAGCCGCGACCCGGGTCTTGAGTCCAGTTCAGCGCTTGCCGTCAGCTGCGGCCTTTTGTTATCACAGCTTTTATCTGGCTGTATGGCCGAGATAAAAGCCCGGCTTTTACGGCCTAGCAAAAAGCAAAAGCGGCAGAAAACAAACAAAAAACAATCGCACAAAAGGGCAATTTTTTTTTGCCAAAGTCAACTCCCAAGCAACCTCCCCCCTCTCTCTCTCTTTCTCTCTGCCCCCCACTCCGCACACAACGTGTGACATTGCCGCATAATTAATATATGTCCAGCAACAACAACAACAACAACGAAATTCATTTGACTTTGTTTTATTTATTTTTTTTGGCTGCCCAAAATGCGTTTTTACTTTCATTGAGCGACGCCGACGTCAGCTGCTCTGCCCCTGCCCCCAGCCCCCTGCCCCTGCCCCTGCCCCCGCCCCTTTGCCGGCTCCGCAACATCACAAAAATTAACTTTCACTTTTTCGGCAGTTTTTTAAAATTCATTTCTTTCGTCTTTGGTCATCGTTTTTTTTTTTTTTTTAAAATTTTTTTCTGGCATTTTATTTAATTTTTTTTTTTTTCATTTTCCATTTTTTAGTTTTTGGCTTTTTGTCTTTTTGGCTGTTGGCAAGAGATTTGTGTGGCGGTTGCTTCTGCTTTTGGGAAACATCATTTTATTCATACTAAAAATGCACAATTTTATTTTCGAAAGTTTTTTGCGGCTAAATTATTTAAATGTTTAGAAATTTAATAGCAGCTTTATTCTTCTGCGTTGCGAAATAGTTGAAATGATTAGAAAATTAAATAAAAATTGCGATACGATTTAAATGATTACAAATTAACATAAAAACACAAAAAATTCGAAATTTGATGCGAAATTTAGTTGTCTTGCGAAATTCAAATATGTAATAATAATTTAAAGTTTATTTAAATAAATTTTTTTCTAAATTTAAAATCATTGGAAATTTGAAGATATTTTATCGCTGACTTTCTAAATAATTTAAATGTATTTTGATGGCCTCGCGAAAAATGTTTAAACTAAAAGAAGTTTGTAGCTTAATTTTCATATAATTCTTCATTTACTGATGTTAAGGAAATTTCGAATATATTTAAAGAAGACAATTTCAAAAATTCAGTTTCTTATATGCTTTTCATGTGCGAGTTTAATGAAGCTGCAAACATGTTGTAGATGTACTTTAGGGGCGTGTCTTAGCTGTTATTTTTATATTTATATTTGTTTAATTATTATTATGTTAGAAATTACTCATATAGCCCAAATTTGTAAATGGCTTTCCCAAGACCTTAATTATCTCATCTATCTTTTAATTTTCAAATGCATATTTTATCTATTTATTTTGTTAGAGCTTTTTTTTTTAAGGTTCTGACGCATAATTGTACAAATATTATTATTATTATTATTATTATTATTATTATTATTATTATTATTATTTATTATTATTATTATTATTATTATTATTATTATTATTATTATTATTATTATTATTATTATTATTATTATTGTTATTATTGGATTATTATTATTATTATTATTATTATTATTATTATTATTATTATTATTATTATTATTATTATTATTATTATTATTATTATTATTATTATTGTTATTATTATTATTATTATTATTATTATTATTATTATATTATTATTATTATTATTATTATTATTATTATTATTATTATTATTATTATTATTATTATTATTATTATTATTATTATTATCATTATCATTATTATTATTATTATTATTATTGATTATTAATTATTATTATTATTATTATTATTATTATTATTATTATTATTATTATTATTATTATTATTATTATTATTATTATTATTATTATTATTATTATTATTATTATTATTATAATTATAAATATTATTATTCTTATTTCGTACTGAACCTGCGTGTTGTAAAGCTAATCTACAGCTGTGAAACATTGAGACATATTGCTGGCCAAGTACACGTTCGGTTCGTGTCGTGTGTCTTCTCTGCTTCTGCTTCTAGAATTTAGCGCTTTTTGCTGATTAACAGAGTTACGAAGAGTGAGTGTAAAATTTGAGTCCAATAATCGCTTGGCGCACGGCGGCAACTTCCTTGCGTGCTGTTGGCCACAAAACGCGTTTATCCAACAAAATTTGAAATGCATTTTGCGCATGTGCCGCAGACATGACAAATTGGCTAATTGGCTAGCAGCGCAGTCGACGTCGTCACACACTCACCCAGATACGCCGAACGTACTGCCAAAATGCAACGTATTACAGTTACGTTCAATCAAAAGGCAACAAGCCCGAGCCCGAGCCCGAGCCCGGGCCAAAACACGAGCTACCCGTCTTGCTGACTGCACTGATTGCTGCCGCCAATTGTTGCTGTTGCCGCCTGCAATTGCTGTTGCTGTTGCTGTTGTCCCGGGGGCAGCAGCAGCAGCAGCAACTGTTGTTGCGCAATCGTGGCAGCAACTGCAAGAAACGTGCAAAATGCGGCATCGTTTAGTGTTCAGGTGAGAAACAACAAACGTTCGTTTGGAAAATATCAGTGAAAGTGACGGCCCGAAGCGAGAGACCGAATGCCCAAACGCACCACGCGGCGTATGAGCAATCTTTTAATTGTTACCATTTCACACGTCGTCGCCCCTGTCCCGTCCGTCCCGTCCGTCCCGCCTGTCGCTTTGTCTCTTTGTCGCTGCCAAAAAAGACCAGAAGCGCTTTTCAGCTGATTTTTTACACACTTGTGTGTTGATTGAATATCTTGTTTTTGTTTTGGATTACGTTTAACAGCCACGCCCCGCGCCTGCGTGCCCCGCATATTTGTAGCCAATTTTTTTTAGTTGTATTTGGGTTTCGGTGTCTGCCTGCTTTTTTTTTCTCTGTCTTTTATTTACTGTTTTATGGGGCTGTAATTTTATAGCGCTCGCGATATGCCCGGCTATGATTATCATTATTGTCTGCTTCCTTATTTTGGCTAATTAACTGCACGACGCCGGCGGCTTTCTTTCACTCAACAACAACAACAACAACAACAAATTGTGGCTAATGTTGGGGGTAGACATAAAATAGATAAAGAGCGAGAGGCAGGTACAAATCTAGCCCTCTCTCTCTCTCTCGCCCCGCGTCTCCAGCAAATATGTTACAAATCGTGTCCTCAATGCGATGGGCGTGGCGTGAACATTATTTTCACTTTCGCTTTGTAACAGTTTCACAGTTTTCCAGTTTTCCAACTAAACTATTGCAACATCGCTGTCATATTCGCTTTTTAATGTTTTTTAACGCCAATTTGCCATCAGGTGAAGAATTTCGTGTTAATGAACCAAATCTAGCTAAATAGAATCGATTCTTTAACTAAAGTTACCTAAAACAAATGTCTGGCATGTAGAGAAGTAAGAGTAAACGGGACTTAAATAATGGGAGGGAATGAAAACTAGAGAGGGAGACGGTAAGAACAAGAGGAAGAACATTTAGTGGAGGAGAATAAATTTAACAGCCTATCAGGCATAACAGAAATGAAGTTCCCTACTGTTAAATAGCATCGACGCTCTATGCGATTCTCAAGAAAAGTAAGAGTTAAAGATGAAGCAAAAGCAGGAGAACGAAAAAGAAACAAAGAGGGAGAGACAGATAGATACACACAGGGGCATAGGGAATAGATAACATGCAAAAGGAGAGGGACAACATCTTAACGAATATAAAGTAGATAAACTTATGTAAACTTACAAAGTATTACTAAACAAATACTTTCTATTTGAGGTTCTGCAAATCACATAGAAGAAAAAATTAAATCTAGAGGGTATTCAATTACAGAGTATCACAAAAGCCGAATTTTCGAAACAGATAAAAAAATTAAATTTAACATTTCGAAAATATAAAAGAAAGCGAACGCTAATCGAATTGCCGTTAGGAAAATTAAACTCGTATTAGCCCGGCAAATTCCATGCAAAAGTTTGGCAAAATATAAAAAAGCGCAATTAAAAGTTAACCAAAGAGACAAAATTGATAGTGCCAAGTGCCCAGAGGCGAACATAGGCTGCCCGAGCCTTAGTTTGGGGCATGACAAAAGCGCTTTTTATGCTAACAAGCCCGGAAATCAAATGTGGCCAACACATTTTCCCACACATAATTAATTTTGTGCGCAGCGAAAAAAAAGAAGGTAAAATAAAACAGAAATTAAACATAAAAGTGCTACATCAAAAAAATAAAAAAAAGCGCTATGCAAATGAGCGCGAATGCGGAATGAATGCAATGCACAGCAACAACAACAGCAACAACAGCAACAACAGCTACAATCACTGTTACAACAACAACAACAACAACAACAACAGCTGCAACAACAACTAGAGACAGCACAACAATCGAAAGTGTTACACTTTCTGCACTTCAGCAAAAGGCAGTCAAACAAAACAAGAGCCAGCAGAGCCATAAACGAGTGCCATGTAATACAGCAAAGCACACACAACAACAACAACGGTAACAGCAGCAACAACAGCAACAACAGCTACGCCGCCAAGCTACAACAACCATATTGCAGTTAAAAATTACCGCAATTGCGCCATCGACGCGACGCGACGCGACGCGACGCATGCGCCAACAGCGACGCGAACGCCGACGGCGACAGCGACAGCCCCGTTGAGACAGGTGAAAGGGGCGTGCAAAGGCAGCGACTGCGCTGTACGTGCCCAGCGTTGTCTCAATTGTTGAGCTGGACTCAAAGGCGAACAAATTCACTTGCATTGCATAACCAAGCGTACGAGCTACTGCAAAACTAGCTGAAAGTGTGCTGAAAAAGTCACACAAGCACACACATACTCACTTCTACAAAAATACTTCTACTCGCACACACACACACACACACGTAGACTTGATATGTAAACTCACTTGGATGTCAATGTCGGGGTCTCTGGTCGCGCTTTTGTTCTACATTTGCGTGCTTAGAATTCGCTGCTGCTTGTTGTTGTTGTTGTTCTCTTTCTTTCTTTCCTTCTTTCTCTTCTTTTGCATTTGGCTTGTGACTTTGGGAACCGGTTTTCATTCAATTTGCTTGGGTTTTTCGGGGTTTTTTATTTTATCTTTGCTGTTTATCCGCAGCGACTTGTTTGGGCTGTTGTTGTTGTCGTTGTTGTTGTTGCTTGCAGGAGATTTTACTCTCACTTTCATTTCAATGCGAGGCCTGCTTTAAAATGCAGTCAGCGTTGGTAGGCGGAAGGGGAACGGGGAAGGGGTGGCAGGGTTCGCTGGAAGGGCAGTCGATTTTATTGCCTCGAAACGGATGTAAACGAAATCAAGTTGAACAAAGCTAAATGCAAACGCTTGCATTTTGTTTAATTAATAAATTTATAAAATACTTTAAGGCTCACTTAAGAGAATTGGGGGCATATTTTCCTAGAATTACTTTAATTAATTAAATTATAAAATACTTTAGGATTTACTTGAAAGAATTGTTGTCTTCAATTGTCTTCGGCTCTGGCCCAATGCCATTTGCATTTGTTGGCCACATTAATCTATGTCCAACTAGTTTAAAGTCCACGGCTGTCACATGTTTCTCAAAACTCACGCAAAGCGCGCAGCTTCGTACTAAATGGAAACAGTAAAAGTGAAAGTTTAATGCGGCATTAAAATAATAATAAAAAACAAAAAAACAACAAAAAAACAACAAAAAAACCTACATCAAAGACCACTAAAAAAAACTGTGACCAGCTCGCGCTGTCCATTAACACAACAAAGGCTCAGGCCAGAGGCTAACAATTTATAGAAATAATATTAATAATAATAGCAGACGGCGACGCACACAAAACAGTAACAAATTATGGCCCCCAAAAAAAGTAAAAATATAAAAAAATATAAATTTATTTTCACCCAAGAAACAGCATAAATTTTGTTGTCGTAGGCCTGGCTTAAGATAAGTTAACAGGGCCTTTTCCAATGAAACTGTTACCAAAAAAGACAAAATAAAAAAAACCCAAAAAAAAAAAAAAGCAACGGAAACCAAATGCAAAAAAGAGACACGAAAATTATGCAAATTATTTTAATTACAAACGAGAAACTCAAAAAAAAAAAAGCCCATAAAAAGTGCGCGGACTACAAAACGCAGCGCGCTTTGTTGCTGGGCCGCCAAAAAAAAAAACGTAAAAAAAGAAAAAACAACAACAGAAAAAATAGCCGCAACATTGACGCATCGTTGACCCACTTAAATTGGCAAGAGAAACCGTTAACGAAACCGAGCCAAAAGCCCAAGCCCAAGCCCAAGCCAAAGCCAAAGCCAGGCCGATCGACGCAACGTTGTGCTAAAAATAAACCCTGCGCCAGATTCTGTTGCTCCTGTTGCCCGAGAGGCCGTAGTGAAAGTGACATTCAAGATACAAATTGGGCGCGCAAAAAGATACAAAAGTATCTCACACGCACAGCTTGCGCCGAGCCCTGCTTAGCTACATTTTCTGTGTGTCTGTTTTCTCATACATTTCATTCCATTTCGTTTCGTTTCGTTTTCGTTTCGTTTCGTTGCGTTTCACACTAGCTGTAAATATTGTATTTGCCCTTCTTTCTATCTTTCATTTTTCTTCTGTTCTTACAGGCAGGAAATCTCCATTTTTGGGTTTCATTTGCAAAGCAAACGGTAAATTTATGTTTTTTCAGTTTTTTCTTTTATGTTGTTGTTCTTTTGTTTGCCGCACGCAAATTTTGTCTTGTGTTTTGTTTATTTAGTTCTATGCTTTGCGCAAGTTTTGAGTCTTGAGTTCTTTTGCTTATCTTGTTCTTTTGATTACTTTTAATTATTTGAATGCGAGCTTTTTCATAAAGTACAGTTGATTTTACTTGCATCCTTTTTGCGCTTGCGTTTAACATTTGAGTCAACTCCACTGTTAATTTCCCTCTCTCTCCCTCACGCGCTCTCTCGCTCTGGTGACAAAAAAGCCAAAAGTACCGCATATAAAAATTTCTCAAACATAAATCCCAGCGCTTAAAAAAAACCCCACCAAATATCATATGCAAATGTCTAATTAAAAAGCCAAATGAAAAGTTGTTCATACGCCGTGTTGGCCCGCTTGCAGATTTGCAAGTCCTAATTTTGTGTATGTCCGTGTGTGTGTGTGTGTGTGTGAGTGCTGCCTGATTTGTTGCTATTACTTCACAATTCACATGCAACAAACACTTGCGCACTTTTCACTTACGCTTCGCTGCCAGCGGCATTAAGAAAGAAACAACAACAACTAGTAAAGAAAAGCAATGAAAAGAAAAGAAAATATTACTTCACTGCCACAGACCAGAAATGTGGTCGCCGTCGACGTCGCCGTCGCAACATGGCATAAAATTTCGCAATAGTTGCTCATTCGCCTAAAAAGCAACAGCAACAACAACAGTAAAAACTTCGCAAATGAAAGTGAGAGTGAATAAGAAAGCGGAAACTAATGCAAGCGAAACCAACAAAAAAAAATAAAGAAAGAAAGAAAAAAGCAAAAACAACAACAACAACGCGCTGCACGACGACAACTGGTTTCTGCCGACGGCGACGGCGTCGGCGCAGACTTCGGCCAAACTCGTTTGTCTGTAAAATGTGCAAGAAATCAAAGAGCGCTTCGCCTAATGCTTAACAGTGACAGCCGCCGTCGCCGTCGCCGTTGCGCCGCAGCAGCAGCGCAGTCAACGGCAGCAGCAAAAGTACGCTCAGCTGCGCCTGCGCAGCGTCAGCTGAGTGCAGCTTTTTTTGAGTGCGTTGCGAGCGCGCAGAGCAACGATAAAAATCTGTTGAAAGCTGAAATTTCACTTTCGCTTTTAGCTGCTGCTGGCTGCGCTGCTGGCTGCGCTGCCTGCCTGCCCGCCTGCCTGCCTGCCAGCTAAGCTGCTTCCTCTTTTGTTTGCCTTTGGTTTGTTGGTTTTGCCTGACTTGTTTGGCTGTCTCGCTCTGTCGGCTTGTGTTTGTTTTCGGCTGTGTTTTGTTTGCCGTTCGAAGCGCATGCGGAAATTGTGAGCATTTTTTCTTCTTCTTACTTTGCTTCTCCTTTCTTTTGGGCAGCTTGCCAAAAAGAATTGCCCAGTTATAAATATATACATGCATGTATGTGTTTGATAATTGATATGTTTGCATGTGTGCTGTGTGCGTTTGTTGCAGACGCTGTTTTGACCCACTTTACAGACAGCTGCCCAAGTAGTGCTCAGGCACTTATCATTTACTATGTGCACTTGAAAATAAAACAAAGCTACTCTACAAATGATTGCAAAAACTATTTTATTGGAAAAACACTAAACCTTATCAGTGCCATTTGTCGTCGTCAACCTGTGATTAATTTGTTGGGCAAAAAACATAATAAAAACTATTAACTTTGCCCTTGGTTAGCATTCAAAATGTTCACGTATATAAACTGTATATGCTATGTATATATATATATTTAATACATTTGTGTGTTTTCTCTTTGCAGGCAAATCCACATCGAATAGCAAAGAAATCATCTGCCCGGATGATAAATACAAAGAGGAGGGCGACATTTGGAATGTTGAGGCCCAAACGGCATTTCTCGGCCCAAATTTGTGGGACAAAACCTTGCCCTACGATGCTGACCTCAAGGTAACACAAGTTAGTATCATATTCATCGCTGCGTAGTGGCTGCGTCTGTTTTTATTACACTCCCGCCAATCCAATTACCCTTTCCCCTCCCCCACACACAACAAGCGAAACAGTTGAACATATACACACCGACACGCAAATTAACCCGAGTTTTTGGTGCTTTACGTAGTGCGAGAATTGTATTCTCATCATTTTGTATAAATTCTGTACAGTTTGTGTCGTCCATCGCAAGTTGACTAACACAGCCAAATTAATTACACCCTACACAAGAGCTTGAATAATATTTAATTACTTCTTAATTACCCACACAATTACTTCAGTAATTAGAGCCAACGAAGTTTAATTACTTAATTACTTTCTTGAAAGTGTAAATACTTAAGGAATTATTTGTGGGTACTAAAATCACTTGACGAACTATGCCTTAAAAGTAATATAATCTAACTAAATGGTATAATAAAAGGTATCTTTAGTAATTAATTGAGTAATTATGCTTGAAAGGTGCAATACTCAATTAACTATGTGGGCATTCTAATTAGTTGAATTACTATGCCTTTAAAGTATAAAGACTAAAGTAAATTATGAAAAAAATTGTGTTGAATATTTTACTTATTAATTCAATTACTTGGAATTACATGATTAATGGTGCTTAAAAAATTAAAATATTTAAGTTAATTAATTACTATAGCATTTAATTACTCAAGTAATTATGCCCTAAAAGTGTAATTACTTAGGTAATTATGTGTGGGCTTTTTAATGGTTTGAGTAATTTTTTCCAAAAAATGAAGAAACTAAAGTTCATCTCTTTTGAGAAATTGTCCCTTAAAAATTAGAAACTAAAGTACATTAATTACTTTTTTATATTATTAATTGAGAAATTATGCCCAAAAAAGGTAAATAAGTAATTTATTGAGTTATTGTGCTTTAAATATTAAAGAACTAAAGTTTATAAAAAATTAATTAAATATTATTACCTGCAATTGCATTAAACAATTGGATTTAATTAAATTACCTGTAATTACTTTGAATAAATAAATTCAATTTAATTATGCATTATAATATTAATTATTTAAATTTCACTTAATTACCTGTAAATACATTAAATAGTTGATTTTTAATTCAATTACCTGTAATTACTTGGGTAATTGTAATTATTTTATTATTTAAGGCGAACTGTTTTAATTTTCCACCATAAATGTCTGCCCAATGGAAGTAATTAAATTAGTAGATAGTAATTAAGTAATTAAACACTACACTACACTTGCCCGGCTGTGTTAATTGTTGAGTTTGTTGTTTGCTGTTTCTGCTGCTGTCAATTTTGAATGCAACATTTTGTGGCACACGTGACATTACAATATTTGCAAATTCTTTTCGTATGCAGTATGCGGACCTGGACGAGTTCTTGTCGGAGAACAACATACCCGACAGCCTGCCCGGCACCCATTTGGGGCACGCCGGCGGCCTCGGCCATCGCTCCGATTCACTGAGCCATGCGGCGGGTCTGTCGCTGGGCCTGGGGCACATAACCACAAAACGGGAGCGATCGCCATCGCCATCGGATTGCATAAGTCCCGATACGCTAAATCCGCCATCGCCGGCCGAATCAAGTGAGTATACGAGTGAGACAGAGACAGAGAGGGAGAGTGAGAGAGAGAGAGAGTGAGCGGAAGAGAGTCCCATTCCAAATCCACGACCCCCCACATCATAATTTTTAATTATTAACTTTAAATTCGTTACTCAATTATTTAAAAACACAAATGGAATGGACATTGCGCCTAATTAACTTTTCGATTTACAATATATTATATTGAATATGATTTTGATTTACCTACACACATAAAACACATACAACTTTTTCATCTAGCGAATAACCGATTCAAACAAAAAGAAAACCTATGAAAAACTGAAAAACTAAACTGAAAAAAAAAAAAACAAAAACAAAAAAACTGAGAAAAATGTTTTTGCTCATGTCTTATCAAATGCTAAATGTTAAAGGCTGAATTACATTCCAATTTGTGCGATTCGAGGCAAATTTTCTATTTCCTTTTCGTCTACTTTCATTTTTCTTTTTCTATTTCTATCTCTTTTGTTTTCGATTGAGTTCTTTTTTTTAAACTTTTTTGATTGTTTCTATTTCGTTTATCTGAAAAGTTGCAAGTGCATTTTTTATGATTTAATTTATAGCACGAACAGTCTGTGAAACATTGTTAACATTTAGTATTTGATATTCCAGCATTTTCATTCGCATCGTCGGGGCGTGACTTTGATCCGCGCACCAGAGCATTCTCCGATGAAGAGCTCAAACCGCAGCCGATGATTAAAAAGTCACGCAAACAATTTGTTCCAGATGAGCTCAAGGACGACAAGTACTGGGCCCGCAGACGAAAGAACAATATTGCCGCCAAGAGGTCGAGGGATGCGCGCCGCCAAAAGGAGAATCAGATTGCGATGCGTGCTCGCTACTTGGAGAAGGAAGTGAGTATCGATAGGTCGATAAATCGATAAATCGATCAATCGATTAACTTTAACTAACCATCTTTCTCTCTCTCTCTGTCCTGATAGAATGCCACGTTACATCAGGAGGTCGAGCAGCTGAAACAGGAGAACATGGACTTGCGTGCACGTCTATCGAAATTCCAGGATGTGTAATATAGAAATGTGACTTGAGCGATACGAGTAACCACATCAACCATTACATTTTAATGATAATGATAATAATTCAGTTATCGATAATTGATAAATGATAAATGATAAATGATAAATACTAATAATTTTTAGTAAACAAACATGAAGGAAAATACACTACAAAAACTACACATATATGCAATATATATATATATATACATATTAATGTATATGTAATTAAACAAGTTATATATGTATGATAAGCAGACACATCTACACACTCACATCTACACACACTCACACACACACACACATTTGTAAGCTGCGGCCTGTACCGCATATTTATTTTAAAATTAACGTAAAGCTAAACGCAAATTAACTAAATGAAAGAAGTAAACAAAAAACAACTTAAATTTTTAGTGTAGCTTAAAAACAAACAAACAAAACAAAACCAATTTCAGAAAGCCGACTACAAATGTCTCTCACCACATTTATCGATAGCTCGAGCTATCGATAGCGTTTGCCGTGTTTTGTCTATCGCAGTGGCAACCCTGTGCGTACCGTTAGCTGCTCCTCAGCCGCATAACGATCCGACGTTAGCCAAGTTAGGATGTTAACTAAAAACATGAAACCCAATTACCCTATTACGTAGAATTGTTAATTTTTACCTAGCCTCTTTTGTTATTAGTTTTTACGCAAGAACCTAAAACAAAAAACACACACAGAAAAAAAAAACAATGTTAAACACAGATTTATATAGATATATATATATATATTTTTCAGCGCACCAATTTCTAAGTTTTTAGCTAGTTTTTGTTAAGTTTTGTTAGGTAATTTCTTGGCATCTTTCACTAGAAACCTTTTCAACACAAAAAAAAAAAAAAAAAAAACAATCGTGCACACATATGTAAATAATTTCGTTGCCTACTCCTCAAATTTGACTCAAGAAATAAAAAACTAAAACTAAACAAAAAAAAAAAAAGGTTATTTGTAAACAAAAATCAATGTTTTTCTATGATAAACAAGAGGAAGATGAACTTACGAGTAAAAACATTAAAAAAAAAAAAACGAGCAAAAGAACTTCCCTCCTCAGTTGCCCCAGCTCCAGGCAGCTCTTAGTCTAAGCGAACTATTATGATTTTTTAAATATTATTATGAAATCAGCTATGCAAAAAGAAAACTATTATTTTATAATTGATTTTGTTATTTGTTGATAACTAAAATAATATAGAGAAGAAGAAGAAGCAGCAGCAGCAGAAATTTAAAATGAAGGAGAAGAGTTAAACTATCTTTAGGCGAGATATGCTTCAAACTTTTCTATGCTATAGCTAAGAACCCCCCCCCTCCACCCTCCCACTCGCACTCTGCTTTCTGCCTTTTCCCTAAGCCTAAACCAGTTGACAGTTTTTGCAAAGATTTTTCACAATTTTCAACATTTTCTATGCTAATCTAATTTTGTTTTAACTAACTTGTTTGGTGTGATTTTGCAAGATCTTAAATCGTATATGCATAATTATTATTATTATGATTATTATTATGATTATTATTATTATTATTATATTATTATATTACTATTTACAGTTTTAGTTAAGTTTTATTAATTTTATTTGTTAAACATTGAGTTACCTTTACCTGCATACCTAGCACTCTAAGCTAACAAATAACAAAAGAAAAAAACCAAGAAAAAAAAGGAAAAACCTAAAAAAGCAAAGTGAAAACATAAGAGAAATCAAATAAAATTTTATAAAAAAAAAAAAAACGAAAAACAAAGGAAAACACGCTGAAAAAGTCATTTAATTATTTACAAATATTGCATAAAAAGTTTTGAAACAATTTGTTCGATTGTTTTAATTTTCATTATTTTTATTTTCAATCAAGCAAAATTTATGTTTAAGCAATTCTTTACAAATTTTCAATAAGTTTTATTTATTTTTTAAATGGAAATTGTGCAAAAACGCAGAAGAGCAGAAAAGCAAAAATCAACAAGAATAATAATAATACAATACAGAGAGAAACGAAGCAGAAGAAGAAGAAGAAGAAGAGCAAGCGAAAAGAAATTGTGTAATAATAAAAATCTAAGCGTTGCTTTCAAACATTGAAATATTGTTTTTTGGCTCCTCCATGTAAACAGTTCTTGTTCTTGCCACCATATCATTTAATCCCCCCTTCAAAACAAGAAAAAACAACTTAAGCTAGCAAGGATCTCACATACGATATACCGAAACTAACCCTAACGATAACACAATAGAAGGCAATTACATTTATAGATATGTATCTACATTTATCTTAGCCAACAAGTTTAGAACTTTATCCAACCACACGAATAGCTGTGCACCTAGCGTATATAGTCGGAAAGCAGAAAGAAAAACTTCCAAGACAAACGATTTATACAATTCCTGGTTTTCCGCAACAACAACAAATACTCCCCCCACTAATAATTAACTAACTAACCTTAAAAGCCTTTTGCACTGCTAAGAAACCACCTAGAGAGAAAATATGGAAACTATAAATGAAATAGTTGCTCGTATCCTTCGATAAATGATTCAAAGTTTTGAGCTTCGGTTGTTTTGTAAACGAGAACGAGAACGAGAACGAGAACGATAAAGATATCGATAACGATAACTACAGTAGTGTATTTAGCCCGATTAACTTCACAAACTAAGCAATTGCTACATATTTGTACGATAAATTCAATTAAGTATATCGATAGCAAGCAACAAGAAAAATCGTAATATATTTATATAAAGATATTTATGTCTAAGATACAAAAAGCGCATAGAGGTGAAAAATAGTGAAATTTGCGAGCTGGCGTGTGAGTGTGACCAGCCCACACACAAAATTATATATATTTAACTAGTTATTTAGTATTTTGCGTAGTTTGTAGTTGCTTTAAGTTATATATTTCTAGTATTTATTCTTTGATCGAGAGAATAGGAAAAAAACGTTGCAAACCTTATTTTCCCATTTTTTTCTGGCATTCGGAAGCATACTTTTGGGCGGCACTGTTTAGGCGCCTCGCACAGCCCGAAAGCGAGCTCCAGTTCAGAAAACTATAAAGAAAATGGGAAAATTAGTTAAAAACTAAGCGTTTGCAACGAGTTGTAGGATTCAGGTTGATTTCGTTAGTGTTGAAAAATTGGGTTTGTTTATTTTTTTATATTTAATATATATATATATATATATTAATATTCTGATATAGAAGAATGTTCCGTAACAAATTGTAGACTTTAGCAACAAACACAAGACGATAAAACTGAAAGTAAAAACAAGATTTTTTTGTTGTCGTAAACGAAATTATGTCACATATACAATATATATATATATATATCTGATGTATATATATATGCATATATATACAATACAATACGAGACGGTTATTAATTATAATTACCAAATTAGTTGTGGTACATTTTTGTAGATAAATTCAATACGGTAGCTGATGATTTTTTATAGGTATATACTTATATATATATACAATACATAGCATATACTACCAGATAGTATATGCCACATTTAGAGCAATGGAGCTGTTGCGCAACGTAATTGTAGGCAGGGTTAAAATTTAGTAACTAAACACACAAATTGTTGCAGTGCAAAGCAAAATTAAGCGAAAGCCTAGCAAAAGCCAGAAAACTAGATACATGCCCCGTGTCTATGTCTATCTAGAAGATGTAGGCCTAGGCAAAGGGAAAGATACAGAGGCAGAGATAGAAATAGAGAGTCTAGAGTCGAGAGTCAAGTGCGGAGTGTTTTTAGGGAAAACGGGGGCGGAGGTCGGAGGTCGGCAATGCGAACATATTAAATGCTATATACATATATATTATAATATATATACATCTATAATATTATATACATATACACATAAAAACTTATATATATATCTATATATATATATACAAATATGTATATTCTTACATATTATTAAAGACAAACCGTTGTTGAATTTTAAACTCAAAAAGAATAAAATCCAGAAGCAGAAAACGCATGTAAAATGTAGTGAATATCCAGGATATTATGTACTAAAAAAACAACAAAAAAAATAAACAAATAAATTGAAAAAAAAAAATGTTAGTTGTTGCAAAGAAAAAATAAGAATGCTAAAAGTCCCCAAATTAAACAAAAGATTTGAACAACACTCACAAGCAACAAACACACAAACACACACACACGCAACAAACCCACACACGCAACAAACCCACACACACACACAACACACACACACGTAACAGACACACACACAGAACACACACACACGTAACAGACACACACACACACACATGCGTTTTAGAGCCTTTACTTATATTTTGGAATTTTGCGATGATGATGCGATGCAAATAATTTTATATGGAATACAATACCAAAAAAAAAGAAAAAAGGAAAATTAAAAAAAAAACATAAATTAAATGGCTTAAGCTAAAGCTACACATAATTTAGAGCTAAAGATTTGTAAAGCGTTTGTATTAGTAACAAAAACTAATAACAAAATGAGGAAAAAACGAAAACTGCGGCAATAGAGAGAGAGAGAGAGAGTGAGAGAGTGAGATCGAAAGAGAGAGAGAGTGGGAGAGAGAGAGAGACAGAGAGAGAGAGAGAGAGAGAGAGAGAGAGAGAGAGAGAGAGAGAGAGAGCAATGCATATAAGAAAAGTAATATAAACAAAGAGAAGAAGAAAAAGAAGGAGGAAGAAAAACTGCGCCTAGTTGTTGTTGCCAGCATGCAAAAAGAAGTTAAATGAAAATCGAATAAAAAACAAAAAACAAATGCTAAATAAATAAAGAGAGAAAAAAAACATATATATAGATGAAGAAAACAGCCTATGCAAGGACACTAACATGTACCTAGATATACATACAAAAGAAAAACTTAAAAGTGAATGAGAGAGAAATCTACAATATAGTGAAAAGCGGGAAAAGCGTGCATGAAAATGCTACCAAACTACACACGAGTGCTCGAGAAAATGGCGCTAATTGCTGCAGATATTAGTTTTAGTTTGTAATTAGAAGCAAAAACGATAACAGAATCTGTTAACATTTTTTTGTACTTATCTCTAATTAACATTTGCTGCAACTGAAACATTTTCGCTTTCGTTTGGAAACTGATTTCGAAAATTTGTTCAATGTTCGATTTTCACGATTGGTTGAGCTTTGCGATCGGGCAGGCGATAAATTCTGTATGAAATCAATAATATTGATGAATTTTCATGGGAATTAATAACGGCATTATTTGATGGCGAAATCGCATATGTTTTAGTGCAAAACTGCAGAAAGAAAAAGAAAACAATAAAGGTTTAGATACAAATTTTGAAACGATAAATACAACATTATATTGTTGCTAGTTTTTATTCAAGGAAGTGTTACAAGTGGGCCAATAACTTGCCTTGCTAAGTATATTTGAAAATTGAAAAAAACTGCCAAATTCCTTTCCGTTACATTTCTTAACAGCTCCGCGCTCTGTTAAGCGCGATCTTCGCCTGTAGCCTACTTCTGGGCTGCTACTGTTAAGTGTGCTGTTAGCGCTGCTGTTAACGCAGCCCGCAAAGCAGGCTATGTTAAGGTTTTTTGATGACCAGCAAAGCATGTTGTCTGCGCTGCAAGGCTGACCTTGAAATTGTTGTTGCTTAAGCAAATTTATTGTTTCGTTTATTGCTTGGGGTCAGTGCCGTTGCATAACTGACAGCTGCCGCAGCGCGCAATGTTGCCAAGACCTTGAACGACACGTGCAACAATGTTGCCAAGCCGCTTCGCTCAGTTGGGCTGCATTCAAATTGAAACTTAATCAATATGAAGTGCTGGAGCCTACAAATTACATCTAAAAGCATAATTTTACAGTTATTACCAAATTTAAACAGCGACACGCCTTCCATTGCCATTAACTTATGCAAAACGTTACGAATTTCCTCATATTTACAAAACTCCCAAGCAATTTCCGTTGATTAACAGCAACATCAACAGCAGCAATAACAACAACAACAACAACAACCACAAGACGAGTTGCTGTTCGATTACTTCCTACGAAGAGACGTGCGTGGCAAAATGTTGCAACAAATGCGAGCAATGTTAACACATGGAATCCATGTGTACATACATGCATACATGTGTATGTGTGCATATTTACACAAACCAGACACCTGAAATTACCAAATTACGAAAAAGTAACTGCAAATAAAAAGCAACAGCAGCAACAACAACAACAACAGCAACTGCCACTTAAAATGTTAATAGCAACATCAAACGTTAAACTGGAAATATGCAGCAGGCGACGTCGCCGTCGTCGTCGACGTCAGCATCGGCCAACGTTGAACTTGAGCTTGAAATGTAAGCGGCGAAGCGCTTAACAGTCTCTGCTTGGCTGAGCTAGCGTTGCGCAGCATATGCTGCTGCCTGCAGCTTAGCATAGTTGTTGTAGCTGCTGTTGGCGCTCTTTTGATCGGCAAATGAGGTCAAAGCGTCGCATACGTAATGTGCGTTAAATGACAGACTTATGAAACCAAACTGGAGCAGCAACATTTTTGTCATTTCTCTCTTGATTGTTGAGTGGCGCCGGAAGCACACACAACATGCGATAAATGATGAGCCAGCGTGGGCGTTAACATAACACCCCCTAGCACGACCCCGCCACCCACTCCACCAGCTAACCAGCTAACCAGCTAACACACAGCAGCTGCCTCAGTTTGGCGTCGCCCCATTTGACTGTTGACGTTTTGCCGGCAAATTCGAGCAGCAACAAGAGCAGCCACAACAACAACAACAGTAGCAGCAACAGCAGCAGCAGCAGAAGTTATGCTCACTCAAAGAGAGCGCCAAATTGATGACGCAACAGCGCTGCTAACTGCCTAAGAGAGCTATGACATAATAGCATGACAGTATGTGTGAGAGAAAGAGAGAGAGAGAGAGCGCAAAAGTCGCTGCTGCTCGTTTCGTGTGTGTGGGGCTGGCCAATGCTTGAGGTCTGCGCTCACTGTACACTGCTCGCTGCCTTCATTTGCTGTCGAACAGCGGCCGTGTCAAGTACAGCAAGAAGAGGCAGCGCTCGCGCGCTTTCGAGCAGCATTCGAACACGTTGCCCCACACAGCAACGGCCCCGCTCGTCGCGTAACCGTAACGTAAGCGCATTACAAAACAACGGCAGCAGCGTCATCGCGTCGCTATTTTGTCAACGTAACCAGCGCGTTTATCGTTTTTGCAAGTGTGTGCTTGTGTGTGTGTGCATGTTTAATTTGTTAAGCATAAATTTCAAATCAGCTAAGCCCAAAAGTGAAGTGCCGTATAGCATAAAAAAAAAAAAAAACATATTTGTTTGGCCCGCGCGATATGTGTAAAACCCGTCTGTGGGTTACGTAAAGCCGAGCCGTTGGGTTCTTACAAAACAAAAAAGCAAAACGCAAAGGCAAAAGTTACGCGCACGCCTCGAGAAAAAAAATAAAAACGGCACAACAAAATAAAAAATTTAGAAGAAAAAAATTGAGCAAAGAATTTTTGCACTGTTTTGTTGTTGTCTCGCGTGTGGCAATAAATTTTGACACAAAAGAATTTATTGTGTGTGCGTGTGTGTGTGTGTGTTTGTGTGTGCGAGTGGCTGCTGCTTAGACAGGAGGCGCGGTCGTGCAGTACAAGTAAAACAAGAAGAGGAAGAACCAGCACCAGAATCAGCAGTTGTCAATGCGACAGGTAAAATTAAAGAGAGTGGCGCTAAGAGAGCGCGCACAGCAGCCGATTGGGTGCTCTCTTGTGTGTGTTCATGTTACGACATCAGGCCACACGCCGTATGCTGTATGTGCATGTGTGTGTGTGTGTGCGTCTGTGTGAGTGCGTTGGTGTGTGTGTGTGCAATGTGAATGAACGCGCGCGCTCAACTTAGTTGCATTGCTCTTTGAACAGCAGCAGCTGAGCAGCGCAGCAACAGCGGCAGCGACAGCGGCGGAAAAACTGTTTTTCATTTGTGTTGCTTTTGTTGTTGTTTCTGCGAATTGATTGTGAAAACAAACTGCGCTGCAGCGCGCTGCCAGCACAGCTTGTCGACGAGGGGTTGCCGTCGGCTGGGGTTCATTTTGCGCCGCTTACGTGTTGCCATATTTTTAAAGGCATTACTAAGCGGTTTTTTGTTTGTGTTTGCGCCAAATGTTGTTCTTCTTATTGTTGTTGTTGCTGTTCGCTTTGTGGCGAACGTGTTGTTGTTGACGTTCTGGCAAATCAAATTGGCAGCACTTGATAATAATTTATATTTAATTTGTGATAAAAGCATGCGGCCCTCTGAATAATATGCATGATAAACATATTTCAAATGAATTTAAATTAAATCAAATGATGTAATTCCGACAGAGTTGACAAACGACAAATTACACGTTAAATGTGTTGGTAAACGCATTTAATGTTAAGTTAATTATGCGATTTATTTGTCAGTGTTTGGCCTTTGTACCATACAACATCATAAATAAATATAAATAATGTCTTAACTGATCAATTTAAATTGAAAATATTTAAAATTAAAATAAATAAAAATACAAAAAAAAATTTTTTTTTAATAAAATGAACAAAAATATATATTAATTTTAATAAATAAAAAAAAAAATCGATTTTTGCCAATACATAAAAAAGGCAATAAAAGTATGCTTTTAATTTTTATTATTTAAAGAAAAGTCCAGCGTACATATTGAGCTTTATAAATTAAACAATTAAATATATACTTTGAATATATATTATATTATTACTTAGTAATTTTATTTATTTATTTACTTTATTCATTTCTTTATTTTTATGGTTTTCTTTCAAGTTATTAAGTCATATCAAAAATCACGGAGCTCTTAAAAAGGCGATTCGATAAATAAATAAAAAATTAATATAACATAAACAATCAACTAACTGGGACAACAAATGTGATTAATAAGTTAAATATAGAAATAGCGCGGACAGCTTTAATCGCGTATTCAAATTTATAGATTATTTAAGTAGACAGGGATTTTTTTTTTTATAGTTTGTTGTTTACACTCTGAACCCTATTGAAATGCAACAAATTGCGGCAACAACAACTGTAGAGCTTGTCAAATTAGCCAGGCCCATTGGCAGAAGACCACGCCCCACCGCTGCCCGCCCCTGCTTCGAGCGGGGGCAACATTTGCCGGCGTGCAGCAGTTTACGTGACGTGGGCAGCGTCGTCGCCCCATTCACGTTGACGTTGACGTTGACGTCGCAGCCGACGCCGACGTTGACGTTGACGTTACGACACGCGACGCATTATGCGACCGACAACAACAACAACAACAGCGACAACAACTCGGCTCTAACAACTGAAAACTGTTAGGCTATAAAACCTTTAACTGAAAATTGCAAATATTTCCTTGGGCCTTATGCAAAAAGCCAATTGCCAACGTCAAAGCCAAAGCCAGAGACAGAGCCAAAAAGCCAAGTTGTCAGCGCATGAGTCACGGGTTTGGATCTTACATAAGCGAGTGGCAGCAATTAGTCAGAATCTCAAGTAATTTGGCATTATGCAACACGGCGGCAAACGGAAACGGGCGACAAATCAAAACCAAACCAAAGCAAAGCAAAAAAAAAAGCCATAAAAAACTAGCTAATAGAATTCTCTCAAGTCAATAATTCTGGCCAGCTGTTTTTTATATCTTCTTCTTCTTCCTCCTCCTCCTGCTGTTGCTGTTGTTTTATTGTGGCGTTTATCGTGGCCATAAAACGCGCCGTAAAAAAATACACAACAAATGAAAAGCCAATAAAACAAATATCAAAGCAGAAATCAGTTGGCAACAACAAAAGGCAAGAAAATTGCTTATGAAAATGAAAAATTGTGTATAATAAGTTCGCGGCGATTTCATAACGCTTCTCGCCTTCTGCTGCCCGTTTATTGAATGGCAATCACAGCAATTATGTAATTTCATTAGGCCCAAAACTCGTGCCTTTCACACACACACACACACACACACACACCGCACACACCGCACACACGCACACTTGTGGAGCCCGTCGATTGGGCTGGTGGAACCTTTCGCCCATTTGCATTTGACATTGCATTTCATGGCAATTTCTTGTCGCCACCCACAACAATTGACTTAAGTAACAACAAGTACGGGCAATGTGCAATTGTTGTTATCAGCTGGCAAGCACGACTCGCAGATACCCTAGCTTTAAAGCGACTCAAAGTGTTTACTGAGCAGGATCAATAAAGTACTTATTTATTCTTGATTAATATCAAGAGTTGATTCATATCGTCAATCCACGCAGTTTCTCCTCCTCCTACTCCTATCTATATATAGTTCTTGTAGGAACAATCTGGTTGGAAGACAAATGTTATGTTTCCAAAGCCCAAGCGTTTTCTTAGTTGGTTTTTGATTTGCAACCAAAGCATTTTCTCAGCTTGAACATCTTGTTCCAATCAAGATTCAGTTCGGGTTTGAACCAGCGCGGTTCAACTGGCTATTTATATCTATATTTTTTGTTTACTTGAAATAGCAAATAGACCGGAAGCAGTTAAGAGCTTAGTCTCTGACTAGATTTCTATTAAGAGATTATGCAACTAGCCATGCTTATTCCCCTTTTATGGCTCAGCATGTGTATATATGTATTTACAGAGTATTTGAAAACAACAAACAGTTGACGTTGTCGTTGTAATTGGTTTTTGTCTCGGTTTCCGTCAGCTCCAGTCCAAGTAACCCCCGCCTTTCTCCCTCCCGCCCCCGGCCAAGTCGCAGCCCCAGTCTCCGACTCAGAATGTTGTCGCCATTTGCTGCCAAGTCGTCTGTTGGCTGAGGCGCTGGCGACAGCGGGCAACGATAAATGCAATCGCGGAATATGATTGACATTGCATAATACAAGCTAAAAAACAAAAAAAAAAAAGAACAGAAAAATAGTTGAAAAGCTGGCAAACTACATAATATATATATATATGTATATATATATGTAAGCGCAGTTGTATGTTTGCATATATCAGCGCATATGCTTGCACAACAACAACGACAGAGATAGCAATATATTTACAGTTCATTTAGGAACGTTTATCAGCGATGTTATAAGTATTATGCAATTACCAGGTCATATAAGCGCACACACACAGACACACACGCGCGCAGTCAGCGATTGCATCTAGATACACACATGTGCACACGTTGCACGAGTCGTATACATAATTTGTACTTACGCAAAGGCCTGGGCTATTATCTAAAAGCGAGACCTGTTAGAATCGAGCGACCGAAAGTTGTTCAACAACTTTTACCGCATCAAATGCGTCACACATATTGACTGAATGTCTGTGGCACTCACACGCCCCCAACCGAGTGGAAGGAGAGCAAGACGGAGTATACGAAGCGATATCGGCACGGTTATGAAATATGATATAACGCGATTTGAAGTGGTTCCTGGAAGGCTAGACCCACAGTCTGAAGTATTTCAAGGTTGATTTTGTAAGAGCTACGGCTATATCTACACAAATGCGTTGTGCATTGATAACTTGTCTCATGTTACTCAATAACAGCAAGCAGAAGGGTCGCCCGTTCAGTTTATGCAAGAACTGTCTGCAGCAGGATATATGAATTACATGCCAAACAGCTGTTGCTTTTTACCACACTTACGCAGTGACTGATGTCTAGAGCAGAGGCTGCGCCTTAACCGATTGTGAATTGTAAGCAGACAGTGCGCAACAACAGTGTTAGTTAACGTACTTATCAAAACGATACTTGATCAGAATCTTTTATTTTATTTAGCGTAGACTGAGTATATTTATCGACGAATTCTAAAAAACTTTGCTGGTCTTATTAGCGTCTTAGATAATTAAAAGCAAACATTACACATAAACAGTGTTAGTTAACGCACATATAAATGCGATGATTCTTCATCTTATATAGATGTAAATTATCTAGGAATTCTTATAGTAGACAGAACATTTAGAACTAAACTTTGAAAGGCTCCGCTGATGCTTAAACTACATGTGAATTACAAGGGCACAGTACACATAAACAGTGTTAGTTAACACACATATAAAATCGATACCTTATTGGAATCCTATTTAGTTGCGAATTGTTGCTCTAGAGTAGACAGAGAATATTATAAAGCTTTGCTGATCTTAACAATTTCTAAAGCCACTTTGTGCCTAAACCAATTGAGAATTACAAGCGCATAGTACACATAAACAGTGTTAGCTAACACACATATAAAGGCGATATCCCAACTGTTGCTCTAGAGTAGATGCATAACATTATTGAACTTCGAAAAGCTTTGCTGATCTTGAGCCACTCGCTGCTTGAACCACTTGAGGATTACAAGCATATAGTATATAAGAAAAGGAATACTTCATTAGAATCGTATATTGATGTTATTCCCAACTGTTGCTCTAGAGTACACATTGAATATTTAGAAATGAACTCTAAAAAGGCTTTGCTGATCTTAACAGAGTCTTCAGCCACTCGGCGCTTGAACCACTTGAGAATTACAAGCGCAAACATTGCATAAACGCTTTGGAATCCAAATGAAGTGCTTCCTTGTGAGAGGCGTATGATATACATATGCATACCCCTGACACATTTAATTTGAAACGATTTCGAAAATGTTCTGCAACTAGCTGTTTATTCGAAATCATTCAATCTGATTGTTGCCTTTGTTGCCTGATGTTGGCGCAGAGCAATCAAATTGATATAAATAACAAGCTGTATAAGAACCTTCGGGCGAGCATATATTCAGATTTCGTATTTCTATATTCTTGGCCAACTACCAATAGACATAGACAATAATGCGGCATTACTTAACATGATATTTTATGCTAAATATTTGGTCGGCCAAAGCAACTGGGCCATGTTCGCATAATCATACGATTCACATGCTTGCGAGATGGCCAAGTGAAAATGAAAAAACAAAAACACAACAACATAAAAATCAACATTTTTATTTGCACGCAATTTTCTTTTTGGCACACTTTGATTTTCGTTTTACATTGAAAACGTATCTGTAGCTGTTTATCTGTTAATGTGTGTGTGTGTGTCAGTGTGTGTGCTGCGAGATGTAAACAAATTATAACCGAAAAAAAAAAAAAATAGAAGCCAACATGAAGCGAAGAAAAATATTGTTTACATAACAAAAGCAAAAACATTCGAGCGTTGCCAATGGCCACGACGCTCTTCATGCGAGTGTGTGTGTGTGTGTGTCGGTGTGTATGTGTTGGTGTGTTGTGCCGGCATTGTTTATCTTCTAGATACAAAAACTGAACGTCCAAGAAAAACGTGCGCATATAAACGACAGCAGCAAAACACTCGCAATATCACAGAAACACACACGCGCACACATACACGCACACAGAAGTTGCTCTTAAGCTACGAGAACAGTTCTGAAGAGCGCTAACAGCGCGCGCGAGAGCAGCGGCAGCTGTGACTGTGTGTGTGTGTGTAAAGAGAGCGACTGCTGCTGTAAATGTGGCGTTGTTTGGGTTTTAGCTGTTGCTATTCGTGTTGTTTTTGCCCGAGTGCGGGCAAAGGCGGGCGAACGAACGTTCTGCTTTGTTTTTGTGCCAGCTGCCTGCCTGACTACGTGAGTGCGAGCGGGTGTCTGTGTATGTGTGCGTGTGTGCGTGTGCCTCGACGATTTTGATTTTGATTTCGTTACTTGCGCCAGCGTCCGCGTCAGTTTGCTTCGTGATTCAGTGTTAATTTTCATAATATTATGTAATAACATGTGCGGCCCCGCTGGTAATTGAAAAATTGAGTGTCAATGCGTTGATTGGGCTAGACCACACAGCCCCAAATCACTTACACTCGCTGTGCCAAGCACTCACACAGTTTTAATGCCAGTCGCTGCTCTTTGCGGCAAGTTCGTTGACCGTTTATGTAACGCGCCAAAGTCTGAAACGGTGGGGCTGCTCGGCAGCTGCAAAGCTCAGAATTTTAGGCCAGTCAATTAACAGCATACGCGACAAATGTCACGTCACTGCACGAGAGACAGACAGAGCGACAGAGAGAGAGAGAGCGCGAGAGAGAGGAACTGGCACAGAGAGATGCAAGTAACAAGAGATAGCAGAGCCGTGCACACAGGTTCAGTAATAGATACGGTAATTCTTATTTTTCTGTTGTTGCTGCAGCTGTCATAAAACAGGCAGCGCAGCGCAGGCAATAAAACGAAAATTAAATCAAAGAGAAACTGCGGGAGAGCGAACGCGCCAATGAGAAGAGAGTGGCGCGGGCGCTCTTCGGCTGCGCGCTCGCATTGGCGCTCTTCGTGTGCGCCTGTGTGCATGTGTGTGTGCGTGTGTGCGTGCGTGTGAATTATAAAACAGAATCAAAAGCTGCGATGGCGGCAGACAGAATCAGGCAGAAACGCAAAACGGCATTTTGTACGTTACGTAAAATTTCTACACACAGTCGATTATATTTCTCGTCTCGTCTCGTCTTCTGCTTTCAGATGCCAAACCGAGCGCGTCGTCGCTTCCGCTGACCCAACACCAAACACCAAACCAAACAACATCCAACACGAGCAGCGCCAGCAACAAATAACCAACTCCAGTGACTGTCAAACTGCGAAGGGCAACGCACGCGTCGTCGCTCTCCAAAAGAAATTAAATAAAAAATATAAAAATATATATGTATACATCTATACGAGTATATAAATCCATGCATATAGGCAACTTAATTGAATTATATTTTTGGTGCCAGATGCTGATATGAAGAGCTCAAGTGAAGTGCATAAAATAAAACAAAATAAAATAGCATGACAAAAAGGCAACAACAAAACAAATAACAATAACAACAGCTAAAAGACATTCAAGGCAACAAAACTTAACTTAATAAATATATACAAAAAAAAAAGAAGAGAAAAGGCAACAATAAAACAGTTCATTAACAGCGCGCATTACTGCGACGTCGCGTCGACGCCGTCGTCGTCGTCGCATACGTGATAACGGCCAGCTTCACAGCACAACAACAACAACAACTGCAGCAGCAGCACCAACAGCTGTCAGGATGCCGCTCTCCCAGGGATACTACATGAAGCCCTCGCTGGCCACCAAACGGGCGCTGAAAGAGCTGCGCAAGGAGAATCAACAGCAACAACTGCAACTGCAACTGCAGCAGCAACAACAACAACAACAGCAGCAGCAGCGGCAGCAACACTTGGGCGCTGCTGCACGGCCGCTGTCCAGCTCAACGCAGCTGCAAGCGCTGCTGCTCAACAACAACAACATAAACAACAACAACAGCAGCTCGCAGCAGCTGTCCTTTCTGCTGGGCGAGTCGTTTGCCCGCTGGGGCAGCCTAGCGCAGGCGTTTAATGTGTACGAGCTGATTGCCAGCCTGCAGCCGGACGGGCACGTGCCGCTGGACAAGCTGGCCGTGCTGGCCAGCGCTCTCACCGCGCACATACGCCAGCTGGGCGGCATTGGGGGCGTGCCGTCGGCCAGCCAGGCGCTGGAGTCGAGTCGCAGGTTGCGCTACCCTCAGATGCGCCAGCACGTGGACATATGGACGGGGCAAACGCTGGGCTTGGAGCTGTTGCCGGGCACGGATTTGGATTTGCATGCGCCAACGCGAGAACTAGGCGTGCCCAGTCCGGCGCTGAGCGAGGACTACGATCCGCTGCTGTGCCCGCTCTGCGCGGACATGCTGCGCGCTCCGGTCACGACCAATTGCGGGCACACGTTCTGTGGCCAGTGCTGCGAGGCGATCACGCAGTGCAACATCTGCCATGTTAAGTTTCCGCGCAGCGCCGACCGTCTGCCGCAGGGCGTGGCCTTGACCAGCACCACCTCCTCCGTCTCCTTCTCCTCCTCCTCCACCTCCACCAACAGCGGCAGCAGCAGCCTCGGCCTCGGCCTTGGACTCGGCCTCGCCAGCTCATCGACGCGCTTCATGCCGGGCCTGCCGCCCGCGCCACTCAACAGCGGCTTTCCCCATGGACTCGGTCTGCGTCTGGCTGCGCCCGCACCGACCACGGTGACCACCACAACGGTGGCCTCGACGACGGCAACGGCCACCACGACCATGGCCTCCGGCAGCTCCGCGTCCGCCCTGGTGGCCGGCATGGGCGGCTATGCGCTCGGCGGCGCCACGGCCATGAAGTTCATGCCGGACGTGCTCGTCAGGCGTCTGGTGGAGAAGTGGTGGGGCGCCGAGCTGCAGGCCAAGAAGATCATCGAGAAGGCCACCAGCTGCATGCATCTCAATCGCCTGGACGATGCGCTCAAGTTCTGCAATGCCAGCCTCGAGAAAGGTGAGTCTCAACTTTCGATAAGTCGGGGAATCATATATTTATATATTGTGGGACTTTGGGAAACTAATATTCATCTGTTTTGAATATGATGTCATTTTTTCGCACAGTGTAGCGACTGCACTGTCAAAAGTTTTGACACGAATTATATTTTTTATAAAAGACATATCTCTAGATATATATAAGCAGGGACAGGGAAGTCAAAGTCTCTTCGAACTGATAGCCTCTTTGAATTTGCACCTTGCCAAAATTTGATGCCTTCGGCGAGTTAAAATCTTTATAGAAGATATATCTCTAGATTTACAAGAGCAGGCCTGCAAACCCACGGTTAGAACCAGCTTCCTGCCTTTCAATTCGGTCCATCGTTTGGCTCAGACTTTGATTTGTCTTTTGACCTGTCAAGACTTCAATCAAACAATTCTTCTTTATCTTACAATTGCCCGTTGCACTGAAATTATGGCAACACCCTCATATTTTCATATGCAAGTTATGGGCTATATTCGATCTCTAGCCAAAATTGACATCTGTCAAATATGGTTAGATAAATGCAAAGATTGGAGCCAAAGTTATTTGTACTTTGGATCTGCTTTGATATACTTAAAGGGTTTTTTTTTTATTTTAATATGATTTATATTTTGTTTGGTTTAAGGAGCGATTAAGTATACTTGGGTTTGAACCAGCTTGTTACATTTTAAAGCTCTCTTAAATTATACTCCCAAGCATAACAAAATATAATAATTTATATTAATACTAATGCCTAATAACTAATAAAGTCAAAAATAGAAGACAAAACGATTTATCTAGCGTAGCCACATTAATCATCAGTTAATTAAGCTCTGGCACAATACCAAACTTTTCGCTCAGTGTAGCGAATAGAGAGAGAGAAAAAATAGAGGAAATATTATTGGTCTTGTCAAAATATTATTGGTCGCATGTGTCTAGCCTGACAAAGCACTCGTGACTCTTAATGAACTCACATTCGGGCTGTTCAGAAAATTAAATTGCTTGCCACTGGTCGCGCCTTTTCGCTCAGTGTAGCTTGAAAGTGTTTGGGTTTATATTTGATGGGTGCTCGGAAAATCAATAAAGAGGATAAACACACAGACACACACACACACACACAGCGACAGCTACGCTCGCCGCTGACGTCAGCAGCAGGCGCTGAACTGTGCAACAGGTTTTCAATGGAAAACCCACACACAAACACAAACACAAATACACTCTCACACACACACACACACACACACACAAATGCAGCGAGGCCCTGGCCTGGCCTGGCCCACAGGTCGTATGCGCAATGTAGACAACAGTGGGACGAAGAGGAAGAGTTCAGCCTTAGCATCATTTGTCAGCCGTTGTTGTTGCTGCTGTTGCTCTAATTGTGTTGTTGTTGATTGTCCCCCTCCCCTCTCCGTCTCGCCCTCTCTCCATCTGTTGCTCTGTGTGCCAAGGACTCAATTATTAAATATTTACGTCGCAAATTTAAAGTAAATAAAGCATGCCACAAATGCTGCGCTGTCAAAGGGGTGTGACATCGTCGAGGCGTGGCCGGGCGGAGGGACGTGCCGGGGGGCAGGCACTTGGGACAGATGCCAAGCAGAGCAAAAACGACAAACCAAATTAAAGTGTCTACTTAAGGGCCACAGCTACAACAACAACAACAATGACAATGACAACGACAACGACAACATCTCGAACTTTGAATTAGTTGGCCACACACTCCACGCCAAATTGCAGACAGATACTTTCAGGGGCCACTGTGCATGAATAATTGAGGCGCTGAGTCAACGCTTCGCAGGCATTTCCCAGTCGCACGTAGACAACACAACACAACAACAACAACAACAACAACAACAACAACAACGGAACAACAACAACAACAACAACAACTACTGCCAAAAAGCACCGAAATATCAGCTAATTAATCATTAAACGCGACACTTTTGCGCCCGAAGCAGTTCCACGAATAGTTCCCCAAAGCTGTTTTTTTTTTGACTCATTTTCTTTCGATTTTTCTTTTTTATTTTTCCTTTGAAAAATCAGCGCAATACACGCACTTAGAAATCCATCAAACAAGCTGCGAAATACCAGGTCACAGACACTTGACTGGACGCCAGATGCCAGCCGGAACGTTTAGCGCAGCCAAATGGCAGCTGCCCAGGGGCGTGGTCGGGTGGGTGGAGGGGGGGGGGGGGTTGTGAGAGTTGGGGCAATTGGCAGCCAACAGCTGATGGGCAATTTGCAGAAACACATTAAACAAAAACGAAAATTAAGCAGATCAATTTAAGCAGGCGAATAAAAGTAGCTGATGGGTGCAGAGGGAGGGGGAGAGAGATGGAAGAAGAGAGATAGAGGAGAGAGAGAGAAAAGAGTGAGTGGTAGAGATAGAGGAAGAGAGAGAGAGACATAGAGAAAGAAAGAGAGATAAACACAGAAAGAAAAAGAGATAGACAGTGAGATTGAGAGAAAGATAGAGAGAAAGAGAGAAAGAGAAAGAGAGAGATAGGAAGAGATAGAAAGAAGGAGAGATAGCGTGTGATATAGAGAGAGCGAGAGATAGAGGATAGAGATAGAGTGAGTGATAGAGTTAAAGGAAGAAGAGAGAGAGCGAGTAGAAAGATATATAAATAGGTATATGGATAGATGGATGTGTGTTAAATTTAGACAACTGTTGAGTTCTTTAAATGCTTTTAATACCAATAAGCAAAAGTTAAACCTAAGAAAATATTTGCGAATGGCTTTAAACGAAATTGTGGCTTCAATATTTGATATTTGATTTTTCCCTCTTTTTTTGGCCAGGCTGAGTAAGATCAAATAGTTGTTTGCTTTGCATTGAACTTGGCTAAGAACTGCAAACTCTTTTTTATGTTTATAAAGAGAAGTTGAAATAAATCAGCTTAAAAGAAAACAACTTGAGTTGAGCTCAGCTTTTGAGACTTTTTCTCTCTCTCTCTAACTTAACTCAATTTGTTGCCAGTTTTATGTTGCCCTTCATCTAACTGAAGCTTGATTTGTCTTCGCGTTTAATTTAAAACTCGTCTATATTTATTTAGCTAATATACTTAGTTTGTATCTATTTCCATATTCTAGAAAGTCAAGCCAACTATTCTGTCTGCTCCAATTAAAATCTAATCTAAATATAACACGTGAATAATATTTATTTAGTTGCTTTTGTCTTTCTTTTCTTGCTTTTGGCTAATTCCTAAATAGTCTAAATATATAGTGGGTGTCTCTTGACTAGTCACAGCGCAGGATCTGCCATGAAAAGGGGCTACTGAGTGGGCGTGGCGTGGAGAGGGGGGGGGGGGCAGGTGTGTTTTATGGCTTATGCCAAACTGTTGCGTGACTTTTGCGGCTTGCGTCGCCCCCACAAAACTGAGAATCGGCCCGTGTTGCTTTCATAATTGTTCTTATCAGAGCAGTGTGTTTTCCCTCAAGCCTTCTCTCTCTCTCTCTCTTTTTTATTGCTGTTATTGTTATTGTTTATATAGTAAACAATTGTGATTCAATGTGCTGATTAGCTCAGCCAAAGCTGACGCATCATCACACGAGCTTCACGAATTCTGTTTACGCGGCCAAAAAAATGCGACTTGGGCAAAGAGAATTGCCAATTAAAGGCACTCTAGAAGCTACTCATAAAACGTTGCTAAACACACGTAATCACACGCACCCACACACACACCTTTACCCACACCCTCGCACACATAAATGAATCCAATTGAAGCTAAGCTATTTTTAAGCATTGTTTGTTTTTCTTCATTTCTTTTGTTTCCTCTTTATTTTTTTTTTTGTTCTCTCGCAATCAGTTATTGACTTTTGTGCTGATAAAAAAAAATGTATCGAAATCAGGGCAGAAAAGAATAGAAGAAAAAGTATTGTATAAAATAAGCTGGGCATAAACATTTATGGCCAATTGTCGATAACCAAAGTGCGTAGTCATTGCGTTTAGACAAACTCAACTGTAGAGCATAAATAAATAAAATATATTTCAAATTGAGCTGTTGACAGCTGTCAAATACGCAGCGTTGCCATATCCGCTGCTAATTTGATGGCCACTCGACGCTGACACTGACAGCAGGCGCTGGCCAAGATCAAGCGCTGTGTGGCAACTGTGTGGCAGGCTTTAAATCCGCCCAGACATGAGTGCAACAGCAGCAGCTCCACTTGCCACAGACAAACACACGCCTAGCACTCAGAAGTGTTTGCTTGGGCTTGGATGAGGCACTTAACAGCCAGGCACTAAATGAGCCACAACACGTGCCAGACATGAAGATAATCAACACACACACACGAACAGACACACCAACACACACGAACACACCAACAACACACACAAAAGCCACAAATCTTATACTAGATGAGTCGCCCACACGGAGCTGCTAATGTAGTCGTCGACCTCGTGCAACGCTGCCACATGTGGCATGGCGAATTTGCAATTACAGCGACTCAGTTCACAACACAAATATACCACAAGAAAAGTGCAAGTGCCTTAGCTCGACTTGCAAATGCCCTTTAATAACAAAAGAAGAGGGTTTTATGGTCAATATAAATGTTTGCTTGTTTATTAATGAATTTTAAAAAATTTCACAAATTTCTGTTTTAATAAAATAGATGACTCAACCATTTTTTGGGCTTTTAGACATAAAATTCACACATCAAATAAATTTGTAGTAGCGTGTTAATATACCTAAAACCCCTCCCTGGCCTGAATAGCAGTCTAGAAGATATGCTCTAGAGTCAGTTCTCAGCTTTTTCGATTTATTTTATTAACTAAGTACAGACAGACTTAATAACCAAATTCTCCAAGAGTTCGTATATTTGCTGAGAGTTAAGCCATAAAAACTGAGTTTTTCGGTTCAGTTTTTACTATATCAATAAAATATATAAGGGTTCCTTTATAGCCGCAGGGTATACTAGACTTGACTAAGTGGAAAGAGTTGTTAAAGCGCCGCGAGGATCTGACCTTAGGCTGGGGGCAGGCAGCAGGCGGCAGGAACAGTACGCTTCAATATGCATAAACAAATTCATAGTGGTTGCTGTGTTGCAGTGTTGTAAAATGCCCACATATCATGCAATGTTGCGACCTGTTTGGCCTTTTAGTGGCCTCTGCACGCAGCGCCATTGTAATTTATGTAGATATAAGTATATATATCGCAGATCGTATAATTTGATAGCGTGCGCTGGAACTGACCAAAATGTGCATTAAATGTGAAAATGGCTAAAAGAATTTAGCACGTGCCATGCAATCATTTCTTTGTTGGCAACTGTTGACCCAAGCCGGCTTCCCACACTCTGCCATGTGGGCCGCAGCTTATTTTGTTTTATGCGGCTTAAATGTGGGGCGCGTTTAATTAGCGGCTAACTGAAATGATATTTGTACTTGCGTGGCATTCATTTTGCTAATGAGGTCACACAAATTCAAAGGAAAAACTCATGACGACGCATTCATTAGGCCAAATGTCTCGTAATTGCACGTTTGATTGGACGCAAATTGAGTTAATGCGGGCAACTAACTAAATGGAATTGTGTCGCCAAGAAATATCAAAAGAAATATTGATATAATTAGACAAAGCAAAATGTGAGAGTGTTCATAAAATGTTTTTCACGCTGATAAGCGCGCAAAGCCCTGAGATTGACCGCCTCTCTTTGCGCTTCTCAACTCTGATAAGCAACAAATATATAAATATCAAAGAAACATTGATATAATTATACAAAGGATCAAAAAACGTCGTTTATACGAACCAAGTTGATTAGCGTCCAAAACCTTTGACCGCCTCTCTTTGCGCTTCTCAAATTTAATTGGCAACAATTAAATAAATATAAAATTGATATAATTATACAAAACAAGAGTCACCGTGTTTACAAAATTTTGTTTCATACGAACCAAGCTGATTAGCGCACTTAGCCCTGAACTTGACCGCCTCTCTTTGCGCTTCTCATATTTGATAAGCAACCAATATCATTGCACTTTCCATTAGCAAAGTTAAGTCTGACAGTTAATTGCGCAACCAATGTGCGAACATCTCAAGGGCGTACCCTGAACTCGTGCGCTGGCCATAACCCAAATACATGTCTGATATGCCCGATTATCGTAGTGCGCACCAATACAAAGGTATAGCCCCCCTCCCCCGCTCCCACCACTGACTGTCAGCTGGAAGAAGAAGAAAAACCAACAGCTGATAAACGCGACTATCAAATTCATATTAGGCACATACGTAAATGGGCTCACATTTATGGCTGGGGCTGTGTGCGTATTTGGCTTAGAGGTCTCTCAACTCTGTGGCAAAATGTTTGTTTTTTATGGCCAACACAGAAATCGCAGTCCCCCGCCCCTCCCCTCCCTCGTGCTGCAATCATTCAAAGTGAGTGCACTAATTAACATTTGTTTTTGCCATTCAGTTTGTTGTTGTTGTTTTTGGCTTTTTAATTAGACTGCTAGAGGGGCTGGCGGGGGGAGGGTGTGGGTTGGCAAAGGCCTTTGCTTTGTATTTGCTCGTTGCGTTATTTATATTAACCAACTTTGCAATTTTTTTTTCGGTTTTGTGTTTTTTAATGCGCAGTTGAGCTACCCCTCAAAAAAAAAAATAAATAAAAAAGTTCTTTGTGAAAGTGAACAAAGGCCTGTGCAGAAAGAGAGGCCGAGAGAGAGATAGAGAGAGGAGAGGGAGAGAGCGAGAGGGGGAGTGCATAGACTCGGCGAAAGTTTAACGACCAACAAATTGACATGGCCTTGAGACAAAGCCAGTTGCCAGCCTCTTTGAACCAAGCGCACAAAACCTTACTATATCCATATAAATATATATATGTGTATCATATCTATTTCTGTATATACATATATCGATATATATGGTTTTATCTATGTCTGTATATATATCGATTACTTTAAATATATAAATCAGTATCTATAGCTATATCTTTATCCATATATATATCTATATATATCTATATCTATATCTCTATCTCTATCTCTATCTAAATCTTTATCTATTTCTATATCTATATCTATATCTATATCTATATCTATATCTATATCTATATCTATATCTATATCTATATCTATATCTATATCTATATCTATATCTATATCTATATCTATATCTATATCTATATCTATATCTATATCTATATTATATACTATATGTATATCTATATCTATATCTACATCTATATCTATATCTATTTCTATATCTATATCTATATCTATATCTATATCTATATCTATTATATATATATATCTATATCTATATCTGCTACTGCATCTATATGTTTATATACAGATATATATCTGCATCTTTATCTATTGTATATCTCTCAACGCATCGAGTATAAAATTGTGTTAATTTTTTTTACTTGCTGCTGCTTTTGCGATTTGCATTGATTTATTTGTTGGGGCTCGTGTAGACGCCACATTGGATTTAACTTCTAGCCAGACGGTGCATTGCCGGCATTCCCGGCGTGCAGCTAGTAGATACTTTCGCTGTGGCATGCGGCGCCTTTTGGCTCTCAGCATGTGTCCCATTGCTATTTATTTGCCAGTTGCCACATTGGGCACATTTTTCAAATGCCAGCGCACATTTTTTCGTACTTTCACAGCAAGCTATGCAAAAAGCATCGAAGAATTTCTTTAATACAATTGAAATGAGACTCTTGGCCCAGAAATAGTTGAGCATAAATATTTATGCGGCAAGTGGACAAGTAGGCGTGGCACGCAGGCTGAAACTCAAACTAGTTTTGGAATGTTAACTAATTGACATTACATTTAAATTATTTAAATAATTTTATCCCCAGCTTTTCTCTACCTTAAAGTTGTTCCCAAAATATGAATCTGCTACCTCTCAAAGGCTACTCCAGAAATCATCTCAATAATTTAGAGACCCATGACTAGAATCTCCACTTCCTAGGCTTATGCGGCATTAGGCAAGATTCTTGCCACGCAGCCCATTTGTTGCATAATGAAAGATCGTATAATCCCACCAAAGTCGCTTTTTATGAACAATAATAAAAATAATAATAGCAATAAAAAAGTACAGCATAATAAATAGCCATAACTCGACGGCACCAAAATTTTTGCCATAAAATGCTGCATGCTAATGATTGGCCACGCCCACAAAGCGCGCCCTTCAGCTGAAATGGGCCGAATGCAAAATTCTGTCTGGCCGAGCGGAATGATGTAATAAGCGCTTGGCTCGTGTCTCTGTGTGTGTGCCACATGCATATCAATTGCGACACGGATATCCAGTTCTTACACACACACACAGAGTTGCCACATATTGCGGCACTTGCTTGTTGTTGCAGCTCGTGCGCCTTGTCTTAATTAAAACTAAATGGCAGCACATTATGGAACTGCTGGCAACCCCGCAGCTCGCGCGGGGGTGTATCAGCTCAGCGAGTCGCTCTGTAAAAATATTTGTTTGTTTATTCGTTGTTGTTGCTGTTCGCTTTGTTGTAATTGCATAATGAGGCCCGACGGGCGCAACTAGCGCTGCGAAACAGAAAGCAAATGGCGTCTGGACGCGATTGAAGCTGAAGTTGCAGCAAATGCAACAACAACAACGGCAATTGTTGTCCTCATTTGCCAAAAAACAACGCAACAATAACAGCACAAAATGCCAACAACAACGACAGTCTGGCAACTCTGGCGCATGGCGAGTGAGTCACTTGCTGTCAGATTTGCGCCTATTGCCTATTAAGTAATATTCTATTGTGAACTGTGAATTGCAATTGAAAATTCACTTTCAACATTTGTAAACAAAACACGACAGCAGCAACAGCAAAAACAACATGTGGATTACTCAATTGACTGCAGCAGCAGCAGCAAAAGCAAAAGCAACAGCAGCAGCAGCAGCAGCAAAAAATCAAAAGTAAGTCGCTCGCGCTCTCGTTCTCTCTCTCTCTCTCTCGCTCGCTCGCTCGCTCGCTTTATGTGCTACTGCAATGGCACTCTCTTTGCCATTCACTGTGCGGCTCTCGCGAGCGCGTTTGAATTACAGTTATGTCATAGAACGTAGCTCGTAAGCAATGGCGGGCCACATGCAGCTGTTGTTGTTGCCTTTGTTTTTGCTGTTGTGCGCTTTATCGCTGCTGCAACTGTAAACGATTTGACGGCAATCAGCGACGATTGCAATTGCAACAACAACAACAACAATCAGTTGGTTTTATATTGAGTAATAGACACGAGCCAAGGGGCCAAATAGAGCTGAACTGTGAGATCTGGCCAAAAAAAACATTAGCCAAGTTCGCTGCCCTAGCACAGTATTGGGAAACCGAAAAAACAACAAGCCCAACAATCGCTGGCATTTGCATTTTCATCTGTGCAAACAACTGGGTAAAAACAGCCAATGCGAGTTCAAAGTGCAAACTTCATTGTGTACAAGCCGCAAGCGCCACACACAAATACACTCGCACAGCCAAAGCACAGCCAAGTGCCATAAAAAAGGGGAGTGGGCGTTATCAGCTGGCAAAACGAAGCATTTCAATTTGCCACACAAATGAGCCATCCAAGGGTCTACATCCACCACGCACACACACACGCGCACGCACACACTAACAGGCTGTGAGCCGTAAGTTATGCAACAGTTGCCGCCGCCCAAAGTAGCTGGAATTGCAGGTGGTTGGAAGAAGAAGAAGCTCATGTAGCAAATTAAATTTTCAAAAGAAAAGGTCATAAAACTTGTACCTTGAAAGGGGTCTGACAAAGGGCATTACGTATGCATTGAGAACATTTTGCGTTAACTTTTGCATTATATATGCTTACATAACATATAACATATGTAAATTAATTACATCACAACAACAGCACTGTAAACGGCGCTGACTGTGGCTAAAAACTTAATTAGTTCTGCGCCGAGAAAGCTCCACACGTCAGCGCAAATTAAAAAGAACGACTGAGAGAAGAAGAGGAAGAAGCGGCAACAGCCGCAGCCGCAGCAGCAGCAGCAGCGTAATAAACGGCAATTATACAACACTGCAGAATGACACAAGATATCAACAATCACTTTCGGCCGTTCGCTTGTTGCCAGCAGCTGCCAGTTGTTGCCACATTGTTGTTGATTATTTAATCGCAACAAAAAACTTATTACAAAATTGCCAAATTCACTGCTGCTCCAGCTCCCCCCGCCCATCTTTCGCTCTGCCCGTGCGCCTAAAAGGCAAGCGAGACGAAAAATTGAGCGCATTTACAAATCACGATTTAATTTTCAGTCGCCGCCGACGCAAAAAGTCAAGCGTTGAAATTGGCAACAAACAAATGAGCTGCAGCGCGGCGGGCTGAGGTGGAAAACGGCGTGAAAAAGACAAAAGGCTAAGACGCGCGCTGAACGAATGCTGGCTTAGAGAGGGGGGCGACTGCGGCGAGCTTTGGGCTTGGGCTTAACGTAACGAATTCAACAAAAAACAAAAAAAAAAATATATAAAAACGATGACGACGATGGCCAACAGTTGGCTGCTGTCTGCTTGCTGCCTGCTGCTGGGCTTACATAACCAGAGCTCCACTTACCAAACAAACATAATAAAAATGACGTCGGGCAGCGGCAGCGGCTGCGGCAGCCGCAGCAACGTTTAGTAATGCGACGTCAGCGTCGGCAGCGACTGCGACTGCGGCAGCAACGTTTGACTTTGACATACTTTTTTGGTCGCAGTAACAAGAGCGCCAGCAGGCAACTGTCAAATTTTGACACAAGCCAAGCTTGCACTCTCTCTCTCGCTCTCTCGCGTCCGCTCTCTCTTAAAAAGTCTGGCGCGCCGTGCTCTTTGGCCCTGTTGCTGTGGCCGTCGCTTGGGCAATTCTGCTACACATTTCGTCAGCTGCGCTCTTCATTTGACTTTTGCGCTCCCCGCACGGCCTGATGTTGCACAAGCTGACGCTCACGCAATGCCATCAGCTCAACACCCGCCCGCTGCCGCCCCGCCGCGCCTCATTTTTGGCAGCTTTGCATAAAAAGCCGGTTTCGGTGTCAGTTTTTCGATTATCGTTGCGTCTCTTTGCCAACATTAGGGGCTGTTCGCGCCTCTGTTGTGTTACATAAGCTCTCTTCCGCTCCCTCTCTTTGTTAGTCGAGCTGAGTCGCTGTTCGAGTCTCTGCAGCTGCCCAAAAATAGTTCAACATTAAAAATAGACGCTGCTGAAAGAATCAGACAGCTCCACGTCCCCGCTTCGCCCTCTATTCACCGAACTGGTTCCATTTGTAGTTCACATTCATTTTAAGTGGATTATTGGGCGTCTGTCTACTTTTTTTTTTTGCTGGGGGTCTCAGAAATCAATTAACTGCGCGTCGAAAATGCCTGACCACAAGCCGGAAGTGGAAGTGTGTGTGCGCTTAAAAGAGTCACACCATGCACACACACACACACACACACACACACAGTTACGCACACAGAACATTTATCAAATGTCAACGTGAACATATGGCAAATGCCTGGGCAAAGTCAATACACAGCATATGGCACAACAAGCGCGTGTAGTGTGGGCTGAGGGCTGTGGCATGAATTGAGCGCTGGCTGGCTCTCTGCTGCTAAGCAGAACGTACTCTTGACTGCACGACGCCCATGGCCCCTATCTCCAAGAGCCGGACCAATGCGTTGACAGTTGGCTTGTCCACAACAAAGGCGCCGTCTCTCCCCAAGCAGCAATCCCAACTGAATGCGAACTGTGTATACCCTTTCAAAATAATAGCAATAAAAATAATACTGTCTCTAATACTCTAATACTCTAAAATGCAACTATTTAATACTTTATGTACTTGTTCTACGCTCTAATTAGCAGCAAGTGCAGCAGTAACAGAAATGTAGTTCATATATGTATGTGGGCGTGGCATGTTGGGCAGGCGCTGCTAATCAGCGGAATGTTCACTTTTGTTGTTGTTGTTGTTGCCCGTGTGGGCTTTGAAGTTGTCGGCTTTGCGGGTCTTTGGCAGGCGTTGTCTCAAGTGCATAAGCTGCTTGGCTTAGCAACACACACACACACATAGACACACACAACGACCGTGCACAATGTAAAGCTGCCTGCAACAACTACATCAACAACAACAACCACAACAACAGCTCACATTAAAAATGGCCATACAAATTAACTTGCCTGTAGCTTACGCCCCGCCTGACATATAAAAAAAATTAAAATAAAATAAAATGTAATTTACATGAAACGGAAGCAAAGGCAACAGCAACAAAAGAAAATGTGCAACTGTGTGGCGACTTGCCCCGCAGCCAGCCGCAGCTGCCACAACGCGCGCCTTGGCCCGGTTAACCTTGAACACAGCCCAGGCGTCGCTGCCGGCGTCGCTGTCGGCGTCGCCGCTTTTGCTGCTCATTGAAGCGGTTGGGTGTTATTGTTGTTATTATTGTTGTTGTTGTTTATTTCACGCTCGTTTTGCAGCTGGAAATTTGTGCGCTTCATAAAGTTCATTATTTTTGCGGCCGGTTGCAAATTTAACATTGGCAACAAAATATTGAAAAACAAATTTTTTGATTGCATTTGTTAACGCTACGAAACAAATGTTGTGTATTTACGTGTGCTGCAAATTGCCTGCTGCCAATGTTGTTGTTGTTGTTGTTGCTGTTGTTGTTGCTTGAAGGTTGCGGCTGGCCAGCGCGAAATGATCGAGGCTCGAGGCTTATATAACAACTATTTGGAGATTGTTTTTATTTTGTATATATTTTATTTTTTGGGCTTGTTTGCTTGGCTTACCTTGAATTCATCTTGCTGGGGGCCTCAGCTTGAAGCGTAGTTTAAATGCGACTGTGTGTGTGTACATGCGTGTGTGCGTGCGTGTGTGTGTGTGTTGCCTGACACAGATAAGACCTTTGCACACTTGCCAAATGACGCATACGCCGCGTTATACGCGTCGCTCAACTCTTTTTTTTTTTGGCTGGCAAAAAAAACTGCGTCGCTAAAAAAAACACACACACAGAAAATGGAAATAAATGAAAGGCAGCTGACAGCGAGCAGCGGTTGGGCGTGCGTGGGTCAATCACCCAGACCACGGGGAAAAACTCAGACGCAAATCAAATGCAGCTGCCTCCCATCCCCCTCCTCTCGCCCCTCCTCTTCCCTCCCACACTCCCGCTCACTGGAGCTGAAGCTGAAGCTGAAGCTGCTTGCGTCTATTTTGTGCTTTGTGCGTCAATTGACAACTTTATGAGCAGCTCTTAACCCACGCAGCTGGCCGTTGACGTTGACGTTGAATCCTGAACCCGCAAAACGTTAACTTGGCACGTGACCCCATTGCCCCTGCCCCGCAGAGCAGCACAACCCGCGCCTTCTGCCAGCTGCCACAATCTTTACGCTTCGCTAAAGCTAAACAAGAACGTCTAAGTTGCAAAAAAGTTAAACCAAGACGAAGTTTGGCTAAGAAACAGCTTTAGCTTATTCCTTGTCTTGTTGAGAATAATAATGTAAATGTCATCAATAATGATATTGTTAATACTAATGATAATAAGAATCATGTCTGCAAAATATGAAACAAATTGTTTTGCAGTTTCTGTCTCTAGTTTCGCTTCGAGAAGCTGGTTTTCCACCTATTCGAAATCAAGTTTTGGCTTAGGTAAATATTTTTGTAAATTTAAAGGAAACAAATTAATTTGTAAATATTCAATTGCCCATTGTACTGAAAATATTCCAAGTCGTAAATGTTTTCAAATACAAAACGTGGCCTAAATTTGTTCTCCACCCAAAATTGGCATCTGGCAAATATTGTTGGTCAAATGCAATGATTGGGGCCCAAGTTATGCTTTGGGGCTGGAACTTACTACTTATAAATGCAAATAAAATATGGTTTGTTTCGGGTTTTGCTACTGTTTTTTTTATAATAACTGATTTGTTTTAAGATTCACTAAAAAAAAATAGAGGGAAATGCCAGCTAAATCCGTTGGCAGCCTTAATAAAATTGTTATATATCAGACAAATTTAAATCTATTTATTTATTTATGTTTATATCTTTTTTTCCTATTTATTTATCTATCAAATATTTATTTGTTATATATTTATTTTTTTTTTCTTTAGATATTTACTTACATTATTATTATTTTTTAAATAACTTTATTTATGTTTACTTATTTATTTATATACATATATATATTTTTTTTTTTTTTGTTTATATATTTATTTATTCATATATGCATTTAAATATTTATGTATTTATATATTTTCTTATATATATATTTATTTGTTTCTTTATTTTCTTATTTATATATTTACTTATTTATTTACCTATTTATATGTTTACATGCTTATTTACTTATTAATATAGATTTATTTATTTCTTTTATATATTTATTTATTTAAGTTTTTATATATTATCCCAAGAGCAACATGCTGAGTAAATAGTCGCAGCTACCCTCTCTTTCTCTGTGGTTTATTTAAACAGAGCTAAAACGGAAATGTAGCATTTGCTGCGTTTGTCGCTTGTTTCCCTTCTCACTTCTTGCGTTGACGTTTTCGCAGTCAGTGGTGGGCGTGGCAAGGTGGCAAGGTGGCAAGGCGGCAACGTGGCAAACATGACGCAAATGGAGTGCAGCGCATTTGAGCAACACGAGCCGAAATGACGGCAATCAAATTATGGCGCACACGACTTTAAAAATTCCATTAAAAGAGAATTGCGAATTGCGAACTTGATTTTCCACGCTCGGCACTTTTAGCTTATTTATTTTATTTTATTTGTTATTTCATGCGGAATTTTTGCCATTTCCCATTTGTCAATTCGAAATGTGCACAAATATTTTGATGCACAGGTAGAAATTGTTTTGTGCATAAAATACGCATACGCAGCGTGTGCCTCAGATGAAAAGTTGGTCCCCCGCTGACTACCCATGTTGTTGTTGTTGTTGTTGTTGTTGTTGTTGTTGTTGTTGTTGTTGCATGTCACCATTCGCAGTTTCACGAGATTTGTCTCTAGCGACAAAACATAATTAATGGTCTCTTTTAATTCTGCCGCAAATGAAACGTTTAATAGCCGGCAATGCTCGAGCCAAGCAAACAAAGCGTCCCATTTCCTGTTTAACAATGCCAATGCGAGGCATTCTCTACCTCTAGAAATTGCATATATTACTATTTATTATATATAATATACCCTGTAATTACGTGTGCAAGAAAAGCTGTTATCTTAAAGATAGAAATCTACTAAATTTTAATTTATAAGCAAGAATTGTGCAATTTATTTTAAATATAATTTGTTATCTATTCTCTCTTACTCTATCTCTCTCTCTCTCTTTATCTCTCTCTCTCTCTCTCTCTCTCTCTCCTCTCTCTTATTTACTCTCATCTAAGTACTAACCGCGCCCGACGCTGCTATCTATCTATCTCTCACTTTCTATCTTTCTCTCAATTTCTCTCTCTCTAGATCTTTTTTCCGCACTTTTTCTCTCACTCTCTCTATCCCTTTCTTCCACTCTCTAGAATTTTATTAATATTATAATTTAATTAATATTATAATATGAAAAATTATTTGGAAAATTCCGAAAAGTGTTTGGTAAAAGTTATTTCCCTATTTTATGCAAAAAAAAAAAAACAGCGATAAATAGCTCGAACTATTCTTCCATCTCTTTTGGCTTATCTATTCTAAACTTTAGGCTGTGCTACGGGGTATTTTCTCGTTACACACCATTTGTTAAACAGAAATCCATTTGAAATTCAATTTTGTTGCCTCAAACTAAAGTCTGCTTGTGCCATAAAACAAACCCAAATTAACTTTTGCCGCATATCTAGCATAATATTTTATTAAATCGCTCGCTTGAACCACAGCAAATCGAACCGAAAAGCCACTGCAGAGCAGACCCACCACAGGAATCTGCAATGCAACAACAACAGCAACACCAACAACAACAACAACTAAAACAACAGAAGCAACAACAACAAAGAGTGTAATTTGAAACGCATAAAATTGGTGGCCCTGCGGCCTGCAGCTTCAGTTTCAGCTTTTCAGCGCCTTTTGCAGGGCTGCTGCCTTTGTCTTTTTATGCCCTGAACCCATTCGAAATGGCTAAAACGGGTATATTGTTTTTGGGCAAATGCAAATGCGACAGGCAGACGGAAGTATAATCGTGCATATGTTCTTGATCTGTATGGAGAACTAAGCTATTATAGCCTTGCCCGTCTGTCCATCTGAATGAGTCCATCCCGAAGACCAAAAGAGCTAGAGAATTGTAATTTAAATATCATACTGAGCATTAATATATCTTTGATATCTCCTGTCAATTTCAAAATATCGATAAATATCGATTTTGAGACATGATTTTCAGCCTAGCTCTAAGATTATAAAAGTTAGATACAACAAACATGGTTTGCGGACTCTTGTATAGCCTAAACAGATTACAAATATATCCATCTGTCTGCGTATGCAGAGTTTAAATAAATTTCTTTATATTTCCTCACGAGCTGTAAATGTTTATCGAGTTAGTTGCATGCTTTTTGAATCATTACTCTAAAATCATAAGGAATAGATGCACTAAACTTGATATGTAGGCTCCCTTATAGCATATTCAGATGAAGTATCTTTCAGTTTTTGAATAACTTCCAACTCTTCCAGCCAAACTTGTAAAAAATACAATTTTGAATGTTTTCTTGCGCTTTGGAATGTACAAACTTCAATGTGTAATATTAGAGTCCCGAAAGTTTCATCAAGATCAGACTTCAAACACCGAAGCTAATGAAGAACCCATTTGGCATGGTTTGGTGCATTGGCAAGAAGAAGCACAGTTGCGGTGTGTGTGCTTGTGTGTGTCTGCTTATGTGTGTGTGTGTGTGGAAGGCAGCTTGACGGACGCTGGGTTCAGGGTATCTCCTTGTCGGGATTTATCGACTTGAGGCACTTTTGCTTGTTTTATTTGCTTTACCAAATAGCTCCCTTAACAAGCCCCCAAACAGTCGCTGCCCCCGCACCTCTACCCCTTGCCACGCCCCTCCTTTAGCCCACACTTGTATTGCGGCGCAATTTTATGGGCATTCATTTTGGTATTTGGGTCAGTTTAGCTCCAGCTTGCGCTCGGCTGCCTACAGCTGTATGAGTGTGTGTGTGCGAGTGTGTGTATGAGTGTGTCTAGTGTGTGTGTTTGCATTGTGCCAAGCAATTTGCACAGCATAATCAAAGCCAGTGCCCAGCGCCGGAGCATGCGGCGTATACGCAACGTTTATTTTTAGCAAATTGTTTAACGACGTTTTTTATTTATTCATTTAAGTTTTTTTGCTCGTTTTTCTTTTATTTTTGGTCTCAGTTTAGGCACAATTAAGTTTCGCATTGAAGAACAGCATAAAACACGCTGATGTATGCGAAAATCTAGCGTCTGCTTAGAAACACAAAGCTGTTGGATAATAAAGCGGAAAACTGCGGGTTTGATTCGCAATTAAATGAAGCAGTTGCTGGCGTTGATAAAGAATAATAATTATATAGTTTCTGTTGCCTTTTGTTTTGCTTTTTGTGGCTTACGCAATCTGCAAGTGGCGGCCACTTGTCAACGCGAGAAGAACGCGAAATTCGCGAAATCATTTTTAATGTACGTGACGAAATCTGATTTCAATGCAAGCGGCGCATGTGGCCAAGAAAATACAAGCACACACGGATACAGATTGATATATATATGAATATATATATATATATAAGCTATATATACGCTATGTGGCACAAGTAGCTGCAGCCAAATGCAATTTATCAACAGTTGGGCTTAAATTGTCTGCAGCGTTACGGAAAAATGATCAAGCGAAGGATGCGAGGGAGTGTTGTGTGTGTGTGTGTGTGTGCTGTGTTCTTAGCTCTGGCGTTAAATTCTCTAATAAGTGCAAATTGACAACGACAGCAACAACAACAGCAACAACAACAATGTTGCATGCGGCCTTTTGCATTTTAATTGAATTTTTGCTCGAGAGCTTGTAAGCAATTGCGTCTATAAAGTATTCTACCCCCTATCGAACGGGAAGTCAAATGCCGAACGTGGCGGCTTTAGCAATGAGATATATATATGCTATATATAGTACATATATATATATGTATGTGTTCTATATATATATGTATGTGTGTACAGCAACTGTTGGCCAGCAGCTGAGCACGTTGCCAGCTGTGTTTCTTGATAGGCAACTGAGCTTTGTTTTCAATTATCTAGTATTATTATTTTTCTGTTTTTCTTTCTTTTTTTTGTGTTTTAAATGTTCTCGGTTGCCTGATGGCATAACGGTTAAGATAGTAGCGCAGTTCTGCTATAAATCAAATTTACTTGGCTGAAAACAGAGTTCCAGGAAATGAAACCAATAAGCGAAGCGCAAGGTAAATAATGTACAGACATTTTTGCATTGCAAGGAATGAAATGCTGAAAAGTAAACTTAAATAAAACAAGTTTTGTGAATAGTAAAATATAGTATATGGTATATATATATATTTAAATATATATATATAAATATATATGTATAAAGTTGAACACATTTTAAGCCATTTATTGTTTTGGTTAAGTTTTTTTTTCTATTTTTAGTTTTTATTTTTAGTATTTTTTATTATTTAGCTATTAATTTATATTTATTACTCTTAACCTTACGTGACAGTTTTTAATGGCATTTAAATTAATATTTTTCTCTAAGAGAACCCATTAAAATGTCTGATATATATACAAACAATATATATATAGACAAGCACATAAACCCTATCTCTGGACATTCTTCAACAGAATCTATATAATTAAAGCGCCCAACTAATAGCTGTAAAGCCTGGCCGCAATTGCCCTTGCATAATTCGTATGGCACAAGCACTTACTTAACTCACATCCCCAATTAACCTGCCTTATCTAGCTCGCTATTATCACTTTGCTACACACACACACACACACAGACACACAGACACACACGCAAACACACTCGCACACACTTGACATCAATTTGGGGCAGCAAAAATATTGACAAACATTTCGAGTGAGCGTTTTACATAACCAAAACATAAGCATAAACATGGATAACACTCGAACAACAACAACAACAACGACAACTTTGTAGACATCATTATGTAGCTCATTGAATGTTGCATGTTGCGTCGCCTCAAACGTATGCGGCAACAAAATGCAAATCTTGCATCCGAAGCTGGCGATGAGCAGCGGCTGCATTTGGCTATTGGCTGATATGTAATCATTTTTGCGACAATTTGTTTAGCAATTGCAGCAACAAAAAAACAAGAGGGCCAACACACACAAACACAAACACACGCACACACATTTATTGACAACTACGTAGCGCTGTTTGTTGTTGCGCTTGTTTTTATGTTGCGTAATGTTAGGCTACATAATCGCGTTTTTTAACAGACGCGTCAGCAGCCGCTGTTCGCCGCTCTTAACAGTTAACAGCGCAAGAGCGCGCACTTGCTAAAGAGTTTACATTGTAAATTTCAAATGCGCCCGCTCTTAAAATGTTAACGCGTGCGAACAGTGCGCTGTTACGTGCTGCTTAAATGTTGCCAGCAACATGACATGCTAACGGCGCTAGCAACATTTTCAGCAAGCATAGCTGTTAGAGTATTGCATCTTTGAGCTATGTTAATGTTGTTCTTGTGCTTGAAAAGCTTAACAGAGTGTTTTGGGCATTTTGTTGTGCTCTTGGCAAATTAGCAGCAACCAACGTGCATGCAGGCGCGTGCCGTGCACTAACAGCGTCTGTTAGCTGGCCCTGTTAATGTTAAACTGCAATCTGCAGCACTGTTTGCATTAGCGCCTGCAGCGAACGTCAACGTCAGCGTCGACAGCGAACTAATTGTAGAATTTGTGCGCGTGTTGGCCGTCGCCTCAGTGGTGGGCGGATGGGTGGGTGGCTGGCTGGTTTGTTTTGGCTGCTGAGGTAAACACATATATATATATACATATATGTATATATAATTGGCTAACAAGTGCTTGCCAAGCGATCGCGCCTCCATAAGATGTTGACGAGCGGCATCTTTTTGACATTTTCATTTACAATAGCTGACATTAAGTGTGTGATTTTCACAATTTTCATGATTTTCATGTGTTTTACAGCGCAGCAATTAAGCGCCAATTAGCAAATGGTTCTGATTTTCCTTCTCTTATTTTCTAATAATTTTCTTTGCTTTTGCCTTTGCCTTTGCAGCGCCGAGCAACTTCAAGAGTCTCTGTCTGCGCGCCGAGGTGCTGCTGAAGCTGAGCCACTATCAAAGCTCCTTGGCGGACATTGAGAATGCGCTGCGCACGCGCTGCACATCGCCCAAGGTACGCTACTTCTTGACTACAGTGAATAGACGCTATAATGAATTCTCTTCTCACAGGCACACTATTTGCGCGCCTTGGCGCTAAGCGGCTTGGGCCGACTGGAGGATGCCCTGTACAATGGCTTTCTGGCCATTTGCCTGGACAAAAACACAAATCTCAGCAACTCGGAAATCTTTCAACATGATCTCGCCAAGGTGTGTGCGGTTTTTTATGGTTGTCTTGACCATCCTTTGCTCATCTCTTTGGCATTTCAGATACTGCAACGTCTCCTGGCCCAAACGCCCAAAAGTCGCGCAGCGATTGACTCGCTGCCGCCGTCGGCTGCGCAGCTGCAGCGCTGCTATGCAGTCGCCGCCAAGCCGTCGTACGCGCTGCTTTGGGAACGCCGGCGCAGGAAACAGCATCATCATGTGCACCTGGACGATGTCGAGGATGAGTTCGGCTTGAGCTGCGAGAAGGACTACGACAACTACATCATGGCCGACGAGGAGGAGGACGAAGTCGAGGTGGAAGTGGAGGAGGAGGAGGAGGCGGCGGAAGAGGCCCAGCTGCAAATGGACGGCGACTTTCTGTTCCCCAGCGCCCTGGACTACATCGATCAGCCTAACGTCTACGAGCTGCACAGCGCCAAGCAGTTCGAGCTGCAGGCGCGTCGGCATGCCAATCGCAAGCACTGCCGCAGAAAATGGGCCGCGGCCAAGGCGGCGGGGCAGCTGCCACATGTGGCAGTCAGCTGCGAGCCGCGACGCTGCAGCCGATTGCTGAGCGGCGTGCTCGAGCGCACGCAGCACGAGATGCAGCGACTGAGAAGTGAGTTTGGCTTATATTTCAAGCTGAGGCAATCTGTATTAATCTGTTTTTGTCTCTCTCAGAGCTGGATGGGTCGGAGCAGCGGCAGCTGACCGCCGTTGGGGGCCAGCTGATCGATGCTAGCGATTTTGATTGCGTGCTGTGCTGCCGGACGCTGTGGAAACCGGTGGTGACGCCGTGTGGACACACCTACTGTCTGGTATGCTTGGATCGTTGCATGGATTACAACTCCTCGTGTCCATTGTGCATGTCACCACTTGTGGAACTAAATGTCAATAATAATCTGTATCAGGGCTCATCCTCGCCAGTACCCTTTGCGCTGGCCAAGCGGCCAGTTACGAAATTCCTAGAAGCCGCAATGAAACGATTCATTCCAGACCACTACGAGGCGCGCTTCCGCCAGGAAATCGATCAGGAGCCCTCGGTGCCGGTATTCATCTGCACCGCGGCGTTCCCATCGGTACCCTGTCCGCTGTTCGTCTGTGATCCCCGCTACCGGCTGATGGTGCGGCGTGCCCTCGAGTCCGGCGACAAGACGTTCGGCATTGTCCAGCCGCACAGCGGCAAATCCCGATACTATGATGTGGGCACCATATTGGACATAAGGGACTGTGTCCTGCTCGGCGACGGTTGCTCCATACTGAGCACAATTGGCTGCAAGCGCTTCAAGATACTCGCGCGCAGCGAAAAGGATGGCTACGAGACGGCCAAGGTGGAGTACATATGCGATGAGCCGATTGCCATCGATCAGGTTCAATCGGTAGCCGCGATGCAGTCCCTGGTGCTGGCCAAGGCGACCGGCTGGTTCGAGAGCCTCAGCACCGAGCAAAAGCACGAAATACTCCAGAGCTATGGCCAGATGCCGCCGCTCGAGCACAGCTGGCAGCTGATCGCGGACGGGCCCGCCTGGGCCTGGTGGATCATTGCCCTGCTGCCGCTCTCCCAGCAGCTGAAGGTAGGCAGCCTCACATATTGATCCTTGTTTGAGCTGAAGCTGATATTTTTTCTTTCATTTTCCAGGTGGACATACTGGGCACCACGTCGCTGAAGAAGCGTCTGCGCGCCATTGACAAGACGCTCGACTATCTGCGCGAGCTGAGTCAGCCGCAGCCGCAGCAGCAGGCGCCGCAGCAGTCGCCGCAGCAGCCGCACGATCTCAGCCTGGACTGCGAGGAGCAGGTCGCCGACGAAGCCGCAGCCGGTGTCGGTGTGGACGAGTGCTGCCTGTACGGGGAGTCGCACACCGACGAGGAGTTGCTGCTGTAGTGCAGCCCGTTAAGCTGTAGCTCCAGCAGTAGCTCTAGCAGTAGCTGTAGCAGTAGCAGTAGCTGTAGTTGTAGTAGTTGTAGTGAGTGTGAAAAGCGTTTCTCAATATGGTTAAAGCAAGCGTAAATTCTGTGTCTAAGCCATTCGTATTACACGTTACTGTTATCCTAGGGGCCAAAACGAAAGATATAATAACTTAGCAGAACCAAATTATCAGTAGACGAAACTGTAAATGTAACTGTAACTGTAACTGTAACTTAGAACTGTAAACTGTAAACTGTAGCTATAAAATGTAAACTGAAAACTGTAAGCTTTACAGATGTTAACTGAAAACTGTAAACTTTAAAAGTGTAAACTGAAAACTTTAAACTGTAAACTGAATGTGTGTAAAAGTTGAACTCGATATGTAGCTTATGAGAGAGATTTACAATATATATATATATATATAAATCTATTAGTATGTATATATAATACACATACAATCAAAAGTCGCCCCTAACAATCTAGAGAGACCCCTAATTTCTTGTTGAAACCAAAAAAAAAAAAAAAAAAACGAAAACGAACCACATTCCACAAAATGAAAAAGAACATAAATCTTTGTACAGCAAATACTTCTCTGCAGCAAAAAGTATCTTCAACAACAACAACTCATGGTTTCTACAACAAAACACACAAATTTTAAAAATAAATTTAACAACAAACAATACCAAAACTTTGTAAAGGCCAACAACATACACTACAAAAAAAAAAAAGAAGAGAAGTAGTTAAAGAAAACTCGACTCAAATGAAAAAATTGCAACTTTTCGGGAGAAATTTTCAACAGATTAAACTGAATATAAGAAGAAGAGCAGAGAAAACTCTTTTGGGAGTATTTCTTGATTTATTTAAGTATAAGCGGCTGGAACTATAAGACAATCTGCAACATTTTTTTCTTGTTTTGTATGACTAAAAAAAAATAACTAAATAATAAAGTATAAATAAAAGAGGAACGAGGAGCAGCTCATAACTAGCGTGTAGTTAGAATTCATGTGGAAAATGCAATTTAATTTTCTTCTGTTAGCTTTCAATTGATAAGTCAAATTTTCCCGCTACTCTCTGTCTCTATAAACACAAGCACTCTCTCTCTCTCTCTCTATCTATCTCTCTCAGTACATGTTTTAATTAAGCTATGATATGCGTACTATCCAAGTTATATATATATATATATCATATGTATGCTCACCTATATACCTATATATATATATATATATATATATATATAAGTGTATGCCAATCAAAAGGGATTGACCGGCTAATGCTAATGCTCTTTTTCTGTATTTGTATCTGTAACAAACTTATTATATATATATTTAAACTGTATCTGTATCTGTATCTAAAGTCCGCATTCCTATAAACTAAACACACACACACATACACACAAACTTTAAATAGTTATTAAATTAATTTAATTAGCTTTAAGCGTCATCAAGCCTCATTCAATTTTTGTATTGTAAAGCAAATCAATTTTAAAAACAACAATTTGCTTTGCCAGTCAGCTCACATCAACCGATACATAAACCTATATATATATAGATATATATGTGAACTTGTACATAGTTAGGACTTTGTTGAACCACGCCTTATAAAGCATAAACAAGCATATTTCTTATATGATCACGAATTTAATTTTTAGCACACACACACACACACATTTAGCAATTAGCTATGTAATTTTATACATAATATAATTAATCATTTTTGTCAGCTAAGTTTTGAAATATTCAACATAATTTGTAAACGTTTTTTGTGTCTAATTTATATCGAAAAGAGTAAAAAACAGTAAAAAAAAAAATATAAAAAATAAATGAATATCTGAATATATAAATATGATATGATCTATGATAAACGATAGCTCAGTTCTATGTGTGTGCAAAAATTTTTTGACTCGTATTTCTTTTCTTTTTATTCGAATGTCCAATAAAACGAAATTTACAAAACAAAACGGAAACACTCCAATTAAAATCTAGTTTTACAGTTCCATCTTGTTTTTCTTTTTCGCCTAATGATATTGCAATTCCATTCGCAACTAGCCTTCGGCTGCACTTTGAGTTCAACGATACCAAAACTTCAATAGATCTCAGCTCAGGCATACGATTTACTGGCAAAGCTCTATAAATATTTAACACTTGCTCCGATGTGTTTCCATCTTACCATACCATGCAATTTCAATATATCCTGTCTTGCATAAAATGCATAAGACCTCAAAACACAAAACTACTCTCGCAGTGCACCCTATGCAAATTCCTGGAATTACGTAAGCATATTATAAATACGAAATTTATAGAGCCAAATCTGGCAAATGGAAATCGAGCTACTCCTGAATTTGAATCGATTAATTGATATCCCACAACAGTTCAGTCAACAAATCCGTGAATCTTCAGATCTTAAAGACTCGGTTTCTTTCTGCTCTTATAACTCTGTCGGTTTCTCCAATGCGCTCAGGAGTTTGTACGTCTTAAGATCTGAGCTCCGCAAATGAAATATTCATAGCGCAGATTTGCTTGAACATTTTTTCATTTGTGAATTATTCTTTTACAGCAGTGCAAAAAGAGCAATTCTAAACATAAAAAACTGGTGATAAAACTCATCCAAGCTCTACATAAAATTTCTTTATGAAGGAGGTTTGCACTGGTTGGAAAACCCACCCAACTGCGTGGAAATTTTATAACTGAGCAAGCTTCAGTTTTGTTCAATCGTTGTTTAACTTATTTGTTAACACTTTTGTCATATGTTACCTAAGCCGCGATTCGCCGATGTCAAAAACCTTATCTAATATATGCAAATCGGTTTAAAAGCAGTCGTAACCGATTGAAATTTGTTCATAGCAAGAAACGGATGTAAAAGTGATGCAAGCTATTTAAGAATGTGTGCGAGAATGTATATATGTGTGTATGTGACATACATACACACATATTTACACACATCTGTCTTTATATGGCTCCAAGCGCAGAGCAAACTTACTTTGCCCAGCAGTGCAAATTTAAAAGAAACGTATTTTTGCCTGCTGCCCTAATACTCGTACTACTTATTTTTGACTACTGCCCTGCTATGCGATTCTCATAAATTCAAGTAAGCCTTGCAGGTTTTCATGCCTTGATTTAAAGTGTACCGCGAGTGTGGTGTTGGTAGCTTAGTTAGTTTCGTATTTGTCTGAGAATGTATATATGTTTGTATGTGTGTCGCAAATATGTGTGCATATATGAATGTAAGTAGTTTTGTGTTCAGATATGTATGTATGAATGGATGCGAAATGCAGATCAACGTCTTTTTCCACGGCGGTGCAATTTGAATAGAAAGGAATTTCTAACCACTGCCTTACTATGCGATTCTCATCAATTCAAGTTTTTAATCCAATAATTAGGTGTTGTGTTAGCTCGCTCTCACTTATTCTTCTCGTCTTCTCTTGGTCTTTCTCCCATCCCTCTCTGTACATATTGTTGCCCGCTTCCTTTTTAAGACGGCAATAAAATAATCGTGTGTATGTGATCGTTCGGGTAAGTTTATATGTATTTATCATTAAATTAATTGATTTTTTAACTTTAACATTGTTTTATAATTTTCAGCATATATAGCCATTAGAATTTTAGTATTAAATTTAAGACCTCAGATAAGCTGTAATTGATCCTAATTATATATCAATACGATATACGTTTCCTAAAAGTAATTCCAGTCCCGCTGACAACAGATGAAACCTCACTGCATACAATTATAGGGTCAGAGTCAAAGGGTATGATTAGTCCGTCAAAACCGAACACAGTGCATATAATTATAAGCTCGAACTTGTCTTAATGTACACCAAGACAAGCAAATCATAGCAGACCTCCCCATAGCACCCTACCCCTAACTTATCGCGTCGATGAACAAGACAAACAAATCGCAAGTCAAACCGGAAACGGCAAAACCAACACGTGCAGAGCTGCGCTCAGCGGGGGGCAGCGGCGCACGAGTCCCGAGTGACATGCCACAAACAGAGCAACGTCTCCTTGCCACTGCAAGCGAGACCCTGCGCCATGCTGATAACCGAAAAGCAGCTGTAAATGCGACAGATAAAGCCAAAGGCAAGCAGGTTGCCGCTTGCGTCGCTGTCGGCGTCGCTGCCGACGATCGCTGAGTGGGGCTTTTGCCGAGCGAGCTGCCCGCTGCTGTTGGCGTAATATTAAATAATAGCCGGGTCGACGCGACGCTCGCAAATGCCAGCTAATGCGGAGAAGGCGCGCATATCGCGTATACGCCCCGTGCGGCAGCGAGTGCCGGCTAGCGAAGCGAATGCTAAAGCAACACGACAAAAGCGCGCGTGTGTGTGTGTGTGTGTGTGTGTGTGTGAGTGAGTGTGGCAGTGTGTGTGCGTGTGTGAGTGATGAGAACATGCATTTAGTTGTATGGCCCGCGCTCGCTGCATTTCGCGCTCGCTCGACGTTTATCCACACACACAGAAAATGCATTTTTGTATATATATTTTTTATTTGATTCTGTTGTTGTTGGGAGCGCGTCGCAGCTTAGAAATTGCAATTCTCGTTTCTCGTGGCGTCGGCGAGAATTTGGGGCCTTTTTCTTTCAGTTAGATTTTGACACGCGCAGCGACAACGAGCGTCAAACGCGCGTCTCTCCCCAATACCCAGCACCCAGTTGCACAGCGGCGTCTACTGCAGCGAGTCGGCGAGGCGTCGGGCGCCAAGCTCGAGGCGCCAATTCAAGCGGTTTCTTCGGCCATATCTATTATCTATGTATATGTATGATATATCAGATACTGCTTCTAAACTCGTTTATCGTCGGATTTGCTTTAGTCTTATATGCGATTCGTATTGTGTCTAACTGACTTACAGCTGTAACTCGATCGTAAATTACACGCGTTCGTTGTGCCTGGCTTACTAGTGGCTCAGTGTGTGTGTGTGTGTGTGTGTGTGTGTGTGTGTGTGTGTGCTGCGACAACTCTGTTTTTGTTTTCTTCCTGCGTGGATTTGCTGGGTTGCACAAAATATTTAAAAAAAACTAATTTAAAACTAGCTGAAAAGTTAAATATGAAAAAATAATAATTAAAAATAAAGGAAAAATATAAAAAATTTGTAAAGCGCTACGCAAATATAATAAAAGAAAATTAATACTTAATGCTCTTCTTCTCCTGCTTTCTTTTTGAGACATGTGCGCAAATCGAAAAGCAAAGTAAACAATAAACACAAAAAGCCAGCGCTAATAATATTCTGTAATTTTTAAACATTTATAAAAGTGCTCAATCAATAAAAACCAAAAGCACAAACAAACTTGTTACGTTTTTGAGTGCTTAGCTAAATTATTTGTTGATTTTTAAGAAATTAAAAATTTAACAATTTTTAAAAAATCTATTTAAAAATATGCATGTAATTCCTTATGTTTATTGAATAAATAAATAATTGTCAAGCTGTAGTTAAATAAATGAATAAATAAAATATGTGAATTATAAATTAATATTTTAAAAAAAAAAGCGCAAATGAATAAAGATTATTTAATGCAAGTGCTTAACTATAATAAAAATCGTGTTAAAAAGTAAATAAATAGCCAGATATGAACGCGAATGGTGGGAGGCGAACAAGCAAAGAAACAGGAAAGAAAGCCAAAACTAATAAAAAGTGCATTCAACCAAAAATGTTCTATGTATGCGGCGCGCAAAAGATAGAGAGAGAGAGAGAGAGAGAGAGAGAGCGCACTAAACGGCAGTTTAAAGATGCCAGCGAAATAAATAACGGGCAAACAACAACTTCAAAATAAATATATAATGCAACACTGGAAAGATAAGAGACTAATTATAGATTTCAAAAAAGCAATGCAACACTGGAAAATAAATAGAATAATATAAAAAATATATATATACATATATGAAGAAAACAAATAACCGTTTGAGGAAATGAAAATAATGCACCACTGGACAAATAATAAATTAAATTAATAACATGTAACAGACAAGCAACAAAATAGAAAGAAAAGAAAATTATGCAACACTGAATATATATATAATCATATTTTACATATATATAAATATATTAGGAGATATATATATATTTGCGCAAGTTTAAAAATAACGAAATTAATGCAACACGAGAAATATATTATACTAAATTAATATGCAAATTTTTAAAAACAAAGAAAGTAATGCAACACTGGAAAAATTAAGAATTAAAATAAGAATATATTTGTATCTCTATATATTTGTAAGTATATATAAAAAAAACAAGCAACAGTCAAAAGATGCGGAATAAATGCAACACCTGAAATATATATATATATATTTAAATATATATTATACATATTCAACAATTTAAAGAAATCGAAAATAATGCAACACTGGTCAAACAATGGACTAAAAGGAAAAATTATATTGAGTTTCTTTCAAGTATTTTTCATTTTATTTTTAATTGCATTTTCTTGTTGTCAAAGTCGCTTTCTGCAGGCTGCGGGTCGCGGGCTGCTCGGTTTAGTTGAGCTCAGCGTTCGGGGCCTGGGGCCGCGTTTGCCGGGGCGGTGGGGGCGGTGGGGGAGGTGGGGCTCTGTGTCAGGTTTGAGTAGCGTCTTTTTGAAACGTCATCGTCAGCGTTTGAGCGTCGTGTCGTGTCGACTGTCTACACAGGTGTGTGTGTGTCTGTGTGTGTGTGTCTTACCCTGTGTGTTTCACTGTGTGAGTGCGCGTGTGCATTCTGCATTGGTGTGCATGATTCTTGGGCAATGTGTGTGTGTGTGTGTGTGTGCGTGTGTGTGTGATCATGCGCCAGGCAGCTAAAATGCCAGCGTAAAATCATTTCAATTGACAACTTTTAAATTTTAAACTAATATGTTACAACTTTCAGTGAGACAGAGAGAGAGAGAGAGAGAGAGAGAGAGAGTGAGGGCGAGAGGGAGAGGGGGTTATCTTGACTCGAAAAATGTGCCAATCAATTCTTAAATATTGCATTACGCGGCATCAAAATACAATTTCTGTCATTTTACAATCTTTGATAAAAATAAAATCTGTATTGCAAAATAGATCTGAAGAACGTTGAAAATCTATATTTATCTCATACATACGCATACATCATACATCAAGAGCCCAACTGGATTTTCTATAGCTCTTTAATTGCAGCAATTACAATAAAATAAGTATATATATTAGTAACAAGATACTCGAAAGGCTGCGACAACGAAGAGATAAGCGATTTGTGTCTCATGTTAGAAGAGAAATAGTTGGCAAAGAATTAGGTGAAGCCAATAACACATTATCTACGAAGAACAAGCATTTGGGCAGAAGTACATTAGTTTAAAAACGAGAAAGAAGGGCTATCTTCGGCACGCCGAAGATTTAATACCCTTGCAGACCCAACCTTTTAATGCCGAGAAAATGGTTAAGGCCGAGTTTGGTCAAGGTATATTGATAAACAAAAAAAAGGCTTTTAATCAAAAACCGATGTAAATAAGATTTAGCAAAAATGAAGGGAGCATAGTGAAATCTTTAAATGCCGTGTTTAATGGCAAAATCATGAAAAACAAAAAATTCTCCATACAAAAAACTTAATAATATGATATAGTGGTCCGATCTTAATAGGATTTTGCATATATAGAGGAGCATAGTAAAACTAATAAATGCCGAGTTTGGTTAAGATATCTTGAAAAACAAAATGTTTTTTCATACAAAAACTTAATTTTCGATAGATCGTTCCTATGGCAGCTATATGATATAGTGGTCCGATCTTAATAGGATTTTGCATATATATGAGGAGCATAGTAAAACTAATAAATGTCGAGTTTGGTCAAGATATCTTGACAAACAAAATGTTTTTTCATACAAAAACTTAATTTTCGACCGATCGTTCCTATGGCGGCTATATGATATAGTGGTCCGATCTTAATAAAATTTTGCATATATATGAGGAGCATAGTAAAACTAATAAATGTCGAGTTTGGTCAAGATATCTTGATAAACAAAAGGTTTTTCATACAAAAACTTAATTTTCGACCGATCGTTCCTATGGCAGCTATATGATATAGTGGTTCGATCTTAATAGGATTTTGCATATATATGAGGAGCATAGTAAAACTAATAAATGTCGAGTTTGGTCAAGATATCTTGACAAACAAAATGTTTTTTCATACAAAAACTTAATTTTCGACCGATCGTTCCTATGGCGGCTATATGATATAGTGGTCCGATCTTAATAGAATTTTGCATATATATGAGGAGCATAGTAAAACTAATAAATGTCGAGTTTGGTCAAGATATCTTGATAAACAAAATGTTTTTTCATACAAAAACTTAATTTTCGACCGATCGTTCCTATGGCAGCTATATGATATAGTGGTCCGATCCAGCTGGTTTTGACATATGTGCTGCGTGCAACAGAATTAGGGACTTCTGCAAAGTTTCATTAAGATAGCTTTAAAACTGAGGGACTAGTTCGCATAGAAACAGACAGACGGACAGACGGACAGACGGACAGACGGACAGACGGACAGACGGACAGACGGACAGACGGACATGGCTATATCGACTCGGCTGTTGATGCTGATCAAGAATATATATACTTTATGGGGTCGGAGATGTCTCCTTCTATGCGTTACACATTTCACGACAAAATTATAATACCCTCTGCAAGGGTATAATAAAGGCATATCAAATTAATTATTCCTTCCTTTCATTAGTGCAACTTCAGACTAAACAACTTCTAAATAATACTTGAAAATAACTGTTTAATTGTTGATGAGCTTAGCACATAACTAAAATCAGAAACTAATCAATTTAAATAACAGTGAGTGGCAAGAAAAGGCACAGCACATCCGCCTCGCATGACGAGCTGCAAGATGAGCACTCCAAAGATGGAGTATCTGCTCCATAGATCGAATACTTCCCATCATTAGAATAGTGCATAAAATGCATATATTAAAGGGACTTGGGCTTCGAGTGGAAATTATCTTGCGAGCTGAGATAGGCGCGTGCATGAAATGGAAATGAAATGGAAATGAAATGGAAATCCTTAAATAGCTACCTTAATTATGCCCTTAACTGTCTACACATACCAGGTGTATATAGAAAAAAAGTCGTTGTTAACACATATGAAACTGAACAAAACGGGAATCTAAATAAATCAATGAATGGCAGACAGTTGGCTAATGATAAAAATAAAAATAAAGCAGCAGCAAAATAGGAAAAAATTGAATTAAGTCAAGTTTAAAACAACAACAGCAACAAAAGCGAAGAGAGCGAATGAAAGAGCGACTGTTATGTGTGTGCGTGTGTGTGTGTGTGTGTTTGTGCAGAGCAAGCTTGTCAACTGTGCTGTGCAGTGCGAGTGAAACAAAAAATATTACAAAAGTCGCAAAGCTTTAAAAAAAAGGCGGACCGCAGCAAAACAAAACACGTCGAAAGGGGCTGTGCGGGCGCAGACGGAGCGGTATTATCACACACAGCACACATCAACTTAGACACACACGCACACTGTTGCGCTATGCTGTAATCGCAATGCAATTAGCAGAGCCAGCAAAAGCTCAAGTTCACTGACAAAGAAATCAAACACTGTCACAAGCGCGCACACGACACACACACGCATACAGGCAAAGCAACTATGCGATAATTTTCGAACTGAGCGAAGCTTTAGAAATGCAATCAAATGACGTTGGCTGCAAGCGCGCGCGAGAGCAAGTCTATGAGAACGAGAGAGAGAGAGAGAGAGGCGGCGAAGAGAGCTTTTGCATGACTAGGTCAGTCAACGATCTTGCGGCTGTAGTTGGCAACCGGCTTTACGAGCTTTCTGCTTCCGCATTGCAAAAAAAAAGAGATACAATAACAAAACGTTTATCAATGCCAAATGAGCATAGAAAAAATGTTGTCTGATTGGCTGTGTGTGTGTGCGTGTGTGTGCTGGTGGGGGGAATAGGAGGCGCGGGGCTGCGGCATGTAATTGTCGCAAGCTTTTCTAACTATTTGTTTTGTTTACATTAAGCTACATTTGGAATGGTTTATTATGCAATTGACTCGTTGAAGTGCAGGCAAATGATAAGTGAATAGCCGTCGCTTTTGTGTATTAGATTTATTATACATATCTATTCCTGGATCAGCTTTTATCAGTTGGGAATTTTAAGAATAGGCATGACAACCTTTTATAGACTTTAATTGTTAGTTGGTTCGACTAATTAAGTTGCCAATGCTTCTCATTATTATTTGCTGTTTATTGGTAAACTACTTCTTAGCAAATTATACTCTTATTAATTATTGATTTATTATAATTAATATTTACTTTTTTTAAGGTGAGACCGTGTTTAGCTTAAATATCTTCAAACTCTTCAATCTTAAGTCCTTAAACTATTTTGTTTTATTGGAACTGGTTTCTATTGGATATCATTGAGCAGTTTATAAGTATGTCCCTGAGCTGTCTCTGTCCTTCTCTCTCTCTCTCTCTCTCTTTTACTTTTTGATTAATCAAAGAAGTCATAGTAAATATTGTTGTATAATTTAAGACTTAGCCTCTACTCTTTGCTCTTTCTATTTCTCAATTCTCTTCCATTCTCTCTTTCTCTCTCAGTCTCTCATTTTCACTAATAAATTCTCCTTTAACTCTTCATCGAATAAAATAGATCATTAACTCATAGTTAACATTTTTGTATAAATTGAGACATAGCCTCTCTCTTTCTTACTCTTTCTATATCTAACTTCCTCTACCCCCTCTCTCTCTCTCTCTCGCGCTGTGTGTCTAGTATTCCCTAGTCTTGGCCATTGGCAATTGGCGCGCAGCAAACCGCACTAATTGCAATACGAGCCATTAAACAACACGTTGGCAATTATTAGCGGCTACCTTTTTAAAGCTGGCAAAACCACAGAACGTAAGCCGAACCCAACCAGTTGATAGAAAAGCAACAACCACAACAACAACAACAACAGCAGCTACTTAGGGTTAACCAGCAACACTTGCCACGAGCAAATGCCAGGAGCAGCAACTACAACTGTGCTGTGGGGCAGCTGGCTTAGAGGGGGGCGGGTTTTGGGGCTAGGAAAAGCTGTCGGCATTTTGGCTTTGATGTGTATTTAAAATTTTGCCTGGCCGCTTGCAGCTGCAACTGTTGAATACATGTGGGAAATTATGATTCGTTAAATGCTTCGCCGGACAAATGGCAAAACGGATTAATTAAACAGCAACACATATGTACGTGTGTGTGTGTGTGTGTATTTGGTGTGTGTGGGTTTTAAGCCGCTTGTTTTCTGCTTTTGAGCTGCATATTTAAAGCCCGTTGCTGGAAACGCTTTTAATTAAGGGTAAACGCAATTTAGCCAGATTGTTGCAAGCCTTTGCATTTGCCAGGCTTTTAACGACAACAACGACCACAATTTCTTTGACGTTTTCTTGGGCAACAACTTGTGTGGCAGCAGTGAAAGTTTTGTGGCAAGTTCAAATTCACCTGAAGCCCCATCAAATCGCAATTAAGCAACCGTTTGTATTCGTATTTTCAGTTGAGCCATTAGCATTCAATTAACAAATAAAAACAAAATCAAAATCAACTGCATGTACATCTATTGCCACACACACACACACACACACACACACACACACACAAACGCACACAGATACACGCATTATGCAATATGTTTGAGTATTATGAGCCAAACGTGCGGCAAAAGCAACGCGCTGCCTGGCAATTGGTTAGCAGCTGCTTCAAACACAAACACACACAGACGCACACCCACACGCGAGCACACACACACGCGATACATGCCCGTGTACGCACATGACTCGCATAAGGTTGTTATGGCATTCGCAGTCGCATTTAGTAACCGGAGCAAAATAACATAGCATACTTTTTAGGGGATGCAATCGTCTAGTTGCAACATCCGCGTCGGCTGCAATGATTGGCGCCCGGCCGCCGCAAATTGGCCACTGGGCACGCGCTGTGGCACATGCGCAGGCGCAGCAGAGCGACTGGCCTCTGCGTTACGTAACTGCAGCAGCACCAGCGGCAGAGGCGGCGGCAACGGCAGCGGCAGCGACTTCCGACGAAGGATGCTGCTGCCAGCAGCACAAAGCCATGAACAATTGCCTGTGTGTGTGTGTGTGTGTGTGAGTGTGTTAGAGTGTGCGTGTGTTGTGGACAGCGAATACATGGGCCAAAGGCCAGGTCAGATGCTCAACTGCACTTGTTGCTGACGGTACGCGAAACGTTGTGTAGCAATAAATCAAGTTTATAAATAAAACGAGAAAGAAGGGCTATCTTCGGCACGCCGAAGATTTAATACCCTTGCAGACCCAACCTTTTAATGCCGAGAAAATGGTTAAGGCCGAGTTTGGTCAAGGTATATTGATAAACAAAAAAAGGCTTTTAATCAAAAACCGATGTAAATAAGATTTAGCAAAAATGAAGGGAGCATAGTGAAATCTTTAAATGCCGTGTTTAATGGCAAAATCATGAAAAACAAAAAATTCTCCATACAAAAACTTAATAATATGATATAGTGGTCCGATCTTAATAGGATTTTGCATATATATGAGGAGCATAGTAAAACTAATAAATGCCGAGTTTGGTTAAGATATCTTGAAAAACAAAATGTTTTTTCATACAAAAACTTAATTTTCGATAGATCGTTCCTATGGCAGCTATATGATATAGTGGTCCGATCTTAATAGGATTTTGCATATATATGAGGAGCTTAGTAAAACTAATAAATGCCGAGTTTGGTCAAGATATCTTGACAAACAAAATGTTTTTTCATACAAAAACTTAATTTTCGACCGATAGTTCCTATGGCGGCTATATGATATAGTGGTCCGATCTTAATAAAATTTTGCATATATATGAGGAGCATAGTAAAACTAATAAATGTCGAGTTTGGTCAAGATATCTTGATAAACAAAAGGTTTTTTCATACAAAAACTTAATTTTCGACCGATCGTTCCTATGGCAGCTATATGATATAGTGGTTCGATCTTAATAGGATTTTGCATATATATGAGGAGCATAGTAAAACTAATAAATGTCGAGTTTGGTCAAGATATCTTGACAAACAAAATGTTTTTTCATACAAAAACTTAATTTTCGACCGATCGTTCCTATGGCGGCTATATGATATAGTGGTCCGATCTTAATAGAATTTTGCATATATAGAGGAGCATAGTAAAACTAATAAATGTCGAGTTTGGTCAAGATATCTTGATAAACAAAATGTTTTTCATACAAAAACTTAATTTTCGACCGATCGTTCCTATGGCAGCTATATGATATAGTGGTCCGATCCAGCTGGTTTTGACATATGTGCTGCGTGCAACAGAATTAGGGACTTCTGCAAAGTTTCATTAAGATAGCTTTAAAACTGAGGGACTAGTTCGCATAGAAACAGACAGACGGACAGACGGACAGACGGACAGACGGACAGACGGACATGGCTATATCGACTCGGCTGTTGATGCTGATCAAGAATATATATACTTTATGGGGTCGGAGATGTCTCCTTCTATGCGTTACACATTTCACGACAAAATTATAATACCCTCTGCAAGGGTATAATAAATGCAAATTTAATTACATTTTATAAATTTATTGTACCAGCAACTAAAAAAAAAATCAACAAAATGTGGCAAACATTTAAACACATTGCAATTAGCTGCCGCGCGAATGTTACCTAAAAACAAAACTTTAAAAAAATTTAAAAAAAAAATCAAAAATAGAAATATGTAAAATTCAAATTGTGAACCAAACAAAGTTAAGTGCAAAGGTGAGTGAGAGTTTTTTTTTCTTGTTTTTTTAAACAAATCTGAAAAAACCAACAAGCTGGAAGAGGAATATCTATCGCATGCAAATATGGACGACGAGAGCGATGACAAGGATGACACGAAAAGGTGAGCACAACCACGACTTACTCATAGACTTGCACCTGCATGGATAAGCATGAATATATATTTGTATGGGCGGGGCGCACTGCAATTGACAGTTATGATACGAAATACGCAGACAATAAATTATAAATAAAATAAAACACAGGTAAGTTTATTTTAGTCGGCTGCAACCGACTGTCTAATGCTCGCCAACCGTTTAATGCATGTTCCCCGCCAAATTTTGTCAAAGATATCGATACTTTATTCATTTGCCATGCCCCCAGTGGGCGTTCGATCCTCAGAGAAGCTGTGGAGCATACATGTTGAGATGTGGCCAAAACTGTATTGGATATCTTTAGAGAAGAACCCTGACGCACATTGCCCAATGCCTATATACTCCTTTTAATTTGAAAACAAGTATTAAATGAAGAGAGAAAAAAAAATACAATTTGCGCATTAAATGTGGACTGTTTTGTCTAGTGAAAGACTAAGTAAATTTCCTTGAGCAAAGAGAATCGAGTTTTTTGCTTTCCAATTTGGTTAAGGTTTCCCAAGTCATAATCAACTAGCTGCCCCTCTGCCTAACCCCCCCTTTATCACAGCTAAAATCTGCTATAGTTGGCATATCTTGTACATAAGGTTGTCCTGGCAAAAGTTGCCGCCAATCAAGAGTCGCGTTAGGTTCAATTCATAACTTTAGTTAAGTGTAATTTGAGCATGATTTGATTTTTTGGCCAACAACCAAATCTTATGTGCTCATAAGTAATTACAATTATTGTTATGCCCCTGCAGCCGGTATTACAAGCTTGCCAGGAAACGTGTAGACTTCTTTGATTCCATTACGAATCGGATTATTATATAATGCGTCTATATATTCGCCAAAGGAAGTTCCTCTTGGTTCTTCGAGTTATCTTGAACAATACACATATTAGCCATGTCTTATTAACATCAGGGTATATCATAATTCTATAGAGCTCTATAGCAAAAATGGATCTGGATAAAAAGTTTTTTTGAAGATAAATTTTTGGATTTACAATTATTTCCTCTAAGCAGCTACGAGCTGTATTTGTCTTTCAATATATCTGTAAAATCTTATGAAATCGAACTATTATATCATATCTTGAAAGAAAGCTTTTCTATAAAGACCATATTTCTGCAAGGGTATGCAAACTTCTGCGTGTCAAGGCTAGATTTTTTCCTGTTTGTTTTCTTGTTTCTATTTCATAATATGTCAACGTGCTGAGTTTGTGTTTCAATAAATATATTCAATTGGTAATTCAATAGCTGGCAAATAGATAGAAAGAGAAGAAGAGAAGCAGAGTGAGTGCGCCGACTTATGCTTATAATTAATTGCAGTATCATTTATAATTAGTATTATAGTAAAGTCTTGTAATTAAGTTAAGTAAGTGAGTACGTATTGTGGGAAAGCATAAAATTGAGTATTTTAATGCATACATCAGGGCTTGAATCTGCTAAAAGAAAAATGCTTCATGTGCTCCGGCTCGCTGCGCTTGACTTTCGCATCCTGGAACCCAGGTTTTGTTTCAATATTTCTTATATATTCAAAACCTTAATCAAATATTTCAATTGGCTACTTATAATATTGCTGAAAATATTGCAAGCCCTAAATTTGAACTCTACCCAAAATTGTCATCTACCAAATAAAGTTAGATAAATGATGACTTTATGTATTTTATGCTCTGGGGCTGGGTCGCCGATTTGTAAAAATATGTAGAACGCGCCTCGCTTTGATCCATTGCCTTCTTTTATTAACTGATTTGGTGCACGGTTTGCTTCAAAGTAAAAACTAAATTGGAATTCCATGTAGAGTTAATATTTATCAGTATTAAGAAAACATTTTTTATTTATTTCTTTCTGTTCGAAAAAACGAGTACTTAATACAAAATAACAACAATTAAAAGCTAATCCCTTAAGAAGAATACAAAATTGTCTATTAAAATCAGAGATACGGTAGGGATTTTTATTTTGATGAATTAGAAAAAGAGAGAGAAAAAATTTAACGAAAAGAGTAAAGAAATTTGTATTGGAGAATAGAATCAGATCAGAGATAGGTCAGAAAGATATTGATGAGCAAAAACTGACCCGATAAGATTCTGATAGAGCTGCAGACAGATTGATATACTATAATTATATGGTCAGATCAAGAAATTAAAAGCATTTTATGCCAATTAATACTCTTCTTTATGACATAGGCTCAATAAACTTAATATAGCCAAAAAAATAAAGTCCAAAGTAAGCCTGTGCTTATTCCTGATTGGGCAAAAGAAAAAGCCTGCTCTGTCCTATTCAAAGCACATTTCGAAAGCCATTTAACAGAGCCAAAAGAGGAGGTCTTAGTTAACTGAAGGAGCTGGATTATGTGCTTAAGGAGGGGTTACTTCTGTTTTTTTTAGACTTTGCATTCCTCGAACTGAGATAAACAACAAAATAGCCTTCCTTATGTCCCCAGCATATGTATCGCCCTCTCTCTCTCTCTCTCTCTCTCTCTCTTTCTATTCTTCTATGCGACTCGTTTTGTTGACACGCAAACGTCAATTGCAAAAATCTGAGCCCAAAAATGTTTGTCCTAGCGCAACAAATGTGAAGCGACAAGAGCAATCCGCACCCCCCTCTAACCTTCCCCCTCCCTCCTGCCCACTTGTGTGTGTGCAGACGAACATGTTCCGGCGAACTGTGTGGGGTGTGTGAGCATGTGGGCGGATTTGTCTAATAAACGCCAGACAAAGCATCAATCGCAGGACACACGTGGGCCAAAGGTGAGCAGCTGTTCGATGTGTGGGGAGGGGGTGTGTGTGGGTAGGGGGGTGTATGTGGGTGTGAGTGTGCGCCCGGTTTGGGCAGTCGTCGAAATTTTCTAACCCGTGAGCTAATCTTAAGGCATGCCTTTTAACATATTTTTTTTTTACGAGTGATTTTTTATTTTTTTTCGGTAACTCAAAGTCTTCTTTGCAGAAGATCCCGAAATCTGAGCGAAAAGAAGCGTCGGGACCAATTCAATTCGCTGGTAAACGATTTGAGTGGACTGATAACCACATCGAATCGCAAAATGGACAAGTCAACGGTGCTCAAGTCCACGATATCATTCCTAAGGCATCACAATGGTAAGTGACATATAAAGATAATAATGAATCTAGATCTTATATCTTATATCCATGCAGAGGCAACGGATCGGTCTAAGGTGTTCGAGATTGAGCAGGAATGGAAGCCGACATTTCTGACAAACGATGAGTTTTCGCACTTGATGCTCGAGTCCTTGGATGCCTTCATGGTGGTCTTTAACAGCGTGGGCTCCGTATTCTATGCATCCGAAAGTGTGGCCTCGCAGCTCGGCTACATGCCGGTAGGTGGCGCCATCTAAACTCGATTGAACCTTTGCAATGACACTTTCCCTCTCTCTCTGCCCTGGCAGTGTGAGCTCTACAGCAAGAACTTTTATGATGTGACCTATGAGCTGGATCAGGAGGCACTGCTGAACGTCTTTCTGAATCCAGCGCCCGTCGTCGAGCCCCACCAGACGGACATCGGTGCCAGCAACCAGATTACCTTCTACACGCATCTGAAACGCGGCGGGCAGGAGAATAGGAATGCGAGTTCGTACGAGCTAGTGAAATTCGTGGGTTACTTTCGTAGGTAGTCGCGCAGCTGACCAGCAGCACAGTTTCTTTTTTAACTCGAAGCCCCATCAAACCCATAGGAATCGATGCCAACAGCAATGCGAGCGCCAGCCCGGACAGCCAGCAGACGCTGCCGCGCATTCTGCAGCAGCATCCGGGCGTGGAGCTGGACAAGCGGCTTGTGTTTGTGGGCACGGGCCGCATACAGACGCCGCAAATGATACGCGAGATGAGCATCGTGGAACCCAACGGCACCGAGTTCACCTCGAAGCACAGCATGGAGTGGAAGTTCCTGTTCCTCGACCATCGAGCGCCGCCCATCATTGGCTACATGCCGTTCGAAGTGCTGGGCACCTCCGGCTACGATTACTATCACTTCGACGATCTGGACAACATTGTCGCCTGCCATGAGGAGTGTATGTATGCGCAGCTCCAGCTGGCGCCCGTGCAATCTAATCTTTGCTTTCCATTCGCACAGTGCGCCAGACGGGCGAGGGCAAGTCCTGCTATTACCGCTTTCTGACCAAGGGCCAGCAATACATTTGGCTGCAGACGGACTACTACGTCAGCTATCACCAGTACAGCTCCAAGCCGGACTACGTGGTCTGCACGCACAAGGTGATCAGCTATACGGAGGTCCTGAATGGGGAGAGCGCGGGCCAGCATACGCCCAACCAGGCGCCCAAGTCCAACTCGAGCAGCAGCAAGTGCGCCTCAGCGACGACCACGCTGCGTGACATGGAGCTGAGCAGCCAGCATCTGGACAACCATCTGCTGGACAATATGCTGGCCAATCTGAGCAGTGAACAGACAGCTGCAGCCGCCTCGCCCACGATGGACTCCTTGCCCATGTGGTCGATGGGTGCGGCGCCAGCCGCAAGTAGCTCCTCCTTGAATCCCCTAAAGACCTCCAGACCCGCCTCCAGCTATGGCAACATCAGCTCGACGGGCATCTCGCCGAAGGCCAAGCGCAAATGTTACTTCAACTACAACAGCCGGGGCAACGAATCCGACTCCACGTCCATATCCACCGATTCGGTTACCAGCCGGCAATCCCTCATGACCCATTGCAGCTCGGTGAGTTAACATTTGGGGATAGAAGCCATCACTCTTATTGCATTTCTTTGTACTCACAGCAAAGTCATCGTCAGCGCTCGCATCTTCACGCACGGGAGCACAGCCAGCGTCATCAACCGCAGCAGCAGCAGCAACACTCAAACTTCCATCAGCAGCAGCAACAGCAGCAGCAGCAACAGTTGCAGCTGCATCAGAGCATCGGGCAGCCGAAGATATTGCCGATGTTGCCGCTGGCGCCAGCGCAACTCGTGACGGGCGGCGCCTGCCAGCTGACACAGTCCAGCTATCCGCTGAGCACACCGCAGCTGATGGCGCCCAGTTTTCTGGAGCCGCCACAATATCTGGCCGCCATACCCGTGCAGCCAGTGATGGGGCCGTTTCCGGTGGCGCCCGTGCTTTCGCCGTTGCCGGTGCCGGTGTCGGTGCCGGTGTCGGTTCAGGGGCAGCAGTCGGAGCTGCTGTCGGGCGCCGTGGTGATGACAACCACGCAGAGCCAGCTGCAGGATCAGCTGCAGCGCAAGCATGACGAGCTGCAGAAGCTGATCATGCAGCAGCAGGACGAGCTGCGCATAGTCTCCGAGCAACTGTTGCTCGCGCGCTACACGTATCTGCAGCCCGTGATGCCCGTCAGCTTTGCCACCACCAACATGACAGCTGCCGGCGCCCATGTGCAGCGCAGCATCACTTTCCGGGGCAGCAATGCCGTGGAGCCGCAGTTCAATCAGTACGGCTTCGCGCTCAACACGGAGCAGATGCTCAATCAGCAGGACCAGCAGATGCTGATGCGCCAGCAGCAGAATCTGCACAGCCAGCAGCAGCACAATCACAATCTGCAGCAGCAGCAGCAGCTGCATCAACAGCTGCAGCTGCAACAGACCCACCAACATCAGCAGCAGCAGCACAGGCAGCAGCTGCAGCTGCAACACAGCCTGCAACAGCAGCAGCAGCAACAGTTGCAGCAACAGCAACAGTTGCAGCAGCAACAGTTGCAGCTGCAGCATCAGAGTAGCATGTTGTCGCGTGAGGACATGGAGGAAATTGATGCCTTTCTCAATCTATCGCCGCTGCAGACGCTCGACACGCAGCTGAACAGCAACTGCAACAGCAGCAACAACAACTCGAACGCGCCGCAGAATACGAATGAGGACTCGCTGCTGTCGTACATGCAACTGGCAACCGAATCGAGTCCTTCGCTCAACTTTCCCATGGGCATGAGCGACGACGGCTCCGAGACGCACAGCGAGGACAACCAGATGCTGCACAGCACCACGCAGCGGCAACATCTATTGCAACAGCAGCAGCAACAGCAGCAACTGTTGCAGCCGCAGCAGGCGAGCAGCTTTTTCGCCACGAATCCTTTCCAATCGATCAGCGGCAATGAGAACCAGAGCCATCTGCCCAACGATCTGGAGATATTGCCATATCAAATGTCGCAGGAGCAATCGCAGAATCTGTTCGACTCGCCGCACGCGGCCGGCAAAACTCAATAGTATATGGCCAGCCTGGGGGCGTGGCATACTAACAGAAATCCTTGAACTCCTTGGACTAGTCAGCTGCTGTCCCCAGACCTAAAGCATGCCACACTGTGTATTAAGTAAAGCCCAATCCTAATTTTCGGCACATTCGGCTCTCTTTATCGAACATACACAATACCCAAAAACTAGTTGTAGATCTCAACAGACTGAGTATTGCTCTTAAGCCTAAACTTAACTCCCTATTAACTAACTATGTAAGCTATTAACTATTCATGTTTTCCATCAGGCAGCTCGCATGTTCTCAAAATTAGGTTCGATTTAGTTTTAGTTTAGGGAAAGCTTAGCCCAACGCTTGCATTAGTTACAATTATCCAGTAAGTGCCATTGGCACAAACAGGGATCTCTGGTATGTATATAAAATAAAAACTAATTGTAGAACATAGATAAACCAGACAGATTCCAGTGTGTATATAGATATAGTTTTGTATGTGTCGACAAATACCTAAAAGCAACTAAAATAAAAATGCAACTAAGCAAATTTTTGCATATATCATATCATTTACATATATTTTGTAAATGACGCATATATATTTATATTTATATTTTTATATGTATATTATTTAAAGACTGCGCTTCGCTTTTGGAGTCATATAAATAGTTTGTTGTTATTGTAGTATTTAAGTCCAGACTCAGGTTGAGATTGCAACTGAATTATTTGCTGTGAACATATTCAAATATTATAAAATTCGACTGTTGTTTTTCTTTTTTTTAAGCCGAAATGTTTTCCAATTTTTTTTTAATTCCTGTAAAACTCACTAGAACATCTGTGTGTGATAAAATTATATTTCAGTTGTATTATCAGGCTACGTTCCTTTTAAACTCCATGATCAGAATTGAATATGTCACCGAATCACACTCACTTTCACATTCACATTCACATTCCCATTCACTACATTCAAGCTGTTAGAAGAGCCAACTGCAGTAAACTTAACACACATTAAACAATATATATATATATATATATATTATTCTCTGTATATTCCAAATGGCTTTCAACTCAAACTAGTTTAAGTAAATATCTAGGTTTAAGGCAAACCCTGTGCATACCTATTATAATAGAGCTTGTATATATTGTATATATTGTACATTGTGTTGTTCTGTAAATAACTATAGATATACTCTCATATATGCATATATAGAATAATTTTCGCTTAAGCATAAATCAGTACACTATAAAGCCGAGACACGTTGTAATAAACAAAAGGTATAAAAGACATAGTTACAAAATATCATATGATTATTTTCATAAATTATAAAATGTGTTTGTGTATCAGGGCTACAGGCCAAACCAAGGCTCAGTTCGAACCAGCACCCTGCCTTTAAGTTCGGCTCGTGAAACTGGGTTTCCTCTTCCTGGAATCCAGGACTTGGCTCAAGTTGATGCCCCTTGTACCGAAAATATTCAAGACATAAATTCCGATAAATGCAAAAGCTGTTGTCATAGTTATTTATATTCCCTTACCTATAACTTAATATCCAACCAGCCCATTAAAAAAGACTTGGTTTTGTTTTAGCTGTTTATTAAACAACTGTTTGGGTTTAAGGTTCGGTTAATGATTAAAGATTAATGGATATTGTGGACTGAGCCCGGATTGCAGTCGCGTTATATACATAGATATAAAGTGTCTTATAGTTAGGATTATATGAATCGAATTAGACGCGCAGCTTGACAATTGCATTCTGAAGTATCTGGAACTCGGAGTTGATGTTGTTCATCAGATTCGAGATCTGCGGCTTCGAGTCCAGCACCTCAATGCTCTGCGTGTAGGCATTGTAGCGCACGCCAAAGGGACGCGGTATGGAGTTGGCGAATTTGCTGCAAAGATGCGAATTGGAGGAACCAATCGATGGAACTGCATTTGGCTGCTACTCACATGGTCTTCTCCTTGGCGCTCTCGAAACTGTCGGCCACATAGTAAAGCGGCTGGAACTGGGTGATGGGATACTTGGTGATGCCGGTTTCCTCCGGCTCGAAGTCCTTGAGTTGCGGCTTGTCCGTCAGACAGTACTCCAACTCGCCATAGGATGACAGCAGGCCGGCGCCGAAGGCCTTCAGCTCGCCCTCCTGCCGACACAAGCCGTACTCCACGGTGAACCAGAAGATCTGCAAGAGCGTGACCGTGGGCGCACACAAGGATTAGAAGATCAGAGCTATGCTCCCACAACTTACCGTGGACAGCTTCTCAATGTAGTCGTCGGGTGCGCCCAGAGAGGCCAAGCCAATCTCCTGACTGAACTGGGCAAAAGCCGGATCGGCAAAGAGGGGCACATGACCCAACAGCTCGTGGCAGACATCCGGCTCGGGCGTGTACATGGGCTTGCTGGGATGCCTGATGTACTGGGTGGAATGGAAGACGCGGAACGCTAGGCCAGCCAAGAAATCGCGAGAGCTGAGCAGGCCAGCCACAGGGCGGAGGGTGAAGCCCGTGCAATCTGGCCAAGAAGAAAGATAGTATATACAAATCCAAAGAGAAAGCACCAGATCTACTTACCCCTCAAGAAGTTAGAGACATCCTCCAGCTGTGGTATGTTATCCTCGCGGAAACCGCAGTTGTCCACCAGCAGGGGAAATACGTGGTTGTATTCGCGGCAAGCGTGCGTCTTGTAGAGCTTGGTCAGATTGCGAAAAATGATGCCCCACGTTTCGATCTCCTCCTTCGTATAGTCCACATGCGGCAGCTGCTCCCCGTGCTTGTAATTGTAGGCAATGTCCGCAAAGTACTTGCGACGCTTGCGATACTCGGGATCTGTGAAGCCCGGATGGTCAGAGTCCAGCTCCGCGCCATAGCTCAAAATCTGATTGGCAAAGCGGTCCAGATCACGTATACGACGCGGAAACCATGGCACAGCTGTCGCATTGTCCTTGTAATCGCGCGAGATGATGTTGAAGTAGCTGCACTGCTCCTTCAGGTCCTCGATGGCCTTGCCCAGAGCGCCGGACTTGCCGTCGCACTCCACAAAGAACTCGTAACCTGGCACACGCAGCGAGGAGCGCGACTCAATGTGCACTAGATTGATGTCGTGCTTCTTGAAGATGGTCAACGTGTTGGCCAAGGCGCCGCTGGCCAGCGACGAGTCCTTCGGCGAGAACAGCAGGCACGTGTTGCGCGCCTCCCGCATGTCCACGCCCTCCGCTATATACGCAGAGTCCACGATGCGAGTTGGCTGCAACAACAACAACGAAATAATGACTACTTGTGCTTATCAATTTGTATGCCAATCTGTTTGCATAATAACCAGACATGGTTATCAGAGAGGCATCGGCTGCGCCAAACGGCCCATCAATCAATCGGTTAATGTTCTATATTAGAGGCATGTTATTGCCATTGCTGCTCTGGCATTGCAAACAGATATTAGCGTCATGGGGATTTTTCTGTTTCGCTCAGATTACAAAGGTCGCCAACGGCCCAAGACTTAGCTTATATCGAAGGTCTTCGTCAAACCGCAATGCCCGATCACAGGGCCAAAGCATTGAATATTACCTAGAACTTGGTTCTTAAACCCAACGCTCGTCCCCGAGATTCGCTTGTGCTAAAATATTGGGTCTTAGTGCCTGAAATGGCTTACCTCTATAAACAACAAATCTTTCATTGTGCATGGCTATATCTAATTTTATAGATTCATTTGATTTCAAATTCAAAGTCTCTGCTAATACAAAAAAAAACAAGTAAGAGGTTCTAGTCGGGAGCTCCCGACTAGGGGATACCCTGAACCCTCATATTCCAACACCAAATGCAGCGCGCGCTTATAGATAGAGATTAGCGGGGAGGTGGCGATAGGTATAAAATGAAAGATAATCGATATATATATACTTTTCTAGAAGCTACATGTCAAGTTTGGTGACTCTAGCTCTTATTATTTACCAAAATTGCTTACAAATCGGGATTTCGATATACATTTATATGGATTACTTGGAAACGGGGCAAGTTATCGTTTATCGGAAACAAACTCAATCTGCGCAGGCACTAGGAGGCACTCTAGCTCTTATAGGTTCTGAGATCCTTGCGTTCATACATACGGCAGACGGACGGACGGACAGACAGACGGACATGGCTAGATCGACTCGGCTATTAATGCTGATCAAGAATATATATACTTTATGGGGTCGGAGATGCTTCCTTCTGCCTGTTACATACATTTGGATTTTGCACAAAAACATAATAACCCTTTTACCCATTTTTAATGGGTTCAGGGTATAAAAATTGAACTATTAAAGAACTCTCTTTAAAAATGTTACAAAATTTTGTTTATATTTTCACTGATATTCTAAAGCTTATAAAAAACCCAACTCAACAAAATAGTTAAGATTGTATTTCAGGTTTTTTAATTTAAGCATTTAGTATGTTAAAATATTGTATATACTTTTTATACCCTGAAACTATTGAAATTAACTAAAAAGGGTATAATGTATTTGTGCAACTGTATGTAATAGGGAGATAGAAGCATGTCCAACCTCCGATCCTCCGATCCTTTCAGAATCTATAAGAGTAAAGATTTAAAATTTTGAACGTCGATCCTATTAGTGCCCCCGCTGTATTTGTTTGTTTCCGATAATCGATAATCGTTTCCAATCTATCGATAAAACTCGCTATCGAAATCCTGTTTTTAGAGCATATTTCTTGGGTTTTAAGAGCTAGAGTCACGAAACGTAACATGCAGCTTCTAGAATAGATGTTTCACTTTATAGTTTTGCTGGGATATATAAATTATTTTCTACCAATTTTATAAAATTGTACTTGATTTATATTGACTAATTTATATAGTTTTTGCACTTTGGTTTAATTAGTTGTGAATTGTTTTTGTTTCATATTTAGTTTTTCACTTTCATTAGCAGGAACTGCGTTGTGAACCAACCTTATCGAAGGAGACTTGACGCTGATACATTTTTGCTACTGTGCCTCGATTGTCGAAAAGAGAACGTTTCTTGAAAAAACAAAAACAAAAGCAATGCGAACGCAACGCAGAACACACGCTTTAAAACTGATTTGGTTTCTGTGCCATTCAGATGCTTTTATAGACTTCAGTCAGAGGCCCAGCTATAAGCTAATCTGTGAGGCAATAATATCAATAATAACAACACAATACAACCAAAACCGAGCACAGAGCATACGCGAGTGGGGCGATCAGAGAACGGCATCCACGCCGAGCTCGGGGGTTATCAGCTGGCGTCTCTATATAGCTTCGGTTGGGCCGTGTACCGGAGTCGAACATAAAAAGGTCTATATGGGCTTAAAGAGCATAATTCTTATCAATAACATGCGCCGCTTGTGGTCTTTCTTTATGTTAAATAGTTTAAATTTTGCGAAAAAAAAAACAATATTGAAAATAGCTACGAAATAATCAAAATTCTAATGACAGGTTCTAGCCAAACGGGTTCAACGGCATTTCTGGGCAATTATTGGAGGTAAATAAAGTTTTATAGGCGGCTTTTAAAGCAGTGCGAAGCCTTCGAAAACAGGCGAGTTCCACAGCTGAACGAGCGACTATCAAAATAATGTTTTGATTAAGTCGGCAACCTGTCTTGAGTTTTCAGCAAGTGGCACGCAGTTGCTTATCAAGTAGTCAACAGCAACAACAACAACACGAGAACAACAACTAATACTACAAATGCTGGCCCGCCCGTTTGCCCCCTGACAACTGACATATGTGCAAAATCAGCTTTCATTCAAACAATGAGACCCCTTTCAGCGGGCTCTACGCGAATCTCTGAGTGTGAATCGTGATTTGTGGAACACATCTGCAACACTCGGCTTGGAGCACACGTTTGCCTCATGTTGTCATTTTCATTAGGGCGAATATTTTATTCTGTTGCAAGCGAAAAATATAAAAATACCATTACTTTATATCTTGACACAGCTTTCTGGTTCGTTTTTTCATTTTTTGAACCCATTTTCTGGTTCAAACCTATCCTCGTTATCGAGGTTTGGAGCTATATTTTTTTTGGGCGAATATTTTATATATATATACATTTACTCTACGCATCGAACCAGCTCCCTGGTTCGTTTTCTTTATTTTTGAACCCTTGTTCTGGTTCAAACCTAGCCTCTTCAACGATTTACATCTATTTTTTATTGTGTTTTATTATATTATTGACGCGAGATTACAAATTGCGCACAACTTAGAATTGAACTATACCAATTAATTACATTTATTTATTTCTTATCATTATATTATTGAGCATTATTACCTATTAAACAATTGCCCCTTGCACTGAAAATATTGCAAGCTTTGAATATTTTCATATACAAAACGCGGGCTCTATTAGATCTGTACCCAAACTTGGCATCTACCAAATATGGTTAGATGAATGCCATAGTTGGGACCAAAGTTTTTTATACTTTGGGGCTGAATCAGCCTCAAAAGGGTTTTTCAACTATTTTAATTGGGTTTGACTTAAAATTCGCAACGTATTAAATAATAAATTGGACTTGAATTGATTCCTTTCAAAATCGGTTTGGTTTTTTTCAACTTAAAGTAATTTTAAGTTCGCGTACAATTTAGTTCAAATCTTTAAATACGTCTTAATAATTTGTTTGTAGCACTCGCAAAACAAAAAGTTTAATTTTTAGGCTTTTTATTATATTGTTATTATTTCTTGATACGCTTTTTGCAGCTTTTTATGGCTTCTCCCCGTACTCTCTGTCGAGATAATGCAGCACTGCACTTAGATGCGACAAAGCTCTATATGTGACTTTTTTACGGCTGAGAATTGCTGGCTTCTGTTCCCAAAAATAAAACTGATGCAATAAGCCATGAAAATTACGACAAACAAATTCTTTTGTAATCAAATCTGTAAGTTATGTAGCGCGAGTTGTAGACACCTTAATAAATAGTAAAAGTTATTGTTTAAGTTCACAGCTTTAAAATATTATCTCTATATATAAAACTGTTTGACCTGCTTGACTGATTGAATGACTGACAGACTGACTGACTGGGTAAACAGTTGACTACAACTTATGAAAAATTGATGTCTAAAATTTCAATTTTAAGTTAAGTAAACTTGGCACGGTCAATACGCTATAGGTATATATGTTTGTTTGCATGTACTTATAAATGTATGCATGTCTACATGTATACATGTCTGCATGTATGCATGTCTGCATGTATGCATGTGTGCATGTATGTATGCATGCATGTATGCGTGTATATACATATGTACTTAACTTACCGCTGCAGTCCAAATCTGAAAGAAAGGTAATTTTGACTACTACCATACTACGCGCCTCTCAAAAATAAAAGTAAGCCGTGGAATTATCATTCTTTAGTTTGAAGTGTAACACGTGTGTGTGTGTGTGTGTGTGGTGTTGGTAGTCTAGTTAGCTTTCTGTTTGTATGCATGGGTACAGGTATGAATGTATGTATGCATACTTGTATGTATGCTTCTATCCATGCATGTATGAATGTGGGTTTGTATGCATATATGTATGTATGTGTATATGAACGTATGTAGGTGTATGTATATACAAATGTATGTTTACATACATGTATGTATGTATATATACATATATGTATATATGTATGTATGTATGTGTATATGTATGTATGTATGTATGCACGCATGTGTATGTGAGTATGTATTTATGCACGCATGTGTATGTATGTATGTATGAATGAATTATGTATGTATGTATGTATGTATTTGTTTATGTATATTTTAATATATGCGTATGTATCCGTATGTGGTTATGCATATACATGTATGCATATATATGAGCATGAATGCGTGTAAGTATGTAATTATGTTTGTATTGATGTATTCTGTTATCATGAGTGTATGTCAGTTTGTTTGTACAATATGTATTCTCAACTAATTCCGATACGCGATTCTCATGAAATGAAATTAGTCTCATAGGCTTCACTTCAGGAGAAGGAGTCGTCGGCTTTCATATAGCAAAGGAAGATACTGCGGCTTTAACATTGGAGGGCCCGGCAACTTAAGCAAAGGAGCAGGCAAATTTAGCTATGGTAAAGACAATGGCTATGGCTTTGGCAGTGGTCAATGAAGAAACTGGTACGTATAATAAGCATAACTAGGTGTTAATATATTTTGTTTTTTTTGTATTTGATATATATGCATACATTAAATTATGTGTGTATGTTGGGCTGAAAAGAACATGAACAAGAAACGTATTTAAAAGTATTGGTCTACTACGCGATTCTCACTAATTTAAGTAACTAATAATCATTATCTATGCTTTTCTCTTCTTTCAGTGATGTGTTTGTATAAAATTTCATCTCCCGGCTAATTATAGATGACGATTTATTATTCGTGTATGTTAACTTACAGGTGAGTACGCAATTAGAAATATATATTTAGAGATTTTAATTAAAATCAATAAGAAAATATCGCAAAGTACATTTTATTAAAATATTTATTTAAATTACGCATAAGAGATATCCAAAAATAATCCGCATAAAAATTGTATCAAAAATGCATGTAGTTTTACAAATGTTCTTTACAAAAAATAAATCATTATTTAGAAATTATTTATTATAAATTATAAATAATTAGAAATTATTATATTGACGCCAGAGCGAGGTGAGGAGACCGCGTTTCGGATGCGCCTGTGTAGACGTCTGTGAGCGCACGTTCTTCAGAGTGCAGCCCACGGGCAGATTGACCTAGATACAGATAGAGATACAAATAGTTGCAGTTACATATACGTATATACAGATACAGATGCAAAGGGGCTCAGGCTTTATTTTGCATTTAGACTTTAGATGCTTTGCCAAACCTTCGCTGGGTTTCTCGCATTACGGTTAGTAGATGCTTTGGCTTTGGGCGCGATCTTGGCGAGACGCCGCTTGCTGCAGCTGCTCTGAATTGTGGTTGGTGAAACTTACGGATTGGCTGGCGGTCACTTTGACTGGCTCCTTGCCGGGACAAACCACATACGACTCGTGGCCAGTAAAGAGGCTGCTGTGCGTGGGCTGAGTGAGTGCAGCAGGGGCAGAGGACAGGTCCGGGTAGCTAATCTCGGCATGGTCGGGAGCGGGGGTGGGTTCAGCGGCTAGATAGGTATAGGTATAAATATAGATATAAATAAAGCATGAAAAGGATATGGGCATAAATATAGAAGTAAACATGGCCTTTTGGTTAAGACATAGGTATAAAAATGGGTAAAGAATAGTTATAAATTTAAGTTTGAATGCATTTAGTATCATATAGGTTTAAGTATAGGTATATAGTATAGGTATATTCGTTATATACAGGCATCAAGTTAGGTATAAATATAGGCATACAAATTTAATGGATTGCTTATGGGTACAACTATAGATAAAAACTATAGAATAAAGGCATATGTAAATACAAAAATATAGGTATAAATACATGTAAACGGATTGGAATAGAAAAAGTAAAGACAGGCTGAAGACTCGGCTGACAACTCACCCTTGACACGAATTTGGAAGCTGCACGTCACGGTCAAGCCATCCGTGGTGGTGGCTTCATATTTGATGTCATGATCACCCCGACCGAACAGTGCACCAGGGAACTGTGGATATATTCCAGAAATAAGCTGGTTCTAAGAGTTCCGAAAGTACTCACAGATGATTTGTAGATCTTCAAAAGTTTGCCCTCGAAACGCGGCTCTTCCCAGACAACGGAGCGCAGATTTTGGTTCTCCTTCAAATGCACCTCAAAAGAGGGCGGACAGTAGCGGGATGAGGATGAGCCCAGATCTATGCGAGAGTTTTCGGATGATCTTGGCGAAGGTGTCTCCTCAGCGGGTAGCTCAGCTATCAGGCTCTCAGAACGTCTCACTGTGGGCGATGCGTCAAAGAGGCTCGCAAAAGGTTTCGGAGCTGCTCCGAACTGTGGAAGGGAAGCGGATCGGAACTCTGGAAGTGGCGCAGGTCTAAAAGCTGGCATTTCAGCCGGTCTGAAAACGGGAAAAGATGAGTATGAACTCGGAGCCGGAGCCTGCTTGACGGTGATGATGGTCTGGCAGCCAACGGTCTGGGATGTCACAGGATCGTGGGCCCTGTAAACAATCTTATGCGTGCCGGCGGGCAGATGACCCTGCAGCTGCTTAGCCCAGGCCGGAAAGGCAACCACATGACGATAGTCCAGATTTGTAGCCGGACGCTGGAGTATGACATGGGCCTTGCTCTGATGCGGATGCAGCAGGATGACCACGTTCTCCGGGCACCTGATGTACGCGTTAACTGGCCGTTGGACGGGCACCTGCTGCCGGCGCACCTGTTGAATGGATGACTGCTGTCTGAATGGCTGCTGCTGCCAGGGTGCCTGGACACGGGTCGCTGTAGGCAATTGATTGCTCAAGAAGTTCGAGGCGAAGGGCTTGCACTCCAGCACGCTGCCCAGGGACCAGCCGTTCACACAGGTGGTCAGCATGCCGCCAACGGGCACAAAGCCCATGTTGCACTGCAGGTGGCAGATGGAGCCAAAGCTGGAGGCGCCCCGGGTGCAGCTGGCGGGCGAGATGACGCCGTTGCGAGGCGCCGGCAGCGCGGGGCAGCCAGCCTGAGCGGGCGCCGCACGTGAGCTACCCGTCATCCAGCGACGTGGCTGGGAAATGGCTGCGGTAACGAAAGATGCGTGGACAGCTTAAGGGAACAGCGGCTAGGGCTTAATCCTGCGGATACTCACGCACACACTTGTTCTCCTGTCCCTCCCAGTTGCCGGAGGCGCCGCAGCTTCTGATCTCTGAGCCGATCAGCTGGTAGCCGGGATTGCAGCGCACCTTGCAGCGCGTATTATAGAAGAGCTTGCGCTTGTGGCGATACCTGTTGCAGTGCGCCTGTCCATTGGCAGGCGCCTGGAAGCGCACACACTGATCTCTCACCTGCAAGCCGGGCAATGCGGGCAAAGCGGGCAATGTGGGCAAGCCGGTTCCAACAATTGACGGCGTCAAAGGTCTTAGTGTGGGCAGTGGGCGCACGGGCATCACGGGCGGCGCTGCCGGGGCAACTGGCGCCAGGGGAACTGGAGGTGGCAGTGCCAGCGGCACCCTGGGCTCAATTGCCGGCACATCGTAGCAGCTGCGCTCGTCGAAGGACAATCTCTTGCCCGCCGCGCACTCGCACTTGAAGCTGCCGGGCACATTGACGCAGCTGCCCTCGCAACCGGCTTGGTCCACGGCGCACTCGTCCACATCCTCGCAGTCGCGGGCATTGGCGGCCAGCTGGTAGCCAGCCGGGCAGCCGCACTTGTAGGAGCCGCGCGCATTCTGGCACTCGTGCGAGCATCCGCCGTTGTTCACACGGCACTCGTCAATGTCCACGCAGGTGCCGTCGGCACCGAGCAGCAGGCCAGAGGCGCACTCGATGGGCTCGCAGCCCTGGTCAGTGTGGCGCGTGCCCGGCGGACACCCGACTATGGCGGGCCGGCAGCTGCGCTCGTCCTCCTGCAGCAAATAACCCAGCGGACAGCCGCACTCGTAGCTGCCCGGCTTGTTGATGCACTCGTGGGTGCAGCCGCCGGAGAGCAGGCCGGCGCACTCGTCCACATCCTGGCAGCTGTGCCCGTCGGCGGCCAGCTCGTAGCCCCTGTCGCAGGCGCAGGCATGCGAACCTAGAAGATTAATGCAAATGCTGCTGCAATTACCAAAATCCAGAGCGCACTCATCGATGTCCAAGCAGCCAAAGCCATCGGCCGCCAGCCGATAGCCCTCGGCGCAAGCGCAAGCAAAGCCGCCCGGCTGATTCAGGCAGAGCTGCGCGCACTGCCCATTGCCCACCAGGCACTCATCCTGATCCCGACAGTGGCGATCATCCGCAGCCAGGCTAAAGCCCAGCGGGCAGGCGCACCGAAAGCTGCCCGGCAGATTGATGCAGTAATGCGAACAGTTGCCATTGGACATGGAGCACTCGTCAATGTCCAAGCAGGCGAGCGAAGCAGATGAAGCAGGCGTGTATGATGGCGATGATAATGATAATGATGATGCGGATGCGGATGCGATTGATGAGATGCCCAAAGCGTAGCCTGGCTCGCAGAGGCAGGTGTAGGAGCCATTGAGATTCTCGCAGCGCTGGCCCGGCTCGCAGCTGTAGCTATTGGTGGCGCACTCGTCTATGTCGAAGCAATAGTTGCTGCGCCCCGCCAGCTGCAGTGGCTCGTAGCCGGCGGCACACACACACTCATACGCACCTGGCAGATTGCGGCAGAGCTGCTGGCAGCCGCCATTGTTCACCTGACACTCGTCTACGTCGTCGCAGCTCTTGTTGTCGGCGCTCAGCAGGTAGCCCTTGGTGCAGTTGCAGGCGCCGGCCTCGGCGCTCAGGCAGAGCTGCTCGCAGCCATTGTTGTTGGCCGCACAAGGATCGGGCGCCACGCAGGTGTGTCCGTCCGGCTCCTGCAGCGACATGCCGCGCGGGCACAGGCACTGATAGCCGCCGGCGGTGTTGAAGCAATCGTGACTGCACTTGTGTGTGCCCAGGGCGCACTCATCGAGATCCTGGCAACTGAACACCTCGCTGGCATAGCCGGGCGGGCAGATGCAGCTGAAGGTGCTGTTGTCCTCGCTGGGCAGGCAGGTGCCCGGGCGACAACGCTCGTGTCCCTGCTCCCGGCTGCACACCGTCTCCAGCACCACGCAGTTGTGCAGATCCTCGTCCAGCTTATAACCGGCGGGGCAGATGCACGCATAGCCGCCATTGGGCAGATTCTCGCATTGGTGGGCGCAGCGCAGGCGATTCAATTGCGGATTGTCCAGGTCCTCGCAGCTGTCGGGCACACAGCTGCTCTGATCCTCCTCGAGCAGGTGGTAACCTTCCCGGCAGCTGCAGCGATAGGAGCCGATCGTGTTCTCGCACTGCTGCTGGCAGACGCGATGCGGCACATGATCCGCGTTATCGTTGTCCTCCACAACGATGTCGCACTCGTTGATGTCCTGGCACTCGCTGGCATCCGGCGCGAGCGCAAAGCCCGGATTGCAGCTGGGTTGTACGGGCGCAGACTTCACAGCCGGCTCCACACTCGACTCGACCTCAGACTTGGGTTCCACTGCATTGCCCTGCGACGTTTCCTGTGACACCTCGTCGGCGTCCTCTTTGGTATCCAAGGGTATCACACAGCGATAGGAGCCAGGCGTATTCTCACAACCGTAGGCGCACTCCTCGGCCAGCTCCGGCTGTGCGCACTCATCAATATCTGAGGATTAGAGAAATCTCATTAGCCAGTTTCCATTTGGAGCAGCAAATGGCCAGGACTTACCCACGCAGCTGTTGCCGGTGGAGGCATCAATCTGGTAGCCCTTTTCGCAGGCGCACTCGTGGCTGCCGGGCAGGTTGTTGCAGATCTGGGAGCAGCCACCGTTGGACTCCTGGCACTCATCGATGTCTGCAAAGGAGGCAACAAGAATGAGTTCAGCTCTTCTATTGGAGCTCAACGGTTGACACCTACCAAGACAGTTCGAATAGTCCTGCGGATCCAGGGTGTAGCCCTCGTTGCAGCTGCACTTGAGACGCGGCTCATTCTCGCCGGGGAACAGGAGACGCTCACATTTATGGGCGCAGCCGCCGCGATCCTCGCCGCAGCTTTCGTCCAACAGACGTGGCGAATATGGATCCTTTGTGGGCTCCACAACAATGTTGATATCTGTGACAGCAGCTGCCGTCACAGCCTCAGTTGTGACTTCCGGCTCTGGCTCTTGTTCCTGCTTTGGCTCCTGCTCCGGCTCCGGTTGCGGCTCATTCACGTGCACTACGATTTCTGGTTCCGCATCCTCTGGGCTTAGCTCTTGCACCACCTCGGGCTCCGCTGCAGGCTCCACTGCTGCCTCGGACTTGGGATTTATGGCCGGCTCGGGCTGTGTCTCAATCTGTGGCTCCAGCAGCTCCGCCTCCGGCTCCTGCTTCTCGACTGGCGGCGGCGGTGGTGGAGGCGCCACAGGCTCCACACTCTCACCTAGCTGTGAATCGCTTTCCAGTTCCTCGGCTGCCTCACCCTCAATTGTTTCGTATTCATCGTAGTCGTCATCGTTGTCCTCGTCGTCGTCCCCCTCTGGATATTCGACGCGTGGCAGGCAGGCGGGCAGCTCACCCACCCACTGGCTGGCGCTACAGTAGAGCGCCTGCACCTGGGTCCGCTCAAAGTCGTAGTTCTCGTTGCAGGCGTAGTAGGCCACCAGGAAGATTTTGTCGCCCCGACGACGTCGTTCGTATTTAGCGACTATGCCGTGGCTGATCTCGGGCGCCTGCACCTTGGACTGAATGCAGCTGAAGTCCAGCTGCTGGGCTAGCTCGAGGGCCACGTTCGGCTCCTCCGGAATGGACAGCATTTTCTTCTTACGTTCGTTGTGATGGGTGCTCACTGTGTCAAGCATTCATATCATGAGCTCATTCTGCAACTGTGTAACCTTCGCTTCACTTACCCTTGCCCTTGCTCTTGTTCTCGATGCAGCTGGGCGGCTCGCCCTGCCATTCCTCGCTGTCCACATTGCAGAGCAGCTCGTTGGAACCCTTCAGCACATACCCCGCCGCACATTTGTAGACGGCGATGTTGACTGGGCCCCTCTCGAACAGCACGGCACGGCCATGGTCCACGGGCGGGGGCGTCTTACAGTCCTCGTAGACGGCTTGCGTTACTGCAACATGCAAGCTCGTTAACATTGTGAATCTTATGCCATATGTATACCCATTGCAACTGGCTAAAAGAAGGCTTATGGGTTTTGGCAGAACGCTTGACTTAACAAAATATATATATTCTTAGACAGCATCAATAGCCAAGTTGTTATAGCCACGCTCGTCTGTTTGTCTGTCCGTCTCTTTATAAGAATCTCTCAGACAAGAGCTAGGGAATTTTATCAACTCTTTTTCAAATCATCGATAATGATAAGTTGATAAGTATCGATTTTCAGATTAGGTTTATGACCGTATTCGGGAGATGATTAAAGCTATAGAATCCAAATTTTCGTTAGTTTTTGTCAATTTTCGGTTTCGCATTTTTTAAAACGTAAGTCTTTTGCATATATATATAAAAAAAAAAAAAAAATAAAAATAGATATAAAAATGCATAAAGATTTGCATAGCCGCTACGTAAGTATCTGAGTACAGAGTATCTTCTGGTCGGACATGCTCGACTGGATCAATCTTATGGTTAACATCATTGACATTATTTAAGCTCGATCCCTCACCCTCGTTCACCATATTAAAACGGCTATCTCCAAAATGGTTTAATAGTCTCCCTTTTTATAGAGCATTACGAAGAGCTCTGTTAAATCGTTGCTAAAACAATATTTATTGTCATGATGTTTATTTTTATCTTTCCGGAAATTTACGAGCAGTATCTATGTTTATAGTTTGTAAATTCTGGCCGGCAATTAAGTGGACTCTTCGCAGGGCTGCGATGTGGCGTGGGGGATTGTCAAAATGCTAAAGATGTGCCAGAGACAAACTGGCCGTGATTCATCAATATGCTGATCTAGATCTGACGGTGTCATAAAACGTGCATATATAAAACTGTATCTTACTCATAGATATTATGGCAAATGGTTTTTATGGCACATCTGGATATGTTTATGGGCCATTAGAAAAGGTTACAAGTTTCGGTTAGCGTAATATTTAAAAATATCCCAAAAAAAAAAACGTATATCTTTATTAGTTCCCGTAGAGAACTGTGAACCGTAGCACTTCAATCTGTAGAAAACTACGAGACTGTCATATTTTATATCTGTATGATATATATTTCCCATTTCCCAACATTGGGCCGCCCACTTACCTCCGGAAAATGAAATGCAGCCCAGCACACACAAAACAAAATGTGCTGGCAACATTTTGATGCCTTATAATAATCTTTATATTGGATCGAAACTATTTCCTATCCACCTTTACACGTTCGAATTTCTTTTCTTTTTTTTTCTCTTTTAAAAATAACAAGCCATTAATTAATTTCAGTTTTCAGAACATTTTGTGAAGACGAGAGCAGGCTGAAAATATAGATGTGTATAGGTAGATGGTATTAAAATCCATTAAGATTAAGGCGGCTTTATAAATAGCACGAAAGGCCCCAACAGGCCGCACAACAGCACTTCATCTGCATATATGTATATATGTTATATTATAATAGGAAAAACTATTTTCACATTTGTCCACGCGAAAGCAATACTCCACATCATTCACATCGACCGCATGCAAAACTTTATGGAAGCTATAAATCAAAGCCACGCAATCCGATAGAAACTCCACAGATATATCAATTTATACACATATACATATATGTTTGACTATATATGCAGACTGCACTTGAGGTCACGCCTAGGATATCAAATTGTGAAACTATCTGCAAGAATTTGGTAGAAGGAAAACGCACCGTTCCCGACGAGCGCCAAGGCAAGACTGAGGCCAGACAAGTAGCGCCCGTCAGCTCATCAGAAGGGAACCTAGAAATTTGTCTCCAAAAAGATATATTTATGCTGATCTTTCATGTCTATCATAAAGCAAATTAGCGCGAGAGTCGCGCACAAGTGTCGCCGCCCGCAGGGAGATTGGGAGCACAACAAAACGGCCTATTTTTAAGATGCCTATATGAACATCATCATCGTCATCATTATGATCATCTAAAGGTATGCTCATTGGCATTCACAATGATCATTTCGACTGCTTGAGAAATTGATGAGCTCTCGCTGTGGCCCAGTGCCAAGGAGCATGTCAAAGTAGCTCGCAATGAACTTGATGACAATGCAGCTCAGTAAATGCAATGAATACCCTCAACTATATAGGTAAGGCTCTCCAAAAGGCAGCCAGGCTGTCAGAAGCACTCAAGGGTACTGAAGAGATAATCGCCTGATGAACAGTGGAAACACATAATAATTATATTCATATCAAAATAAAATGTCGATGCCAAATTAAATTAGAGGATAACCATAACTAACACGGTTTTTCCTTATGATAGACGCTTATAAAGATTTAAAATCATTTACTTTTATGAAACTAAAATATATACGATAAGTTTATCTAGAGGATAAACCTTAATATACTTGGTGTTCCCTATTAAACTTTGAAAACATTTATGGTTAATCAAATAGTAATAAAATGTAAAGGGCAAATTAATCTAGCGGATAAGTTTTTGCTAATTAATGGTATCGCTCATTAAAGAAAATAAAATGTAGATGCCAACTTAATCAGGAGGATCAGGTATTGCTCATTAATAAAAATAATATGTAGATGACAAATTAAACAACAGGCTTCTTTCAACTCTTAATGGTATTTCTTATGACAAGCGCCTCAGTCAACTTTATTTTTAAAAATGTAGATGCCAAATTAATCTTGAGGATAAATCGTAATATTCATGGTATTTCTTATGTTTCACACCCATAAAAATTTGAAATAATTTAATTTTATTCAAAAGAATATAAAACGTAGATGCCAAGCTTATCTAGAGAATTAACCTGAACTTATGGTATTCCTCATAATCAACACATAAAAACTTTGAAAACATTTTACTGAGATTAACCATCTGTAATGCGAAAAGCCTGTGCAAAAGCTGCTCATTTCCGAGAAACATATCTCTTCAAGGCCTGTGCAAAAGCAGGCCCAAGGTCGAGCATTATTGCAAGACCAGCCAAATTGATATGTTGCTCATTTCCGAGAAGCATATCTTTTCTAGGTCGTTTTTCTCCATTTAAGGGTACGACCTCATTCAAGCCAACTATCCCAATGGAAGAGTTCGTGGCGGAGCGGTAAATCTTATCAGGAAAAAACTTAAGTCCATTGAGCACGCACCCATTCGCAGAGGATTGGGTCCAATGTGCACTTATTAAAATCAATACTGTGCTGGGTGATCTGAAAATTGCTGCCGCTTTCTGTCCACCGAGACATAATGCTAGAGATGACGAGTTTAGTGGGCTGATACATACACTTGACCCAACGCCAAACATTCCTGGTGGGGCTCCAGAAGAAACAACCCGAAGGGATGAGAGCTGTTCAGGCAGATCCAGACCAAAAACCTCAACTGCCACTCCACTGGTGCGCCAACATACCGATACATGCCTTCCCCAGAAGGTGCCAGATATGCTGGACTTTGCCTTATCCCGAGGAGTGGATCCAAGGAGGATTCAGGCGATACCGGGAGATGGTCTGTTTTCTGACCACAGCTCCGAATTAACGCCCCGGTAGCGACGAAGTCAGCCAGCAAAAAGCTGATTTACACAATAAATGACACTGGCAAATTTCAAAGCTGGCTGGTTAGAAACAACAACCCAAGCTCGATATTGAGAAACAGCTGTCTTGATGTCTCCTATTAAAGTCATTAAAGCGTGTGTTCCCCAAGGCAGCGTGCTGGGCTCCCTACTATATAACATCTATACTGCAGACCTTCCTGTTATTGAGAACCCTAAACTTCTAGTCGCCACATATGCTGATGACACGGCATTCCTCGACACTGCTGAGACACCTGAAGAGGCTGCTCACGTCATACAAGGCCAATTAGACACACTCAACGAATGGCAGTGGAGATGGAACATCATGGTGAACAACGAAAAGTTCACAGCCACCACTTTTTCTCTCAGGCCTGGTAACTGCCCACCTGTCTACCTAGGCGGAGCTGTAATATCAGAAGAGACGACGCCAAAATACCTTGGCATGTCTCTTGACAGGAGGTTAACTTGGAGAACTCACCTTTTTAAGAAAAGAAAACAAGCGGAAGCCAAGCTAAAGTCCTACTACTCCTTGTCTATAAGGCAATTATCAAACCGATTTGGACGGCATTCAGGTCAGGTATGGGGTACTGTCATCCGAAGCAACCTAAGATTGATTCAGATATTTCAAAACAAGGCACTGCGCATCGTTTCCAATGCACATATTTACCATGACAACGCTTCCATCTACAGAGTTCCCAAGATCCCATGGGTCAGAGACGAGGTAGCCAAAAGCAGCAGCAGATACCTGCATAGGCTCCATCTTCACAACAGCAACACCACCAGAAGACTCAAGAGAGCGCACCCGCTGGATATTCCAAGGAACCAACATAATTAATCCAATCATTCCGCCTCCCCCTACCCCCACTCACCAACCACCAACCACTAATTAAACATGGACATAAATTACAATACGAAATAACTGCAAATAAAACACACCCAGTTAAGTACCCTTCAAAACTTTTAATAATTGTCGACGCATGACAGATTTTAAATAAAGCTGTTCTTTCATCAAAACATTTAACTGAAGTCAAATGGAAATGTAGATGCCAAGTTTATCTAAAGGATGAGCCGAAATATTCATGGTATGCCCCAAAAATGAAAATAAAATGTGGATGACAATTTAAACTAGAAAATAGATTTTTATCTTGATGGAAATTTCAGTTTTTAGAAATAAAAATCAAATATAGATTTATTATTTGTTTTATGCATTTTCAATATTTATATTTTCATATTAAAAATTTAACAAAGTTTCAGCTTAAGTTAAAATATGTCCTAGTGTTAGAGCATAGCAAATGCTTGCCTGACTCTTGAAAAAACACACAACTCATTCTATTGTACTCATAGCCTGGCAATGTGAATACAACAACCACCCGGAAAGAACTACAAGAGCACTCCAAATAGAATCTCGATTCGATTCAGCTGACTAATAAATATTAATGAGTTGTCTAGTCAAGCGAGAAAACGTCATATGATTATCATCTTTTATGGTTAATCTATAACCAAGAGTTGATTTGTTGGGGTCATCAGACCAAAATTTAAACAAATGCCACATTATTGTATATTAATAATTATTGTTTTTAGCTATATTTGGATGTAACTGGCAGTTGCTGTTGTTATTATAAATAATATCCATATGCTGTCAATATAGATATATGACAGCTTGCGCGGCACAATCAAGTTAAGCAGGAATATGATTTCGAATATATGACATGAGTTATATGTATATGTACACGAATGCCAAGAGCAATTCGGCTTACAAAAACTAACAATAGCTCGTTATTAGTGGGTTTGTACTATATGCTAAATAAAGGTATATGCTAAGTATATGGTAATATCAGCCTTCTTCTGGATGAGTGTGAGCGCGAGTTCACAAGAGGCGCGCCTTCGGGCTGCCATCCTCGTTGTGTGTGCGTATGTATTCCAAGGAGCGCAGAATGTAGCTGGGCGTCGGCGGCGGCTGGGGCAGATGCCTGCCCACCACATGGAAGCCCAGCTCGTCGGCTATGTAGCGCGTCTCGATGGGCACACCCTCCGGCGAGGTATAGCTGAATATGCCAATCGTTTCCAGTGCGCTGCCCGCGGCTTGCACATCGATGCCATTGCTGGTCTTGAAGGCGAACTTGAAGACGCCCTCCTCGTCCAGCGGCGATACGCGGTAGTCCGTAATCTGTGCATCCCGTTCACTGTTCTCCCCCACCAGGCGACGAATGCGTCGGATTCGCACCAGTCGTCCCGTCCAGCTGGCCGCATAACAGCGCCAGGCACAACCAGGTGATCAGCTATATTTATAACAAGAAACGAGAAACGAACATTTCAGCAACATGTTTCGATTTGGGTCGCGGAAAGCACAAGGTCGTGGAGCTTACAAAATTTCGCATATTTGTCGAGAGCACCAAAAACACTTTTAATATATATAACTATAAATTATAACTCTTGTTTATAACTTTAATTTCTTTGATTTTCGATATTTAGTTTTCGTTTACTCGGATTCGTTATGATCGCGAGATCTCGCCGCGAGCTCCGCGAGGTTCAAAGTTTGCCAACGTACTGCGGGTCGAGCGCGTGTTGCCAACTTTATATTTATATACTAACAATGTGAGAAAAACGGCGGCCCAAAGCGAAATCGATGAAAAACCAATAAACATAATCAAAATGTCAATAGTATCTCAGTCGACGTCGTCGTCGTCGTCGTCGTCGTCGTCGTCGTTGCCTCTTGGCCAGCTTCACGCTTGATAACAGGCCGAAACGCTTGGCCCACGATGGCCATTCATCCATTTCCGTTTAAGCCGCGCTAATAGCCATAATGTTGTTTGTTAACACAATATTTATGTTTTGTTCGCTGACTGCATTTAATGAGACTTCCAGAGTTCTTGGTTCCGAAACCAATTTGGCATTTATGAATATATATAATAAAAAACGGAATTCGAACCGTTTTCTCTGCGCGACTCCGTTTTATTGTTCAGGCCAATAAACTGAGCAATAATTTTAATTGGCCAACCAGTTTGTGTAATAAATAATATTAGTTTTTAGCGATCAGGGCTGCAAAAACTAATAAAAGAATGCCCGACGCTTTGGTTCACAGTTCGAACCTACTTCCTGCCTCGAGTCTGAGTTTGTGTTTTCAAAAGTTAATAAATTTTAATAAATTACATTTTTAATAAACTAAATAATTTTCAATTTTCAATTGCCCGTTGTACTGAAAATATTGTCAAGCCTTAAATAGTTTCATATACAAAATAAAATTGTCTTCTATCGAATTGGGTTAAACTTATGTATATATTGGGGCTGGGCTGCCCCTAAAAGTTTTTTATTTTGAATTATAATATTTTGATCAAGATTCGCTTCATCTGGTTTTAATGGGGGCATAGTAAAAAATATATAAATTGGAATTCCGGTTTGCAGCCTTGATAGCGATTAATTATGGTAACATAATATCCCTTAGTTGGGAGCTTTGGCATGATTCCTACTTCGTTGATATGTAAATTTTGCAAATGAAATAGAAAATCAATTTGCAAAAAGATAACATGAATATTTAGTTGGTTTATGACCCACAAATTTGATTTATCTGAGGCAGCAAAAGAGGTTTATCATTAAAATCAGGCTAAGGCAGATTTTCTTGTCAAGTTCAGAATTTGGAATTTTCAACTTACGCTCCACTTTTTCCTCTTAGTGAATCCCTGTTTAAGGCACCTGCCATCCATCATTTATGCCGTGCCTAATTCGATTTTCCCATCTTAAGGCCATGCACAGCGTCTGGAATTCAGTCCAATTAGCAAGTGTCTATTAATGTGCGCACATAAATTTGGGCTTGTGAAGCGGCAATACGGAAGCTGCGAGTCGCCCATAAAAATCATCTTTTGAGAGACGTCACATTCCACTTATGAATACCATAAAAATTATCAAATCAGATAAAAAATAAAACACATACACAGAGATATGCCACGTAAAACATAAACAGAGAACATTAAATAGATTTGATTAGAAGACTTTAACGAATTTCTGGCTGTTTCTCAGTTCCGTATCGACATGATAATTATCTTGTTGGCCCAACAGCCGAGTTCTAAAGCGCTTCAAAGCCAATCAACGACTGATTCTTGTGAAATAATAAATATATTGAAAGATGCTGTGGCTGGTTCGGTTTTCAATTTCCCTGGCCCAAACGGGAGGTGTGAGCTGCCAGTTATGCAAATCAATTAAAGAACTGAAACCGAAAGCTAGCCCATAAACATATGCATACATTTAACAAATATATATACATATATAATTTTTTGTATATTTGTCTTTCTGCTCGAATGTGCTGTCAGCTTGGAGACGAGCAGCAAAAGTGTCGACACACACCGTCGAGTTGTCCAACTGCTCCAACTATATTTCGAGTTTTTCGTGTTTCGCATTTGTAGTTCATCAAATTCTGAGGCTAAGCTGTGATTAAACCAATCATATTAATAATAATGCCCGTGAAGCACTTCGTGATTGTATCTCGCAGCAATCAACTGCAGTTTTTGAGCCTAACTCATAATATCTTTTCGCCTTGCGCCTAATTTGAGACCATTTTTTGGTTACAACAAACGAATTGATTTCTTTCAATTTCTTAGCTTGTCTTTTTTTGTTTTTGTGTTTTCCTTCAAGACAATGCAAATGTCACAGCTCTTTCATAAATTTGGTGATTGATGCGCTGATTGATTTTTAACGCCTTGAGCGCTGCGTGTGGGAACTGGATGGAACACATTGATAATGGGTGTGGTTCAAGTCGTGCAAGGTCTAGGTCGGCATGCCTCAACCCGACTGGCTGCACAGTGCTGCCAGGGCCCACGAATACAGTAGCACCCACTCGTGACGGACAGTTCAAAGTGTGTGCCGCCACGCATAGATACCCATTAATCTAACGCATTGCTTTATTTACTCTGCCCGAAACCAGTTTAATATATCTTGGCTGACAATTGTTAAATAAAATCGAGCATATATTCGATACGTATCAATTTGCCAATACTCGAAGTTCATTAGTCCGTGACACAATCTGTGTCGGGCATAATTATAATGCCCGAGAGCCGAAATCGTATCAAATACGTGCTAATAAATCGCCGTGACGAACCAAATAAATATGTACGTACCTTTAACATTTTGCTTGCATGTTCTTAATTTGAATTCTCAATTTGAAACTCGGATAGACCAGCTGCGTCTTATTTGCTGACCAAATTATCACATTATAGTCCCCTATTTCTTTATAGCTCTGTGTGCAATTACATGCTTTTTTTTGGCCGTGAACTGTTAGCCAAGTGGTTCGGCAATTAAATTCGTTTTCAAAGTCAGTTTTAATGCATATATTAAAAGCGGCTTTCATTGAAGTTCCCAGCTGGTGCATTTCAGGCGTTTTTCATGCGCTTTGTACCACTGTGCGCCACACCTCGAATGCCATATAAGACAGGTCTGAGTTTGGCTATCAAATATTTCAACCTTATCAAATACTAGACACATATACTAATGGATTGTATTGGGTCTGGGCAGCCATATATCAAGTAGTTCGTATTTTTTCTAAAAAGACTTCTGTCTTCTTCTTGTCAGTATGGAGAGTTTAATAAATTTATAGAACCGCCCGCCAACAATGTGTTAGAACTGAGTTTAAAAAGTTCCGGTGAGCTCGGCAAGAGAGAGAATCGCTTAATTTTAATATTGAAAGCTTCTTTTTGCATTTGCCAAATGCTATTTTGACAGTTCCAATTTAACTTGCGAGCCCAACGGATCGCGTCGCACTCGCTGCAGCCTTCAAGATCAACGCATCGAGATCAACGCCCCAGCCAGACAGACAAATCGTCAGAGACATATATATATATAGGGTATATAGAGTGCACGATGTTTTCGCGTCATCAGAGTCGGAGTCGCATGTCTTCCAAGGTTTGTGCGTCCTATTCATACATATAGTTCGCAGTTACTTATGAATCCTGTCCAGCCCCAGCTGCTCCAGCTCCAGCTGCTGCTGCTCTCGCTGCTGCTGCTGCTGCTGCCAATGGGAGGCGCGAGTCCTGCCCCGCCGGCTCACACCATCTACTATCGCAATCAGCCGCCCGATGCGGCCGGACACTATGATTTCGAGTTCCAGACCTCGAATGGCATCACCACAAAGGCGGCGGGCAACGAGAATGGCGCCGTGGGCGTGGTACAGTACGTATCCTTGGAGGGTCTGCCCGTTACCTTCACGTATGTGGCCGATGCCAATGGCTATCAGCCCAGCGGTGACCATGCCCCAAAGCATCTGGGCCGCCAGCTGGAGTACATCCGCACGCATCCGGCGGTGGATGAGCCACAATCGAGGCGTTTGTAAAGCTCACTTTGGGTTCGATAAATATATATAATACGTAAATATATATGTGTATATATCTAGCTAAATTGTCAATTAAATGCCTGTCGTCATTTGGGATAAGCAGTCATTATTTTATTGATCTGTTTGTAACAGTACAATTTAAATGTTAACGCTTGTTGTTATTGAATGCAAATGCAAATGCGAATGAATTCCATATTAAACACAACAAAAGCTGCTCGTTGCCCGTTTTGTGCGTCTATACCAAAATATTTAATAAATATACTGAAACTGAAAACAAAACGAAATAATGTACTATCAATTATATTAAATGCCAATGGCAGCCAGAATTGAGCCTGGGCCGAGAGAATGCCTAAGCTGGAACTCTTTCATTCTATTATTATGCCAAACTATGGCCTGGTAGGGTGTGCACCGCTCTCAGATACCCTGCTCTCCATATTAACGATGCAAATGGTTTTTTCATTTTAACATTTGTATCTAAGTTTAAATTAAGATTTGCGTATCTGACGGCATGTCTGCCCATGAAAATATATACTTTATAGAGGCAGGCTTTTATGCATTATTCAGAGTACACGTTTTGGCCATGTTTATAAGGGTATGAAAACCTGTTGTCAAGCACTTTAAACAGTTAAGAATTGTCCAAATTCGAAAACAATTTGAAATTAAGATATGACGAAAAAATATATTAATAACCAAGTGATATATCAAAAGTAATTAGAATAGCATTTTTTTATTATTATATTTAATTTTTATTTTATTTAATGTGTTATTTTTGGCATTTCAAATAAAATCTTTCGTCTCGATAAAAAAATCGTTAAAATAAATACGAAATGACGAAATAAACTCGTAAATTCAATCAAAATTTCTCAAAATCTGCATTTTATGCATTTTAAATGCATATTGAAATGTTTTTAAAGCTTCTTTGCTTTTAATTGATTTTTATTTCTACTTCATATTACGAAGAGCATAATAAGAAGTATATAAAATTCTGTGGAAATTCAGAGTTCATTCAGAATTTTATTTTCTCAAAAATTAGATTACTTTGTTTTTCAATTTTATGCATTTAAAATGCTTTTCAATTGGAGACCTCTTTATTGCTTAATTTATATTTGTGTATTTATTTATTTATTTTATTCAATTATGTATACAAAAAGTGTGGGTAAAAAAAACGAATAATAGGCTATCATTTATCATGCCGGCAAGTGGAAATATTTACATCTTCACTGCGGTTAGTTTAGAACGACTTTCGAATCGTTTACCAAAATTGGATGGCATTCATTTGCATTGAGTTCGTTTAATTGAGGCCGTTGCATAATATTGACCGAGTCTTGGAGCTGGAGATTATGTAACCCGACAACGAATAAACCAAATAGCCGTCAAATGCTGCTTTTAATGTCACCGACAAAAATGCCAGCAAAATGTTGTTGATGCAACTCAAACAGTAATCCCACTAAGCCGCGTCCTTGGCTGGAGTTTATTTGGTTGACCCAACCCATGGCGTGGTCCGCGTGGAGATTCTGTATGGAATCTAATGTTGACAGCTGCACGCATTAGCTCGAGCGCATTTAGTGCATTAATTAAACATTTTATAAAATAAATATTTATAAATTATTCATGACCCTTCTTGTTGAATTGAATATATATGTTATGTATCTTACTTTGTGGGTAAACATTGTTATCTTCGATAAAAAAAAAAATAGGTAACTCAACGGCAGCTTAAACTGTCTAAATAGACATTTATTACACAATTTGCCTCGGTCTATTTGGCTGACAACGAGTTACCCTGGGAACTGTAGAGAGATATTCAAAAGCTTTAATTTTTTTAATGGGCATACCAAACTATAACTTATGTATGTATATGGAGAGCTAGGTATGGGTAGCTCTTATCTCAGATATATTTAAAATAATAAGTATGATATTTAGGCATATACATATATCTTCCTTAGTTCACAAATGACAATATCGGCTCAGAATATACATATATACATACATGCTTAAGTTGATTGCTAAGATGCTTCGTCCCTTACATACAAGGGGAAGTCTCACTTCCCCTTTTGTAACTACTTACAATAGGTACAGGGTATTAAGGTGTCCATCAAGACGTTTCGCTTTGCCCCGCAAATAGCCAAGTGCATTATTTGAGATTAAGACTTAAATGCCAAAACGAGCACATATTTAATGTCCAGAACAAGGTAATAAAAGTGCCCAAATGAGTTGGCAGATTGCTCAAATTTAGCCATTATTTATAAACAAAGGCAAATTAAAGGAATTAAACGTAAGCACAGACATCTAAAATAATAAATATACAAAAATTCCATCAGATGCGCAATTATTGTATGCACAATACGCTAAATGTTCCAAACAAAAAGAGTACTCGCTTACCATAGTCAAATTCCCATATCGATTTCAGGTATATGCGATACCTGCCCGCCTTCCCCTCCCCAACAAGTTATTTGCACGCTAAACTGAGTTCAATGCACGTAACGAGTATTTCTTTGAATTGTTTACAAACTACAACTTATTGCGATCTATCTACAGATATATATTTATGGCTATGCGGTTGCCTTATCTACATCTACATGCAAATTAAATTCCAAACGAAAAATATATAAAACAAGCTTTGTTTAAGTTCTTTTTTTCATCTTTTTGTGGCTCTCATTTTTCACACAAACGCGTATCTTTACATTTGCCATACAATATAAGTCAACTGTGTGTGTGACTGGGTGGGTGAGTGAGTGTGTGTGTGTGTGGCGCCTCTTCATTAGCGGCTGCAACATCGAGCTTAGCTCAGATGTCGGGATCGGTTTACGTCTCTGAATTGGGCTACTTTGGGAAGCTAATCGAATTTATATTCAATTTTTCGTGTTGTTTTTTTTCTTCGGTTTTATTTAGTGTTTACGTTTATAATTGTTTTTATATATTTTAAATTATAATTCAAGCATCTCTTGTAATCATCTATGAACTGTTGTTTTTTTTTCTTTTTCTTTTGTTTTTGTGTTTTTTACATTGTTTAGTTTATTCTTTTTGTGGGTTGCCTATGCTAAAACTAAGCCTAACACGTTCCGCCCAGTCCAGAACAATCGCCAATCCAGATGCCAGGGCCCAAATGTGATCATTGCCAGCAATTGTGAAATGCTTCGATCACGTTTGCAAATCTGTCCTTGTTGTCAACTGGAGTGTTAATACATAAGCTAAGTATGTGTGTGTGTTTGTATGTGTTTGTATGTGTGTGTGAGTGTGTGCTTTTGTGTGTATGTAAAATGCGGATGTGCATGTGTATTTCGGAGAGAGTTTGTCCAGAGCCCAGTGTAGCTACTGTTTGGTCTATAAATCTGTTAAAACCTACAACAAAAAGAGATTCGAATTAATTTACAACTTTCTGTTGGGGATTGGAATTGCGGGGGGCCACACTCACCAGTCCTCATCGATTGCCAGAATTGTGTAGTGTTCGCGGCCCCGCTCCTAGGGCCAGTCCTAGTCCGTTTTCGTCTCGGCAAACTCTTCCAGCGCAAAGAAGCCGGCAGTGCCGCCAGTGCTACTGCTGGCCGTGCTGGTGGTCACCGCAGCGGCTGCCGTGGTCACTGTGACGGTTTCGCTGGTTTGCGCCTCCTCGGTGGCCTCCTCTTGGGCGGCCGCGGCCGCTTCCTTCTCCTCGGCTCCAGCCTGGGCTGCCTCCAGCACTTGCTGCTGGACTTGCACAATGGGCTGGCCATCCTCGGTGTAGGACACGGAGACGGGTATGCGTGTGCCATCCTCGCTGATGACATGCGGCCCCTCCTCGCCATCCTGGCCCTGCTGTATTATGATTTGTCCCTCGGAATTGAGCAGCGAGGCATCGATCAGCTGCTGCTCATTGTTGTCGCCATGGACGAGCACCATCTGGCCGCTGCCATCGGTCATCATTTGGAGCGTCTCGCCCTCGAGTCCCTCGCCGGACTGCAGCACACCGACGCTCTGCAGCAGCTGCTGTATTTGCTCCGGATCTTGTACGATAATCTGATTGCCGTCGGCATCGGTCAGTATGTGGTTGTCCAGCTGCAGCAGATGCCCATTCTCGTTGACAATGAACTTGATCTGTCCGCCATCGACTTGGGCCTGCATGGCTTCGTCCAGTTCCATGGCCACCTGTTGTTCACCGCCGGCTGCCTCGCCCTCAGCACTTGCTGCTGCCTCGGCCTCGGCAGCTTCGTTGGCTGCTGCCTCTGATTCGGCTGAGTGCTCAGCCGTGGGCGTATCCGTGGCCTCACGTTTCTCAACCTCGCCCTCCGCCTCGCCAGCCTCGTCGGCAGCCTCTTTGGCCTTCTCCTTGGCTGCTGCTTGGTCTGCCTTGGTGCTGGCCTTCTCGCTGCCCTTGCCGCTAGCTGCATTGCCATCTGTGGTGTCCGCTGCGTTTGCTGCAGCTGCCTCATTGTCATCGTCCAGGCTGGGCATGGAGACTGGCGCCGCGTTGGACTTGCCGCCGTCTCTGGACTCGGTTGGTTTGTTGTCGTTGCTGCTTTGGGATTGAGACTCATCCTCTTCGGCCTGGTCCAGCACAGGCATGTCAATGCTAACCGAAACGGGCGCCTGCGAATTGGGCGAGTTCTTCTCGGCCTGATCGCCTGTGGCGTCTACTTGTGGTATGGTTATGTTAAAGGTTATGCCACCGCTGCCCTCCTGTGAGGTGATGACCATTTCATTCTTGCCGCCCTTTTCAGTGTCAGACTTCTCCGAATGCAACTTCTCGAACAGACTCTCAATGTCCGCCTCGGCGCTCTGCTCGTGCGACTCCTCCTTGACGCCGACGCCCGACTCGCCCGGCTCATCGCTGAGCAGCGCCGTGGCTGCCGAATTGAGCGCTGTGTTGCCGCCGCCGCCGGCAGCTGCGCTCTTCTTGTCGCGCCTGTGAGTCTCCATGTGGTGATTGTAGTACGTCTCCTGGATGAAGGTCAGCGAGCAGATGCTGCACGAGAAGAAGCGTATGTTGTTCTCAGCCTCGGCTGCGGTGGCCACAACAGTGCCGCCTCCCTGGGCCGGCACGCTATCGCTGAGCGCCTCGTCAATGGTCTCCTGGAGCAGCTTCTGCGTGTTCAAGTTCTGGCTGCCGCCGCTGGAGACGGCCAGCTTCTCGCTCTGATGGAGCTCGGCATGCTTGACCAGCAGCTCGCGCTTGGGGAAACTCATGGAGCACTGGCCGCACTTGAAGTAGTTCGTCTGATGCTGCTTGGCGTGCACAGTGGCCGCCTCGCGCGTCTCGAAGCGCTGCGAGCAGAGGCGACACTTGAACGGCTTTGGCTTGCCGCTGACATGCTTGCGCATGTGCTCATCGAAGACGGCCTTGTCGGTCGACTTTAGCTGACAGTGATTGCATGTGTACAGAGCCGAGCCGGAGGCGCCGATCGTCTCGGTGACACCGGCTGCAGCAGCGGCGGCGGCAGCAACAGCGGCCGCTGTAACCGGCGCCGCAGCAGCCGGAATTGTTGTGGTGCTGGTGACGAGCACATTTGTTGCATGATTGGTCTCCATGTGCTTGCGCAGGCTGGCCTCGTTCACGAAATTGATGTGGCACATGGCGCAGGTGTTGTCCATGGCGGTGTTGTGATCCCGGACCATGTGCTGCTTCATGGCGCCAAAGTGCGGGAAGATCTTGCGGCAGGTCTTGCACTGGAACGTCTGCTGTTTGCATGTCTCGTAGTGCGTATTAAACAGACGCATGTCCGAGGTCTTGTAATCGCACGAGGTGCACTTGTAAATCTTGGTCGCCTTGCGCTGCACCTGCGTCTGTGTGCCAGCCACGGCGCCGCCCTGTGGCGTGGCCAGCTTCAGCTGCTGCGAGGCTGCGAACCGAACAATTAGAATACTTAACGCTGGCCAATAGTTATATTTGTACTCAGTTACCCACCTGGCGTTGTCTGCTGCACCAGCTTGCGTGTGCGCAGCAAGTCCCCGCCGGCGGCCTCCTCCAAGGAGCGATTACCCGCGCCGCCGGCCAGCTTTTGCATCTTGAGCGGCGGACTGGCTGCGTCCGCGTGGCTGCTGCCGCCGCTGTCCTCGTTGATGCCATACTTTTTGTTCAGCAAGTTGAGCAAGTTGGTCTTGACGCGCTCCACGTCGTTCTCGAGACGATCGTAATAGTTGACCAGATTGGTGCAGCGCGAGCAGACGAAATCCTCGTTGCAGACAATCACCAAGAAGCCCTCGCCCACCAGCTGGGCCAGCTTGTTCGGAAATTTGGTGGACGTGTGCGTGGTGCACATTTCCGTCAGCGACGTCTGCGTCTGGTTCACCAGCAGCGGCTCATCGCAGATGTAACAACGTGCTGCCGCGTCCGAGTCCATGATGTTCTGCTGCTGCTGCTGCTGCGATGCGGCGCTCACGTTCGAGCCGCCGCCTCCGGGTGTCGCCAGACGCGTTGTTTTCAATATGCGCGGCTGGCCGGGACCGGTCACGGTGACGGCGCCGCTGCTGAGCAAATTATTGAATTTGCGGTAGGTGGCCGGGGTTAGTTGATTGTTCATGTTAGTCTGTGTGCAATTGTGTGTGTGTGTTTGTGTCTGTGTGTGTGTCTGTGCGTGCAGATCTCGTTGGCTGTTATTCTAGTATATGTATGTTTCTTAACTTTTTTTTCTATTCCTTTTCAAAAACCCTTGCATTCACGACCACATTTATTATGAGGCAAACACAAACTGAAGCACTTTGCAATCGGCACTTTGTTGTATTATTTTCAATTTTTTACTTTTCGAGCTAATCGGCAAGCAACAACAATTTGTTGAAGTTTATTTCACGTTTGTATGCCGCGGCGTCACTTCGACTGTACTAAAGTCTATCGAGAGTGCTGTATTATTTAGGGTTAAATGCTTATATGCTGCAGCTGGCAGTATGCTTGTCTCGTTCTGGCGTACGCATGCGGGCTGATATTTGCCTATGCGATAGTTGGCTGTCTCTTTCACACGATGCGGAAATGGCGGCCGTTTTGGTAGGCATGCATGTTCAGACGCACATGTCAAGCAACTATTGACGTGCGCTGCGCATCATGCAAACTTGCAATATGTAAATACGAGTTGGATGAGTGTTCAAAAGGTGTTAAGAGCATTAAAAATGTTACATTAATAATTTGTTAGCATATAAAATGCAACACTAATTTTTAAGAGCGTGTCTTTTGGAATATTTTAATGCTTGTCAGTCAAGTTGGTCGCTTCGTACGACCTGTCGTTGTATAGGTTGCTGCACTTAGTACTGCCGACTGCCGCTGGATGGCGCTTTAGGCGCGCGCCATTCAAAATTAACATATTTGTGGTATGTGGCGAAACACAACTATTTTATGGCCGATAAGAATTTTTACAACTATATACATCAATAATGCGGCTAATATGATGATAAGATTCCTCAGAGCTTTGCTGTCGCTAGTTTTTTATTTCAGTTCGACTCGATTTTGCGCGTCCAAGTGCCAACGAAAAAGCCTACAAGGCAGGGGCAGGAGGCACGGGGCACAACGCTTGGCAATATTGAGGCTCGCTTATCAGCAAAATGCGCTCAGCGATAATATAATATAGCATTTACCGACCCACTCACATATTTGGTAACGTAGCTCACGGCCAAAAAGACGCATTTCGGCCGCCGATTTTCAGTTGGCAAACGATACGAAAAGCGAACGCAGTTCAGCGTAAAGTCGAACAAAAAACTCCAATCTATTGAAAATAAAAGTGTGCTCAATAATTTTTACTGGCCATTTCTGATACAGCTACCCGCTGTTTGTTTTTATCATTGCCTTGTGTTGTCGTATTCAAAGTTGGCCACAATCCGTTATCGAAAAAAAAAAATCTAATTGAAAAAAGCAAAAAATAGGGGAAAACAAAAACAAAGTATCGCAAAATTAATTGGCCCATGTTACGGCGCAACAATTCCCCGTAACCAGCACCGTGTCCGGTTGATTTAGTTGCTTAAAGCACGTCGCGCATTCGATACGCAGCTGCCGCCCACTCGACCAGAACGTTGCAACTGATTCGAACTAAGTTAAAATCCTAGCCAAAATGTACGGACAGCATAGGCATCCGGGCATCCGGAACTTTGACTCCCTGAAAACCTGGTCAAACTGGGCCGGTGCACTCGGCGTGGTGAGTAACACAAACACAAATAGAAGCTGTTATCGGCGCTGCACCTGGATGTTGACCTCATTCCCCCATTTGATAATTGATAAGAGCGCCTCTGTGGGCCAACTCTCAATTTAAGATACACAACTGTCCATACTCGTTCACAAAAGGGAAAAAGAGTATATTTGTTCTGTAAAACGTGCATCTATGGAGCTATTAATCTGTTCGTCCACTCGTCTGTCTATATGTCTATCCATCCGTCCGTCCATCCATCCGTCCGCCCATCCGTCCGTCCGTCCATCCTTCTGTCCAATGGTCTGTTCATCTGTGTGTCCATTCGTCTGCCACTTTCGTCTGCATATTCGTCTGTCTGTCCATCCATTCCTTTGTCCATTCCTTAGTCCATCCTTTAGTCCTTTCGTCTGTCCATCTGTCCGTCCATACTCTGTCCATCCGGCTGTCCATCCGGCTGTCCATCCGTCAGTCCAATCATCTACCCATCCGTCCGACTATGCATCTGGCTATCCAATTCGTTCGTATTTTGGAATATATATGGATTTATTAAATATCGAACTGAAATAGAAAAATCTATATATTTTACAATTTTAAAGCTCAAGTGGACTATTTGTAGACTATTTGGCCACGCCCAGCGGCGCCTTTCCAAATCGATAAATAAGATAAACAAAATCAATATCTCAACATAAAATTGGGCGAGTAGCAAGTGTTGAGCTATTGTTGGGCTGTCAAAGAGTATTACGCAGTCGGTTGCACTTCAAATTGAATAGTTATCAACAGGAAGCCCTGCACACACACACACACACACACACACACACACACACCTGCCGATCAGCTGCGCCTAATCAATCACAGCTCTTATCAAAGCGCTGATTCAGCCGCCGCTGGCTGCAGTGCAGCAAAAAGATTGAAATGCTCCATATTGACCCTTGATCCCTGTTGCAGGCCCAAGCCTGCATCTGGATAGCGCTCACGATCACGGCGATCTGTGCGTACACCTGCCACGTCTATATAACCGACGACATGACTTATGGCACCTTCGTGAAGACCGTCTTCTTCGAGGTCTACTTCCGCGGCAGCTGCAATATGTCGCCGGAATACTATCAGAACTTCAATTCGACCATACTGAACCTGGTCACGACGGTCTTTGATCCCACGCAGGTTCTGGTCTGGGATTGCGTTTACCTCGGCGTCTCGGTTTGCTGGCTCGTCGTGTCCATCGTGCTCCTGACTTGTAAGTACGAAGAAACCGATCTGAGATTCTTGAAAATATTTCAAAATTCCTTGAATATATCCGGGGAAAATCTGGGTATTAAGTGGTATTTATAGGGATTTTCCTTTATGTGGGGCACTTTTTTTTTTTGTTTGCTTTTGTGACTAAAAGTATGACGGAAATTACGAACTTGATTTTCATTAATGATTCATGCGGCGGACTCTAGAATAAAGTAAAGCGGTTTTATCTATTAGAAAGACATTTCAATAGTAACTTTTATTATCAAGCAGCTGAAGCAAAAGATAAAATCAAAATAATAAAAAAGACACGCACTAGTTGAAGCTGCCCGACTAGGAGCTACCCTGCATTCAAGAAAATCGATAAAATGTATTCTTAGATATCTTCAGGTTTGGATATTCTTTACGCTTAACATAAATATCAATCCAATTCAATTGTCCCAAAATCGATATTTATCGATATAGGGGAAAGAGGCAGATAAATTAGGTGTATGTCAGAACTGACATTAATTATCCCACATTCTTTAAATCAATATTTATCTATATTGATAGAGATATTTATTTATATAGATAGAGGAGAAAGCTATATATCGATAACAATAATCGATATGGGAGAAAGTGTTAGTAATCGATAACTATTTTTATTGATACTAAGCAAATTAAGATTTACTCCGATCTGATCGCTTGTTATAGTCTATATTCCAATAACCTAAGAGTCTTAACTGCAATATACCCTATTTATAGAGATTTTACTGGGGCACAGGGTATACGCATTAATATTGCGCATGGGCACAATTGAACAAAGGTACGAACGATTGGTTTGTTTGCCTTTGTGATATTTTGCTGTTGTGTAATAAACGATGAGGTTTCTCCACGTACTTGGTCTAAAGTATTCCTTGTCGCACACTTTTCAATGTCGAGCACTTTCTATCCATCGATCAGCGATGAGGGCCTTAAGTCGACTTGATAGATGTGACACATATGACTCGGGTCTTTCCCTAATTTGTTTTTCCTGTTGAACTCGTTTCAGGTGTGCGCAAAGACAATGTCAAGCAGACCCTGGGCGCTATCTACAGCTGGGCATTCTTTGTGGCCGCCATCTGTGCGATGGACTTGACCTCTGGCGTCATCTTTGGCGTCGACTTTGGCCGCTTCCATGCCAAGGCGTCCGAGTTCAATGCGAACAGCATCAATGTCGGCGTCATCGATCCCAATGCGGCCCAGCTCGTAGCCGGAGGCGTCGCTGCCATTGCCATGATGCTCATCTCCTTCAAGGGCTTCATCATGTGGTACATAAACCTGCACTTGCTCGTCTACCTGCTGGTGCGCGGCGTGCAAATAGAGCACGATAAGGATGGTTCGGTGAGTGGGTGACTAAAACGAGTGGCCGGATGACATCATCATCTGGCATTGCCTCATGTAATTGTATCATTAACTGGCGTGTCAGACAGCTAAGCTCCGCCCCCGAAAACCAACTAAGATCAATGAGCTGTTTCCAAAAATATGTTGACAACAAACTCGAGACTCCGAGGTGTGTGTAAGCGATATTAAATTGCCGCCGACTACGACATGTCTAAAGTTAGCCCCGTGTGTGCACATGTACCCAACGCCAAGGAGCTGCCAGCTGATAAGCTGGAAGCGTCCAGCAGTCGCTACATTGGCTCAATGCTCTGCTGATAAGCGATCGGAATTTATTTGTCGGTGGCGTCGTTTAAATATTATGTAAAGCACGTTCTAGTGTGCAGCCAAAAGAATACCCTGTAAATATTAACTATCATGGCAGACGAATGCCTGTGCCAAGGACTCGGTTTGTGAACCTAATTCATCAAAAATTGTCTTTCAGTGTCAATAATAATTTCAAATTATTTTATTATTAATTTCAACATGTTATCAATTAGTGTATGGATATTATGGCATATGATATTGAAGCTTAAAAGTTTTAAAAACTAACTAAGTTTGTTTCCATTTAAGAAATCGATCTACTCATATATCTAATAATTATTTTTGCTTTGCTTTCAGGACACGCTCTTCATGCCACGCAAGGACTCCAATGATATTCTCACCACCCGACCGCCCATTCGCGCCTACGAGGAAGAGAAGTGAGTGTGGCTTCCATTTAATTCGAGAGCGTTTCTGAATTTCTTTGCCTTTCAGGGTGGAGGTGCAGGCGTATAACAATGAAGCCTTTATGCCGGACACTCGCTCCACTGCGGAGACCATCGAGGTGAACGAGGAGGCCATTGTGCGAGCCGCCCATATGTCGCGTGATGCCAATCTGATGGATCGCCGTTTCCGCAGCATCGATGCCTTCCAGCAGTATCCGGCGCCGAATCCGAACAATCGGCCCGCTCGTCAGTCATCGCAGGGACCTGTGCAGGAGACGATTGTTGTGGCGACGTCGGGTTTCCCGATGCCTGATTACTCGCCACAGCCCAGTCCCAATGGGATTTTGCGGTCTCACTACTAATTCGGGGCAAGAAGAGGGCGCCAATGCGTTTCTACATAATAATCCATATAATTCTCAAATAATTCCCGCCACAGTAAAGCCAGCAAACAAGTAAAGCAGATAAAATTAAGTAAAAGAAAAGTGACGCCAATTGTAGTTTTTTATCAGACCGTCTTATTTATTTACGTTCTTTTAACAATAGATGTATATACAACCTGCAATTGCAACTGTGACTACAATATACATATACATATTTATACTTATTTGCACACCCAGTATAATTAGATGTGTTTGTTTTTTATTCGGTCGCTGATAAGGCAGCAACAAACTAATGCTAACTTTTAGTGCCGATTGAATCATGCCCCCAGCAACGATACGCTTCGCTTGACATCGGAGTCATTGTCAAATGTGCGCGACGTCATATGCATGTGATAATTGTGATAGTTTATATATTCACTATACAATTTGAAAATGTCTGTTGAGCGCCAATTATGAAACTTATCGATAACTCTAGCAGGGCTGCAAAAATATGAAAATAATACTAAATTCACATTTTATTTTGAGCATTTTGCGTTGCCGTTGCTCATTTGCGCGCTTACGTTGCGCAGTTGGAGCATATCCATTGAACGCAGGTCAATCAAAAGTTCACAAAAATATTCATAATATTGATAAGCCGGTCGTTTTCGACGACAGATTTTGACACTAGGCAGTATTGTCGCACGTAAAACGTAGTACGCTTGCTCAATATTGCTCATTTCATTTTGAGACGTGGTCGCGAGCATAACACACGCCGGTGAAATTCGTTGAACAAAAATTACATTACAGGCAACTAATTTGCAACGGAAAAATGGTTTTCATAACAAATTTGGTTCGTGTGGGCGCACAGGCGGCTCGCCAGCTGCGTGCCACGCCTCTTGCAGCATCACAGTGCCGCAGCTTTCACGCGAGCTACATGCTCGCCAAAGGTAAAGATATATTTATGCAATCACTCTGCAACGACCACAGTTGTCGAGGCACCGAACACAATGCAGCTAAAACTGCAACAGGTACTCACATGCCTTGCTTTCTGACCAATTCACAGAACGCCGCTTCACAGACAAACACGAGTGGGTCGAGCTGCTGGACGCCAACAAAGCTGTTGTGGGCATTTCAAGCTATGCTCAGGAAGCGTTGGGCGACGTTGTCTTCGCACAGCTGCCCGAGCCGGGCACAGTACTCAAGCAGGACGACGAATGCGGCGCCCTGGAGAGCGTGAAGGCTGCCAGCGAGGTTTACTCGCCAGTGAGCGGCAAGGTGACGGAAAAGAACGCAGAGGTCGAGGATACGCCGGCGCTGGTCAACAGCAGCTGCTACGAGAAGGGTGAGCACACAATTGGATTGCGTCTATATTCGTGTCCACTAACGAATACCCCTCCCTCCATACGCAGGCTGGCTGTTCAAGGTCGATCTCAAGAATCCCTCTGAATTCGAGAAACTCATGACCGAGGAGCAGTACAAATCATTTCTTAGCAGCAGCAGCTCCGATCACTAAACGGTAATCGGAATATTGCTACTAATCAAAAACACGCCCGCTGTTAACTGTTAATCTGCACCAAAACACAGACATATACACACACACACACACACACACACAAGATTCACTCATGTTCCCACCCACACACACACATGTCCACGTTGTTGTTGCATTTGGATTTCGTTACGCTTTAAGAATAAACTGAAGAGCCAAATATTACACTTAAAACAATGACAATCGCAATCACAATTGACCTGCGCTTGCCCCCCCATGGAATCGCTGCGGCTTCGGATTTGATAAGACGCCGAAGAGAGTCAGCTCTGTGTGCGCGCGCGCGCGCTCTTATCGAACCACTCAAAAAGCCGCTCAATGTTAGATCAGCGTCGAACAGCGTGCCTCCGGCTCAGAGCGGAAATGTACGTTGAGCTCGGCATGTAACAGTCTGTTGCTGAGGCTGCAGTTATCAGCTGATTACGTGCGGAAAACGCACTGGGCACACACCCTTAGAGCCGTGGAAACATAGGACCTGTTAGACTGATAAGAAATTGATGGACATGTCGGGCGACCGTCAGTGTCTGACCACAGATGCTGATAGGCGCGGCGCAGCTTGAACTTGAAGCGCTTTCATGTGTGCGCGCGCACGCTGAAAGCTCCCGCCGAAAGCTCTCCGAAATGGCAAAAGCTTTAAATGGCACGAGCGCTGCGCTCAGTGCTCAAATTGAACTCGAATCGTGCGGTACAAGAAGTCGTGCGCTGCGGGTAGTAGAAAAGAACCCCCAACCCTAAAGCATTGTTCAACACATTCACACGCAAACAAACACACAAAGTCGAGAGGCAAACAAATTGAAAAGTTCTATGTGTAAAGGATAATTGTCAGAAATTTGCGAAGCCAAGTGAACAAAAGGAAAACCTACATATATTTAAACCATAGACAGCCAGACGCAAAATGCCAACGGAAAAATCAATATTCAATCCAAATCCGGCAATCAGCCGCAATGCCTACATATCCAGCTTCGATGAGTACAAGAAATTCTATCAGGAGTCCTTGGACAATCCGACCGAGTTTTGGTCGCGCGTCGCGAAACAATTCCACTGGGAAACGCCAGCGGATCCCTCGAAATTCATGCAATACAATTTCAACATCTCCAAAGGACCCGTTTCGATCAAATGGATGGAGGGCGCCTCCACCAACATTTGCTACAACCTCCTCGATCGAAATGTTCGCAACGGTCTGGGCGATCAGATAGCCTTCTACTGGTAAGTCCAATCGAGAGTCCTCTGGCCAGTTGCGTAGGTCGCATGAAAACAAAAGTGTAAACGAGCCAAGGATATCGATTTTTTCCTCTTCGTCTTCTTCCTCTTCCTCTTCGTGCTCTGCTGTTACGAAACGCAGTCGTGACGTCGCCAGCCCTCGCCCGCCACCCCGCTGCCTACCCTTGGCCAGGCTGCGTTGCGCAGGCACACGAGAAAACAGATGTTCGCAACTTACTTGAGCTCGAGCTTCGGTTGTTACCGTTAACGTTACCGTTGCCGTTACCGTTACTTGCCTTGGGTAGCTCTCTCAAGGACAGAGAGCTTCTGCTCTAGAATGAGCTTAAATACGAACGCGAACTGACAGCTGACTGTTAATTTATTAGTTTGAGCAGCTCTGCTGTCAGTTTTAACAGCTACTTTCGGAAGGGTCAATGTCAGGGCCCTGACCAGGCCACATAAAATATGAATTCGAGTTCTAGGATTGCAATTTGTGTTTTGTTTTAAATCTTTTTGAATATTAGACATGCTGCTTCCAATCAAAAACAAATGCAAATACTCTAAATAAATGTTGCTTAGGGCTTGAATATATTACAAAACTTTCCCAGACTTTGTTTGACGCGCTTACAAATGAAATTTGTAATCGGAATTAATTAGTGTTTCTGTGTTTATCAAAGTATAATTAAGCACAGGTGCCTGCCTATGTCTGTGTGCAGTTCAGTCGAGTGCTCTTCAAAAGTCATAAACGCCCTCAGATTGCAAAAGTAAATGCGTCTTACAGTTTATATAAATATAGTTGTTGTTTGTTGTTTCTTCTTGTGTGCGTGTGTGTGTGTGGCATGTTTTGCTTCTTGCAGGTTATCGGGCACAAGGTTCAAATCAATCTCGACATCTTGCTGCCTGTCGAGCCGTCACGCCAAAAAATAAAACAAAAATGTTAATTCTCTAATCTCGGGGGTTATCGCCGCAGTTCAACTATGGACGCGTGCGAAAAGAAATGCAAATGATTCGGGAAACGGAATCCGATTCGGATTCGGATTTGGATTGCGAATCGGTATACAAATAGATTATTAAGTCAGGTATGTGAAAGGCAAACGCAAGGTCAAACCCTTGTCTAAGTCCCGGCTCTCGCGAGTCTGAATTTTGAAAATTATTAAACTCAAATCCCAAACACAATTCGTCCATCAGTTAGATAAGATAAAGACGCGTACCTCAGCAATTTGCACGTAATGGGCAATAATTAACACAGCTCGCTGGAAAGAAATAATAATAAATAGATAATACACAGGCACAACAATAAAGCTAGCCCAAAGCAAAGCAAGGCAAACAGGCAAATCTGTGTGTGTGTTTTCTTTTTTAACTTTTACTGGACTATAAAAATAAAACCAAGCATTTCTTCTGATACACACACATGCAGACACAGCAGACACAGACACGCACACAAGCACACACACACGCACGTGTAGCTATGAAAAGTGCTTATATAAGAGAACGATTAGCACAAAGCGCGCAAATTGTTTATTCAAATTGATTTCGTTGCGAACGCACAAAAATCAAATTAAATATTTCGCGCCTCAATGTGTGTCAGTCTGGCGGCCAACGGCGACAAGGTGCGCGGAAAGAGTGCCAGTGTCAAATGTTGAGAAGTTTGGCTCGAGCCGCGCGTCGAGCGCAGCTTCCGCTCTGCAGGTCAAAGCACAGCCACACTTACAGTTTTGGCTGCACTGTGTGTCGCGCAAAAATCACGCGATCAAATCGTCCGATTACTCACAACCAATCGCAGCGACAATTTCTACGCATTCACACATGCGCTGAGGCGGCTAAAACGTGTCTGTGTGTGTGGGTGTGAGTGTGTGTGCGCAAAAGAAACAAAGATAATGTTAATGCTGACACACCTACAGTTCGAACGAAAGGGCAACAGCAGCAACATAACGGGTAGTGGAGTGAGGGAGGGGGGGATGGGGGCAATCGTCATATGTTTGTCTGGTTTTGTCCACGTTTTGTTATCATTTTCGCAACAGCAATTGGAATCCATTCGTTGAATTGCCCTCATTATGATAGTATACAACTGTGCGTATCTTTTATCTCAGTCAAATGCACAACACAAAACCATAATCAAAACCTTTTGCATAATGTTGCATAAATTAGCGTCTGCGTCGCGTCTAGCCGAAAATCATACGATGTTGCTCTCAAACTGTAGGGCCAGAGCCAGACACAGCGACGCTTAAAAAAGCTGCAGCGCTTTTACTTCTTCACGCAATCTACGTTAAGCTAACACAACAACAAATGAAAACATTCGATGCGATTTGTATGCGTGTTGTTGTTGTTGTTGTTGTTTTATTCTGTAGCTTTCAGACACGCGAATCAACAGCTGCTTTGCGCTTAGATAATTATTGTTGTTGTTGCGCCTCACATGATTTCAGCTCGTACTTCCCAACACGCCTCTCAAAAGTGGAAGCTAAATTCGCGATACTTTTGATTTGTGATAAGCGCCAGCCACGCGTCTATCTGCTGCCAACGGCGGCGGTCAAGATCATGAGGTTTCCATTTTCGATTGGTTTCCAGGCAGCATTAAAATGCTCATGGCCAGCATTGCGGCAAATTGATTAGCCCAAAGATTGTCTGGCGACAACGCGGTCTCAAGTATTTCTTATTGGGAATTCGGCATTACGTTAACAGGGGGAAAAATCGCGCCACCGGGCAACCGATTAAAGCTCTTAGTTAGTCATTTGCGGAGAATGCTAACAAAGGTTTGACAAGCACACCTCAGCGTAATAGTAATGCGATCAGTGCTTATCAAACCGAGCAGAGAATGATTAACAGAGAGAGAGAGAGGAGAGAGAGAGAGAGAGAGCGTGCTTACCTTGGCCTTGAATTAGCCACCGGCCTGCTTAACAGCGCTGTTAGTTTTAACAGACTCTGTTGCTGTACGTAATGTGGGTTTGCCGGCATTTAGTTAACAAATTTATCAATAGTTTCTGTTGCTGTTTGTTTTTGTTATATTTTTAACATCTTACTAATTAAATACAATTTCGAATAAGTTGAATACTATTTCACGAGCAGACCACGCCAGCTCATAGCATATCCAAGAAAAGTTGAACTTCGCACCCGCCTTTCGAGTTTGTGCTTTGCTAAAATAGCGACAAATACGTCATGAGTGCGACCTGGCTTGATACGCTACCTGAATTTCCTTGGTGTTCAGAGACTCGCCAACTCGTTTATGGCGGCAACTGAATCTTATCGATCCATATGACAAAGCCAACCAATATAGTCCATGATTTACAGATATTTACGGTCTTTGACTCACTTCAAGAAATCATATTTTTGTTTGGCTTTTGTGTCATACGGCACGTTGTCTAGAACTGCGACAGCTGACCTAGACCAAGACCTGCAGGTGGCTTTCTCTATTGTGCACCTGTCCTTGGACAGTCTCGTCAAAATCCGTTCTATGTGCCGGCCCGTCACGATTTTTTTATTTTTATTTGTTTCTGTGCGCGCTCGATTGTGCATTACATTTGTTGTTAAATTTTATGCATTTTGTATTTGGGTGCCATTAATTATACCCAGGCAATTCAATGGATAACAATACTCTATAAAAGTATACGAACCAGCCAGCAGGTTATGTGAACTGTGCTTCATTTGAGCAGGATTTGTTCTAGTTCTAGACACAACAGAAACTAGAATAATCTTAAAATAAGAACAGGAAATTTAAATGCATTTTACAGCTTTTATTTAAGAGACTTTGAGCCAATGCTTTCTACTTTTTGTCTGCGTAGAAGGGTTCATTAATTGCAAGTTTTTCCCGAATGGGAATTCTTATGAATCTATGAATCTCTGAATACTGAAGAAAACAATTGAAACGAATAATATTTTTTTACGATCATTTTTATCTAAATCGAATTGTTGATTTGTCTGAGTCTATCTACATCTTAGTTTCTTCCCATGTACGCACAATTTTATTGAACACTGTAAAAAATGATATATATTTATATATGCAGTATATATACATATATCGTTGTCGGCATTGCAGCTGTTGACTTTTGTGGCTATTGTGCCGGCGGCCATTGGCTTCGGTTGCCAAGTTGAGAATTAAAGAGAAAGGCGCGCCATTTAGCTAGCAGCGGGGGGAAAAGTGAGACGGGAGGCAACAAGACCCAAATGACAGCCACTGTCAGGCAGCTTATCAAATCAGCAAATTATGTTGCAAATTCAAATTAAGTTGCCAGCGACAATTAGGAAGCCTCAAATTGCTGTAAGTGATCCAATTGATTCGGAACGGAACGTGGGCTAAGTAACCCATCTCGCCCCATGTACCCCGTATACCCTGTAACTGCTGGAGCTTATTGATGGGCTGCTCATTTTTGGGCACATTGCCAACTGATTAATAATGTAGTTCCGCATTCATTGCCGTCCATATTGCAGGGAGGGCAACCACCCCGATGACTATTCGCGCGGTCTCACCTACCGCAAGCTGCTGGAGGAGGTCTGCCGCTTCGCCAACGTGCTGAAGGATCATGGCATCAAGAAGGGTGATCGCGTCTCGATCTATATGCCCATGATCCTGGAGCTGCCCATTGCCATGCTGGCCTGCTCGCGCATTGGCGCCGTGCACTCGATTGTCTTCGCGGGCTTCTCGCCGGATTCCCTGGCGGAGCGCATGTTCGATTGCAAGGCCAAGCTGCTGATTACTGCCGATGGCGCTTGGCGTGGCGAGAAGCCGCTCTACCTGAAGGCCCTGTGCGACACGGCCCTGGAGAAGGTTGACGAGATGGGTCACTCCGTGGAGAAATGCATCGTGGTGTCGCATCTGAAGCGTGTTACACCTTGTCAGGAGAATCATGTGGAGCAGGATATACCATGGACCGATGATCGCGACTACTGGTGGCACGAGGAGATGGAAGACAAGGAGCCGGCCTGCTATCCCGAATGGATGGACGCCGAAGATCCATTGTTTATGCTCTACACGAGCGGCTCAACGGGCAAGCCCAAGGGCGTGCTCCACACCACGGCCGGCTACCTGCTCTATGCGGCCACCACCTTCAAGATTGTGTTTGACTACCATCCCGGTGACGTCTACTGGTGCACCGCCGATGTCGGCTGGATCACCGGACACACCTATGTGGTCTACGGTCCACTGGCCAACGGCGCCACTTCGGTTATCGTAAGTCATCCCGTGAGCTGGCCATGGTTAAGCAACTGCTAACCCATTTCTATATATTTTACTTGTAGTTCGAGGGCACGCCCTTCTATCCCGGCAACGATCGCTACTGGAGCGTCATTGACAAGTACAAGGTCACCCAGTTCTATACGGCGCCCACGGCCATACGTGCGCTCATGAAGTTCGGCGAGGCGCCGGTGCTCAAGCACAATCTGAGCGGTCTCAAGTAAGTGCACAACACAATGTCAAGGCAGGCTATCGAGCTGAGGTTCTCGTCTTACAGGGTATTGGGCAGCGTTGGTGAGCCCATAAATCCGGAGGCCTGGCTCTGGTACTATCGCAACATTGGCAAGGAGCAGTGCTCCATTGTGGACACGTTTTGGCAAACGGAAACTGGTGGTCATGTCATAACGCCTCTGCCCGGCGCCACGCCCATGAAACCAGGCTCTGCTGTAAGAAAGATAAATTGATTTGCCTCAACTGTGCATTATATAATTCCATGTCTGTGCTTCTCTTGCAGACGTTTCCCTTCTTTGGCGTCAAGCCCTTGCTGCTGGATGAGTGCGGAATTGAGATCAAGGGCGAGGGCGAGGGCTACCTGGTATTCTCGCAGCCCTGGCCGGGCATGATGCGCACGCTGTACAACAATCATGAGCGCTTCGAGGACACATATTTCTCCAAGTTTCCCGGCTACTATTGCACTGGAGACGGTGAGTTTGACTGGCATACAGGATCCATGCATGTCGTTATACTTGACAAATCTTGCCCATACAGGAGCTCGTCGCGATGCTGATGGCTATTTGTGGATCACTGGCCGCGTGGATGATATGTTGAACGTGTCGGGCCATCTGATGTCCACCGCCGAGGTGGAGTCTGTGCTCACGGAGCATCCACGCGTCGCCGAGTCGGCTGTGGTGTCCCGGCCGCATCCGGTCAAGGGCGAATGCCTCTATTGCTTCATAACGCCCAATGAGAATGAGGCGTTCGACCAGAAGCTGATCGCCGACCTTAAGAAGATGGTGCGCGAACGCATTGGCCCCTTCGCCATGCCAGATGTTATACAAAATGCGCCCGGCTTGCCCAAAACGCGCTCCGGCAAGATAATGCGTCGGGTGCTGCGCAAGATTGCCGTCAACGATCGAAATGTGGGCGACACCTCCACGCTGGCCGATGAGCAGATTGTGGAGCAGCTGTTCGCCAATCGTCCCGTAGAGGCCAAGTAGACACAGACACAGATAAAGACCCAATGACCGACCCCAGTTACTCTTCTTTGGATTCTAGCTTTCAGCTTAGCTCCTCTGCAAACCTCTACTTAGCCATAGTTTGCTGCGTTCGCATTTAGGCTGGCCAATTCGACCAGTTAATACCCACGTATGCTCTTTACGTGAAACTTGTAAATCTCCCCCCAATCCTTTCTTTCCAATACACATATATATATGTTTATATATATATATATATATTACCTATGTTTAGCGCCAACTGTTGGCCCCGCGAGGTGCCTACAGATTCCGCCTAGTTCTTAAGCTGTGTGCGTAAGTAAGGATCTATGCACTTGTTATTTTCGATATATACGTTATACATATATTGATATTTTGAATGTGTGAATTGGTTCTGAATCGTATACATAAATGTCTTTATAGAATGTAGTTAATATGCTGAGCACGCACACATTTTTCTTCACAGTTCTTTTGTTTATTTGTTGTAGTCTTAGTCTAAGTTCTTGCTAAATTCGTTGTGATACAAATTTAATTATATTGATTATGTATGTATTTTTAGTAGAATTGATAAAACAAAATATATACACGATTTCAGTAATACCCATTAACAACACATTTACACTCCATTTTGATTTTATACCATAGCGCACATCCTTTGTAGTATCTTTTGAAAATTATTCATATCCTTTTGCTTTATTCTCCAGCCGTTTACAGCACCAGCCTAAGCTAAGGAACACGTAAGTCCGGATTATATATCTACATATACACATATATATTTGTGGTTTCGTGTTGGCGATATTTACTAGACGTTCCGAGCGTTTGTTAGTTTTAAGATTGGAAAAGATACATATCAATGTGGCATAATGCTTATCAACATTCCTAAATACTAATTTTATATACATATTTAATCAGCTATATACATATAGATATATATACATATATATATCGATATATAGTCGAACAAGACTTCCCGCAACGAGAACATATCATTGAAAAAACTCTGCTAAAAAAAAACTCAAAATATATACATATCATTATTGTTACTCGTTAGCCCATAGTTCAGTTAGGACCATATCGTATCCCTCAACTGAACATGGCGTGAACGGACCACGTAGTATTGTTATTGTTAGCTATTCACGTTGGTGACGGCATCGAAGGAAGCTTTGAATGGAACGCGGGTGCTTCTTGATCCTAAAGGGGGGTCGCAAGCAACGCCCCCTTGTCTGATTGTAAAAAGTTGTTTAGGTTTTTAGAGTGTCGATGCGAGCAGATTTAAATAAATACATGTGAATTGTACCAGATATGTACATACGAATCTATATATATATATATATTTATCGAAACTTATATGTGTATAATAAAGTTTATTGTTTCAATGTGTTTAAAATACTGTATATACGAGTTTTCATATCCATTGAAAGTCCTTTCAAAAACATTTTATATCAAAAATTATAGATAAGCACGTGGAACCCTTGACTTAAACTTCTTGAAGCTAACACATTTTCATTATTTGCTTTATTTAAAACTAAGTACAATAGTTGTCAAAATGCAAGTACTTTTAAGAGCCGTGCCCTGCCATTGTCTAGGCAGACAATTCTCGACGGTGGATCGCGATAGGGCGTGTCAACTTGTAAAGCAGCTAACCCGCGAGGCCGGAGAGGTAGTCGTATCATTTGAGTAGGCAGCATATTATGGATAACAGACGGAGATAATATTTGCAGCTGATGATGAAGGGGCAGGAGCAGAAGACCGAGTTCAAAATAAAGGCACATCAGCGCGATCTGGTGACAAAGACGGACAAGGCTGTGGAGCGCCTGCTGGTCGGTGGCATAAGGAAACAATTTCCAGATCATGAGATCATTGCCGAGGAAGGCACTGAAGGCACCGCCAAGAGCTGGGTGGTAAGCGATGCGCCCACTTGGATCATTGATCCCGTCGACGGGACAATGAACTTTGTGCACGGGTTCCCGCATTTCTGCACATCGATCGCCCTGTACGTGGAGAGGAGGGCCGTGCTCGGCTGGATTGCTAATCCCATGCTAGGGCACACATTCGTCGCGCAGCGAGGTCGTGGATTTTACTTCAATGGACAGCCGATGCGGGTCAGCGGACAGCGGGATCTCAAGCAGTCGCTGGTCTGTCTCGACTGGACCGTGGCTCTGGGCGAAGAAGGCAAGGATTCCAGCTCGCCCAATATCTTCAATCTGCTGCCCATGGTGCATGGGTAAGTGGAGCCTCATATGCTTGTTCGTGCGCGATTCCAATGCGTGCTTTTCCAGCGTACGCGCCCTCGGCTCAACGGCCCTCAATCTGGCGCAGGTGGCCATTGGTGCCTGCGATGCCTACTTACAGTTCGGCTCACACGTTTGGGATTGGGCTGCAGGCGTGCTGATGATCGAGGAGGCGGGTGGTGTGGTCATCGATCCGTGTGGCGGCCCGTTTGATATATACTCGCGTCGCATGCTGGCTGCGGCCACTCCCGAGCTGGCCGAGCAAATGGTGCCCCTGGTGAAGCAGCTGTTCCCCCAGCCCCGTGACGACGAGCCAACAAATCCAGGGAAACAATCGAAACAATTAAGCATGCCTTGACTACGATCAGCTAAAGCTATGGCGTGTGTGGAGAAATAAATCATTTTAAATATTCAAGTTATTAAAAAAAGCCAAATCCAATATGCAAAGCATAATTAGGGGTTTCTTGACAAGCAGTCGCAGCCAGTGGCAGGCTCCGCCTGCAACTGTAACTGGCCCATCTGTCCAGGCAGTGTCACAGGGACAAGATGACAAATGTCGCCCTGGCATGGACAAACCCCTCGAGCTGGGCTGTGAATGCGGCGTGCGGCAGCAGATGCCTGTCCTACACACGAAGACACGAGATTCGCTCACCAAATGGGCCACGCTAATTGAGGATGTGTTGGTGCGGGATACTGCGATGCATTCGCCAAATGAGTAGGTGGACCCAAGCAGCAGAAGCTCATGCAGCGCTAATCCAATCCTTGCCCAGATTCATAGCCGAGAACAAGGTTGATGAGTCCATCTGGCCTGTGGATGCCACTGTTGGCTCTGTTAAGCTTGTCCCCGGGTGTCCCAATGCTGGCATTTCGTGGAAGATGGGCTCTGCAATGCTGACCTTGCCGCAGGCCGGCGGTATTGTCATGGATCCCCCAGTGAAACGTTTACATTTAATGAGCCTCTGGTCGCTCCCAGCAAAGCAACGAGATTGTGAGCTCAAAAGTGCAGAAATAATTCAACCAGTTGAACAGGACTCTTCTAACTTCGATAAGCTGCCAAGCGAAAGAGCTGCAGGGGAGTCGATTGTGGTAATATCTAAAGGAAACGACGCAAGGAAAACAAAGAAATCATCAGGAAAGACTTGTCACCAACAGCCGAGCATTCGTAAACAACAAAGAAAGCCCGCACGACGGCCAGCCAAAAAGCCTTGTGGGACACCTAATAAACGGGACGACTCGATACCTGGTGATCCCTGCTTGCCCGGCTACAGTTTGTAGATGGTGTGCTGGAATGGAAGCCACGAGAGACGCCTCATCGACCAGTGACTCTTGTTGTTTTTACTCCCATTCGCACACGTACTAGAACCTTGCTAGGTATTTATAAGAGAGGTAGTCCCGAAAGACAGCTCATCTCTGCCATTGACTGGATTTGATACGGCCACAGTTTCAATTTGGGTTCAAGCAGGCGCCATGTATATTATCAAAATATTAACAAATTTGGAAAATAAACTACAGATTGCCATATAAAAATGTTTCGATTTGCGTTTCAGCGACTGCTGCCACTAGAAACGACCCCCATTCGAAGGAGTGCGACCCACGCGAATGGCCAAGTAGATGTCGACCGATGCGCTGAGGAGGTCTGTCGGCTGGTCGACCGGGCCGCAGAGGTAAGAGCTGAGCGAAAAGCAGACGTGAGTGCTCCACTTAGAGTCTCCTGTCTGACCGGCAGCACTTGAGGGCGGCCAGTGGGAAGATGCGCGTCTTTGAGACTAAACTGAACAACAAGGATTTGGTAACAGCCACGGATCGTGAAATTGAGGAGCTGTTGATAAGCGGCCTACGGCGACGCTTTCCCGAGCACGTTAACATTGGCGAGGAGGGCACCGCCGGTGCATCCACGGGCTGCAAGCTGACCGAGGAGCCCACCTGGATCGTTGACCCCATCGACGGTACCACAAACTTTGTGCATGGCTTCCACTGCAGCTGCATCTCGGTGGGCTTCTGGCTGAACAAGCGGCCGGAGTTGGCCATTTGCCACAATCCCACATTGGAGCTCATCTTTACAGCCCGTCGCAATCGTGGCGCCTATCTGAATGGTGTGCCCATGCGGACAAGTGGACAAACCGAGCTGGAGCGTTCGCTGATTATGCAGGAGTTGAACGCCGCGAATTTCGGATGCGAGCACAGGCACATTCTTTTGGAAAATGCAGTCGGGATGCTGCTCAAGGCACATGCGTAAATAGTATAATATAATATGAAGTCCACTTGAAAACACGGTCTCTCGCCTACCACAGCCTGCGTACCACGGGCTCCGCCGTGATGAACATGTGCCTGGTGGCCATGGGCGCTGCCGACGGCTATTGCGAGTTCTATCCGCATGCCTGGGACTTGGCAGCGGGCGCTCTGCTCGTCCGCGAGGCGGGTGGCGTCGTCATGGATCCAGCCGGCGGCGATTTCGATCTGATGTCCAGGCGCGTCCTGGCCGCTGCCACGCCACAGCTGGGCAGTCAGATGGTGCAGCTGCTGGGCGACAGGCAAATCTATCATCGCCGAGATGATGAGCCCCCCCAGAAAGCCAACTCCAAATTCAAGTAGGATCGAGCGTAGCGTGTATGAGTAGGCAAATAAATGTGGCTGGCATTGAGCCAGATATCAAAAAGTGTAATTGTTTTCCGAGATTCATTTATATATACACACACTCACACACTCACACACAGGTACTGTAATAGTTTTTGGGTCTTGTCCAGTCAGATCATTTGTTTGAGAGCATGCAACTTTGACGGCAGTTGGTAGATAAAAAACATCAGCATCAGACGTATCCTTTTGCTAGCCAATTTTTTGCCATGGTCGACGAGAAGAAGGGCGCGGAGAGTTCCACCCCGAAGGAGCCAGAAAGGGAGGTGCTAGAAAATGCGGCCACCAGCTATGGGCTCGAGGATCACGAGGCGACCGCACAGGATCCGCGGGTGATTGAGTTGAAGAATTCACGCTCGATGATTATGCGTAAGTCCTTGACGCCGTCCACGAGACTTGGTCCTTCCTCAAAGCCCGTGTCTAGGAGCCCGAGCTTAACTCGAACTTCTCTGACACGCGAAGAGCCGCGCACAGTTTCAAAGGCAAAGGAAGCACCAGCAGCAGAACAGCCCGAACATGAAGTAGGAAATGCGGCGCGTAATTATGGGCTGGAGGATCATAAGGCTAATTTGCAAGATCCACGTGTTGCTAACATGCATCCTCGCCGTATAAATAGTCCAGCCGAAGAAAGTCGCGATCAGATGACACCCATTTTGCAGTCGTCTTCAAAAACATCCATGCCGGCTAAGACTGTCAAAGCAGTTACCAGCTTTTATCTACCAGCATCCACCGCACGCACTGAACCTGTTTCGCCTGCTGATCCACCTACTGCACCCGCTGCTCCACCCGCTGCTGCACCCGCTGCTCCACCCGCTGCTCCACCCGTTGCTCCACCCGCTGCTCCACCCGCTGCTCCACCCGCTGCTCCTCCTGCATCGCCCGCTGCATCGCCCGCTGCATCGCCCGCTGCATCCGCTGCTTCACCAGCTGCACCCTCTGCCCCACCCGCTACACCGCCTGCTCCACCCGCTGCTCCTCCAGCAGCAGCTAAAGACAAAATGAAAGCGGTCTCCAAATTCACCAATACCGACGTCACGTTCGATCCGTCAAAGGAGTACGCGTCAAAGACCACAAATACCGCGGGTAATCTTTATACGGATGATGATGAAAAGCCCGCACCAGCGCCGCAAGCAGTCGCAGCGCCGCCAGAACCGCCAGCAGCCGCAGCACCGCCAGAACCGGTTGTAGAGGAGAAGCCTCCGCTTAATTTGGACGAATGCTATGCATTCGCCGTTGAAATAGTGCGGAAGGCAGGTGCCCACGCCCTGGCTTCCAACAAGGAGCGGCTTTCGTTTACCACCAAGGATCACGAGAAGGATCTGAACACGCGCGCCGACACCGAGATCGAGGAGATGCTGACGAAAGCAATTTCGGAAAAATATCCCGAGCACAAGTAAGCCAAAAAGTGAGCCGCAAGGCCAGCTGATTCAATATTTGCCTTCTTCCATAGAGTAATCGCCGAGGAGGCGGTTTCCCAGACGGAATCGCGCCAGGTGACGCTTACCAATGCGCCCACCTGGATTATAGATCCCATCGACGGCACCATGAATTTCGTTCATCATTTTCCCTACTATTGCATCTCGGTTGCGCTGCTTGTTGACAAGGAAACCGCCTTTGGGATTGTGTTTAATCCGCCCTTGCAGGAGTTTTATACAGCGCGAAAGGGCAAAGGCGCCCAGTTAAATGACGAGCCGATAACGACCAGCGGCCAGGAGAGCCTGAAGAGTGCCTTGATCCTGCAGGAGTACAGCTCTGGCATGCACGATTCCCGCACCTCAGCATCCATGGAGAACGCCAAGCGGCTCATAAGGAAGACGCACGCGTAAGTTCACAGTAAAACCCAAGTGTGGCAGTCAACCAAGTTTTACTTTGCCTGCAGCTTGCGTTCAATTGGTTCCTCAGCCATGGGCCTGGCTATGGTTGCTTCTGGCGTGGCGGATGGGTTCTACTTTTTCGGATTACATGTGTGGGATATGGCGGCTGGCAATCTTTTAGTCATCGAGGCGGGCGGCACTGTCGTAGATCCTGCTGGCGGCACGGTAGATATTATGTCACGTCGCGTACTGGCCGCTGCCACAGAGCCACTTGCCAAGGCTCTGTCCAGCGAGCTCGTGCAAAACTATCCGAAGCCGCGGGATGATGAGACGAGATTAGAGAGTGAACCCCCTAAAAAAGATTTCACTGCGCAGACAGAATTCTCTGATACCAGTTTATCATTAGATTCGGAAAGTTCAGTATACCAATCTAATCGATAGCCCAAGCAAATGAACCAGCTGCTCATCAAGAGTTTAAGTCCACCTAAAAGCATGTAAGCCAGTAAACATTTTGGTACACCAATATCGGTTGTTCTCCTTTCTCTCTAAATTAAATTTCGATTACTATCGATAAGTTTGTATCGGCGCACCGCAACCTCATTTTGCTGCACTGTGAACGTATATGCAGATATGTCATTTTTGCACACTTTTACAGCACTGAACAAACAGCTGTTAGCTACGAGCATTCATTCGTTGTCCGCAAACTTAATCTAATTACGCATTTGCGATTAACTGGACGTGAAAAAAAACAAACGGCAACTGACATTCAATGGCGGATAGCGTAGATTTGGGCAAGTGCTTCGAGATCATCAACAATCTGATTACAGAGGCGGGCCGGGTGAGTGAATGTGTGGGCCAATCTTCGGCAAATAATTTACAAGGCTCTTTGCACAGCTGATTGCCCGCAACAATGACACCCGACAAGAGTTTGTGTGCAAGTCCGGGGACATTGACTTGGTCACTCAAACCGATCAGGATGTGGAGAAATTGATCATGGATGGCATTCGCCAGCATTTCCCAGATCACAAGTAGCCGCATGCGACTCGAATGAAAAGCGAAATGCGTAATAAATATTTTCCAGGTTCATTGGCGAGGAGGAGAGCAGCTCCGGAGGCGGTGTCAAAAAGCTGACCGATGCGCCAACCTGGATAATCGATCCGGTGGACGGCACAATGAACTTTGTGCATGCATTTCCGCACTCATGCATTTCCGTTGGCCTCAAGGTGAGCAAGGTCACCGAAATTGGCATCGTTTACAATCCCATTCTGGAGCAGCGCTTTACGGCCCGCCGTGGCCAAGGTGCCTACTACAACGGACGCCGCATACAGGCAAGTGGTCAACAGCAGCTGAACAAGGCGCTGGTAACCAGCGAATTTGGTACCTCACGCGACGAGCAAAAAATGCAGGTGGTAAATGAGAATTTCGCCAAAATGGCCAAGCATGTGCACGGGTAAATTTCAGTTATCTTCAAAAGCAATTGCCCATCGATCTAATTTTCACGTTATGCCTAGATTGCGTGTGCTGGGATCAGCGGCTTTGAATATGGCTATGGTGGCGCTTGGCGCCGCCGATGCCAACTACGAATTCGGCATTCATGCCTGGGACGTCTGTGCGGGTGATCTGATTGTACGGGAAGCGGGTGGAGTAGTCATTGATCCAGCTGGCGGCGATTTTGACATAATGTCACGCCGCGTCCTGGCCGCAGCTACACCCCAACTGGCCCAGGAGCTGTCCAAGGTGCTGACGCAATACCACCCCCAGCCCCGCGACGATTAAGCGAAGCAGACCATAAATCGTCGCCATCTGTGCATTTGATGACTAACCAAAAAGCATTTGATCATTATGAAACCAGTACCTTTAATGAAATTCCATTGTTAATCGAAATAAATCTCGAGACGTGTAAACAATACAGTCATACCTACATATATACTACAAAAGCGGCTGCTACCCGGCCTTGTTTGGGCCCTGCCCTGTTCTTACTTTTATACATCACTTCTCCACTCATATTCCGACCTAGATACATTATTGTATAAAACTATAGGCTATGTAATAAAGAGTCCGAAATGGTGTATCATTCCAAAATCAATTATTTGCCCGAGACGGTTTGATCATGCTTGCTTGATGATTTTTGAAGTATCTCGGGCAAATAATTGATTTTGAATACACTATTTGGACTCGTAAGGATCACTACTATCGATTCATGGTACCTAGTTGACCTATTTATCCTTGGATCATCCATATCATGGGTATAGTCCTAGCGAACCTAAAGGACCGAGTTCTCGCAAATTGCGCAAGAGCATGGTCCAAAAATATGTATGCCATCCCCCTGGATGGTTTCTGGTTGACTAATATATCCTTGTTTATATCTTACCATCGATATAGTCCTTGGGAACCTAAAGGATCAGATCCCTGCAAAATGTGCATTGAAATGGAGGATTTTACTTTCAGGAGCCCTTTTACATTTTACATAAACTCCTAATTAACAGTACTCCATTTCATTGGGTTAGATTTTTGCCGCTTAATGCTATGCAATGACAGTTTTCATTCGAAGAACTTGTCGACCTTCTGGGCATTTCTGTTGCCTGGTATTTGAGTGGAAGTTTAGTGCAAATTTGGGACCGGCGAAGAGGGTGCCCCTTTTTACTACGTAATTTTTCTGCCGCAAAAATATTTGTAATCACCCTTTGAATTTTTAAATAAAAAACAAGTAAGAGGTTCTAGTCGGGAGCTCCCGACTGGAACCCCTTACTGGTTTTTCGAATATCTCGGGTAAATATTGTCTGATTTTGAAACGTTAAACCTTTTTAGACTCGTAAGGATCAATACTATCGATTGACATTTAAAATCTAATTTTAGCCCAAATCGAGTTTAAGATTTTTGAAGCTTACTTTCAGCCCAAAAGGAAACTTCGTACGAATTCCAGCTGCTTAACGCTTATGGCTTAGGCTGTGTCAGTCAGTCAGTCAGTCAGTCAGTCAGTTAACCAGACAAAACAAGCTCTTTCATATAAGAATTTATTTAATTGTATAGCTACTAGCATAGTAGTATTCAGTTTATTCAGAGACGTTTGTTTGCTTTCAAGTACTTTTCTGTAATTTAATTACAATCTGCGGCGCTTGTTTTGCGATTTAATTTGTTTGTTATTTGTATATTAATTGTTTTTTATTTTTTTGTTATTCATTTTGCAAATACGTTTACTTATCTTTTTTTTTTGTAGCTTATCGTTATGCATACTTGTTGGTTCTATTACTTGCATTTTTTAGCTGACAGTTAAGCGAATTCGTTTTGTATGTAGACAGAAAACTTGCCCTAGGCAAGCAAATGCCAGACAGACGCCTTAGAAATCTATGAACTCTTGATAGATAGACGACATATAGAGCTTTGAACATGACCTGCCTGCTCAGACCTGATTGCATTGCGTTTCAGTGCACACAGCTAGCTTGTCTGAGCCGGTTACTAAATAGAATCTTTTGAATGGTTCTCTTTATTTGTTTGTTTGTTTACATATTGCTTGGGCTTTAGTTAGTCGAAGGGCGCGACTTTTAGTATAGTTGTGCTCTTGCTTAGTCTATAGCAAAGCTATTTGGATATACGATACATCTGATACATCTATAAATTTATTGCATGCTGAGTTAATCTGGCTCATCGAGCACCGACTGATAGATACATTATAATAGTAGGAAGTCGACGTTTGTTCTTTGACATTATCTTCGTTTTTTGTTGTTGTTGATTTTATTAATGCGTTCTGTGGAGAGTATTTGATGCATGTTGTACTAACCATAATATTACCATTTAAAATTTGACACATCATTGAAAAATGTAATCAAAGCTACAGTAGGTAAAAAAGTGTATCTATGAATTACATATATCGTATATATAATTGTATAATTTAATTATGCATTGTATTATTACAAATCAAATATTAATGCTACATTCACAAAGTTTTCAATATGCGCACTGGCTTACACTGGTTCTTGAATTTTTGAATCGGATAGCGAATAGATCCTGGATATAAGCTGCAGCTAGAACATTTAGTGAAGAATTTACTAAGATATTGCAAATGTTATAGATATATATTTCTTTAGATACATATTCTAGTTGAATAAGCGAAAGGTACACATGGAGCATAAAACGGTCGCTACGCCAATTCTCGCCTTTAGGTCTTGAGCGTAGCTACCTCTATATATATATATGATATATTTACTATAATATGATTTTTTCGTTTCACACTAATAAAATGTACAAAATCTTCTATATAAATTCAACAATTAATGAAGAGCTTTCGAGTTTTGAAGATATATAGTATTTTATCTATTTATATGATTTGTTTTTAGTTTTACTATGTATTCGGTTTTGAAACGTAATACACAAAATTTAGCACCAATCTATTCAAAAATTCATCAAATTATTTGATTGTTCCAAGTTATACAAATGAAGCACTTAAGTTTATGGGATATCATTTAAACGAATATATTATGAACACTTTTCGAATGATGGCGACGTCTGAGGCCGTCGTCGGTTAACACTTTCCGAAGGGAACACTTTTCCGGTCCGGGAAAGAGCATCATTATAGCAACTTAAAGAAATAATAATCAGGGCGTGGCCGTTGTTAAATGTTTAAAATTAATTTAAAATTTATTTACACGCAGATACAATAAACGAGCAAAGAAAATTGGGTCTTTTTGCTTGAACTACACTAGATAACTCTAGGTTTACATCGTATATATATTTCTATATATATATATATATATATATGTATGTGTATGTATATATTTGATATATTTAAGAGTAGTTCTTTAATTATACAGTAAGTATTATTAATATTATTATTTTTTTTAGAAAGTAAACAGTACTTTTCGAACTTGAACGCTCGCACTTCAGTCGAGTTTGTTATTTTTTTTTTTTTGTTTTTTGATTCTTTGAAAAATTGCAAATAATGTGGGGATCGTGTGGGAAGCGGGATTTTGGATAGGTTTGTTCGATTTATAGGGCATGATTTGATGAGCTTGACAATGAAATAAATAAATCTTATGTTGCGCATGGAGTATGTACGGCTTGTGCTCAAGCTGCTTTAGAATGATTCCAAAATTAACAAAAACGTTTCTCAGTTAAAAGTATTTCAAAGTCTATAATCGCAGGTGTGCGTGTGTGTGTGTGTGTGTTGGTGTGTGTTTGCTTAAAATGTTTGCGAACGCCTTCAACATTGCTAAAGATTTAATGCATTACATTAGTTTTAGTTTTAGTTTTAGTTTTAGTTTTACTTTTAGTTGTAGTTGTAGTTGTAGTTAACTATGTATCTGTATCTTGTATCTTGTATCTGATAAATTGGTTGCCTTTTGCTTTAATGTCGGGTAGTTGTGTCTAATGCTGCCAACTCTTCGTTAAACGCTAATTACTTAAACATACAGATTGTAGACAATTTGTCAGGTCTACAGCTCATCGTCCGCCTTGGGTATGTCGAAGATCTCGGCAAAGAGCGGCGGCAGGCGCAGCTTGGTCCAGTTCATTCGCAGCCAGTCGAGATGTGAGAAGTGCTTGGCGCCCAGCGAGCGCAGCTCCGGTATTTTAGCCTCCAGCGCCGGCATCAGCTGCAGCGCCTGTGTCGAGCCCGCTCGCGAGCGCAGGATCTGAACACGCAACGCCTCCGCCACCAGCTCCCGGGCACGGGCAATCACCTTCGGCTCACTGAGGCCCGTCCGATCCGATGCCAGCAGCACCATCGCGGAGAACAGACCAATCTCTGTGTCGCTCAACCCATAGGCGTTCAGCGTGTTGGCAAAGTTCAGCAGGGCGTTCACAAAATCCGACTGCAAATGGAAAATCGTATTAGCCAAGTCGATGGGAACTAAACGAGATTTAAGCCTTATTAGAACGAACTTGTTTTTTAAGATATACTTGCTAAACTATACATTCCAAAATTACATGAATAACAAGTAAGAGGTTCTAGTGGAATCGGAGTAAGTTATCGATTATCGGAAACAAACTCGACCTGCGTAGGAACTAGGAGCACCTACATCTAAAATTTCAAGTCTCTAGCTCATATAGGTTCTGAGATCCTTGCGTTCATACATACGGACAGACGGACAGACGGACGGACAGACAGACGGACATGGCTAGATCGACTCGGCTATTGATGCTGATCAAGAATATATATACTTTATGGGGTCGGAGATGCTTCCTTCTGCCTGTTACATACATTTGCATTTTGCACAAAAACATTATGCCCCTTTTACCCATTTTTAATGGGTTCAGGGTATAAAAACTTATCCACATTGGATATACATATAAATACATAAAATGAGTTTTTGTATGGGAAGTTTGGACTTCTATATCATATGGCTCCGAAAGGAACAATCTATCGGAAATAAAGCTGTTGGCTTATTAAAAGCACGTCTGCCAGGATATTTGATCTTGGTTCGTTCTTTGGCTTCGCTCTGGGTTTTCTTTCTCACTCACATCGTAGAGTATCTCGAGCTGCTGTCGGGTCAGATATGCGCCATCGTCCAGCGTCAGCGTCGTATCATTGATCAGGCGGGCGACATGCGTCAGCCACACCTCAAAGAAGCCCAGCTTGATGAGTATCAGTTGGTCGTCCTGGGTGAAATCACAGAAGCCGGGTACGCGTTTCGCGAACTCCACAATCCGCTGCACGCCGGGCGTGACGCGCGCCGAGAACTGCTGCCACAGCCAGATCTTTTGAAACTCCAGGCTCTCCGCCACCGTGGTGACAATCTGCAAAGGAATCTCCTGTTAATTGAGCACTTTGTTGGGTATATTTCAATTTGATGCGGCACTTACCCCGTTTTGTGGCACCGTCACTGGACGTCGCATCAGTTCGCGTGTCAGCTCCTCGGTGTAGGAGCAATTGAGGCGATGCGCTTGCGAGACGCACATGATCACATCGTAGACGGTCAGCTCGTTGGCGGTGCCGGCAAGGCTGTCGTGATGATCGTGCGGATGGCACATGCCCACCTGGGTCATGGCCATGTCCCCGCTGCTGCCCATGCTGACCAATTGCTGATGATGGTTGCCCACAACTACAGCTGTTGCATTGCTGTTGTTGTTGCCGCTATTGTTATTGCTGTTGCTGTTGTTGTTGTTGTTGGCACTATTGCAACCGCCCAGCTCCGATGGCGACGAGGCTATCGAACACATTTGTGGCGTTTGTGGTGTACTTGGTGTATTTACGCGCTGCACGCTGCTCGCATGCGGCTGCTGCTGTTGTTGTTGCTGCTGCTGCTGTTGTTGCTGTATTAGATTTGTATGCAAATTATTGGCACTGGTTTCATCCACATTTAAGGGCGCGCTGGCTGCTGATGCTGTTGCAGCGGCTGCTGCTGCTGCCGCACCGTTCAGCTCACGTGAACGCTTGGGTACGCGACCATAACGCACAGCTGCAAGAAAGAAACAGAGTGCAAATTGTCAGTTGAGTTGCAAATTCAAATTAAAGCGCGAAATATAACAAAGCAGCCGCAAGGTATGCAGCATGAATGCAATCTACAGTTTAATACCTAAACAGCGCAAAAGTATGCTATACCAGAATGTTAATAATTAACAGTTCTGCCCATTAGTTGTTATTTTAAGAAGTGTTGCATACTTTTAAGTGACGCCGTTCTACATGTGCATACCAGTGGTAATTGTTATGTAGCATACTTATGAGCGGCTTTATGTATTTGTTTATTTGTTTTTATCTAAAAAGCACATCTATTTTATTTATGATCCATAATCAACAAATTGGGCAACATTATTTTAAATTTATATTACTTGTACATAGCAACACGTTGCTACTTTTGTTATTTAAAGTTTGCGTCACACGCAATGGAAACCCATTTATTAGTTTCTAAAGCAATTTATATTTAAATCTTAGCCAAAATGTCACACAATAAAAGTGGCACACGCATAAATCTAAAGCAAACACACGCACACACAGACGGACGGACGCACCCACTGTATCATTTATAGCAAATGGGCAACAAAATTCTTGTAGCAGCTCAACTGGCAAATTTGTACCAAAATTTAACTTGGCAGACGGCAAATTGTTGTTGCTTCCGCTCAAAAACAAAAATACAAAATAAATTTCATAATTTTTTAGCATTTTTCTAAAAAGAAAATGTTCATTAGCTTGACGTTTTAGTTTTCAGCAAAGCTAACGAAACAAATTGCAAAAATGTAAACGTGAAATTTCTTTTGTGCAACCAAATACACAGCATATTTTATTAATTAAAATCGCATTTGCCTTTTGGCAGCCGGCGGCGAAGACGGCGACGCAGCAGCTGCTGCTGCTGCTCCAGTTGCTGCTGGCTCTCAACTGGTGGCAGCAGCAACTGGCTCTGGCTGTGGCTCTGGCGCTGGCGACGCTCACTTTATCAGTGGGACATTGACCCACTGTGCTCAATATAAAAAACTGTCTGATTTTGTTGTGTGCGTGCCTTGTCTTGTTTTTGTTTTTGTTATTGTTATTGTTATTGCTGCTGTGGTATTCGCCACAGCCGGCGGCGGCGTCAGTTTCAGCAACAGCAACAGCAGCAGACAATCCAAAAGATACTTTTGTATCTTTTACACATGTTTGTTGTTGCACTTATGACGAAATGGCGCGCAGCGACGTCTGTTCGAGTTGTGCAAAGTGGTCAGCGAGTAGGCCAAGACCTCGCTCAAGCCACAGGCAGGCGAAAGAAATTGCGCATACGCAGCGTGCGCCCGGAAAACTCAAATGCGCGTGGGCAGTGAAAGGCAAAAATCGAGGGGCAAGAAGCGAGAAGCGAGCAGAGCGACAATTGATCGTTTGGGATTGGCCAACGCATTGACCCACATCTGTGGGCCACTTTTTTAGCGCCGGCCTTGTGTGTGCTGTGCTGCAGTCACGCTTTGCATCAGCTGCTCATCTCGTTAATTGTCACAGCTCGTAAATTAATTATGACATAATAACTAGACACACATACGTACACACAAACGCACACAAGAGCTGCACATTGTTGTTGCATACACCTTCAACTCTGCTAATTGTTTGTGGCGGGCGCTCTGCTCTGTTTATTTTGTATTATTATTTTTAAGGTGTCTTCAATTAGCAGCTCATTGCGCCGACGATGCCAGCTGCACGATTTGTTTGCCCAGCGCCCGCTCTCACTGGCTTGTTGTTCGCTGCTTTTGTGCAGATATTTTTATTGACTCGGTACGCCTGCAGCCGAAGGTTAGATTGGGCACTCGAGAGCCTCATAAAGCTGCCAATAAGTGGAGCAGCTCAATGCCCAGGGCAGGCAGCAGCAAAGTATCGCAAAGTATCACAAAGTGATATCAATTCGCACACAAGTTTGATTCAATTTTAATAGGCAACAAATGTAACAAACCGGTTCACGGTTTGAACCAGCGAACCAGTCGTTAGGTTCGGTTCCGTTCATCGATGAGCCCAGCTTTTGGTTTGAAACTTGATTCACATTTTTTTACTAAGTTTTTCTTAGATTAGAGCCCCAAACCTCGTTCAATTTGAAATACATAGAATAGAAGCTGACTAACAACTGGAAAGTCGCCGGTTTAAAATTCCGTTTGTTTGAACTAGCACTTTTTAAATTTGATTAAGTTCAAGTTTGCTTAAGTTTGCTCTTTAACCAACTAGTCCGACTTAAGGTTCAGTTCAAGGTAAATAAATAATTGAAATTCTTGATTCATAAGTATAAGAGGGCAATGTTTATGCCAAAGGCCTTTGCGGCTCTTATAAAGAACTTATTTGCTACATTCGAAGTGGAGTCTTATCAAATGCCTTAACAAAATCAATCCAAACAAATATTTATATACAAAAACTATATAAATGCCACATTTGATCGTGGCTCACATAAATAATTTGTTGCGCTCGCTGCTTTTGCTGGCCATAATCTACGGCATTAGCCATTCAGCCGTGCCAGCTTAGACAGGCTGCTCCACATTTTAGCCAGTCACCTGACAGGCAGCCACCCAACCACCCACAGGCCACTCTAGACGCCCACTCGCTGGCACTCTCGACAAACTGTGCAGGTCAACATCATCCATTATACACACAGAGCGGAGCAGAGTCCAGGCCGGAGCAGTCACATAAATAAAACTAAGCCTAAACTTCTTTGCCTGCTGAAAGCATCTTAAGTGATTTAGTGCAGCCAAATGGCTTCAATGATAGAGTTAGCGAGCGGGTGAGAGAGAGGAGGAGAGAGAGGGAGAGGGGGGGGTGCAGATAGGGATAAACTTGTTTGAATTCACAGCATCCATTCAGTCCACATCCATCTGCGGCTCGGTGTGTGCCCGGCCAGGATTTGGGTCACAGAAATGTGAATCGGCAGCCGTAAAGTGGCCCAAATGTTGCACACTGTTGACCGGCATGTGGTTGGCCATTAGCATGCGAAACTCAAGCTGAAACTGAAGCCAACTGCCAGCCAAGCAGCCATCAACTGCCCGACAACAGCAACAGCAACAACAACAGCAACAAAGCATTCACATAATCATACTGCATATAGTTGATTTTTCTTTAGTTTTTTTTTTTTTTTTTTTGGCTTTATTGTGCGCTTGAATGGGCTCGGGCTCTGGCGTTGGCTCGGGCTGGGGCTCGGCCCCCGGTTCCGGCCGCTGCCCTGGCCCCACAACCCAACGGCATAATTTGGCCCGCAGTTGCTGCTGACCTCGTTTGAGGTCGTTCATTCACCTGTCGCTGCTGCTGCTTTTGTTGTTGTTGTTGTTGTTGCTGCTGTCGCCGTGCTGCACTTTATGCACTCTACATTTGCCAGCGTGTGTGTGTGTGTGTCAGTCAGTCTGTGTGTTTACCCAGTTACGAAATTGTCCAAAATGCTGCGGCTTACTTGGGTGAAAGTTTGCTTCTTCATTTTTTTTTTTTTTTTTGTTGCTGATTTTCTATGCAAGCTGCGTGGGTAGCTTCGACTATGTCGCCATGTTCGACAACTAATTGAAATATGTTTATTTCTAAATTACTTTTAATATTTATAAAACATATACTTCAAGCTCAAGTGAATGTTAAGTGCCCAATTCGCACGAAGAAATTTAACAAAGTAGAGAAATATTTCAAGCCTAGCAAAAAAATAGTTCTCTCTATACACAAATATCATATGTAAAAGACAGCTAAAAAAAATATATTAAGCTTTAAACGCAATGTAATAAAATATGAATAATTTAATATATATATTATTATTTGAATGATCATTATTATAAATTCTCTTTCTAGCTAACTATAACTAACTAAAATGAGTATAAGGCCAAATTGTTCTTTTGCTAAGTTTTGATTATTTATTCATTTCAATCATATGTTAAATAAAGAAGATTTGAAGCATTAATTTGCTTTTGCCAACTTTTAAATTATTTTGAGAAACAAAAAACCGACCAAAAATTCTTTCAAAAAAGCTGAAATCAGAACTTTGGCTGCAGCCCCGAGTCTTTCTTTCTGTTCTTTGTGTTGTTTAATGTTCATTTTGGTGAGCTTTTCATTTTTTAAAATATTTAATTTTTATCATGTTTTATCATAAATATTTGCAGCTGGATTAAATTATACGTAAACATTTGTTTCTCTACTCATTAGTTTTTAATTTAACCAATTTGAGTACCTTTATATGAATTGCACAAAAAACATATTCGGGATTTTTTTTGTAATTTCAAAGAAGCAATGGAAACTTTTCAGTTAGGGTATTTCAGCTTCGGCTCGCTTGAGTACAAATGCTTTTTTCTAGCATTTGTTTGCGTTTGCTTGCGTCAAGGTGTGTCGATGTGTGTATGAGTGTGTGTGTGTGTGTGTGTGCATGAGTCGGTGGCAGTTGTTGTATCTGGAGCAGCTAAAAATTGTTAGTTGCGTGCTAAATTTGTTGCTTGCCAGCGAGAACAACAACAAACAACACAAAAAACAGCAGCAATAAAAAAAATACACACGAACACGCAGCAGCCGCCCCGCCCAACGCCCAACCGCCCACTCGCAAATAAAAATTGTGTCAAGCAATTTGCGTACATTAACGCAAAGTTGTTGCTATTGTTGTAGTTGCTATTGTTGTTGTTGTTGTTGTTGTTGTTGTTGTTGTTGCCTATTCATGCCGCCAATTGCAATTTAATGAGCGTTAAAAGCAAGGCAACCAACCAGTTTGAACCGAAACGGTTCGAGCACGCAATTAAAATTTACTTTTACCATGAACCGAATCCTAAATCAAATCCCAAAAAGGAAAGAAAACAAAAGCTGAACCGAGACACGAACCGAAAAATAAAAATAAAATCTTCTGTGGAAAACAAACTGTAAAATTGAGATAAATTTTATCTCACCATATTTGTCTTATTTTGGGTTGATTTCAACATAAGGCCGCATCTTGCTTTTGAAAATATTTCCAAATTGCAATATTTTCAGTAAAACTACGTGAAAATCTACTACAAAACACGATTTGAACCATATGCTGGTTCAAACAAGGTTTCAAGCATGTGCAAATGCCACTTCACGAACCGAACCTCAAGGCAGAGAGTTTACTTTAGCAGAGAACCGAACCACATTTTATTTATCTGCGTGACTGCAGCCCTGGTTAAAAGTCTCTATTTTTTGCATTTGCCTGGGCGCAGGTTTTTATTGTTCCACGTTTTAGTCCCTGCCCGCGGGGCAGTTGCGCACATTGCTGGGAAAGTCGCAAACGAAATGTTTGCGATCGAACCACATGCCAATCTCACAGAAGCCCAGCCTCGGACAGTCCTCCACGCAGGTCCAGAAGAAGCGGCAATGCTCGGCATGTGGAATTATCTGGCCATGGAAGGCGCACTGCACCTGCGGATTCTGGCAGTCATCTGGCGGCGGCGGGGAGAAGGTTGAAGTGGGGCACTCGGCATCCACGCGCGGGCACTTGCCCGGCGCACAGGCTCGCAGCTGGATATCAAATACGAGCCCGGGCGGGCACAGCTCGTGCTGAATGCTGCTCGCAACGCACTTGTAGTAGGCGCTGCAGTCCTTGCAGTCCGGCACCAAATCGCCCACCTGATGGCCCGTGCAGAAGCAAAAGCCGTCCAGGTTGCACGTGACAGTAGGCCCAAGCTGAGCCAGAGCCTGGCTGGCGCACAGCAGCAGGCAGAGCTGAAGAACTGTTGCAGGATAACTCTTTAGATTGGAAAAGCGGGACTCGTTACTGGATGAAAGACCTCACCTAGCTGCATCTGTTCTGTTATAGTCTTCGGCGCGAAAGAATCTTAACTGATGGCTGCCCAAAGGCAGCCTATGGCATTTTATAGCATTGCGTTTATAGATAGCTTGGATGTGGCACTCAACTCACAGATAGAACTATTGATTTAGCTGTTGACCTGCCTGAACACTCCAGTGGATAAAACTATAATTCACATAGTTTAAGTGATTTATCAGTTGATAGTGCGCTATTTGTACAGCTATACAGAAATGAACTGATTTTTGCTAAAACAAAGAAAGTTGTTTGAAGAAAAGTTTAGCTGGAAAGGGTCTCAGCCAAGGGCCACGCAAGACGCAGTGCAATTCAGAAAAGTAAGGTTATTTTCAATAAATATAACGGTAGCTGCATTTAACTATCGATAAGCGCGTGCAGCGATAACATGTCATTTGGGCATTTATCGATGATATCTACTTGCGATATACATATAGTAAGGAAATATGGTAAAACATCGGACTTAAGCACTCACTATCGATAGTTAATAACTCTTGTTTAATATCGCATTCAATTAGTAAGCTATGTGATATACCTGCTATCTATAAAAAGGAGATATAAAACATCGCATTTAAACATTTTGCTTAAAAGATATCATTATCAACTTGTTAAATATTTGGCGATGATATCTACTGGCTATCGATAGTTAAGAACTGTTCTTAAATATCGCATTCAAGCACTTGGCGATGATATCTATTTGCAGTCGATAGTTTGGAGGTCTTGTTTGTAATTTTAAAAAAAGAGCGAACAGCTATCTTTGAAGTGCTGTAGATTAAACACACGAGTAGACATATATCTTGCAATATATTTCTATAATTCTGTTCCATAACTACAAATGTAAGATAGTAGCAAGACTTTTCCGAGGAAAACTACTATATGAGATAGACTTTAGACTGACTATAGATAGACTGAAAGATTATATTGAGCCCGATTTGACTGACAGATTAGACAGAAATCTAAATATGGGTACTCAAATGGTAATACTATCTATGTACATATGGGTAAAAATATACTAAGAGATACTTAGATAGATATATATAGAGTCTATAGAAACATATACTGTATCAATTCAACTGAACTATATCAGCTTTTTCAAAATGAAGAACTAGAATATATATATGTATACTTTAAGGTGAATATGTAAAAATACTTAAAGGAGTCGCATTACACTCTGTAAGGGTATAAAAACGCGCCTAATACTATAAGTATCTCATTGAGTAGTAGAAGGGGAGTTTGCTAATCGAAGATGAGATACTAAAGTAGCTGTTGAACTTTTAAACTTTATTTGTTAGCCAGTTGGTTGGCCAACAATGCTGATGTGCTTAAAGCTTAAGTGCAGGTATTCCGTTTATATAGAATCTAATAAGCCACAATTGTGATTCCCTTGGGCCTGTGTCCATTGTTCATTGACAAGCGTTTGAGGTGGATTTTGTGGTTTTTCGGTCACTTGGCGACCTTTTTGCATAAACTTATGGCCGAAAGTCGAAAATCGAAAATCAGGTCCCACGCAGCATTTTAACAAAGGCCGCAATCGAAGCAAACACAAAGAAGCAAAAATTTGGCATTCATTTGGGCCAAATCAAGCGAAACCAAAGCCAAACAAATTGCCAGAGTCTGCGGCTAATCGCCTTAGCTGCCCCTTGTGCCACGTGTTGTACATTACAAATAGACGCGGGGGGCGCAAGGAGGGCATGCGGGTGGCAAGTGTTGGCATTTTTGCCTAAATCGGGCAATAAATGCAACTGGGCGGGGCGGGGGAAAGAGCCAGACCGAATATGAATAAAAAATCAGCAAGAAATCAAAATCAGTCAAGGCATATGCAAATTTTGAACTGACCTACTCCCATATGAAAAGCAAATGAAACGACGCCCCAAAAGAGTTAGAGGCAGACCGACAGTCAGGCAGACCGACAGACAGATCGACAGACAGACATACGAGAGTCCAAAATCGAATGCGAATTGAAGAAAACGTAGGAAATCAAAATCAAGAATTGATTTATGCAGATATTTATGTAAAGTGCGTGCGATGCCAGATGATGATGATGATGATGATGATGTTGATGTGGATGTGGATGTGGATGATGATGATGATATCAGCTGGGAGGGCGTTGAACGATCTTTTGAACGATCGTTTAGATACACTCAATCAGTCAGTCAGTCAATCAGCAATGCTTATATTGTCAGCAATTAACGTGTTCATTATGTAAATCCAAAAGCTAAGCCGCTTAGCTCTGGCATGGAGAAAGGCTTTCGCCCCACAGTAAATGGGTTGAGTGCTTTTTTTTTTCATCTTTTTTCTGAAGAGGTGTAAATGCTTGCTGGCACAGATCTGTGACCCCTCTCTCATCACCTCCCTCCCCCTCCACCTACCCCTCCCCGCCTGCATGGCTGACAAAAATAGTTTTAATGCCCATTCAGAAAGTTACCGAGCTCCGCTGGCGACACATAACTACTGCTACACACACAGTCAGAGCTATGGGTTAGCTCGCATATGTATCTCTCAGATACATGTTTGAGTATCTACAACTACGTACATATAATTCACTTAAGCGCGCTCAACGAAGCGGGATGAATGACCTCAATTTGAATAGTTGTCCATCTCTCGGTCCGGCTGTCTCTTCGCCCTCACTCCTCTCCTCTCCCCCTCTCTCTCTCTCTCTCTCTCTCTCTCTCTGCCTGTTGTGTTTGCCTTCTCGTTCCATGACTGACTTTTTGGGTGCCATTTAAATCAACGCTGCCGCCTACTTTGGACAGTGGCTTTTTAGCCGCTTTTTATCTCACTTTATTTTATACCATTGCAAAGGGTATTTCAATTTGGTTACCAAGTTGGTGACGTTAAGAGGGAATGTAGGTATTCTTGATAAGTAGACATGTCCGCCAGTCTATCTGTCTGTTTCTGTTTAAAATCGGATCTATAACAGCTGCCTAGGAATGATCGAAAATTGATTGTGGGGTAATATTCTCGAGCTAATCTTCCTTTTTTTAACATCTTGTACAAATTGTCTTTGCATTTAAGAGCTTCTTACATATTGAGAAAATGCTATCAAAATCGAACAGCTCTCTATAGGAAAAATTGGTCGTAATATAGGTTTTTATATATCCTTTTTTGTTCTTGAAGATATCTTGTTCATATATATATATATATATATATATATGATATATACAATACGTTCTCATATGAGCTATAGGTCAATTCGACAGCTTTAAATCAATTCGATTTTATACATAATTTGTATGATATCAAATGATACTATCTGTGATATTTTCTAAAATATATAATATGTATATATCTAAAAGAATTTGTCATCGCTGTAAAGTCTTACCGAATTGGTGTCATATACTATATAGCTCTTATGGGAAGAAACGCTGGATGGTAAAGGTTTTGCATATAAACACTTTAAAGCCTTATAAGGGTATTTAGTCTTCGGCGTTGCCGTCGATAGCCTTTGTTGCGTGCTTTTCACTGCTTTTGTGTGTTTCTTTATTGCATTCTGGTCAAATTATTCAAATGCTCCACAATTTTCGGGCCAGTTTTCTCCAGTAAACACATCAAGCACAAGAGAATTGAGGTTAGAATCATAGCTGTTGCTGCTGCTGCTGCTTCTGATCTGGCCCCCAAAGGAGTGGCCGGAGTGGCTCCGCTCGCTGCTCCGCCCCGCATCCACCCCGAATGCCATCTCCATCAACACTTTTATCTGTTTGACACAATTTTCTGGGCGCAAAGTTGAGCGGTTGCTGCTGCTGCTGCTGCTCCTCTCTCCTCTGTCTCCTCTGTGCCCCGCCAGATTTTTGTTTAGTGACACAGTTTAGATTACACACACACACACACACACACACTTAACAACATGGCGCGTTCTCTTTTTGTATATTTTGACTACCTAATTAGATAAAAAATACAGTTGGCTGCCGTTGGCGCTGCTGCCCCCGTTCCCGACCCCGATCCCGACCCCATCCCTGTCCCTCTCCCAGTCCCAGTCCCCTGCTGTGGCATGCCCCAATGGGAGGTGTCAAAAGTTGCATTCACTTGGTTGCAATGCGGAGGCTTTGCCACAACCAACAACTGCAGCGGGTGTCGAGTGCTGCGCCAGCTGAAAAGTGAGTTAGTTTTGTCTCTTTGCAACATTCGAGATTGCGCCCGTGTGTGTGTGTGTGTGTGTGCCCCACTTAGTACTCAAACAGGAATTTTTTATAGATACCAAAAATTAGGGCAACTTTATGCTTATTCGATTAGTTTAGGGCTTCATAAAGTGTGCATATGATGATGAGAAATATTATTAAAGAAGAAGCCTGGACAACAGCTGAATAAGAGCTGAAGTTTATGTCAAGGACTTCCAATGGGTCCCAAATTTAGTTCATTTGAATTATAAATAATTCTTATCAATATTTGTATGTTTGCTAAGAATATACAATAACAATAAAATATATTTAGAATATACGACAAAAATGATCAAAATTAGTTTTATTTCTGTTTAATCTCTCGACTCGTTCTGCCAATAAAGCTATCTACTAAACCAATAATGATAATAATTTAAATGAATTTCAAATCCCAATAAACTGTGCTCAGTGCAAAGTTCAACAAAATAAAAGTGAAGTCAAAACAATTATAAGCAACGCCTCCGCAGCGCTCGTTAAGCGTTTATTGAACTTGATTTTGTTGAAGCTCAAATGCACAATTAAATTTGAGCAAAAGTTAAAAATTCGTAATGCAAAAAACGTCAAACAAATTAGCCATAATGCGAATGCGGCTATGCGAATGCTAATTAGACATTAAGATACAGCACAAATTGTGTAGAGCAAATAAAATTAGAAAAGTATTTTAGCGGGCGGAAGCAATTCAGAGTGCAAACAACTTGAGGGGCAAACGGGCTAACGGGCTAACAGGGCGTATGAGTAATGCCGAAAGTTACGCAAATGCCAGCCTCGTCGGCTGCTTATCAAATATTTGAACTAAAATGTGTAGCTAAATTAAAACAAACAACGGCAAAGGCAGCGGCGAAGGCAGCTCTAAGACATCAGACAGTAGCCAAAAAAAAAAAAAAAAAAAAAGAAGAGAGAAGAAAATAAAGTCGAGGCAAATAAATGCTTGCGACGCGATGCTCCAATTTGATAAGCGTTGGTCGCATTAGCAATTAGCGAATTAAAAGCCGAGCGAGAGGCGCGCATTTGTGTGCTATAAATGTTGCCATGGGCCACATTGAGGCCCAGCTCCCGGGCGCCTTAATGAAAAGGCAAACAATTAAATTAGCCAAGAGGCCGGCAAGTCGAAATTGCGAATCAGCCGACAACATCAAAAATTCACATCGACAGCGAAAAACTAGAACGGCGCGCATTTGTGAAATGCCAATCGCCAGAGAGAGCATGACCGAGACGAGATATATATACTATATATACCCATATATGTATATATATGTATATGTATGTATGTATATAGGCATGTGTGAGATCAATGCTCGCTGTCGATCCATGCTGCGATCGGATCGTTAGGGTGCGCGCCAACTGTGATTGATTGAATTAATAATACAAATTAGCAGCGCCAAGTAGGTAAGATCAATGATCTCGTCAAGCCAGTAGCCCGATCTCCCCAGCGATCTTGTGCCCAGGGCGTGGGTGTCGCTCAACGACTACGTATGGATCACAACAAGATCAACACGAGTAGCTGATCAGGGCACAAAATTGATCGTTTAGCATATGATAAGATCAGCTATCACAGCTGATAGCTCTGAGGATCACTCTAATTAAGATTCCTTTTGATTTGTCGGTTCTAACTTCATCTACATATATCCATCTCTATTATTTAGTTTATTTTAACAATACAAATTAGCATGGCCAAGTAGGTAAGATCAATGATCTCGCCAAACCAGACGCCCGATCTCCCCAGCGATCTACATATGGATCACAAAAAGATCAACACGAGTAGTATCAGGGCACAAAATTGATCTTTTAGCTGTTATCAGCAAGCATTTGATTTGATCAGCTATGATCGCGCTGAAGATCAGTCTAATTTAGAATCCTTATGATTTATGTTTGTGCGTTGTGGGTGCCAACTTCAACTCGCTCTATCTTTATTATTCAGTTAATAAGAAGATCGTTTAGCTGCGCTCAGTCATTAAATTGAGTCATCAATTAGACAATTCTCTAAGATTTTACGGCTCATTTGTAGATTATGATAAATAAAGCTTAACGCATGCGCTTTAAACTTAGTTAAGAACGCGGAAAAAGAAGCCGATTACTTTTCTTTGAAGATCAATTTAGTTAAAGATCATTATGATTTATGATCCCTTACTCTCTCTCTCTCTCTCTGGTTCGTTATTTCTCTATCAGTGTGTCAACTTAATATGCTGCAAGATTTGTAAATACAGATTGTGAGCTCTCTTAAAAAGTCATATTTTGAAGATCAGACTAGTTAAGGATCTTTATGATTTATGGTTGTCAGTGTTATCTTCCCCATCTCTCTCACTCTCTGTCACCCTATCCTTGTCTCTGTTTCTGTCTGTCAACATAATCAGATCAGAACATGATCAGGTCGTGTAGTTAATGAAAGAGCCAGCAAGTCGTTGGCTTCATTATGAGCACGCACGATCAATGACCGACAATGGAAGAATTGCAGCGCGCGCTGCAGCCGGCGGCTGAGTGATTTCTTCCTCTGCAAGGAGCCCCAAAGCCGAGCGTCGTCTGCGGGGCACTGGCCAATGGCTACCGCTAACGATGCCAGCAGGGAGCACGCCCTGACGGTGCGTTGAACTATAAACGTCGTCGATGATCGCCGCCTCGTCGCCTCGCCGCATCGTCGCCTCGTCGTCAGTGATCTTTGTTGTTGTTGTTCTTGTTCTGCTTGTTGTTGGTGTTCGCATTTCATTCTTGACTTTTTTGCTGGGCGCTTTCGCTGTTCGGCAACGTCATCGTGGGGCAAACAAACATTATGAGCACGCTCATAATGAGCGACTCGTTTTGCAATCTCATAATCAGCTACCGGCTCCAGCCAAAGCTCCGCAAACAAAAATAAAAACAACAACACCACCAAATAAAAAGAAAATAAAGAATTAAAGCTTTGTTGTTGCTGTTGTGCACAGTGCAACGATCGCCAGTTTTTGGGCATGCCCTCTCACTCTACCATCTCCCTCGCACTGCTCTCGTTCAGGCTGTCGCCGTCGCTCTCGCTCTGGCTGATCAGCTGTGTGTGTGTCTGGCCGCAAGTACTCTGGATCAATCCCTTTATGCTTTGCTCTTCTGCGCCTGCTTCATCTTGTTTTGTTCTTGTTTCTTTGCATATTTACAGCGCGCTGCTATCAAAATGCAGCGCTGCCAGCGTCGCACTGGTGCTTCACCCTTTGCAGTCGTCGCGTCGTCGTCATCGCTATAAAGTGTCAATGCACTTGTTCTTATTTCAGTCAGTACATATACGTGTGTGTGTGCGTGTATGTGAGCGACTGTGTGCTATGCGTGTGCTTTGCTGCGTCTTCACGTGCGTCGCCATTGCCTCCTGCTGTTTTGACTGCACCCGCCTCTCTTTCGCTCTACCTCCCCGCTCTCTCTCTGTGCCTTTGCTGCTGCTGCTGCTGTTGGCTGTTGTTCAATCCTTTTTGCTTTCCGCTTTTGAAGCACTGGCTCAGCAACGCCGACGTCGTCGTCGTCGTCTGCTGCGTCGAGTGCTCTGCCGTTTCTCCCCCCTCTACATGCATACGTTCGGTCGTACGGTCGTTGGTCGCTTGCTCTCTGCCTTTGCACTTTGGTGCATCCTTGTCTGGCGTTTGAACTTTTTTTGTTCGTTTTGCTGCTGCTGCTGTTGTTGTTGTTGTTGCTGCTGTTGCTGCTGCTGCTGCTGCTGTGTGTGCAATCTTTGTTCTGCAGACGTCTGGCCTGTGCCCGCCGCTTCCCCCCCTTTGTAAGAGTGTGTGTGTGTGTGCGTGTGTGTATTGGCATTTGACTCCATTTAAAGTTTGTTTCGCTTTATTTTGCAAATAAAATTAACTCAACTGCCAGCAGCAAAGTGCAAGTGAAAATTGCAGATGCAGCCGCAGCCACAGCTCTGAAGCTGCAGTTGCCAAGTGCTTACTCGCCTGCTCCTCACCCTCCCGATGCTCACGCTCTTTGTTAACTGAGCGTTTGTCCTACCTTCTTTGTCCCCTGCGTCTGGCGTTTGCTAATGAGCTGAGGCGTAGCATAAGCGCAGTTACGCATAAATGTGAAATGGGCACACATTAGCTTAAGGGCTTGCCACTTCGCAAGGAATTCAAATTTGTGTAGTACCTAAATAAACCTATGCATGTAGATATAGGTGTGTATGTGCGGATATATAAGGTAAAAAGAGTGCTTAAACAGGAACTATGCATATGTATTCCGAATTGCTCCTAAATAATTTCCCACTTACACGTATTAACAATTAAACACTCAAAAATTACAAAGAATAACACAAAAGTCTGTAAGGCTTAGTTGAGTTCGTGAGAATCGCATAGAGGGGCGATATTTACGAGTTAGACAATGCAAGTGTATACGTTTGTATGTGTGTAAGATGAAATACGTACCGGACGAAAGTTACAGTGAGTGAGAGAGAGAGAGAAAGAAAAAATAAAAAAAACTGCAGCAAAATCGAGAAGAATAACGAGAGGGAATTAGCGACTGTGAGGCAAAGTAAGTTTTAGTCACAGAACATAAGAAAGCAAATGAGTTAATGCAAATATGTTGTGCTCAACTATTATGACCTTTTCGTATGAGAGAGCTCTAATTAGCGAAAAATAATAATTTTTTAAAGATCCGCTTCACCTACGACTTTAATATATACTGTAAGTATATTATAGATTGATTATAGGCCAAAGATAACAAAGATAAATCTATAACATTCTAACTAAAATACAATTCGCTTCACCCAAGCGTTATACTGGCGCGCAACTTAAACTTGTTGGGAATTCTAAATGCACTGGGATAAAGTGTGATGAGCTTCGCTACGTCTATGGGCGTGTCTGCCTTTAAGCTTATAGTGCTGCCGCATCGTTGTTCATATTTGTGTTAAATTTTCTCAAGTTTAACATACGAAAGCGACTTTCCGCTAGCTAACACACAGCATTTAACCTACTTTAAACTTGTCTTCTGCATTTTTGGGCACAGTCATTAGCCAAGCAACAGCAGCAACAGCAGTAACAGAAACAACAACAACAACACTTATCTTTATCGCATGTCTCATCAACAGCAGCAACAACAGCAACAGCGGCCATCAACAGCATTTAACAGGCCCATCAACTGAGCCGTCGTAGTCGTCGTCGTCTCCGTTGTTGGCCTCAGCTACCTGTCCACTTAAGCTCCGCTCTGGCCGCCCTCCCGTGCCACTTACTAATTCAGTCCAATCACCACCTGTGTCACATTTAAATACGTTTTGCAATAAAAAGGCGCATTAAAAGGCGCTCTCCATAGGAAGCCAAGGCCCGATACCCGCCCCGATACTGCAGCAGACCAAGTCCTCCGCTCTTTGGTCAGCTTTTGACCTTACTGTCCCTTTGGTTTGTTGCCCGTTTCGCTTCGAATGGATCGTCAACGTCTTTGACAGCCACATAGAAGCGACGCACACTAAGTACACGCACACAGACACATTATGAGCTGCATTTAAGAACTCGGTTTCTTAATCATCATCAGCGCTGTGGTTAATGTGGTTATGGTCGCCTGCACCTTGCCACACATTGTGGCGACTTGGAGGTGTCTGTGTTTTTTTCCGTCTCTCACATTTTGATTCTATTCAATTTGGAGGTCACTCTTTGCTAACTGCATTTGCAGCACATATTTGTATCTCTATCTGTATCTGTATCTGTATCTATAGCTCTTTTCTTTGTATCTGCAGCCAAGCATGACCGAGCAGAGAAGCAAAAAAAAATGCAAAGCCGAAACTAAAACAGTTTGCGGTATATTCTTGGCCCAAAAATGTCAATTATAATGCTTCAATGCGGGCCACGACTCTAATACGCTTCACAAATTCTTAAGAATTTCAAATTGCAGTTCATTTTAGAAAAATCCTTGGTACTAATATGGCTAATCTTATTAGGAATCAATAAGAAATCATGAAGCTTTGTGTACTAAATTAACTTTCATTTACGTTTTAACAGCCCATTTGCCAAATATGTAAATTGATCAACAGAATGTTATGATTTGCTACATATGTTACCATGACCAAAGGAATGTTATTGACAGCATGTTATCCATAGAATATTAAAGTATACTGGGTTTGTGTAAAACTCTGGCCCAAATTATAGATAACTTTACAGCCAATTATTTATTTATTTAACCATATTAAGAAAATTCTAAATTTTCTTTAAAAATCTTGTTAGCAACTTTTATTAAAACCAAATAAAATTTGGCATTGGTTCATTAAAATTTTGAAAATATATTCCAAGGTTTGAACCCTGCTTCATTGAACAGAACTTAAAGGCATGAAACTGCTTCGAGCATGCGAAACAAAAACTATCAAAATAATTTTCCTTATCGTATGTTAAACTAATTTACTTAAGTTTCTTAATGGGTGCTGTTAACAAACTGTTCTGTTATTATGATTAACAGAATGTTATCTTGAGCATGTTAAGTTATATTTCAAAGTTAATGCACATTCTTGAGCAACATTAGCTCTAAGGTATTTCTTAATTAACTTTTATCTTTGTTTTTGGCCCAAAGTAATGTTTGTCAATTAATTGCCCAACACTAGACCACACCCTTTACCAACACACACACGCACACACGCACACACACGCACACATAATCAATACAATTTGGTGAGTGCATAGCCCATCTGAAAGATACACACACAACGCCCAAATGAATTGTTGACACATCAAATCTAAATTGTCCAGTCCATATAAGTTCATTAATGTCACGAAACACACTTTAAGTTTTTTTTTTATTTTTCTTTTTTTTTTTTTGTCATGTGAACCGAAAAAACAAAATAAAAAGCAGGCAGAAAATGAAGACAAAAAAAATTGCCGATTAAAGCGAACGAGAAGACAAAAATGTGAGCCAACAGAAATAACTAAAATAATAATAATAATGAATAAATAACAGCAGATACACACACACACAGAAAGTATCTGTATCTGTATCTGTATTTGTCTTTGTATCTGTATCTGTATAATGGCCACTCGCTTGTAGCGCAAAAAAAAAAAACAATATATATAGTAAACAACAACAAATATGTGGGTCAATTTTGTAATAAAGTAGAAATGTGTGCAACCACATGAGAAGAGGCAAGAGGCAGCCATAGAATTGCGGCACGCAGAACTTGCAGCCAGCCCCTTGCCACACTGGCCAATTGATGAGCAGCTGATTGACGGGCCTGGACATGGGAATGATGCGTTAGAGCAGCATCGATTGGAGCACACCCAAAAGTCCTCCCCGCCCCTCCCCCTGGGCATACTTAAGCAATTATCCGGCTGGGTAATTGGCCCGCTTAACTGTTAATGGGCCGCCTCGAGTTGAGCTTAACGGTAAGTTTTAAAGCAGACTTCAAAGATTGAAGATTGAAGATTGGAGACTGGAGACTGGCGACTCGGCTACTCGGATAATGGGTACTGGGTACCGGGTACTGGGGCAGTGACTGTTTTGGTCAATGAGCTTTGAGCTCAGCTGCCAGAAGTATCTCATGGATACATTAACTACAGCTCGACTTTGTGCTAGTTTTACTTTGTTGTTGCTGTTGTTGTTGTTGTTTAGTTTTAGTTTTGCCTTTTGCTTTGTTAGTCTTTAGCGCTCGGCAGATGATTTCATGCCTTTTGTGAGATTTAATTGTTATTCATTTGGCTGCGGCGCGCGTTCGTCATTCGTTCGCTATTGTTTGTTGTTGTTGCTGCTGTTGTTGTTGTTGCTGTTGTTGTTGTTGCTGTTGCTGTTGTTGCTTTAGTTTCGTTTTGGCTTTGGCCAAACCTTGAACCGCACCGCATTCAGTTTATTGGCCGCGTTTTTACAACGAATACCGTTGCGAGCTAAGCGTTTGGCTCGACTGGCTGCCAGTCTGCTCTATGATGATTACGCGATGATCATTATGATTATAACAATAATAATGAAGATGATGATTATTTACGAGTAGTTTTTTTAGTTGAGTTGCTTTCTGGCATACACACACACGCACACAGATACACACACAGATACAGGCCAGACCGGGCAGGTGAGCCGTTCGATTCTGTCGCCAAGCCAAAACTTTTAGATAAAGATACAGTTACATGTATAGATGCAGATACAGATAAAGATACAGATACATGTATTTATCTGCACAAAGGCACAGATACGTGTACTCAAATAGTCGACAGATAGTCAGTAGATATGTATATATACTCAAATACTATACTGATACATGATATAAATGTAGATACATTATATATAAATGTGTGTGTCGATAAAGATATAGTTTTAGATACTCAAATACTCAGATACAAATATTGGTACGGGTGAAAATAAATGTACATTTAGAAATGTAGATAAGAATACAGATACTCAAATACAGGTCGACAGATACAAATACTTATACAAATAGATACAAATAATCTGACGGCACGTGTGCAGATGCAAATATAGATAGAGAAAGGGCGAATACAGGTTAAGTTACAAATATTCAGACACAGATTTCGATCATATTTTGGCAACAGTTGCAGGCACAGATGTGGGTAACTTTGCAGATACATTTAAAGACACACAGATACAGATACATATGCGTTATAGATACATTTGTGCGCACACGTGCCGCTCCGTTATCCTTGGACGCAACGGCCACATTCTAAGCGCTGCCTGCCACTAACTAAGTTGCCTATTTTGTTGTTGCATATAATTTATTTATTCATTTATTTATATTTGCAATTTGCTTTGGCTCGTTTTTTTGTTTGTTTTTTTTGTTTTTTCTTGACTTGGCCGCACAAGGACGAATTTTGATGTTAATGAACTCGGCAAACAAATATTTTGACGGCAAGTGCGTGTGTATATGTGTGAGTGTGTGTGTGTGTGTGTGTATTTGCAATTTTTGTTGCCAATTTGTCAACTATTTAATGTGAATATTCGCTGGTTAAACGATCTATGTACATGTGTTCAACATAATGGAAGCTAATTTATTCATAGCGATTTTCTAGATACCCTGCACAACTGGCAGCGAATGGGGTATATTCAGGCACAAAGGAGAATGTCTTAGACGAAATTTAAAGCACAAGTTGTTGGTGCCACAATTAATATATAGACAAAAATCAAGGGCTAGTTGGTTTGAATACATCAAAAATTAATTACTAAAAAGATCCGAAGTTTTTCTTGAAGCTTAAGAATATATATTAAAAATCTAGTAAATATATGTATGTAGGATAAATATATATAATAAATATATATAAGTAAACAAATAAAATATATTTTAAGCAAACATCAAATAATTATTGAAAATGTAAATTGCATAAAACAAAACATTTAAGAAGTTCACTTAGCATAATTATTTCTTACACATATTGAAAGCTTAAAAACCGGAAAAATGTAAGCTCGAGCTAGTTAAATGTTTTAGTATCTTTATAAAGAGACCTCACAAACTTTCTTCTAGTTCGATTTCGTCATCGCTGTAAGCCAAAGAATATTGTGGAATATTTTATAGAGTATTAAGCAGTCGTGCTTTGTTTCCATGCATCTAAAGGTGCTTTGTGGTACGCACTTGCACAGAGATTACGAAACGTGGCACTCAGCAGCTGCAAATAGTTGCCTGACATCCTTCTATGAATGCCACTCTATTGAGATTATGTTGCTGCTGCGGCTACGGCTGCGGCAGCTGTTGCACCTGTTGGCCAACAGCTTGTTGGCCACTTTCATAGCTGGACATTTGAAAAGGCCAACGAGGCAGCAATTTTTATGTTTCCGGCTCTGATTAGTGCCGAAGATGCGCCCTAAACCGGAATGCAAATGCTAAGCGAGCCTAACTGGGCTCAAATCAATTGGCCAAAGAAGCAGCAGCAGCAACAGCAGCAGCAGCAAAATCAAAGCAGCAGCAGCAGCAGCAATAATTGCAACCAGTTTTGCAATAGTCGCCGTGTGTTGAACTAAACCAGTTTTTTATTTACTTTTTTCATTTCATTTTTGGTTTTTTGCCTTTTTTTTTTTGTTGGTACGGAAAATGTAGGAAGTAAAATGCAGCAACAGCAACAACAATAACAAAGCGACAGACAGGAAGTTGCAGGCCGTTTTGTGGTGTGTGAATGATGTGAATGAACCTGCAAATGGTGTGAGTGTGAAGGAGTAAGAGATACGTGTGTGTGTGTGTGTGTGAGCTGCTTGATTTAGGCTGATTACATTAATATTAAGCATACGACGCGTAAGACTGAATTATTTATGCCGTGGGAGCGAGAGAGAAAGAGAGAGAGAGAGAGAGGGGGCGGGCGTGTGAGTGCAAAAGGAAATGCGAAAGACAACAAGAAAAGAAGAAGAATTCAATTTACCATTCAATTGGGAGCAGCTCAGAAATGCCTGCGCCCGTCCTGCCGCCAGCTTCAAGCGGCTGCTGTCCAAAAATAGGCGCTGCCTTTTCGCCTCAATTTTGTTCTTGTTGTTGTTATTGTTTTTGAGCGCCGTTCGTTGGCTTTTTGTTAATTTTATAGCGGCTGCTCTTGTTGTTGTTGCTGTTGTTGTTTTTGTCTCGTGTTGATTTCAGAAACTTCACTTAAAGGCAACACTTTTGCCTCTTCTGCTTTAATTTCACTGCTCTGCTTTGGTTTGGTTTTGGTTTTTTTTTTGTGTTGTATGCTTTATTTTTGTATTTTCCTTTTCTCTGGTGACTTTTTTCACTGTCACTTCGGCGGCAGCTGGAATTGGGGAACTCTCTTCCACACACTGCAGCAGCAGCAGCAGCAGCAGCGGCTGGGGCAGGCCTCAGCGGGCCGCAACTTCAACTTGATTTTGAAATTCAAATCACAATGCCCGCGAGCAATTTATGCAACACACTGTGGCGAGCTCTGGGACGCATCAATTGTTGCAAGTATATATGTGTGTGTGTGTGTGTGTGCGTGTGTGTGTGTGTGTTTTTGAACTCTTTAACGCACTTTTTAAGTTACAAACTTTTTCCGTTGATTTTGCTGACGAGCCTACAAAACACTCTTCTTCGTTACTGATATATTTTTTTTTATTTGCTTTTTTGATAAATACACAAAACGAACGCGAAATCGAGCTGCGAGCAGCGCTTGTTGTTGTGTTCGCTTTGGGGAGCGTTCGCGTGCCGCGCGCTTCAAGCAACGAGAGACAACTGTAAACGAGCAAACGAACGACAGCGAAGCGACGCGAACGAATAGCGGACGCTGCTTCAGCGACGTCGACGCAAAGCTTTTACAGCAGCAGCAGCAGCCGCAGCAGCAGCACTCCAAGAATATGAGAAGCAAAACAAAGAAGTGCAAAGAGCAGCAGGCACTCAGCGAGAGAGAGAGTCAGTCAAAGCTGTTCAGAGCTGAGAGAGAGAGAGAGAGAGAGAGAGAGAGAGAGGGCGAGGGAGAGCGAGAGCGCGTGCAAGCGGGAGCGACTGCTGCAGAGCGAGCTTTTTTTTGCTTGCAGAACTTTCAAATGCAGCAGGAAACGTTGCAGTCAGCAGCGACGGCGACGTCGACAGCGACTGCAAGCCAATTGAAATTGAGTAACGAGATTTAGCTGCCAGTGTGTGTGTGTGTGTGTGTGTGTGATATGTGTGTGTGTTTAGCATCCGTGAGATTGCAACAAAAAGCTGCCCAACCGGTGTTAGATGCATTTGCATTTTGAAGCTGCAACTGCGGCTGCTGCACATTTGGCAACGTGGCCAGCGGCACGTTTTACAATTTGCAACAGCCACCAACAGCAACAAGAAAAAAATGAAACGTTGCGGCTCAAACATGGCGACTGCTGGCAGTTACATAAGCCTTGATTTAGATGACGGCTTAGATGTGTTTACGTGCGACTGTGTGTGTGTGTGTGTGTGTGAGTATTGGCAATAAGGAAGTAACTTTTCATGTCAGCTTTGTATGCATTGAATGTGCACTTTTTGATCAAGTTGCATGCCTCAAGGAAACAGGATAAGTCGCTTGACACTTTTCCGCTGACAGTTGCCAATTTTGTTGTTGCTTGCCCCAAAAATAAAAACTAAAGATAACTAAATAAATGAAAAAATGAAGGAAATATATAAATTTATAAGTTTTTGTTTTAACTTCAGCTAGTAAAAATAAATGTTCCTGCGGCCCTTGTACAGTTACCGCAAAACAAGCCCAATTACATGTTTTATTTTTTGATAAAGAGCTTGCAATGCAGTTTGCAGCTCGCTACCCAAATGGTGCCAAGGCGCCACGCCCACGCCCACTAATTTATAAACGAATTGGCGGCCAAAGTTGTGGCTAAACATGGGCCCGTTATTGGGTTGCCAGCCCAGCTATTCCTGCAACTAATTTGCAGCACGCAACATGCAACAAACTGGAATAGGGTGCAGCGCAAGGCACAAGGGGCACGGGGAGAAACACGCGTCTCAAGTGCCGATTTCCTCAGCGGGCTTGCGGCATGTCAGGCACGTTTTAACACGCTGCCAGCTTTGATTTAATTTAGTAGCTGCTTGCAACACAAAGCAGCAGGAAGACACTCATCGATCACCGCCGCAAATGAGCAACATAATGACGTTGTTGATGATGATGATGATGATGATGATGATGATTGAGATGATGGTGATGAGCAGTTGTAGATACTTATATAAAGTTGTGTTTATGACAGCGCTGGCCAGCAGATCAACAGCAATTCAACATGCAACATCAACTTCAACTCCACTTGATTAAGCAGTTAAATCAAACGGTCAGCATTGGTGCATGCAGAAAGCATGTAGCAAGAGTCGCAGCCGCAGTCCGAGGTGTTTCAACAAGTCTGTCAAAGTGTTGCCGCCGTGGCCACACTTGAGAGCACAGCACAGCACACGAGCCGCAGCGGCAAAAGGTCAACGCATTCTGCTGCTAAAGGGAAATGCCACACAACAGCCGCAGCAGCAGCAACGGGCAGCAACAACAACAACGTGCAACATCACTTAACGAAGCGGCGTGTTAATTGAAGACAGGCAGGCAACTGGCCAAAGCTGAGGTTCAGCTTGTTAGCCAGCGTCTCAGCTGCGGCTGCTGCTGCTGCTGCGGCTGTTGCAAGTGAAGCGTCTGCTTTGGCATTGCCGCCACTTGTGTTGTTGATGTTGCCGCTGTTGTTGTTGCTGCTGTTGGGTGTTTTCGCATTTCTGGTAAAAATCAAACGCTTCACTGATTCGTGCGTCAGCAGCAAATGCGCCTGTTGTTGCTGCTGTTGCTGCTGTTGCAATCATGTCTGCTTGCATTTTGAGCTGCTTCCTCATTTTTGTTGCATGTGCAACTGCATAACTTAAATGCTTCGCTTGCCTGCCCGCACTTTGATCTGTGCAAATCTCTGCTGATTTTCTTTGTTTGTCTTGTTTTGTTTTCTTGTTGCTGTGTTGCAATTGCAAATTTGTTGCAATTAAATAGACACCCAAAGTGCAACTCAAGTGCTGGGCAAATTGCACGATATAGACACAGTTCAGCTGCGGCATACTGAAATGTTTCTTTTAAGTTTATTTTTGAGCTGTGAAAAAAGCTAAATTTGTGGGTATATATGTGTATATAGTCCATCGTTTCATGCTACTTGCCACATTTAGGAAATGTTCAGATCGTTTTGTTTCAAAGACTCAAGAATATGCTACTTATTTTATAACACGCCTTACTTTGAGATATATATGATATATTATACACTATAAATATAATATATTATAAATTAAGAATATTTGTCTAATAACTGCCAAGAATTTATACATAAATAAATAGATACCCGGACCTAGGCAACATATATATTATATGAGCTCCGCTCGAGCGGACGCAGCAGCTGTGAATACCCCTACTCCAATAATAACTATAACAATAAACCTCGCTAGTTATATAACTTTGACACAGTCTCTGCGAAAAAGTTGTTGCCAGAATCATCTGCTGACTGCTGCAACCCGGCGGCAACTGCAACTGCAACGGCAACTGCTGCCACTCGCTTTGGTCAATTTATGTTTTCGCATAATGTGGCAATCACTTTTGGCTGCATAATGGAAATGCGTAATGTTTTTCCGGGTGGCGCCTTGCCCAACAATTCGCCAGCAAACGATGCGTGAAATGGCAGCAACAGCAGCAGCAACTGTTGCAATTGGCAGCTTAATCAAAGCGGTTGCCGTCGCTGATAAAAGTGCACTTTGAAGCACGCAGAATCGCGGAAGCGTCAAGAAAAATGCGTGCAACGCCCGCTGGCCATTGAACCCCAAGGCGGGTGCGATTGTCAACGTACTGCGTGTTGTTGCTGATGTTGTTGTTGCTGCTGTTGTTGTTGTTGTTGCTGCGATGACTCGTCAACTATTAAGTATACGCAGCAGCATGCATTTATACGGCGAATGGCAACGCATCATAATCATTTACTTTTGCACTAGCCGCGACAACAATGAATGCAGCAACAACAACAACAACAACAGCAGCAACGACAACATGCTCTTCGCTGCCTTGGCTAATTTTATAAACTTATTTATTTTATTTATTCAGCGTTGCCGTGATTTGTTTTTGTTTGTTGCGTTTAGTAAGTGCTTCACATTTATATAATGTTTTTCTTCTTTTTTTTTTGCATATACGGATTTTTATGATATTTACTAAGGAAATTTGTATGCAGCGCGCGTTGCATGCGCAGCATGGCAAGGGGCGGGGGGCGTGGAGCAGGGGGCAAGGCGGGTGGGTTGGGCTGTGTTATGGCTTAGTGTACTGTGATTGACATTTAGAAGTCAACGCTCGAGTCGCAGCTGTCGCTGCCATTGTCTGCCTCAACACCCAGCCACGGGCCCGGCCACGACAACCTCTAATACCCTACAACAACAACAACAACATTAGGGACGAAGTCAACGTGGGCGACAATTTCCCTGGTATTTTGTCGATGGCTCTGTCATTAAGTTGTGTGCGCTAATTGGAAAATGCATCGCTGGCGATTTGGCTAAGTATTTGTTTAGCTGCAATCGATAATTGCTTTAATTTTCGAAAGGCTTGGGGTTGGGTGCATTAGTTAGCAGGGGAATGGGAAAAGTGTTATAGGCTAAGCAAAAGGACAGCTGCTAAGCGAAACTTAAATAAATTGTTAGTTAATTCAAGTTGCTCGTATCTTATTCAAATAACTACAGCATAAAAGGTAGACCTATGCCCAGTTTTATGAAGGTAGATATTTAGCACACACTTCCTGACCAAGCATATAAGTTTGCTATATAACAATTTTAGTGCAATGTGAATTTATTATTTAATTTTAAATTTACCTAAATGTTAACAAAAGTATTGCTTTAAAGTTTGCCAGCAATAATTGCCAATGAAACCAAAATAGATAATTGCCTTCAAAAGAGAAAAGAGAATAATTGGAAAAACCAATCAACAGAGCTTAAGATACATTAACATTCTATCATCTAAGTGACAGCAACTAAGTTTAGACAAATGATATGTTATGATATTATCTTATTAAACAACGAGCAAGTACGGATTTCTTCAGCAAACCAAAGATCTTAAGCTTGAGGAACTAGTCTCTCAGACTGACACGGCTATATCAACTTTGCTGTCGATGCTGATCTAAAATATATATACATTATGGGGTCGGGGATGTCTTCTTCTGTGCGTTTCACATTTCTTGGCTCAATTATAATACACTCCACAAGGCTATACCAAGAAAATTTGAGTTTTGTAACTATATCATTTACTTAAGATAATTGTAGGAATTAAAAATGATCAGAGTCGCAAAGCTCCAGGCGAGACTTCAGTCTTCACTTAATCGACTATTTTATACATTTTATCGCATTAAAGAAGAGGAAGAGACAATGCCACAACTCTTATTCTAATTGATCTGTCAGTTCTGACCCAAATCTAACCCCGAAACTGTCAAAGTTCTGCCAAGCTGCCTTTTGCCAACCAAACTTACCCCCAATTGCTGCAAATGCCCCACTTTTAGCGTGGCCAGGCACAAAGAACTTTGGCTATGCGACTCATTAGGCCCGAATGCCGGCAGCTGCTGGCCCAGGTGAGCCCAGGTAAGGTGTGAAGGCAGCTCATTTGTCAGACAATGACAATTTCTGTGCCATTTGTTTTTTGGCGGTTCTTTCGAGCGTAAAAAGTGCGCTGTGCTGTGTGATTTTTTGGCTATTTAAGCAGAGTGCACACAAATTACGCATACGCCGTGTGGAAAGTTACCCAAAATTGAAAAAAAAAAAAAAAAAAAGGAAAAAAGGCAAACGACCTGCCTTGAATTCCGCCCGTTGAGTCATTTTTTGGGCAAATAAATTTGCAATTGATGCAGAAATGTGTAAATTTTACAGCAGCAGCAGCGATAACAAGAATTTGTTTTATTTTTTTTTTTTTGGCAAGAACAAATACGATTATTCATACGACAACAACAGCAGCAACAACAACAACAGCAACTGTTGCTGCTGTGCACAAAACTTTGCAACATTTTGTGCATTGAACTTTGCGGCTGCAGTTCACAATTGTTATTATTATAATTTTTTTTATTCTGTTTTTTTTTTTGCATATTCTTTGGGCTCTTTTGTCAGCCGAAAATATGTGCGAAAATCTGTTGTTGACGTCGCGACGACGCTCGTTTGTTTACTCTGGCAGTTTTCTTGCGAATTTTTGCGCAGCGACAAAGTGTTAATCCAACAACAAATAGACAACGACAACAACAAGAGTAGGAGCGAGAAGTGCAGCAAGCGAGCGAGTTAATTGCGATGTTGCTGCGGGGCGCGCGCATGCGTAACGCGGCAGCAACATCAACAGGCGACAGACGACAGACGACAGCAACAATGACAAAGTGAGGCGCAGGCAGGTTGCATAAATAACAGCAACAGCAGCAATTAGCTGCTAGAATGTTGCAAGCAGGCGTGGCAAGCGCGGCACATGCAACTGCAACAGGTGCTGCTGCTGCTGCTGCTGCTCTTTACAATGTATTTATTGCTGCGGCTGGCTTGTTTACATTTATTTTATTTATTTTGTGGCATTTCATTCATTTTTACTTAACTTTGCGTTTTACGCCAATTGTCGCCAAAAATTAATTGTGAAAATATTTGAAATGCTAAATGTTTATAAATAAAGACATACAACAACAACAACAACAACAACAACAACAGCAACACATTTTAAATACATAATTAAAAATTAAACGATCTTTCAGCAGCAACAAAATTTGCGTATTTTTCACGTCTTTGTTGATGTTTGCAGTTCGTTTGCTGAAAACTCATAAAAGTTGCGTGCATTGGACTTTGGTTTCTGAGCTGGCAGAACCACAACAACAACAGCAACAGCAACAACAGCAACAACAGCAGCAACAACAGCAGCAACATCAGCGGAAGTGACTGCGACGACAGCAACTGAAAGTGAAAGGCGCTCGAAGAATGCAAAAGGAAGTGAAAAGCAGCCGCTTTATTGGAGTCATTTTTTTTTTTATTTTGATTTTTTTTGTCATTTTTTTTTTTTGGGATTTTTGTCGGGTGCATTGAACAGGGAACAGCTGTGAAAACGCGGGTCGCATCGAGCTGAACTGAGCCCAGCTAAGGCCCAAAGCATATTAGGTGTTAAGTAATATAATATTCAATTAAATTTACTGCAAGTTTATAATTAAATGTTAATATACATAAGTATATTAATTATAAAGTGAAGTTTAATTATAAAGTGCAGTGAATTTTATTTAAGATACTTTTTATTAGGTATTGTGTTGTTAAATATAATATAAAGTGCGTTATTTATATGATTATATTATTAATAAAAATATTGTGCTATCTCAAGCTCCTTTAAGTAACAAGAAATGAAAAATTATTAACAATAATTAGAAAATAACAATAAAATGCTTTTCATATGAGAAGAAAATCTTATAAATTGTTTCATTTTAGTTTCAATTAAATAAATATTTTAAAAAATTAATTAAATGATTTAAATTTAAAACACGCATAAATTTGAGAAAATAAATAAATAAACAGCAAACATATTTTTAAGTGCTTTCTTTAAATAGACTTAATCTGATATTTTTACGACTTATTTGCCATAATTTCCCTCTAAAAGCCACTTGAATCGCGCCAATTATTCAAACAGATCGCGAGTTTGGCTTTTTGTCTTAACTTGTTTATATTTCTCTGTCAGCTTCAATTGCCAAATAAAATTAAAAAAAGAGATCCAAACAATGGAGTTGGCGGCAAACAATGGCAAAAGGTGTTGCTGTTGCGCTTTAAAGCCCAACAAAGCGCGGCAACTGCACAACAACAATGGGCCAAAGCCACAACAACAACAACAACGACGGCAACACAGTCCGCGTTCGTCTAGAACTCGGCTGTGGATGTTGGATGTGGCCTGTCAGCTGACCCAGTTTAGGCCACAATTACAATTCCGTCTCAAAGTCTTGTTTGTCTTGGCTGCGCAGACGCAGCAGCAACAGCAGCAGCAGCAACAACAGCTTGTTTTTGGCTGCCCAAAGTGGCATCTACAACAGCAACAACAGCCACAGCCACAGCCAGAGCCACGGCAGATCTGTGTGTTGCTGACATTTGATAGTTTGCTTTCAAATTGACTACAATTGGAGTCAGAGTCGAAGTTGGAGTCGAATGGAGCCGTTCTATGTAACTGTGTCGCCTTGATGGTTGTTGCTGTTGTTGCTGTTGCTGTTGCCGCTGGCGACAATTGTGTGCCCATTCCCAAGCCACACTGCCCCAAAATTGTCGCTAGTTTGGCGTTTTAATTGCATTTCGATTGACAGACAACAACACGCATACGCCACGTGTGACAGCTGAACAATCCCGAACATTCACAATTACCCCAACAGAACAAAATTTGATTAATTCAAAAATACAAGCTGAGGATGCGGCTGCCTCTGCCACAGAATGCGGCATGTTTGTGCGCGTTTGTGGCATGTGTTTGATGTGTGACCCAATTTCCGGCAGCTAAATTACTTCCCAATGGCACCGACTGCAAGTTACACTCAAATATCAAATTAATCTTAAAAGTAAGAGACAACAACAAAAGCTTTAAATTTTTCCTCTAGATGGTTAAAGCACACAAAGGCTTTTAGACGGATTTGGTGTACAGTTAAACCACATACAAGTCTTAAAGTTTGATTAAAGCACACAAAAGCTTTTAGACTGATTGAAGTTCTAACCAATATTAATGCTTGTTTATTCAGAACCAGTTATATTTTTTTTTAAACTTTAAGCACACAGAAGCTGATTAGGTGTATAAATTAGAGCTCTTGCTTAATCTTAAAGCTTGATTTTTCAGAATCTTAAGACTGTACGTCTAACAAGTTTCTATTAATGCTCTGACTAAACTTAAAACTAGACTTATGAGATGCTTAATACATTACGTTTTACAAGTTTCTTTTTAAAGCTTTAAGCACACTTTGAGCTAAAGCTAAAGCTCTTACGTTTTAAGTCTTCTAACAATAGATCGTGCATAAATTAAAGCAATTTTAAAAATGTTTAAGCCAAAAGCTTTAAGATTCTCAAGTTGACTCTTAAAGCTTAATGCACATGACTGGCGACGAGCTAGATTAAGTGTAGATTAACCACAAACTTAAAGCTTAACGTTCAACAGATTGCTTTCAGGCAAACGAAAGTTCTTATGCACTTTTTAAGCACAAGCTAGAAGCTTTAAGTTTTACAAGTTGCCTCTTAAAGTGCATTAGGTAAAGCTCTAATTATTTTTCAAGCTTTTTCTATCACAACTCGCGCACTCTATACCCCTTGCTTTAACTGCTTTTAGTTCGCAAAAGTCTTCTGTTGCCTGCTGCTCTATTTAAAGCAAGCGCTGTGCCACTTTCAGCTGGTGTCATTGAACCATAAGCGCAGCAGCTCCTGCAACAAATGTGAGGCACACCCACTCACAGCATAATTGCATTTAGTTGGCTCTTTGCATGACGTGAGTTGACCCAAAAAACAAAATATAATAATAAAAATGTTTTTCCAAGCTGCCAGCTAAATAATTTAAGGCACTTTGAGAGTCGAGTTGGGCGAGCAATGTATTTAGTTCCCCCTTTTTTTTGGAGCTAGATCGTAATGAAAATTGCAAACTTAATTGGAAATTCTCTCACGGCGTGCGATTGGCAAAATGGCATTGCCACTAAAAATCAAAAAAGGCCGAGCCAAAAGCTTAATTAAACAGCAGCAAATCAAAACGCCAAGCAACAACAGCAACAATTGCAACAGCAGCAGCAACTGTTGCAGCTACAACAAAGGCAATCGCAAGCTGCCAGCAAAGCAATTGAAGTGAATTATTGAAACTTTCCATATGCAACGGGCGCAGGTAAAGGATTGGGGAAGCTGCAAGTTTGAGAAAACTTGCTGGAAAAATCATTAAAATTGGCGAAAAGCAAACACGAACTCATCTCTCTCTCCCCATCTGTGTGGGCTGGAGAGGATTGGCCCAGCTTGGCGTGGGCAACAAAATGAAGGAAGTGTTTGCTCAACGCAACGCGAACAAAGGCCATAAAAAATGGCAACAAATGTTGCAGGGCGACTAATAAATGTTGTAAGCAGCGACAACACAGCAACAACAACAGCTTTGACAGTGACAACAACGACAGCAACAACAAATGTCTGTCACACACACACACACACACCCACTGAGCATGCAATGGCCCCCACGCAGCCCCCTCCACTGCACTCCAGCCGTCGCCCGTCGCTGCCTCCACATCCCTTTCACGTTTTAGGCAATTAATTGTGCAACATCAAATAAATTGCATTTAAACGCAACAACTGCAACGTTGTCTGCAGCAACTGTTGCCGTTGCAGCAACATTTTCGGTCTGACAAGCTTCATAAAAACTAATTTGTTTTCTGCTTTTTTTTCTTTTTGAGAGTCTCCTTTTTGTGATTGCCGTGTGTGGATTGAGTTAACCAGGAAGTAGTACTCCTACATATGCCACAAAACGTCTATGCAACAGCCAAAAGCTGCTGCTGCTGGCGGCACATTATTTGAGCGCTTTTCCCCGAGGGGCTATACAGCTTGTTAACGAACAACTAAGATAATCAAGTTGGATGAATTAGACCTTAAGGCGCAGCTTTGTGTTTTGCTGGGCAGGCGACTTAACCAAGACAAACCACAGAAAGTGCGGAAGACAATTTTAAGATTGAAGAAGAGCCACCGTATCGCCTTTCTATGCGATTTTCATGACATAACGTATTGCCTACTAAGTTGTGGCTCACGATTGAGAGGGAAGGAAAGAGCAATAACATAATTGGGAGAAATAGAGATAACTAATAGAATGAGGCGAGTGAAACAAGAGGCAATTGAGCGATATAGAAAACAAAATAGAAAGATTAAGCAATTGAGATAAATTGGGAATGAATATGACAGGAGGGCGAAAGATAGGGAGAAAGAACGAGAGTGGATGTCAAAACAGCAATAATCCAAACAGTTCTCTATATTAAATAACATAAAACAAACAAATCTTAAGCAATCTCAAAGTATAATTAACTTTGGTCCCAACCCTTGCATTCATATAACCATATTCGGTGGATGTCAATATTGGGAGAACATAAAATGTAGCCCGCATCTTGTATATGAAGGTATTCAAAGCTTGCAATATTTTCAGTACAACGGGCAATTGTAAATAGAAGACGTAATTGCAGTGGAAAATAAGGTTTACGAATCAAACATAAAGTAGGTCTTAGACATTGAATGAAAGTAACTTAATAGAATATACTTTTTAATCATCATCCATTCAAAATGCCAATAATTTGTCTGGACAATATTTCTCTAAGTTCTAAATTCTCTTCTTGATCGTACTTAAGGTAATGAGAATCACATAGAGAGGCGATGTGCATGTGAAACGTAAATATGAAAGAGCATATCATATTTTTATAGTGCTCAGTGACAAAACGCAACAGACGAATACAATTTGATCTACACAGAGAATATACTTATATATATATATATAACGAATATATAACTTAGTGGATCAGTTTCTAGAGCTGATAAAGAGCGTCGAGTTTTAGAGGCAAGATATGTCTGCTGCAGCTTCTTACATAATAAAAGCTGACGCATTTACCAATTAAAGTATTATCAAATCAATTATATTAAGTAATAAAAACCAGCTTGACTTATGAGTAGCATGTATTAGCGTAATCATGTTTAGACTATCTACATTTAATAGGGGCCTATTAATTAAGCAAGCCGCGCTTAGACATTGCCTTAGAGCCCAGTTGAGCAGCAGATTAAGAGCTCAAGTCTGTCGGATACTTATCGAACTGTCCAATAACCATTGGCAGCCGCTCGACAGTTGGCAGACACAATCTCTGATCGGCAAATGTGTTAAATCTGCCAACGCTTTAACAGTTGGCTAATAAAGCTGGCCACGATGACAACAAGCGACTAGGTGCAGCCGCCATTCACTTTCCGAGCAGCAGCTGAAGTCCCAGCTTGGGCAAAGTCTTAAGCTTAGATGGGGCTACTTACAGTCACGGCTCATGCCAGCCGAGAGGCATTTCTTGAAGCGGCAATATTGACAGCGATTCCGATTTAGGCGTATGACCAGGCACTTGCCGTCGCGTAGGCAGCGATATTCGATTTGCTTCTGAATGCTGCGACGAAAGAAGCCCTGCAACACGTAAACACAAGTCATGAGAGAAAGAGAGAGAGAGAGGGGGAGAGTAGGAGTGGGGAACTTACCTTGCAACCCTCGCAGGAGGTTACACCATAATGATAGCCCGATGCCTTGTCGCCACAAACTTTGCAGGGCACAAACGACTTCGAAGAGACGCCGTTGTTGCTGTTATTGTTGCTGTTGTTGTTGTTGTTGTTGCAATTCCCGTTGCTGCTGCTGCTGTTGTTGTGGTTGCTGCTGCTGCTGCCGTTGCTGGAGTCAACGATGCCGAATTGTTGCTGCTGTGCGAGCTGCTGCTGTTGCTGCTGTTGCAACTGTTGCTGCTGCGCGTGTTGCTGCTGCCCGTGTTGTTGCTGCTGCTGCTGCGAGTGTTGCTCTGCAATGATAAAGTGCAATTGTTGTTAACTCTTGCTGTTCAAATTACTCATACGCCACTTGGGCAGGCGCCACAAATTGCCTCGCGGTGGCAATTTGCTAAATGCGCGCGGCTATCGCCCGCTCCACATCTGCCGCATGTTGCTCGTCGCTCGTCGCTTGTCGCCTCATTTGTCAGTGACAAAAACACTGACAGCTCGCCTGTCAATACACTCCCCCGCCTCCTCCGACGAGTTGGCAAATAAAAAGGAAGCGTGCTCCATGCGATTGGCAGCTCTAATGGAATCGGTGGGCGGCTTACATTAGGTGAATCCAGGGAAATGGTCAGACCAAATCGCATTAATGGAACACGCGCTGTGGCAATGTGCACGTGGCATGCCACAGCTAATCGTCAAAACTACATTTAAATATACATTTTAATTTAATGCGTATGAATAAGTATAAGTAGCATTGCTTGACGCTCTATAATTCGCAACCAGTTAAAGCTGCGAGTATGGGATAAGTTGTTCGTAAGGTCTGCCGCGTGTTTATACCCTGAACACATAGAAAGTGTAAAAGGGGGTATACTGTTTTTGTTTAAATGTATGTAACAGGCAGAGGGAAGTCTGTTCTCATGTATAAACACGTCGATCTCAGAACCTATAAGAGCTGGAGCCTAGAAATTTTGCACGTAGGTTCTCCTGTTGCCAGCGCAGTAAGAGTTCGTTTTCGATAATCGATAACCTGCCTAGTTTGTGAGCAATCGATAAAGATCGATGTCGAAATCCTGTTTTTTGAGCAGATCTCTTTGGGCCTAAGAGCTAGAGTAACCGAATTTGACTTGTAGTTCCTAGAACAGTGTATACAGATAAAATATCTTTTATTTTATAACTATCGATAGTTTGAAAGATAACTGAGCTGCGAAAAATGAAGGAGGCACCTTCCAAATATCAAGTCTCTAGACCATATAGATTTTAGGCTCAATAAGCTCAAACAAACGGACAGACAGACAGACGGACGAGTCAACTATTGATACTGATCAAGAATAGAAATGTAACTCATGAAATCGGCGTTGCCTTCTTCAATGTGTTACACATTTCGTGACTGGATTTTAAACCCTCTACAAGGCTATAAAAGAAGGATTCTTGAAAATATGACATTGCTTACAAGATATTGTAATGAAAAAGTACTTAAACGGCAATTACCCTATAAATTTTATAATTTTTATGGTTTCAGAACTCTTGTGAGTCTCTTCAGCTTTAAAATAAAGCTGGCAAATGGTAAAGGAAAACACATTTTGCTAAGGCAGCGCTGGCAGCAGCAAGAAGCAAACAAATTCAAATGCAGCTCAAAAGTGCATTCAACTTCAGCAGCGACAGCAGCAACAACATTGATGATGGCTGCTTGAATGTGTGTTAAGCGAAAATGCCAAAAAAAATAAAAAATACAAACAACAAAATCACGTATACGCCACCTACACAAAGGCAGCAGCAGCAAAGGGAAGTGGGCAGCGGGCAGCGGGCAGCGTGTTGTCGTCAGTCACGGGGAAAAGCGGCAACAGCAACTTGCAACAGCCGTACAATTTTCACTGCAAGCGCCGAAAATTTGCAATGCAAATTGCTGAGAGGCAGCAACAGCAGCAACTGCAGCAACAGCAACAACTCGTTGAAAATTGTGCGCTTCTTGGCATTTCATTTCATTTCAATTTGCCTTTTCTAATGCTAACAAAAAACAAAAAAAAAGAGGAGAAAAAAGGCAAATGAACTAAGCGCGGAGTTTGAACTGCGCGTGTGGCAGTTGTTGCCGCAGTTGTTGCAGCAATCGGCGTTGCCACACCTCGAAATGCGAGGCGAAATGAAATGAAATTAATGTGCAAGTTGCACGAACTGGACGCAACTTGCAGTTGCAGGCAGTTGGAGGCGGGGCATGCCCCACTGTTACGCGCTTGTGCAATTGCAAATTGAATTTTCAGCCAAGCCGCTGGAAAATGTCAGCAGCAAAGGAAACTCAAGTGGCAGTCGCCGTCGCTGCTGCTGCTGCTGCTGCTGCTGCTGCTTTACTTGATTTTCGCGCCGCGTTCAAATGCAAATCACTTGGCCGCCTTTGTGAGTTGACAATTTGGACGCCATTGTTGCCGCTGCGGCAGGGACTGGAGCAGGGGCAGCTGCTCGGCATTTCCGCGTTGCCAGACAGCGGCCAGCGATAGACAAGCAACCGCAGCGACGACCAGTTCATAATTTTTGTTGCAACTTGTTTTCCTTTGTGATAAAAAGAAGACAAAACAAATAAGAGGCTCCAGTCGGGAGTACCCGCCTATGAGATTCCCTGTACCCTCTTCTACCTCATTTTGTACACTAGATCTTATTGTACTATAGAATATTTGCTTATTCTCAAAAATTCATTCTCAATTAAATTGGTGGGCAATACAAGTTGGTTTATTAACTTGATTTATATCAATGCTATATACATATATACAATTCCAAGTTTGGTTCTACTCTAGGTCTTAAGACCTAAGAGATTTGTTAAAAAAACAGTATTTCGACGATTGCTTGAAAACGGGGAAAGTTATCGAAAATCGGAAAAAAATCGAACTGCCTAGTGCCAGGAGAAACTATGTTCCAAATTTAAATTCTCTAATTTTTATAGGTTCCGAGATCCTCTAGATCGCCTCGGCTCTTAATGCTGATCAAGATTATATGAGGTCGGAGATGCTTCCGTCTGCCTGTTACAAACATTTGCACAAAAAAATTATACCCTTTACCCATTTTTAATGGGTTCAGGGTATGAAAAAAAGACGCGACGCTAAGTAGAAAGGAAAACTGATTGAATGCTTGGCACTGACTGACTGACTGGCAGTTAAATAAATGACAGCTGAGCATCGTCAGCGACAGCAACTAGTTTTGGGCGGCAATCTCCCCCCTTCCGCCCCTCCCCCACCTCCTGCTCTTCACTCCTTTCGCACTTTAATTTGTTTTGCCGCCTCACTAATTGCAGCAATTAAATGCTGCTAATAAATCCTTGCCAGCAATTCTGCAACCCAATTAGAAAGCGGGCAAAGACTCGAATGCCGCAAGTTTGCTCGAGCACTTAGTTGGCCATGCGGCAAACTCATTTAGACCCTCACGCAACGCAGTTGGCAGAGCACAGCCCAAACATTTGCAAATCAACAACTTCAAGTACTTGAAATATATGAGAGCCTGAAGTTTGGGCTTTCAATTGAAATTAGGCTGCACTTAAAGCATCTCCATCTCTAGCGCATGCCTCAAGAAGTTGCAAAAATAGGAAAAAATTTTTCGAGTCTAATTAAGGAGAATATATTTATACATAAAAATAACTCTATGCACTGAGAGAAAACAAGCTATGCAATAGCTTTTCACGAACTTACAACTTACAATGTATTTAAATATTCGATTTCTTTAAATAATAATTCCCCTCTGTCAAGACTGAATTCCTGTTTACAAAATTACCGATAACAGGATCTTCGATTATTGTTTTGCAGCGCTGCCAGTGTTGATAAACTAACTAAAAGCAGCTTGAAGCATTAGCAAGCAAAGATAAAATTCTTTCGAAATTAATTTTGAATATTCTGGATATATTTTAACTGGTAACAATAATTTATATTGCAACATTTATAAATGTTTAAGCTCCGTTACGAAGATATTTTGAAGCATAAATTAGGAGTAAAAAGTTGAGAATCTACCAAAAAAATTAATTTAAAAGAGATTCAGAAGGACTTTGTAACTCGCAAAAGATTCGATAAAAAAGATTAAATATATAGATATAGATATATGTTTGATAAGATATGATATAGATTTTTGAATAAAATTGTTTGACATTGAAAATGAAAGATTAGTGTCATTAAATATGATAAAGGACCGGAAAACCCTCATTACATCAGGCTTTAATGGATATAATTATTTCGTAAACATTCCTGGTTTGAATTGAAAGCCAAATTGATTTAAAATCAAGAACCAAAGCCTGAGCTCAAGTATGTGCAAAACCCTCATTAAATCAGGCTTAAACAAAGTTGATAAAAAGTTTTTCATTATAATTAATTCATAAATATTTCTGGTTGGTAAAAGCTTACACCAAGTTTTGCGGAAATCCCGGAAGAGCACTCAAAACTCAACTTGATTCAGGTCTTTACTTTAACTAAGCAAATGGTGAACGTAATTTGAAGCTATTTATGAAAATGAAAACAATTTTTCATGGCTATCAATTGCAACAACAGCAACAACATTGACAGACAATCGCAACATGAAAGGCAATTTGCTTGCCACATCTATCAAATGCTGTGAAAAAAAACTAACAACAACTGCGAATTACATTCATTTTCGCATTTTCCATGCTGCGCCTTAATAGTTTCCGCGAAAAGAGGCAGACGAAAAATACGAATAGCTGGCGAGAAGAAGGAAGAGATAAAAGAGAGGCGGAGAGGCACAATTTGTGGCAATTGTTGTTGTGGTTGTGCAATGCAAATGCATGAGCAGCAACACGGAAGAGACGTGACACACTTGCAACATGTGGCATACCTGCGTGTCCTTTGCTCAGATGCGCAACAGTTGCAGCTGCTGCCGCGTGACCGGAGGAGGAGCTGACCGCCGACGAGGATGTTGCTGTTGTATGCTGTAGCTGGAGCTGTTGCTGCTGCTGTTGCTGTTGCTGACTGGCATTGAGAAGCGTCGTTCGATTGAAGTGCTCGGCACTGGATGCGGACGACGTGGATGATGATGAGGATGAGACTGTGGCCGAGCTGGAGCTGGAGGAGCAGCAGCCGCCGCCGCTGCTGCGCCCGCTGTCCGGCGAGGAATGGGCGCCGGCCGAGCTGGAACTGTTGCTGGCGGGACCGAACTGATGCACACTGCTGATGGCGTACAGAGCACCTCCACCATTGCTCAGAGCCGTGCAGCTCAGGTGCGCTGCTGTTGCCGCCGCCGCTGCTGCTGCTGTTGCTGCTGCGGGTGCAGTTGCTGCTGCTGCTGCTGCTGCAACGGCAACTGTTGCTGGCGTCGCGCTGTAGAAGCTCTCGCACTGCAGCAACTGCAGCGGATCCGCTTCGATGGCACTGAGGCAATGTTGCAGATCCTGTGCTGTGCCAGCTGCCAGCTGCTGCTGCTGCTGTTGTAACAATTGCTGCTCCTGTTCGTCCTCGGGCTCCGAGTCTAGGCTGGCCGCTTCGCTATATGCGCCTTGTGTGGATGAATCTTCGGGCGTGTCAAAGAAATGCAAATTGAAATCAGAATTTGCATCGAAACTGACTTCCGGCAGTGCTTCGTTCTGCTCCGCCTTCTCCTTCTCCTGCTGTTGTTCCCCCTCCTGCTCTTCTTCCTCCTCGTCCTCGTCCTGCTCCTCCTCGTCCTCCTCTTCTTCCTCGTCCTCTTCCTCGTCGTCCCCCTCCTCCTGCTGCTGCTGCTGCTGCTGCTGCTCCTCCTCCTCTGCGTCTAGATCTGCAATATTATTGTCGTCGTCCTGCTGCCGCTGCTGCTGCTGCTGTTGTTTCGGTTGTTGCTGCTGTTGCTGTGGGCGTGTCGGCTGGCCCAGGTTCTTTGCCACAGGGTCGATCAGCAGATGAGAGCGTAGTTGTGCCGGTGCCGGTGCCTCCAGCTCTATTTGGTAAACATCCATGTTGCTGGCGTCGCTGCATTGGCATTCGGATCCATTATCATCAACAACATCATCACGCAAATTGAATTCCCCACAGGCAACACTCGCTGAAACGTTCTCAGCATTTTTGTGAACGATTTTCAATATATACTCCTAATTAACACTTGATTTCCGGCACCATTCAGAAGATATCTTGATTGTGTATATAGACATATAGTCAATGTTCTTTGAAGATTTTAAATCATTTTTGTATAATTTTTATTAACTGAAACTTTTGAATTTTTGTATGAATTGGAAAACTTTTACTATTCTTGTCTAATATTAAACTTTTACAAGTAAACCCTATAAAAAATATGGTAAGCTTCTATAAACTCTTAAACCCTCCACAATATCAACTCCAAGATGATTTAGAGGCAAAGAAGAAGAATAAAATTATGTAAAATCCTTAACTTATCTACCTAAAATTTCCTCTTCAACTAAGCAGATTTCTGCGACTTTTCAATCTTCAGAGCAAGCTTGTAAGATCTATTAAATTACTAAAAATCTGTATATATATCTCCCCTCCTTAACTTATCTATTAAGCTATTAGGATAGTACTTAAATCTAAACAATTTTCACACTTCACTTCAGCACAAACTAAGCTTGATTATCAAAATTTTCATCATTATTTTTCAAATCACTTCCGTGTTTGTTAATCCCGAAGTTGGCACTGCAACTGTTCAAAGTGTCCACGGATTCCGGCAGCTGGATAAGCTGGACGTGCACACTAATTAGACAAGTTCGAATACAAGCCGTGGGGCGGGGGAGCAGGAGCGGGGGCGCGACGTAACAGCGTTTGGGGAAAATGCCAAATGGAAATTGTGAAAATGTGCGATCGCGCGTACAAAACTCTCGTCTCGACGAGATCCAAGCGCCAACTTCGCAGCGCTCCAAATGCGCAACAGAAATTCAAACCAAACTGCAGAACTGCAGAACCTACGACAACGACAACAACGACGACGACGACGGCGACGACGGCGACAGCGACGGCGGCGACGACGGAGCGCAAGAAAAGAACAAGAATAAGAAGAAGGCGCGTGCGTCTGTATGTGTGTGTGTGTGTGGAAAGAGTAGGAAAATGGCATATGTGTGTGTCTGTGTGTGTGTGTGAGTGTGGAGTAGGAAAAACTTTTGTAGCGCCGTTTGAGCGGGCACGAGGCTGACTCAGAAGCAGAGGAGCCAGCAGCAGAAGAGGCAGGAGAAGGAGTGGGAGGCGGCAAACGGGGTGCTGTTGCTGTTATTGCTTCTATCTTTCTAATCTGCAAGCAGCAACAACTGCAACAACTGCAACAGCAACAACAACTACACGCATTGGCACTCTCGCTGCCCAACAACCGCGTTGTTGTTGTTGCACTTTTCCATTTGCTGGGTCCCACTCGGTTCCTGGTTGCTATTTTCAATTTCTATTGCCCGTGGGCAGCAGCTGCCGCAGCGACGCCGACGTTCGACGTTCGACGTCGACGTTGACGTTCACTTCAAGTGCACACACTTCTCTCAAGATCAATTTCACACACACAACGACCGGCAACGAGCCTAGAGAAGAGAACCGTTACAAAGTTTGCACTGAGAGCGAGCGCGAGCATAAACAGGAGAGAACAGAAGCGCAGCCGAGTCAAAGAACCTTTTGCGTCTCTTGAGTGTGTGGTCGCGTGTGTGCAAGGCAGCGGCAGCGGCAGCGGGAGCAAGCGAGAGAGCAGCTAACGAGCGGGAGTTCTACAATGCGGAAGTCAAAAGTTGCACTCCATGCTGTTGTTGTTGTTGCCGTTGTTGTTGTTGCTGGGCAGTAGAAAGTGCCAAACTAGTTTTGGTGCCAAAGATTTCGAGCTGTGCTGGCAAAAAAAAAGGTATTCCTGACGCCCGCAACATAGCGGAAAGAACTCTTACAAAGAGAGAGAGAGAGAGAGAGAAACAGCTGGGAATGAGTGGGTTTTTGGATGTCTTCAGGGGATATGTATACTTGAAATGCATACATGCATATGCATGTATGTTTCTATGTTAATATAAAATTCAGCTCATTAGAAAAACTTGTTTAACTGGAGCAAAGCCAGATTCTTTTGTTTAATTAATTAAACACGACAGTTTTAGATTTGAAAGATACAAAAATAGAATGTCATAGGTCTTTAAATATTCGCCATAATATAAGTAAATATACAAAACACACCAACAAATATATATGTATCTTAAATGATTTCCTAATCATAATACAGTCTTTCTTTTATAGTCGGTACCATCAAAGCTTATCGAATCGTATAATATGCACATACATATATTTTCCGATCGCACTCCCCGATCTGGCATTCCCTTCAGTTTGGCTGGCTGCCTCCTTCACGCATACATCAAATCGTTGGTGCCGCAGGGCAAAGGAACAGATTGAAAAATCACCCAAGTGCTCTATGCGCACAATTTTCCACATTTCGCAACGGTCGCCATGGCGCAACCGCCTCACACATTTTCCATGACGAATGCCTGGCACAAAAGAGAAGCAACAAAAGTCAATGATCAGCGTGCGGCAAACGTCGACGGCGACGGCGACAGCGGCCGCAACTGCGGCTAGTTCGCTATTTTTCCAACGGCAGCGAAAGCAGCAGAAACTGTAAATAACAAGAAACAGCAAACATCGAGGATCGAAAGCGAAAAGTCAACGAGGCGAAGAAGGCGGGCGACGTAATGGTTCGCATAGCCGAAGCAAAGCGAACGCCCGCCCGCCGCCCCCAACAAACGTTCGATTGCATTTGCCTGATAAAACCTGATCTGCGCAAACACACACACACACATACACATACGAGTGACGACGCCATAAGACACGCGACGTTAACGTCGACGTCGACGCACCAGGAAGAGAAAAATGAAAATGCCGCTCGCTGGCGCAGCTGCTGCTGCAGGCAAAGATTGTGTAATCGCTGTGAGTGTGTGCGTGCCAGCGAGAGCGTGCGAGAGAGCGCGCACGTGTGTGTGTGTGTGCGCTTTGAGTGAGAGTTATTTGCTGGCTGCTTGCCCTCGTTGCCGCTACCACGTGGCCTGTTGCTGCTGCTGTTGTTGTTGTTGTTGTTGCTGTGCCCATTGCCTATGCCAATATGACCATGCCCAGTTGCTGGCGTGCGCCCATTGCATTTCACTTATCAACGCGTCGCAGCCGCTGCTGTTACTCATTTTTTTGCGTTTTTATTCGCTTGTCTCTAAGTTCAATGACTTGAGCAACGTCACGGGCAGCAGCAGCGGCAGCAGCAGCAGCAGCAGCAGCAGCGGCAGCAACAACAAAGTGGCGCAAATGCGTTTAGTTTTATTTATTTGCTCATTATTATGCCCCTGCTGCTAGATTCTTGAATTCTTGTCTACTTTGCACATTTTTTTCATAGCTTCTGTTTTTGCTCTTGTTGTTGTTGTTGTTGTTGTTGTTGTTGTTGCTCTTCCTCTTGCGGCTAGTTAGCGCTGGGGCTGGGCTGATATGATAGCTTAGAAAGCTGTAAACAAGTTCCAAAGCAGGCGAAATTATCACTTGGCGTAATGGGTTTTCAGCTGAATTAACAGGAATTACCCTCTAAAGTTGGGAGTGGGCTCTCATTAATGTTTGATCGGCATTAAAGTTGTTTGATTAGAATTGTGCACAGTGAAAGTAATTAACAGTAGAAAGTCAACAAGAAAAGTACGTCAATAAACTGTTTTAATTGGCAAATAAAAAAGATTACTTTTTTTATATTTTCTTGCAACAAAATTTTACCAAAATTGAGTATATTTTCCTTTTTATACTTATTTGGAATCAATAAATTTATTATTATTATTTTAAAATTTTAAATTTTTTTTAAATTAACTGCATACAGTAATATTTTTGGAAATTTACAATATTTATTTCAATTATTTTAATATTTAAATTTTAGCTATATTCTTTTTATGTCTGCATGACTTGAAGTATGAGTTTTTATGGACATTAGCTTAAAATAAACTTCAAATTTCGGCTAAAAATAAACTTTTATCTTTTAATTAAGAAACCAAATTTATAGCATACTTTTGGGCAATTCGCTTAGAAAGTTTTTGGTTTTCAGGAATGTTAGAACTTACCCTTCAAATAAAATATTATTTAAAGGGTATTTTAGTTATTTTAACAGACAAAACTTTGCCACATTTGTTTTTTTTCTTCACTTAATAAAGCCCACTTTCAACTGCTAGTATCTGCAAGTGAAGACATTACCCATTTGAGTCACTTATCACAGCAGCTGGCAGGCTGTTTATGTGCAACATGAACGCGTCCCAAGGATCCTCGGCGGATAACAATCTAAAGCGGCAGCAACCGCCCGCAGTTTGTGCCAGAATTTACCGTGCCATGGAAATCTCTATATAAATGTCACACACGATGCAGCAACAGCAGCAGCTGCCACATGGGCCTGGGGCACAGATTGTTGCCTGCGGCATTTCTGGCTAACACTTCACAATATGTGTGTGTGTGTGTGTATGTTAGCCAAAGCGACCGACTGCAGCAGCGGCTGCTTTTCTGGCAATGGCATCGAGCCCGCAACCGAAACCCGAACTCAAACACAAAGCCCAAAACACACAAAAGACATTTTGGGTCGAGCTATGTCGGTGGGCGCTGTGGCAACAGGCGCGGGCTGGGGCGGGGCCGGGCCGGGCCGGGTGTCAGCCAGAGGCATGTGCAATGTTTGCCTGAATGTCAGCAGCCTCAATAAAATGTTGCGATTTTATGTGCTTTTTCGGTTGTTGTTGTCGTTTCTTTCCTGGGTCATGATCTGTTTCGTGAGGAAAACCGGGCAGCTATAAATAACAGAGCCGGAGCGCGGTAAGAAAATAAAACCCAGAAGATATTTGAGCAAAGTGTAACAAACGTTATGCATGCCCCGAACAAAACGTGCTAAAATCAGGGTGTATTGGTTGCTGGGCCTTTAGTTCTTTTAAGAAAAACAAATCAAGTCGGAGAACTTTAGTCGAGGTAAGTCGAGAGGTATATTTCCTATAGAAAGACATTCTTTCATTCTCTGTCTCTCATTCTCTGTCTATTACTCTCAGTCTCTCTCTCTCTTTCTCTCTCCCTCTCTCTATCTCCCACTCTCTGTGTCAATATTTCTCTCTGTCTCCCAGTCTCTCTCTGTCTCGCTGTCACTCTCTCCATATCTATATCTATATCCATCTCTCTTTCTCTCTTCTTTGAAAATCGCCTTTCTATGTAATTCTCATGAATTCGCCTAATGCTTCGAAATATAATTGTTTTTAAAGTAAGTCAGTTAGAGGGGACTAATATGAATGTGACTTAATTGGACTGTATATGAGAGAGTAAGATAGCGGTTGAGTGAGAGCAGTTGGTAGAAATGGCAAATATAAATGAGAAGCAGCTGTGAAATAGCAGCTTCTAAATATAATAATAAGGAGTATTACAGTACACTACAGCAAAAATTATATTATTCCTCGACCCCATCTGTCAAGGTGTTATACCAATTTTTGGGAGTTGTACATAATATCTATAATGTGGCTCAGTACTCCCGACTTAGAATTGAGTATAATAATAATATTTAAAATAAAATATTTTCATACTTACCCAACAAGATGTCACTGGAACCGGAATGCGAGCTCAGCGAAGAGGTGTGTCCATCCGATGGGCTTTGGGGTGGATCTCGCAATGGGCTGCTGGGCGTTGTGGGTGGCGTATTGGGGCAACGTTGACTGCCCAAAAGTGCAGTTGCAGATGCAGCTCCAGTTGCAGTTGCAGTTGCAGTCGCTTCGTTGGCTGCGTTTGCTGTGGGCGTGTCAGTGGCTCGGAAATAGCTGCCGAGAACGATTAGCCTGGGAAAGCGAAAGCTTAACTTATTTACAGAATAAAATATTCAATGGCAAATTAAATTGAATGCCAATACTCAGGCGCAATTAAATGCACTGACCTAGCTAAAAATTTAATATGATTAACGTTTGCCAATTGTCTTGCAACACAAGTCACTTACAACCCGTCTCCGTCCCCTCTCCGCCCCACCCACCTTATTGACATGTACGCGCAAAGCCACGTAATTGATTGGAAAAATGGCCATTCATGTGGCAGTGCAGTGCAGGGCGCAGCGGGGCGGGGGCGGGGCAGGCCAACAAGCTGCTCCAGTCGCAAGCAACCCCTAACTGGGAGCCGGCCAGCCCCCAATCTCTACGGGCTGGCATAGTTCTGGGCTCGTTATTGCACGTAATTGGCCATTTTACTCGAAGTCCGACACAGAATTTATTGAATATCAAGCGCAGCGGACGAGCGCTCGCAATGGGCCACTTTGATCGATAGTTTCAATAAAGGATACGCTTTTGCCATTTAAGAGGCATTATTTGAATTTGTTTATGGCTTCAAGTCAGTCCCATGAAATGGTTGCCAAACTAAAGTTGATTCGTTTTTCAGTTAACTTAACTTCAAATTAATTTAAGTTAATTATTTGTAAGCTGAGCGTTTATTTCAAATTGACATATATATTTTTCATATATTGCTTCTTCTTTTTGCTTTTCCAAGTCTCACCCAGCACACATTGCGTATACGCAATGTAGTGTCTAACTTAATGCACATTCGCATTACGTATACGCAACGTGGTTCGTTCTTTAACTAAAAGTTCGCACTGCTGTCATTGCCGCACTTGGCAACCCTAGGCTCCCACAAGCCACACTTGCTTTGCGGCATCCTTTGCAACCGACAGCAGACATTGCAAATACTATGTTAACATGGCCAAGTGCCGACTTAAAAATACCCTGTAAAGTTTTAAAGCGTGGGCAATACAGAATTTTCTTTTAATATGCAAAATAAAAAATAATTAACAAATAAAAAAATTCCTACAAATGCTTTGTTATTTACAATTCATAAGGCATTTTTAAGAGTTCCAATTATTTTTTTAAAGATTTATGATTTATGATTTATTACATTTGTAAGAATTCCCATTTATTTTTTTATGATTTAAATCATCAAAAATCATTTTTCACACCGAACCATACGCAAAAAAAGTAAGTGAAAAAATGACGTATGAGTCTTAAAGCTTAATAAACTTTTGCCTCAAACATTGCATTTATTTAACCATATTTTGTGGACGTTTATTTAATTTAAAATTAAATTTAAAAACTGTGAAAATCTATAGAAACCAGATTCAAGAAGCGAAACCAAAAGCAGGAAGTTGCTTCGAGCCGCGACTCAAATCGAACCAGGGACAAATTTGTATTGCATTCGGGAAGCTCCCTTTATAAAGTCAAATATTTTATTTATAAATAAAGTCTGCTGGACTTATTTCCTTAACTTCTATGTTTCCCTGAAAGTTATCTTTAAATTTTTTAATTTTAGTTTGTTTCGTTTTACGTTTTCCCAATAATATTTTATTTTTTAATGTTAAGCGTAATATTTCTTTATGGTCTTTCAAAGTTGAGTCTCTCGAGCCAGATGTGCCACTTGGTCAACTTGGGTTTGCGGCGCGGCACTTTAAAAATCAATATGCACGCTTTGCATGGCCCATCCTCGCAGGACGCGGCCGTTGCAAGCTCTGGCAGATGCCCCAATGCCCGCTGTGTGGCATGCAGCACGTTTGATGTGCTATATGCCTCCGTTGAGCTTTATTGCATTTTGCTTTGTAGCCGAGGCATTTGGCATGTCTCTCCCGCCGCCGCCGCCTCCCTGCCCCTGCCCCTGCAAGCCGCTGACTGTTCGTGCCGCTTGTTGTTGCAAGTTGTCTGTCGTGTAGTTTGCTTTTACAATATTTCCACGTTGTTATGCACTTCACACAAGTGCAGCATCCCAACAAGCACTCAAAGCAGAGATTGTTGTTGTTGCAGTTGTTGTTGTTGTTGTGGATGTTGTCACAATATTTTCGCTTTTCGATGCGCTGCTCGAAAGCAGAAAGTGAAATATTTGCCCATGTGGCGTTTTAGTTTCTGCCAAGAACCCGCTTTGTCATGTGCCTAGCTTTTCCTCTGCCTATGTGTGTGTGTGTGTGTTTGTGTGTGTGTTGTGTGTGCATTTTCTCTCTGCTGAAATGTGCAAAATTGAACTTTTGATTTATGCATAGGCCCGGGTAAGGGCCAAAGGCGCAGGCCATAGAAAAATCTCATCATTTATTATGCGGCCTGGCATCGTTTATTTGATGCGTCGTCGTCGTCTCCTGCTGCCACTTGGTCCATGTCATTTTCACATTTGCACTCATCAACACCCAATCTCAGCCAGGCGTGGGCGTAGGCGTGGGCGTAGGCGTGGGCGTGGCATGCCGGCAAACAAAGCAGCAGGAGCAGCAGCACCAGCGACAGCAGCGACAGCTGCAACAACAATAGCCGCAGAGCATTAGTTGCTGCGGCTTTTGTGTGCTGCGACGGGGCAGGAAGTAGGTTAGTGGCTCACTCGTCACACGCCAAATGAATGATGTGGAGCAACTGCAGCGGCAGCAGCTCCTGGATGCTGAAAAGTTTGGAATTATGTGAGCACACAGAACGCGACACAAAAGGCTCGTGACTGCTGCCGCACTCGTGCCTGGGCAATTGTTTTGTTAATTAAAAAAAAAAAAACAAATGCTCAGGTGTGGCCATAAAAATGGGGCACAGAACTGCAAATGCATAAATATATGTATTTAAACACTTGCCTGGTTTGCTGCTCGTGTTGTTGTTGTTGTGGTTGTGGTTGTTGTGGCTCGTTATGATTCAAACACTTTGAGTTTGAATACTCCATGGATTGCCGGCCCTCAAGGGGGCTGGCCGCTGTTGGTGGCAAGCACTAAAATACATTTAAACAGCTGCTGCCTGTGCGCCGAGGGGTCCAAACACAACAACAACAGAGCCGAAAAAAAAAACACAAAGATCCAATCGTCGGCCGGAAACTTTTATGCGCTGCGCCTAAAAGATGCCATGCAATTTTTTCTCTGCACTTTCACTGCGGCGATTTCAATTTGCTTAAGCGAATCGTTTTTTCTTTTGGTATTTTTCTAACTGCTTTTTGTTCTGTACTTTTTTTTTTTTGTTCTTTTTCTTGCTTGAATTATGGGCTAGTTGAATTATTGAAAATTCACTCGTTTTACAACACACTTTGTCCATGTGAGGGATTCGCCATTGCGGAAATGCGGTCGCTGTTTGTTGGTTGCACTCATAACTGGCATATAAAACTGTAAATCGGCTTTTGGACACTGCAGCGTTGCCCGCTGCCGTTTGGAGACCGAGCGACCAGCCTCTGGGCCGAAAAGCACGACGACAGCGACAGCGACTGCGACGGCAACGATGATGACGACGACAACAAAATGCAGCAAAAGTTTTTAAAGCTGCAGCGGCACACACACACACACACACACACACACACAAACACACACGCACACAGGCCAATGCACAGGCACATGCACAGGATATGCCGTTGAACGAAGAGCGAGCCAGCAAAACAATCACATGGTTTAAGCTCGCCGCAACAACAACAGCAACAGCAGCCGCTACGGCAGCGTCAGCAGCAGCTGCAAATATATAACGGTGCCGCAAAAACATAAACAGAGAGCCGTAGTCAAGCCGACAAGGCGAAGAGAGGAACGGAGAGAGTGAGAGAGAGTGGCAATCGTAAATTACAACCTTGCTCAGTAGAAATTGCTGCGGTAAAAAAATTGGTATTGATTAATTTCATTATAAATTAAAATATTCAATCGTATTGTTCTATAAATGCACGCACATGTGCATAATTCTGAAAAGTTTACATTCTCACAGCTGCGCGCTTACGCCGGCTCTCTCTCTTTTATCTCTCTCTCTCTCTCGCTGCATTGCTCTGCTGCTGCTGCTCTGCCCACGCGCTGCAGCATGGCGTGCACATAATAGAAATCAGGTCAGGGCCGTTTTGCTCACGCTGACTACCCACACACAAATACACTCACGCACACACACACACACACACGCGCTAAGGCAGCTTTCGTTGATTTGCCTTTTAGCAGTAAAAGCTGCGGAGAGCTTGCCCAAAGAATGCTTGGCACAGCATTTAACGAATTCCCATTTTGTTTATAGGTACACAAATTTCGTTTAATCATTAGTAACAAATATATATGCTGTATAAATACGTACTTTAAAAGCTTAACTGTTATTGTAATATGTAATATTTCAACCTAAACAAATACAAAATCGAGCACCGTCTAAATATTATTAAAATTCATAAGAACAAAACATGAACAGGACGAAACATAAAGACTACACAGAGAGAAAGAGGAGAGGGACGAGAGTAAAAAATGAAAACGTAAAAGGTTTACCTGTAGAAATTTTCAAAATGGCGTAAATATACTGCAGATTTTAGGCACTTGCGGTGTCGGTTAGATTCGGTTAAGTCTCAGTAAATAAACACAAAGTAGTTATTATAATTAGTTGGCAAAACACATCCTACGAGCTTTCGTCCTTTCGCTCCACTTTTCAACGTTCTCCGTTGTTAGCTACACACACTTTTTGAAAACAGGCACATTTTGGCTTTGTAAAATTTCGTTGCAACGATTTCTGATTTCTAATTTTTGACTGCGCTGGAGTTCATCTTCTCCAGTATGGGCACAACCATGTCGAATTTGGGCCGCTTGCCGGGATCCTCGTTCATGCATATCGATATCAGCTTGGCCATGTGCGACGAGGTGCCGGGCGGTATCTTCACGCGCAAGCCCTCGAGCGCAATCTTCATGCCGCACTCCATCGGCGACCATTCGGCGAAGGGCACCTCACGTGTGGTCAGCTCCCAGATGATCACCGCAAAGCTCCACATATCGGACGCCTCCCAGTTGCGATCGGCTGGCTTTCGCTGCAGCGCCTCGGGCGACATCCAGGCGGGCTGATAGATGCGGCCCTTCTCCTGGAACGAAAACTTGGCATCGCCCATGTTAATGCGCGCGGTCAGATCGTCGTCGATCATGACATGATGGCTATTCAGATGATATGTGGGTATAATCCGTTCCAGCGAGTGCAAATAGGCCATGCCGCGAGCAATGTCCAAGGCGAACCTCACGGCCTGGCTGGTGTCCACCACAACGCCCGAGGCGCCATGCAGCAGATTGAACAGCGAAGAGCGTGGCATAAACTGTAAATGGGCTGAGAGTTGAGATGGGAGGCCAAGCGGTGGCTAGCAATCGACACCTACCTGGCTAATGACCACCAAATTGGGCGGCGAGTTGCAGGCGCCAATGATGGGCAAAATGTTGGGATGCGAGAAGATGCGCAGCTTGGGGAACTCCTCGTTAAAGTCGCGCGAGATGCGCGACGTGCACTGCCTCACGACGAGAATCTATCGGGCAAATCGAACAGCTGTTAGGCAAATGTTGATAAGCTGATAAGCTGCATTCCACCCACCTTGGCTATGACATCGTTCTTTTGCCAGCGGCCGCGCCACGTCTCGCCGGAGGGCGTCACCGAAATCTTCGTGTGCAGGTCCAAGTCGCCCATGCTGATGCCCTTGAAGCGCGACAAGGTGGCGTCTCGTGAGCGGGTTTTCATGCCCAGCCAGCTCTGCTCCTTGAAGCTGATGACCTTCATCTCCTGGCCGCTCTTCTCGGCCAGATCCTGTATGCGCTTACCCAGACTGGGCTTGGCCTTGTCGATGGGCGTGTGCCCATCCTTGTTGGCAATGCTCACCAAAGCACCGGCGCTCAACAGATCCTCGCATATCATGTCGTAGCCCCAGAAGCAGGCATAATGCAGCGGTGTGTTCCCATGCTCATTCACAGCATTCACATCCGAGCGCTCGCGCAGCAACTGCAGTTAAAACAATTTATAGGGTATTTTCACGTACATCAAATAAGCATAACGTACCATTTGCACAACATCGCGATGCCCGTGGGCGGCGGCCAGATGCAGGGGAATGTCATCGCCCATGTTGGTGGCATTCACACGGGCGCCGCGCTGCAGCAGCGTCTCCACAAGCTTGGCATGCCCCTCCTTGGCGACCCAGTGCAACGGGCTGAAGCCATGATCATCGCTGCGGAAGAGAAAGAGAGAGAGAGAGTGACGAGCACACACACACACACACGCGCGCGCATAAGTTTCGTTTGTATGGGTGCAGGTTGTTTACACAACACAAGAATAAATCATGACGTCACTGCGACGACACTTTCCGTCCCAATTGGTTTATGGGCAATGTGTTTTGCACATATAGCAAACAGCTCACAATTATTTATATTTACACATAAACCAGTTGTTCTCGGGCGTATTATCAACAATTTGTCGTGATTTAAAAGCATTTCAACTTTTTTTACCCCAAATTCATGTCATGCTCGGTCTCATCCAGCCAGAGGCGCACTTGAATTGAGTTGCCCTCGCGGCACCAGTGGAAAATGTCCTCCATATCTGCACTGCAAATGTTTATTATATATTTTAACAATGTTTAGACTACAAATTGCACATTAATTACATTTATAAACGTTGGAAACCCGTAAAATTACAGCAGTTGTTGCTCTTGCTCTTGTACTGTGCTGCCGACTGGTCACATCGTTTTACAGCCAGCGACTAAACGTATCGCTCAACTGTTGTGAACAGCGATAGCAGGCTATCGATATATTTCAGAGTGTGACCAACGTAAGGCAGCGAACTAACAGCTGTTGCGCCCGCGTTGCCAAGTGAATGCTGAAAACGTGCATTTCGCATACCGCATTTGTTTTTATTTAAATGAAATATAGTATTGTTAGTAAATATATATAATATTTTAAGGGCACACCATGAAACTAAGCACATATAATTTTCTAACTTCAATGGCCATCAAGGGCGTCAAGGTTGGCTACCCACTGAAGCTGACGGTAAGCTGCGCTTTAACTTTTATTGATTGTTTCAAGATTGAAGTTTAAATCGTTTAAATAGATTAACAAAAAGGACGTGATCGAGAGCGAATTCAATCCGGTCTTCATAGAACGACTGCTGCCCAAGCTGGACTGGTCAGCCGTCTACGGCGCCGCCCAGGTGGTGAGTGAAATGCGCAATATTCATTCCCAGGCGGAAATTCCATGCTAACATCTTAATCTGTTCACCAGGCGGAGCTGGCCGAAGATATACCCGCTGCCCAGCCGGAGAACATAGCCGAGGATGAGCAGTTGCTGCAGAGACTTCATCATTTGCTGTTCGAAATCGATGTGCTCGAGGGTCAGCTGGAGTGCCCCGAGACGGGACGCATCTTTCCCATTGCCGACGGCATTCCCAATATGCTGCTGAACGAGGACGAAGTTTAGCCAAAACTTAAATATAGTCTCTAGATAAGTTAGTTTTAAATATTCATGTATTTCAAGCTGCAAAGTTTGTTCATAGAAAAGTTGTATGAATAATTGGATTTTGGATGGAATATGTGTGTGTGCTTTTTGAATATATACGGGAACACATGGAGAGCAAATGGTTAGACGACATTTAAAAGGTGAAGTCCGAAATTTGGCACGCTTGGGGATCTCCTAGTTGCATTTGATGTTGGCGCTCTTGCCCTGCGCATAGATGCTTCCCTTGGCCAGCTCCTTCTTGGCGCCCTTGCACAGCTCCGCATTCCTGCCGGTCGGCTTATAGCCCCGCTCGCCGGCCAGCAGGCCCGGATCGGCACCCTGTGCCGCCAGCTTTGGGCTGAGCGTTGTGTTTGGACCGTTCCAGGTGACGTAATCGGCGCTGTGTGTTGGCAATTTATTTAATGTTCAGCCCGGCGTATAACTGAGTTTAACTTACAGCAAGAGCTTCTCGTCGGCGCCTTTGGCCAGCTGCGCGTTGGGTCCCAGCGTGGCCATCCGTGCGATGAGCGATTGGAACTCGCCGGCATCCAAATTGTGCCCATTGTCCAGGTGCGCCGAGTGCTGCCGCTGTCTGCGAGAAATAAAACAAAATTTATACAATAAAAGATCATATGTATATGTACATATATATACACTTCCGGGTAAATTAAAAATGTCTTGCATGCCCAAAAGAAAAACAAAACAGGGAAATGAAAAAGCTGAACACGTGCAGCTAACGGACTTTTTTAAAGCATGCGCAACTGTACATAAATAACGGTTAACGGTTAACGGGCATACTTCAGTGAATCGGTTTTGGTGCGCGCGCGACTTTCAAATGCCTTCGCTATGGAGCTGGCCGAGGCGGTCGAGGAGCCCATGGACGTGGTATACGAGGAATAGCTGCTGGCATTGCTGTAGCTGTTGTTGTTGTTGCTGCTGCTACTGTTGTTGTTGTTGTTGTTCTTCTTGTTGTTGCAGCAACTGGAACGCGCGAGCATATTTTTGGTGGTCAGGCGCTCATAGGGTGTCTGTGCAGGTGAGGCATATGAGTGCGTGGATGCCCCGGAAATGTTTGCGGCCTTCGGCTCCGACTCCGGCGTGGGCGTGGGCGTGGGCGTGGGCGAATGGCTGAGGATGATCTGTGTGGTGGCCGCGGTAGGTGTGATGACATTGATGGATGGCAAATGGCGATGTAGCTTATTAGGCTTGCTGCTGCTGCAGCGGCTGCTCTTCAAGGCGATGATAATGAGGGCAGGTAAGCAAATGTATGTATGAGTGTGTGGGTGTGTCGAGTTATTTGAGGCAGCAACAAAGTATTACGGAGAAAATAGGCAAAATCGATTAACAAAACGGATAAAGCAACAGCAGCAAAGCCGAAGAGGAGCACCGTGCGGGGAGAGCGTGTGCCGCAACAGCATCTAAGTTGGCTCAACCTGTCCGTACGCACCTGTGTGTGGCAGTTGCGTCCACCTGGTCCACCGGCAGCGTCAGGGCGCTGTCCGTGGCACTGGACTTGGCCAGCGCGTGCTTTTGGCTGCGCTGCTCGTCCTCGTCCTGCACAATTTGCAGTATTTGCGTGGCCCGATCCTCTGCATAGTTGACCGACTCCAGGGCCATCAAGATGATGCGCTCAGCTATCTGTGGATACCGCTCCTTGAACAACGCCTCCACTGTAAGAGCAAGGAACGTAAGGAATTTGGGAAGGATATGAGGAACTGCCGCGTACTGTCTGTCTTCTGGTCGGCGGTATACTCCTTGGGTCGCAATGGTATGTGCTGCACGCCCTGCTCGTTGCCCGACTTCTGGTCCGCATCCAGGTGCGGCGGCCGATTGTTTGGCCTGTGCGGCTGTTGCATGTCGCGCTTGGCATAGCCCAGCGAGATCAGCTTCTCCGAGGCGAACTGCACATTGTTGTCCGCATTGGCCAGGATGTCGAGCAGCAGCATTTCATCCGCCTTGGGGAATATGTTCTTCATGTATCTAAGAGCAGATAAAACCGTACTTAAAAGCTGCGCGAATAACAAGCTTTAGTGCTTTGTGCTTAAGAGAAGCTAGCTTGCAAAAAACGAGTCCGAGAGTTAAAAAGCAACATCTGCTCAGTAACTCCAAAAAAATCCATTAATGTGTGACGTTAACAGAGTGACGTTAACATAACAGAAAATATTAGCACGAAGAAGCAATATAAAACGATACATTAGCAAATGAATTAAAGTGAAGTGAACATAACTGGAAATAAATAAAACAAAGCGACGTTAAAGAGTAATAAATTAAAATATAAACAATATTTTGCGAATTGATAACTCAATTAAATCCATTAATAATGTCAATTAACAGTAAACGTAACCAGAGCGACGTTAACTTAACGGAAGATATATAAACTAAATTTAAGAAATTGATTGTTATAGTTAGTTTGATGTTAATAGTTAATAACTAACATTAACAGATTCATCCAAAAAGAATTGACAAGCTTAATTAAAATTTGTGATTCCGCAACTAAATTAAATCTATTAACATATCAATTAACATGTGATTGAAAAATAACAGAGATAATATAAAGACCTGTCATTAACAGATTCACCTTAGCATAACAACTAACAGATGAAGCTTAACAGTTGAGAATAACATAACAGCAAATGGTAACAGAAAAGCCCGAATAACACAAAAGGCCCCATCGAAAGCCAACGAATAATAAACAACAAAATAAAAACCCTCAATTTCCATTAGCTAATTGCCTGGCAAGTCAGATCTTAGATCTGAATAAAAAAAGCACCTCAATTTCATTTTGGGCGACGAGTGCGGCTTGGGCGAGCTGCGCCACTGCGGCGAGCCGTGCAGTGCGGGTGGCGGCATGATGCCCGCTGCTGCTGCTGCTGCGGCTATGTGCTGTCCGGGGCCGCTTTGCATGCTCATGAGACTACCGAAGCGGCCGCCGGGCAGGGGACTGGCCGTGCGTGACGTAACGGTTATCCGGCTAGCGCCCATGTCCGGGCGACGCGCCGGTGGTGTCATATAGAAAGCGGAATTGCTGTGGAACAAATGCCGCTGGGCGGGTGGCGTCACAAACGGACCTGGCATCGTAACCGGATGCTTCTCCACCTGCAAGGCGCTGATGACGACGGCTTCGCGATTATAGTAGCTGTCAAGGGGGGAGTGAGGGGTGGTTAGTAAGCATGTGAGTGGGTGCAACAAGCGGCGGCAGCGTGTGTTGAAAGATAGAGATACATTTGTACAGAGCATTAGCCAAAGGGGGTTAACGAGCTTTAAAGGCAGCCGAAGCCAAGCAAACTATGGGGCATGTCTCACCGTTTCAGTAACAAGCGTATGTGATTCTCGTCGGCGGTGGGAAACATGTTCTGTATCTTGGTGACCACCGCTTGGGTCTCGCTCTGATGGCTGAACGATGTCTCCTGGATGGTGGACCGGCGCGACATGTTCGAGGGCAAGCGGGCTCGCTGAAGGGGCAGTGGCGAGGACATTTCCTGCAAATGAGACCATTTGAAAAAACATTAACAATTGCGAGCTTTAGTTGGGTCGACCTACCAGTTGGGCGCGCGAGGATGCGGAGAGCAGCGGACTCGTCGACAGATTGTGCAATGCGGGCTGCTGGCCCCGTTCGCGCTCCTGGAAGGCACGCACAGCGGTCAGATTATTGCTGGGATGGACAACGTGATAGGGTGAACTGTGATGTGAGCTCTGTGCCATGTGCTAAATGAAGGGGCGGATGATTAGATGCCTCCTGCCGACGGGTACAGCCGACACTCACCTGCAGCGGAATGGACTCCGTGGAGCAGCGTTCGTTTTGCAGCTGCTTGTAGCTGTTGCGTCCTGTGCGCGGATCCTCCAGCTGCATGGCCTTGGTCAGATAGTTTATGTAATAGCTGGAAGTGCATAATAAATGACAGTCAGGCCGTTGCAAGGGGTTGATTTGTGAAGCCGTTTATCAGTCTGTCCGTCTGGTGGTGAATTTCTTGGCACACATTCACAACACATTCGGGAAATTGGCACAGGTAAAGGGTGCCTTTAAACAGCGACACGTGCCAAGTAGCTGCCAAAAGGCAGAAGGCAGCAGCTCACATTTGACAGCCAATCTGTGGGCTGTGATTGCTGCCGTGGCGTCTCGTCTCCAGCCAAGTGGCCACTTCAACAGACGCTGCTTAATTGCACAGGGAAGCATATCTGGAGAAGACGCAAGTAGCTGCTGGCAACATGCAGCCTGCTGCATTGGGCGGAAAATGAGGCCAATTGGCCTGGCTCAAGTGCTGTCTTTAGCATAATGAATAGCAGTTCATGACTTCAGATTTGCATAGGACAATTAAAGCTGACGCCTGAAAGTATGCTTTGAATCTTTATGCAGACAGTTTTATAACTGAGCTTGCGTAGTTTGCGAATGCAAGCTACAGAAATGCTGTACGTTTAAACGTTAATGTTTTATATGCCTCTTGAAAAGGTTGTGCTATTTAAAAACTCTATACATTTATAGTTCATGACTTCAAATTTGCATAGCACAATTAAAGGTGCTGCCTGAAAGCATGCTTTGTATTTTTATGAAGAAAGTTTTTAGCTGGGCTTTTGAAAGAAAAACTTTTAAACGCTAGCTATAGAAATGCTGTACATGTATACGCCAATATTTATATGCCTCTTAAAATGTCGTGCTATTTAAAGACGCTATACATTTAACGAGCTTCAAGCAATCAATTTGCCGCAACAAACCGCCATGGCATAGCTTTAATAGCTGCCGCCTAAAAGCATGCAACGAAAAATGTTTACATTGTAGACTCGCACTGCAAACTGTACAGTGTTAGAAAACGCCCCCAACCGCCCACTCAGCCATTTCATCTTGCCCAGACATGCAACATTTCAACGCTCGGTATGCTGTTTTTTTTTTTGCATTGCATGCATAAATATTTATGAGGTTTGTGCATAGCTGCTTACCAGTTGCCCGTCGTCTGATCGTATTTGCAGTCCCAGCCGGGCGGCAGCTTCTGATAGCCGTTGGGTGCGCCTGCATCGCTCATCTTGACGTCGCAATATTTGAATATTGTTTTTATTTTATTTTCGTTTTATATTTATGGGTATTTAAACGTATATTCGCAGCTTGTTTGCCAACTGTCTGCAACCCCGAAAACTTTGCTGGATCTGCCCTTGCCACCCGAGCTTTGTAGTTGTGCTCTGTTCTTACTGGGGGTTGTTAGCCACCACCAGGGCGACGCACACACACACACACGCGCGCGCACACACACACACAGTCGCACACAGACACAACAAGCAAAGTTATTTTTGTTTACAAGGCGCAGCCGGGAAAAAAAAAGCAAAACTCGCACACACACACACACGCACACACACAGAAGGAACGGCGTGCCGTTAGTGAGTGGCTTGTTTATGGTCCTTGTAGTCCTTGCTGCTGCTAACGAAACAACCGCGCTTGGCCAGCTTTCGACGTCTACTAACTGGCTAACTTGGCTGGCGCAAAAGTCGCGGCTCAGCTGCTCCGGAGATGCTGCGCGGGAGCGAGCTTTACGTTTGGCGCCCAGCTCCAGTTCGTGCTTGGCAGTGTTGGCAAACGCCGAACATGTGTAACGGCCCGTAGTGAGCTTTGCCCTGGCTGTCACTTGAAGACCAGCAGGGGCAAGCTTTCAGTACAGTCAGACACAGAGAGAAACAATTGAAATACATTTATTTTTAGCAAATACTTAGTTTTTAAAACTCAAAACGAAATGTCGACTTTCGTGCCGGAAATACGCATAACGCGTATTACGGAGACGTATCTGGATGATGCCCTCGATGAAATGCAGGAGGCGGCAAAGCCACGCCCGCCGACCAAGGCGCAGAAGAAGGCGGCGCGCAAGGAGGCAAAGCGCCTGCAGAAAATCGCCGACCAGAAGCTGATCATGCGCGTAAGTAAAGCTCCATCTCAGAGCGAGAGAGAGAGAGACAGGCTAATTATTGGAATGCCCACAGCATGATCTGGAGACGGAACTGGAGCTGGGCAAGCGCATGGATTTGCGCGGCATGGAGGAATGGAACGCCATTGCCGAGCAGATCAAAATAATTGAGCTGCGCAACGAGATAATCACATGGGGCGAGCGAGCCGAGCGCATTTTGGAGAATAAAAATGATCACATCCAAATGCTGATCGACGATATCGCCCAGACCAATGAGCAGCAAGAGCGCAGCTTTGGCCGCACCGTCGAGCTGATCGATCACATTGGCGAATGCTACCAGGCCATGCTGGACGGCAATAAGCGCATGTACGAGCAGCAGGCCGGGGATCTGCTCAAGGAGTTCTACGACGAGGTCCATCTGCGCACCGAGGAAGTGGAGGCGATGCACTCGAACAGCGAGAACATAATCCATGCCTCCAATCTGTACACGCGCGACCAGCTCAAGGAGGACTATCAGATCTATATGGAGCAGCGCGACGACAATGTCAACCGGGAGATCGAGAATCGCTTCAACATACGCGACGAGGTCGTCGGCAAGATGAACGAAATGCAGCGCCAGCTGAACGAGTTCGTGGATGCCCTGCACAGCACCGACCTGGATGCCCACAAGTACGAGCGCATCCGTTCGCTGACCGAGCGCCAGCAGGCGTTCGTGGAGGAGAGCAGGAAGCTGAACATGGAGGAGGCCAAGTACGGCAGCCTGCTGAACGAGATCCAAGCTGAGACGCTGCGCATCGAGACGGAGAACAATGCGATCATCAATGATCTGCGCCTCGAGTTCGAGTACTTTACGAATGTGCGCAAGAAGATCGAGGATCGAATGCATGCGGATCGCATAACCACGCACGAGAAGCTGCGCATACTCAGCACCGAGTGCTACGAGCTGACCAAGGTAGAGTCCACTTTCCACAGACAAAAATTCCCATTCATCAGCCTACTTTGCCAGAAATTCGAGAAGATCGTGAAAAGCGGCGAGCTGTTGCTCGCGTTGTCCATCACGTGCCGGAAACTGCAAACGGAGTCTGAGAAGATCATTGTGGGCGGCGAGGTGATTGAGCCCATCGATGTGGGCCCTGTTGATAATAACTTTACGCTGCAAACGCTGGACATCAAGCAGCACGTCGATCTCACCGAGGAGGATCTGGTCATGCTCAACAACGGCCTGAAGAACTTCTGGCGCCAGCAGGCCATGGCCCAGGCTCAGAACCTCCTGCTGCTGGAGGAGAAGCGCAAGCTGACCGAGGAGAATCAGCGTCACATCGACTTCATCAAGTCCATGAGCAAGACCGACAATGCCGAGGAGCTGCGCTCCGCCATGCACGTCAAACCCTGCCTGGAGAAGGTGCCGCTGCTCTTCGATACCCAATGCCGTTTCTTCAAGCTGCGCGTCACCAAGGGCTCGGCAACTGCCGGGAAGGATGCCAAGAGGCAGGCGGTGAACACCATTAAGCAGCTGTGCGGCAGCAACTGTAACCTTCAGCCCGAAAACTAGAACGTTTGGCCAAATGACTCACAAGCCTGCTCACCAGACTGAGCACTCGTGAAATAAGAGTGGAAATGTAATTCAAAAGTCTAGCCAACAGCTATTTATTAGCCCTAAGTAACCCAATAGCATAATATATATAATATCAAAGAGTCTGGAGTGTTTACCGTTAACTGTTCTCAAATTAAATCTGGAGAATTACAAAAGCAACTAAACGAGTGAATAACTGTCGAGTGAAATAAGAGTGGAAATGTCTAGTTAACAGCTATATATAAGCCTTGAATAACCCAATTTCACAATAAATGTTATCAGAGTCTAGGGAAAATGCCGTTATCTGTCTCAAATTGGACATTAATCGAATATAGAGAAACACAAAAGCAACTAAGCGAGTGAATAATTGTCGAGTGAAATAAGAGTGGAAATGTCTATTGGTCAGCTACAGCCTTCAATAACCTAATATGAACATATATGTATATTTAATATCGTTAATTTGTCCCAACATACTAATTAAATCTAGAGAAATACAAAAGCAACTAAGCGAGTGAAATAAGAGTGGAAATGTCTAGTTAAGAGCTACAGCCTTCAATAACCCCATTTCCCAATATATATATTATCGGAGTCTGGAATGTATATCTTTTCTCAACTTAGGCACTAATCGAATCTAAAGGCTGTTGGCGTTTGAATATTCGGATCGTGAAATAAGCGTGGAAATGTAATTGAAAAGTCTCGTTAAGTAACTTTTCAGCTTTAAATAACTAAATTACCTAATATCTTATATATTATATATGTATAAATCAAAAATTACAAATATAATTCAAGTCTAGTTTTATTAGCTGTGCAAAACATAATATCATACTATTTATATATGTATGGTATATTTGTATATAACAAAGAATCTAGGGTGTAAACGTTAACTGTTCTCAACTTAGGCACTAGTCAAATCCTTTGGTCAAGAAAAATGCAAAAGCAGCTTTATTTTATGGCATATGTGTTTGTTTCTAGATATGATTGCTCCTTTTCACTTGAAGCTCAGCGGCTTGATCTTGAGCTTCTCGGCCAGGGCCGCGCAGGTCTTCAGCTGGTTCTCCAGATACTGGATGCCGCCCGCCTCGTCGACGGCCTTCATGCTCTTCGTTTCCTTGTCGCCGGCCAGCAGCACGGGCTTCTTGGGATCGGTCTATGGGGATGGGAGAGGAGAGATTGTTAGCCGGGAGTTGTTCTTCTAGCAGCTGGTCACACTTACCGGCTTGGCGCCTCGCAGACGCGAGTTAAAGTCCTTCATGCGCTCCTCGAAGTCGGGCGCAAAGCAATTGGGATCGATGGCAACGAAAAGCTGGCCCAGATCGGCGGCTGTGTCGGCGCCCGTGTGCGTCCATTTGCGCACCTGCGTCGAGTAATTGGCGCCGGACATGACGCCCGACAGTATATCTATCATAGCGCCCAGGCCGTAGCCCTTGTAGCCGGAGGTTAGCTCGGTGCCGCCCAGCGGCAGCAGGCAGCCGGTGGCGAATGCCAATTTGGCATCATTAGTCACTTTGCCATCGGGATCCTGGGCCCAGCCGTCGGGCAGCGGGGCGCCCTTGCGGTTCTGTATCTCGATTTTGCCCACGGCCACCGCGGTGGTGGCCATGTCCAGCAGAAAGTGATCGCAGTCGCCAGCCCGGGCGCCCAGCGAAAGCGGATTGGTGCCCAGCGCCGCCTCCTTGGCGCCGGTGGGCGCCATCAATGGAGACGTGTTTGTCATGGACATGCCCACCAGACCATTTTCCATGGCTTTCAAGGCATACCAGCCGGCCATGCCGTAATGATTGGAGCCCCTGCTGCAAACCCAGCCAACGCCGACGGTTTTGGCCTTCTTGATCGCCAAATCCATGCAAAAGTTGCCGACCACAGCGCCCAGTCCATTGCAGCCGTCCACCCAGGCCGTTGCCGGGGTTTCCTTCAGCACTTTCGGATCGGCCGCGCCGTTTGTCGAATTAATGGCCAGGTCATTGATATACATCTCGAGCCGATTCATACCGTGGCTAAAGTGGCCGCGATAGTCGGCCGCCACCAGAAGATCGGCCTGGGCACGCGCATGCGCCTCGGGCACCTTCACGGCCTTGAAGCAGTCGATCATAAAGCGGCGCGACTCCTCGACAGCGACCAGTTTGGGACACAACGAACTCGACGACATGCTCCGCGATAAGATGGCAAGTTCTATAAAAACCAGTAGAAAAATAGAAAACAATAAAGTTGCCCCAGATACTAGTTCAGGGAGTTCCTATGTGCGGCCAGATACGCGGCGACTATGCGACTGTTTCGGCCTGGAGCTGCCCTAGGCGGCATAGCTCTAATTAATCTAGCAAATTCTCAGCGACACATAGCGCTAGATCTCTGGAGAGCCCAGTTCAGTTAGAAACAGCAGGAAGAGAGCGCGGGAGGGGGGGTGGTAGAGAGGAGGAGGGAGAGAAGGCGGCAGCAATGTTTATTGTTGTTTTTTTTTGCAAAGCCCGAAATTCCTCATATCATATTTGCATGAGAGAGAGAGGGAGACAGAGAGAGAGGAAGAGACGCCCTCCCGAGTGGCAGAGCGGGAGCGTGTTTAGGAATACTTATCAGCCCATTCAGTCAGTATATATGTATATGTACATATATATATATAAATATATGTATATATGTATGTGAGTGTGTGTGTGTGAACCTCGATTTATATTGTGTGCCAATGATACGGCGCGGTGCGACGTGTTTAAATAGTTTGTTTTTGTATTTTTATAAACTGGAAATGGGTTAGGAACTTTTCTCACATAGCGTGTAACACATTAATGGACTTCTATATGGAAAAAAGACTATCGTTCTCAGAGTTAAGCTATATAATAAATAAAACAGAAACCGAACTTGAAACTAGTTATTACTCAAATATGTAAAACTAAATAGGAAACTAATGTATATTCGAAAGAAATGGATAAATAAAATTAAAATCAAACAGTTTTTTTTTAATACGAAACATAACTTGAAAAAACCAGCCAAGCCTTAGCCTAAACGTAACCATTATTTAAAATGAATGGAAAATTATTTAAAAAATATTGTTGAAAAAATATTTAAAAAATATAGGTTTTTCTATATGAAAACGAATAAGTACGCTGGAACTAGTAAAATAGCCAAACCTTAACCATAATGGAAAAAGAAGAAAAATAATATTCAAAAATATTGTTGAAAACAAATAAAATGGAAGTAAAATATCAGGGTTTCTAAATTAAAATGTATGTATATATAAGAATAAGTTGAAATAGTTCATACAAAAGAAAACGAATTCCAAAGCCAGTCATTGATTCGATTCACGATCCTAACCTAACTTAAAAAATGTAGATATATATATAGATATATTTAGATATGTAAAAGGTGGAGTTATCTCGACCTGTCTGACTTATGTATATCAGTACATATATCTAGGTATTCGGTATATACAATCATATATCAGATAAGTCGAAGGAACACGATCCACACACAGCATTAACAATTCGAAAGAGTATTTACTAGTCGGCCAGCCAGACTAATTATTTACCCCTTACTATTTGTCTACGCCAAAGGGGGCTCGCAGCACGTCGAAATACATATGCATATGTATATGTACTTAAATTTATTATTCCTATGTCTGTATGTATACTTATGTGTGCGACTGTAGTCGTAGCTGATTTCGATTTCCAGTTTTATTTTGAATTTTCGAGTCTGACGCGTGTGTGGGCCGCGCGAGCTGAATTTGTCTCTCGAGCGTTTGTCGTTAATGACCTTGAACTTCACTTGATATCCAGTTGAATGGAGCCCACGCTTCAATGGCAGCTCATGGATGAATTAACTATGAGCTGTTGGACAGCGTTGGACTGACGGATGGGCTGTGCCCAACGCCCGTCCATTGATTAATTGTGAGGCTATAATTACGGAAATGTACGACAACAGTTTTGTTTACCGCAGAGTATTTACTTTTACCATGTCTCTCACTTGGTTCAAGTGTTGTTAAGCTGTTTACAAGTGCCACGCCCACTTGAAAAGATAATCTACCGTGAGCCTCAGACAATGAAAGCGAAATTTGTTCGATGTCATATAAAGACGAAAAAGTCTTGAACAGAAATGATATACATACATACATATAACGGCGATAACCTTACAAACCTAGTCTTATCAGCCTTAAGTTGAGGGGCCTTCTTATCGTCGCCATGGCTAGGTATGCAGGTGTTTTGCAACACTGAATTACATGCAGCTGCCGTTGCTAAATTTGATGAAACCAAAGATCAAAAAGGCTGCACCTTGAATTTTGAATAAAATACTGACATTTAAAAAAGCATAACAGAATAAATATATATTAACGGGTTTTGGTGTACCCCATTTGTCAGCGCCTGTTTCGATTAGTATGGGAAATTGATTGGACGTTAATTGTAGCTGAACGGGTTTTGGAGCACCGCACAAAAGTGTTGGAGTGTTTAATGCGCTTTCAATTAGGCAATCAAATTGTCATTAGTAATGCTTCGAATTGGAGCAATGACTGGAACGGAGCACAAGACCCAACGACGCCACAACAAATAAACAATTCGAGTATCCGAAACCCGTTTCACGTTTTTGTCTAACTTGTATAATTGTGATTTATCTATGTATTTGCTTATACATTTCATTTAGAATAATGGGCATTCCCAGTTCGATAAGTGCTACAAATGTTTTTTTCTCTCTAGTTTAGTCAAGCAGTTAACAGAATTCAATTATCATTAGCTTAACCTAAGCAATGGATGGCTTTTTAAATATAATTATTTTGTTAATTTCTATGATATATCTATATATATATATATATATTTTTGGATCAGAATCAAAAGTTTAGTTATCAAGTTTTTGGTCTTTCAAAAACTTTCAAAACTTATCTGAAATCTTTCCCTTTGTTTCGGATAAATATTTCATGGCTTGAAAAATGAATATTCCTTAAGTAAAGTAGAAAATAACAAGCTTCATTATGCTATATGAAAGACCTATGTATATTTCGTGCAACCCTTAAAATGTAGCCCGCAATTTGCATATGAAAATATTTACTATTTGCAATATTTTCAGTACAACGGGCAATCGAAAATTGAATTATTAAATTGTCTGATTAAAATGTTGAAAAACCAAAGTTAGAATCAAAGCCAGGGCTCAAAGATGTCAGGTCAGGGAGCCGGATGTCACAGTCAGGGAACCGGTTCGAGCCGTAAACCGAACCACACACAAAAACTTTTGCAGCCCTGGTAACAAATATAACTTATCGCAAATAATTCCCCTTTAGACAAGAATGCTGAACTATTAAGACTTATCACAAAATTTATTTCGATACAAGTCAGCGCAGAAACAACGTTGTATTAATTAAAAGCCCGCCCCCTTTTTTAATTAGATAATTAAAAATGTTTTTATGTGTTAACAGCTGCCACTTGTTGCGTTTTGCAGTTTCGGCAGCTGATTTGCAAAACAAAAATAAAAACAATAAAAATATTTGTTTTAATTATAAATCTATACATATGTGACTAATATATATGCAAAATTTTGTAGAACGCGCGTGGGTGGCATTAACAATTGTATATAAGTTGGACTACGTAAGATTCGTTGCGACGGGGCTATAAAAAACAGCTGACAGCTTGCGAAATGCCAAACAGAGTTGCCAGCTCGCTGTCAGAGCGTGAAGAGAAGGAAGCCAGAGATAGGCATATAAATCATAACGCATAGATAATGAACAATTGCACGCGTAATTAGCATAATAAAGTCTCCGCTTACCGCTGTTATTTGCATTGGTTTTTGGCGCTGTTGTTGTTGCAGCTGCGCTGAGACGCCTACATTGCTGTTGTAATTGCACATGTTGTTGTTGTTGTTGGCGCCTTTGAAGTGTTTGAATAAACCGCCAATTGGCGTTGACGTAGGCGTTGGCAGCGACCGCACGACGCGAGCAGCACAATGTCAACGATGTCATTGCGGCGAATATGGCAAAAAGTTCTAAAGTGCTAAAACAACAACAACACGAATACGAATACACAACAACAAAAACAAAATACCCAAAACAGAAACTAGTTAAGGCAACGTAAAAAGAAAACACGTAAGACAACAATAACAACAACAACAAGGAGCTCAAATTCAGCGGATACGTAACGCACGCGGGTAAAGCGGGCCGCAAAATAACCAAAACAGCTGACGTTGACGTCGACGCTGGCGTCTCTGCTGCTGCTGCTGCTGGTGCTGCTGCGGCGGCGGCTTCTGCTGTTGCTCTCAAGTTGTTTGCCTTTTGCCTTGCACTTTTTAGTTATTCTCTTAGCAGCGTCTGTCTCAGAACGTTTTAACTGTTTGTAAAGCGCGCTTCCAAGTTGTGATTTGTGTTTTCCTCGACTCTTCTTTGTTGGGAGATTTGAGCTAATTGCCCGAACAAAGTATTAAATACGAATGTTCTTTGCGCGCCGACAAGCACAACAACTAACTACACAAATACTACGTAAAGTATAACTGTTAACACACAATTGTATACAACTAAATATTAAGCTGATATCTACACGCAAGAAACTATTTATGTAATGCGCCAGGCGCAACTATAACAGCAACAAATACAACGACAACAACAGCAACAGCAACAACAATGTGCAAGTTTACAACAAGAAATCACAGGCAATAAGCTTATAGATTTTATTTATGTTGTAGCCAGCCAATCGCCTCTCGTGTTCGTTGTGTTCCGTCGGAGCGCCAAGTTGAACTGCCATGAACTGAGTTGGAGACGTTGTCGTCGTCGTCGTCGTTGTCGGCATCGTAGATGCTATCGCTTTTCCACAAGGTGCCCCAAGCGTCGGCGATTAGCTCAATTGATGAAAAGTGAAATTTAAATTTATATACAATTGCTCGCGCCATGCGTAGAAATGCGTGCGAGCGAGCGAGAGAGACAAAGAGTAGCCTGATTTGACCTTGGCATAACTAAAAAGTCACTTGCACATTGGACACTGGTTAATAATTAATACTAATTTATACAGAAAATAACACTTAAATGCACTTTAAGTTTATAGCGCAGTTATGTGAACTGTTTTTGTGCGAAGCGAATTTTGTTTGTTTATATTAGGCGCGCAGTGTTGCAAAACGCTCGCCTAGCCAAGACACGCACCCACAGCACACACTATTTTGGCGCCAATTGACAAAACCGAAAACTTCGAAAAGAAAAAGCTCGTTTTATTGTTTTTGGCCTAACTTAATATGGTAATTAGTATGCGATGTGTGTATGTGTGTGTGCTAATATTTGTTTTCACCTGCTATGCGCAAAAATTATTATAATTTAAGTCACATTACTATTTACGTATGCAAACAACATCAAATGTGAACGGTCAGCTCAACTGATGCGAGCCGTTTTTTTGTTTGTTTTCTGGCTGTTTTTACTGCTCGCTTGAGTGCCCCTGTACATGCCTCGCGATTACCGTTGCGGCGTCGCCTACGCTGCCAGGTGCCAGGTGCCAGGTGCCAGGCTATCAATATGGTCTTATCTGCTGAGCAGCTCGATAGGGCCATAGGGCCAAGATCTCGACAAGATCTTGACGAGCTCAATTTTTGGGCAAATGCCAGCTTCGACAAAAAACAACAAAAACAATAAATGAACAGCGAATTCTAACAAAACAAACAAACGATAACAAACACGCACGCACACACAGACAGGCATGTGTGTGCGTTTGTGTGTAATCATATGTCATCATCAGCAACATGATGGCATATTATAGAACAACAACAACAACAACACTGCTGAGTCAGAGTTGTCATCCAAAAGCCGCAATTGGGGCCGACTCTGGACGTGGCTCTGGGCTGCTTTTGAGTTGTTGATTTCGCTCGGGCGCATTCCATTCCGCTGCAGAACGCCAGCCGAGACAGTCGCAGCTGAGCGTGTATCGGGCGGGCCGTAAACACAGCTAAAACAAGCTACTAACTTTTGCTAACTCTTTGCTAACGAACGTAGCGCAACGCGAAGTCGACGCAGCCAAAAAAAAAAACGCTAATTGCTTTCTTATTATTCATTGGTTCTGGTCGTGTTCCTCAGCTCAACACAAAACAAAAAGTTTTCATTTGTGATTTTTGTTGTTTTTTTTGTTTTGGTTTGGCCTCGTGAAAGTTTCCGCACTGCGTGAGTACCAAAAATAAATTCAGTTGCTGGCATTGAAGGCAGCCCGCAAATAATTTCATTTAATTGCAGTTAACAACAACAGCAACAACAACAACAACAACAGCTGGAAAAAATGGCCAGCACGAACGTGAAAATCGTCGAATCGAAACTCGATCTGTTCCAAGCCCCACAGCACTATGCACTGGCGCACGCCGTTGAGTCATCTTTCGCTGCACTCCGCGGCACCCTCGCCTGGCAGTTCGCCCTCATCTTTGGCGACGTCGACGATCTGCGGCGGCGGCGCGTCACCAGCGGCAATTGCGTCGTCTTGGAGCACAATTCCAGATTCGTTTACCATCTGGTCACCAAGTCGAATCTCTATGCGGCCAGCACATACGATGATGTCCAAGCCGCATTGATTTGCATGAGGGAGCATATGGTAAGAGAAGGCGCTGGGGAGGGATTCGAGATTTGCATTAACAGTTGAGAGGAGAGGAGAGAGAGAAAGGAGTAAGAAGAGATGCGGAGAATGGAAGGGGGAGAGAGAGACAGTGAGAAATGCATATGTATATGCAGAGAGAAAGGGAGACAAGTATGCATACGTAGAGAGGCGAGGAGAAAGAGAGCGATACGAATATACACAAATTTACATGTCAAGAGAAAAACACAGATATATGTATGTGGGAGAGAGAGTGAGAGAGAGACAGCGAGTGAGAGAGAGAGAGAGCGAGTGAGAGAGCGAGTGAGAAAGAGAGGGAGAGAGCGAGTGAGAGAGAGAGAGAGAGCGAGTGAGATAGAGAGTGAGAGAGCGAGAGAGAGTGAGCGAGTGAGAGAGAGTGAGCGAGTGAGAGAGTGAGCGAGTGAGAGAGAGAGAGCGTGTGAAAGAGAGAGAGCGTGTGAGAGAGAGAGAGAGCGAGTGAGAGAGAGAGAGCAAGTGAGAGAGAGAGAGCGAGTTACAGAGAGAGAGAGAGCGAGTGAGAGAGAGAGAGAGAGAGAGAGAGCGAGTGAGAGAGCGAGAGAAAAAGCACGAGAGAGAGAGAGAGATAGGGGAGAGAAGAAGAAATATATGCACTTTAGAAATAGGGAGATTTCTTACAAAAACCTCACGTCTGGTTAGGGTATAGAAGTAGTCGCATATTAAGATCATGATTCCCCACCTTAAGACAGCAAGAGAAAGAGAGACATAGGAGACAGAGATATATAGTCTAGAAAAATGTATATTTTCTTTGCTTAAGCTCGCATCCTTTCTGGTTAGGGTATACCAGTAGTCGCATATTGAGAAAGTTCTCGAGTTTGTCGTTAATTTGCAGTTAATTTGTTTGCACCACACGCATTCATATATATGCTGGTATATAGACTCGATTGCGTTAATTAATCAGATTCCATTTGATCAAATTCCAATCACAGCGGAACCATGAAATCACCAAAGTGGCCATGCCACGGATCTGCTGTGGCAACGATGGCCTCGACTGGAAGCGAGTGAAGCGCATTGTGCAGCAGATATTCGCGCACAGCGAGTATCCCATTGAGATACTTGTCTGTGAGCATGACGACGTCTCCAGAGAGGTGAGCCGAGGCAGGGAAATGTGCCACCTTTTGTTGTTAATCTCTACTCTCCATTTGCAGCTGGCTGCGCCCAAGTGTCAGATTACCGAGGCCAAGGGCAATTTGTTTAGTGCACCGGAAAACTTTGCTCTGGTCCATTCCGTGAGCGCCGACTTTGCCATGTGCGCGGGCCTCAATTTGCAGTTTCGCTGCAAGTTCGGGCACGTGGACGATCTGAAGCGGCAGCAGCGGCACACGGGCAACGTGGCCGTGCTGGAGCAGGGCGGTCGCTACATATACAATCTGGTGACCAAGGAGCGTGCCCACGAGAAGTGCACCTACACGGCGCTCTACTACGCGCTGTTGGCCATGCGCGAGCACATGGTGAGCACATCGAGTCGCATTCTCAATCACAAATAACTAAACCAATTCTCTTGCCTCCTCCCTCCGCCCCGCCAGCGTGAGCACAGCGTCAGCAAGTTGGCCATACCTCGACTGGGCTGCGGCATCGATCGTCTGGACTGGTTGCGCGTGCGCAGTCTGCTGGAGCTGGTGTTCGTCAGCGACAGCGTGGACATAATTGCCTTCTTCTACGAGCCGCCCAGCATGGACAGGGACACCATAAAGGTCATGTGCCCCACCTGTCATCATATGAAGCTCATGCAGCTGCCGCGCAGCGTCAGCCGACAGTCGCTGCACAGAGAGAAGACGCCTTTCTAAGATAATGAGGCACCTTTTTGTATATATAAATAGTTGTTAATTTATAACATTCGAAATGGGTTTGCATGGGGTTTTTTTTTTGGCACCAAATGCACCGTTACTTATATAGTTGTTAGGAGTTTTTGGTTAGTTGAGAGCACAAGAAATTGACATATGTATTTATTGTACAACAAATAAAAGACACCGCCTGCTGGCTGGCAATAAACGAAATTTGTTTTTGAGCATAGATGTACCTAGTATAGATGATCTGTGATAGTCGAGTCTGTCTATATTCAAACTGAAAATGTACTCTCCAAAACTTACAGATTTGCGACTCGCCTTTCGTCGTGCGTTTGTCCAGAAGATGACCGGCTTTCAGCTGCAAGAGATCAACGGGGATCTCTTCTCGGCACCGAAGACCCACTCGCTGGCCCATTGCGTTGGCGCCGATCTGGCCATGGGCGCGGGCATAGCTGTCAAATTCAAGGAGGTCTATGGCCAAGTGGATCAGCTGGAGGCACAGAAGGCGCGCAGCGGCGAGATGGCCGTGCTGAAGGATGATGAACGCTACATCTACTATCTGGTGACCAAGTCACAGAGCTGGGCACTGCCCACATACGAATCGCTGCAGTCGTCGCTGGAAAAGATGCGCGATCACATGGTAAGCTGAAGTCTCCTTATGAACTACGCATATGATATAAAGCCCATCTTTGCTACAGGTCAAGAATGACATCCATAAGCTGGCAATACCACGCATAGGCTGCGGCATCGATGGCCTGGAGTGGGATAAGGTCAGTGCCGTATTGAACGAGGTCTTCGGAAGGGAGGATGTGGAGATTACAGTTTACAACTATGTGCCGCCACAGTAACCCGAGGGAGCTCAACAAATTTACAACTGTTCCTGTTTATTTAATTTCTTTTGCTGCACCTGGCACATAATTATATACAACCAGTTCGGTAGCGTCTGCGTAAAATATCTCGGCTAGCATGTCTTTTACTTTGGCCCAATTGAGTCCGTCCAAGCCGCAGCCAATCCGTGGCAGCGCCAATTTGCGCACATTGTGTTCGAGCTGCTCGGGAATGCATAGGGTATTAAAATAATAAATGAATAAAGGGTATTTACTTGCCATATGCTGTTGCATGGCGCTCAAGGAGCTGTGCAGCAGCTGGTAGGTGGGTTTGCCCCAACTGTTCTGCTTGGTGACGAGGTAGTAAATGTAGCGTCCCTGATGCTCCAGCACGGCCACGCCGCCGGGCTGCACGTTTTGCTTTTGCAATGCGGCAACCTGACCAAACTTGTTGCTGACAACAAAAGAAGGCAGAGTTCCGTTAGCTGCGAAGAAGCTACAGAAAGTGCTTACCGAAACCTAACGGCAATGCCTTTGCCCATACGCAAATCGGCCGCCACGCAGTGGCACATGGCATAGTCTGGACCAGCCGAAAATAAGTCACCACTGACTTCTTTGATCTTGAAATGTGACATATTTACACTCAGCTCTGGCACAAAACAAATATATATATATATTGAATTCTATTTCCAATATTACCGCGCTAAACTACGCGCTGTCTTTGACAAGCGAATGGCAAAGCAAGACAACAGCTGACTGTTTCGGTGTTGTATAATGAGTAAGTGTTGCGACAACAGCAGTGAAACAGCTGCTAACTGTTACATTTGAATAACAGTGACTGTAAATGTTAAAATACATCACAGCACAAGTTATAAAGCAAGTGCAACTGATATTTACTTAAATAAATGCTGCATAAATATTAAATTCAAATAACGTTAAAATACGAGGCACGAATCGTGGCACCGCATATGCCACTGTCCATATTTAATCACAGGTTGTGTGAAAAGATACCGAAAAGTACCCGTGATTGATTACAAAATTAAAAGTACAATTTAGATTATGTTATTTTATCTCTTCTTGGCTTAAATGAGTTTTATTTTCAATTTTATTGCTGCTTTTGTACGCAAAATGCTGGAGCTGCTACAAATTGGAGGTAAATTAACGCACACTCTGAGCATTTATGTGAAAACAAATACGGGTCGCACACTGTCCGTGAACTTGGAGCCGCAGTGGGATATTAAAAACGTTAAGGAGCTGGTGGCGCCACAGCTGGGACTCCAGCCGGAGGAGGTGAAGATCATATTCGCGGGCAAGGAGCTGAGCGATGCGACCACCATCGAGGTAAGCACCCACAAAAATTCTCTTGCATCACAATAATGGATTCTGTGCTCTCTTAGCAATGCGATCTTGGCCAGCAGAGTGTGCTGCACGCCATACGTCTGCGTCCGCCTGTTCAGAGGGAGCGGGAACGCAAAGCTAGCACGCTGATGGAGGAAGAGTCTAGTCCGGAGGAGCCGTCCAAGCCGCTAAACGAAACTCTGCTCGACCTGCAGCTGGAGAGCGAGGAGCGCCTGAACATCACCGACGAGGGTGAGCAACTGATGGAGATTCTCGTTTCATTGTTTATCTATCGGGCACCTTCGCAGAACGTGCTCGCGCCAAGGCGCATTTCTTTGTCCACTGCGGGCAGTGCAACAAGCTGTGCAAGGGCAAGCTGCGTGTGAGGTGTGCCCTCTGCAAGGGCGGCGCCTTCACCGTCCATCGCGATCCCGAGTGCTGGGACGATGTGCTCAAGTCGCGACGCATACGTGGCCATTGCGAGAGTCTCGAGATCGCCTGTGTGGACAACGAGGCGGGCGATCCGCCCTTTGCCGAGTTCTACTTCAAGTGTGCGGAGCATGTCTCGGGCGGGGAGAAGGACTTTGCGGTGCCTTTAAATTTAATCAAGAACAATATCAAAGATGTGCCTTGCTTGGCCTGCACGGAGGTCAGGTGAGCGCATCAGCAACGCCTGGCTGCCTATTTTTACGCCCTATCTCTTTGTAGCGAAACGGTTCTGGTCTTTCCCTGCGCCTCGCAGCACGTCACCTGCATCGATTGCTTTCGTGACTATTGTCGTTCGCGTCTCAGCGAGCGCCAGTTTATGCCGCATCCGGACTTTGGCTACACACTGCCCTGCCCGGCAGGCTGTGAGCATTCCTTCATCGAGGAGATCCATCACTTTAAGCTGCTCTCACGCGAGGAGTACGAGCGTTACCAGCGCTTCGCCACCGAAGAGTTTGTTCTGCAGGCGGGCGGTGTGCTCTGTCCACAGCCGGGCTGTGGCATGGGTTTGCTCGTAGAGCCCGATTGTCGCAAGGTGACCTGTCAGAACGGCTGCGGCTATGTGTTCTGTCGCAACTGCCTCCAAGGCTATCACATTGGCGAATGTCTGCCCGAGGGCGCCACGGGCAGCGCACCTAATTCCTGTGAATACACCGTCGATCCAAATGTAAGTATCATAAGGTGCACCCCCCGCTGCTAGATTTAATCGCAACTCTGCATCTCGTGACAGCGCGCGGCGGAGGCTCGCTGGGAAGAGGCCAGCAATGTAACAATCAAAGTGAGCACCAAACCCTGCCCAAAATGTCGCACGCCCACGGAGCGCGACGGTGAGCCGCACAGCGTCTTATACAACAGACTCACATTTTTTAATACACCCCTTACCTGAACTTGCTTCCAGGTGGCTGCATGCACATGGTCTGCACACGCGCCGGCTGCGGCTTCGAATGGTGCTGGGTCTGTCAAACCGAATGGACGCGTGACTGCATGGGCGCCCATTGGTTCGGCTAGACGTTGTTTTTGTTATGCAGAAGCCAATTTATTGTTTTACGTTTTTTTGTTCACTGTGCTGGCTGTATTTAAAGACTGTTAAAGCTGACAAGAAGAGTGCGCGTGCAGGTAAGCCTGCAGGTGGCAACAAATCGCTCCCAAATAATGAAGAAATTAATAAATGTTACATTATGATTGGATGTTCTAATCAATTTAGATTGAATATATAACTAATATGGCGGGATAAATGCATGCATATAAATATTGTTGTTTAGTATACGCTCATATATATATTTCTTCTGCTTTTTATAAAAATATATTCATATTTCTTTCTTTTTATAAATGTATTTATATATTTCATTCTCTTATAAATCTATATATATATATATTTCTTTCTTTATAAATATATATATTTATTTCTTTCTTTTATAAATATATATATATATTTCTTTTTATAAGTATACATATATATATATATTTTTTTTTTAAATATCATTAATATATATATATATTTATTATTTTTTATGAATATATATATATTTATTCTTTTTATAAACATTTATGTTCAAACGTTTTTATTAAATATCCTTTTATTCAAATATCGCGTCCTGTCTCTGGGAGTTATTGTTGGTATCTCACACCCTGTATGCCGTCTGCCGAATCAATAACAAAAACACCCTTGACTATATTCCTAACTGGGTATTTCACCATCCATCTATACTGCACCCTACCCCACTGTGTAATAGCATTGCGTGCGCACGCTTTGTTTACGTTTTTTTTCTTTTCTTCTTCTTCTTTACCGACGCATCGTCGCCCACAATATTTTGGAGGCTTTCGTGTTGACTGTAAAAACCGCAAAACACACAACACGTGCATCTGCCGCGAGAGAGAGAGAGAGAGAAAGAGCGAGAGCGAGTGAATTGCGCACTCTTAAGCTCTCTCCCAGATTTAATCAATAATAACGGCGCGTATTGACTGTGATGTTGTTGTATTCGCGTTTGTGTGTGTGTGTGGAGGTTATATATGTATGTGTTTATTTTTCCGGCAATTACATATAATTAGGTATCATTTTCGGCCAGAGGTTGAATGTCATAGGTCAAGTGTCACTTGGCAATATTGCAGGGGTTACTCAGTGTAATCTGCCCCCTGATATGTGCTATACTTTATGGAATGTGTTATCCGTACACATCAATAAACCAGGCACATACATACCCATTGATAAGATGACTAGCACTGAACCAGGGAAACCCCCAGGCAGGCATTTACTGCTTTGCTGCGCACTCGCTCTCTTCTGCCACCTTCTCATGCGCATTTTGAGATATGTTCTCTAGTTTTTGTTTTGGCACGCTCTGTTTTTGTTCGGTTTCTGTTTTGTGCTCTAATTCGTAAGCAAAGTAAGTGAATTTACAAATGACATTTGCGAGCGAGTTTCGCCCCATTGCAATTGCCAAATGCGCGCTCGCTCTCTCTCTCTCTCTCGCGCCTCCTCTCTCCACCTCAGACGCGCGAACCCAACGAAAGCTCGCTCGCCCCGTAAGCAGCGCGTATGTGGGCAGGTTGCCCATCAAATCGGGTCACACAGTTTGCGCTGGGTTCCCAGTGCAGCACAGCCAATGTGCCGTTTTTTTGCTTTCTTGCTCCCCCCTTTTTGTTGTTGGTTCGCTGCTTTTTCGCCGCCGTCTTTTGCCAGCTTTTCTTCATTATTTTTCGGGGGTACGACGGCAACACCGCTGAGGCTGCCAGTGTATAAATGGTAGCGCGCCAGCCGTATCGCGTTTCAGTCTACGTTGGACTTTGGCGCGGTTCGCACACGCAGCGTATACGTAACGCAATCACATTCAAGGGTTAAACAGTCGGCACCGCCACTTGGCAATGCCCGTGTGAATGTGAATGCGAATGTAAATGTGATTGCGAATGTGTGCGAGTGCGACTACGAGTGTTTGCAGCTCTGATCGTTTGCCGCGTTGTCGCTCTTCGATTTTTGCGTGAGAGTGCGAAGAGAGTGAGTAGCGAGTATTCACAATAAAAGTATTTTGAATTCGTGCGCAACACTTCAAAAATAACGGTATTTTGATTTGAAAAACTTACAATTGAAAGCGAATAAATAAAAATGCAAGTTTGTTAAATACAATATTGATTTTGAAAATTGCAACAAACTATTAATGTATAAATGTGCAGAGCTAATTTCTAAGTGATTTTTGGTAAGTATTAATTTTAAATTATAATTTAATTAATATTTCCTTGCTTCAACTTTATATGAGTAATTGTGCATATGAACCTTAAGTTCATTTAGGTGCCCCAAATCGCATAGACAATATATCAATCCATTTCTCATTATGTTTCTCACACACTCAAAGCTTGCGCTCTTTCATGCACTTGCCCCAATTATTGAATAGCATCAATAAGAATAACAACAAGACACAACAGCAATAATAACAACACATGCACGCAGCTCTCAATTAAAATTGCATTTTGAAAAAAAAACTGCAGCATACATTCGGGCACTGTCAATATTTGCAAGCTCAAGTGCGCCAGGGTGCTCGCATATTCTGACGTACGAGAAAGGACGTCAACGTAACAATTACTCAGCTTGTGTGTAACTTCTTGTACTTGTATGTGTACACTAGCATCAGTGCTGGGCAACAAAACTGTTAAAATGTCGAGAGCATAGCCAAGCATTAATGAAGCTGCGCTGAGCAGCAGCCAGCAGTCAGCTCGACTCGACTCGATTCGGCGTGGCTGCTGTGTGTTTTTATTGATTTATATGCGCTGGAACTGGGCGGCTGTTGCTGTCCCAAAACAGTACGTTACACACACCCACACACACACACACACCCAGAAACAGACAGAGGCAGGCAGCATCTCATGCCACACAGCTTCCGTATCCTGCTGTTCACTTGCAACGCACAAGCGTAAAAGCGTAAGAGAGAGACAGAGGCAGAGAGAGAGACAGAGAGAGTATTAGCCCTTAGTCCCCATTGCAGTTGCTTCACACTTTTTCGAGGCTCATTTCATTTACAGTTTACAGTTTGCGCCTTGCACACGCACTTAACATAACCCGTTTCAATTGCCCAAAAAGCTCTCTCGCCAGCGCTCTCTGCCGGTCGGGCGCTCTCTTGCGCTGCTCGCTGCTCACTGCTCGCAGCGCGTGTTTACATTCACATTGATTATGTTATCCAGCGCGTGGCTGCTAATAGAGTTGCTGCTCTGTTACCCCGCGCCCCCTGCCATTGCCCACTTATCAACATGCTGCTCTCGCTGTTTTGCTAATTTGTTTTTGCGGCCAGCAGCAGGGCATCTTCAAAGTCAACATTCGCGAGAAAAAAAAATTAGAAAAGAGCCGAATCAATAAACCTGCCATTGCAGCGGACGCGCCCAATTCATCAATTGCCTTCGAAAATGTTAAGGTTGAGTTTTGCAAAATAAAAAAGAACACACACACACTCTAATTAATCAATAAATGGCACACGTCAATCGCCAGCTCCCACACACACACACACACACGCATACACACAATTGCTGCCTGGTTACGGCTGCTGCTCCTGGCAGCCGCTTCATATTCCATTTTCCTACTTTCCTCTCTCTCTCTCTCTCTCTCTCTCTCTCTCTCTCTCTCGCTCTCTCGCTCTATGCATGCATGCACTTTTGTGGCTCATTAACGGTTTGCGTGCGGCCAAATTGCTTGCGGTTCTCATGCATTCATCTTAATGCACACACACACACACACACACTCTCGCACACTCGCACAGTTGAGTGGCTTGTTGTTGTTCTTGTTGCCCAGCATACATTATAGTACACAGCAGGTGCCCATCATGCGGCTAAGCAGGCATCCATCAACAATCTTCGATGGCAGCCACACATTGCCCCAATGCAACCACATTTATGCATAACACAGGAATTGCATTTATGCACCTCACATTTCCAAATGCCCCCAAATGCTTCGGGAATTGCATTTAAATATTTGTATCGTGCTCAATCAACAGTATTATTACCTGGTTTATTGATCTTGTTGAGCACAGCAAGGCATTCGGCTTAAATGTACTCAACTGGAAATTGCAGCAGTCAGAGCTGCACAGGAATGGGAATAGACAATTTTATATACTCTTTTACAAAAATCGTTTATAATATAACTCACTAGGAGGCAACCTTTCTTTAAGTATATGTTATCAATATGTACTTACTTGAAATTCACATCTCCACAAACGATAAGTTAATTGTCAACTATAAGTTAAAGGTGATCCTTCTTTAATATATTCGCATCACTGAAAGAAAAAGTGAAAAAAATAATTAGTTTAAGTAAAAGCTGGTTTAAAAAGAGAGAGAGAGAGAGAGAGTTTGACTAAGATTGAGCTAGAGCGATGGATAAGTTTAGTTAGATCGATGTGCATGTTTAGCATGCAGACTTGTAAGTCTTGCCTGAATTCCTGAGGATCGCATAGGAGGGCAATAAAAATACGTTAATTATAATTCGTGTACTCACCGTGTGCATCTCATTTAACAGCCCTAAAGGTCCAAGGCACACATCATATCTGCGGCTACCTCCAGTTGTTCTGCTGGCTCTTCTTCTTGATCTACTTTTATATTTTATTCAGGTAGATATATAATAAAACACAACCATTACCTAAATCTTGCTTTATTAATATTGCTGAATCGTAAATACATGTTTAGAGAGAGCAAAACAAGATTTTTCTTAAATTAATGAATAATTATTGAATATGAGAGCTAACTCTGGAAAACCTACCAATTTCCGCTTTAACAGGTTCATAGGTCTTAACATGCTGTTAACTTAACAGCTAACAGCGTTTGCCCTGCAAAAGTTGCAAGCCACTTTATCTGCTTGGCATAGCTGTATAGCAGCAGAATGGCAACTGTCAGGAGCTTTGCCCAGCAAAATAGTCTCTTAAAATTGCAGAGCATACTTTAAGGGGTTTGCACTTAAAATGCAATTTGTATCTACTTGATGGCCTTTCACAATTTAATGCGGTGCCGGAACAGCTTCTCGGATGTTAATTCGTTCTGGCGTCTACCGCTGTATGTCCTTGGGCGTCATGTCCTGCGGCTTTAGTGTCTTGGGTATTAAATATTATTGTTCAACATTAATTAAATTGCATACAGAAACACAAAATGTGTGCAAATTAACGCATTATCAAGCTATCCAGCTGCTAGGGTGGCCCACAACTAACTATCAAATATTTAGAGCTCAAGTGCAGGATAGTCAAATACCTGGGCAAAGTTTCTGCATTTCATATTAAAACACACACACATCATTTACATTTGACTTTGTCCACTTGCAGGCTACATAAATAAAAGGACAAAGAACACACGCACCCTTCTCGAGCTCAAAGGGATTTGCTAGAAGAAATCGTAAGAAAAAAAGAAACGTAAAGAAAGGAAAAGAAAAATCAATAATAGACACATGTAAGAGGATATCCTCGCCATTGACCACACAGCGAAGGCGACGCAATATGGCCTCCTCCACAACAACAACAACAAAAACAACAACAACAAACGGGACGGGGCAGTCAACTTTGCCATTGTTATTATTGCTGCTGCACGAAAGTGGCCACTAGATTGCATCCCTTCTGCAAGCATGTCAGACAGATACGCGGCCAGCTATTACGAGCAGCTGCATCCGGCCCAGGCCCAGGCCCAGGCTCAGGCCCAGGCGCAGGCCCAGGCAGCCATGTCGCACTATGGGCCGCCCGGCTATCGCGCTGGCTATGGCGGCGCCTATAATCCCTATGGCTATGGCTATGCCAGTCCCGGCGCTGGCTCCTATATGCCCAGCTATTATCGCTATGCGCCGTATGCCTCGCCGCACTACAGTCAGCCGCCGTCGCATCATCAGCATGCGGGCATGTTCACGGCCGCTGGCCAGCAGCTGATACCCTCCAGTGTGCTCCACTATCCGCCACGCCCACATCCGCACATGCAACACGCCTATCAGCCACAGCAGACGAGCAGCGGCGGGGGTGGCGGCGGCGGGGGCTACGAGCAGCCCGCGCCTGCGCTCTACAGTGCTTCCGGCTATGGACAGGCACGTGGCTTTGCCGCCTATCAGCCAGCCACGCCCACACATTATGCACCGCCCGGACGCTCCACAACGCCGGCGCCCAATCGCACAGTGCTGCCACCGAATTATCTGGAGCCATTGCGCAGCTACACGGAGCAGCATCAGCATCAGCAGCAGCAACAAATGGTGCCGGCGGCGCAGCCAAAGCTGGAGGAGATGCTGCCGGAGCAACAGATCAAGCTGGAGCAGGAGGCGGAGGCCACATCGCCGTCGCAGAGGCTGACCACATCACCGCCAATGATCAGTGCCACCGGCACGGACAGCGGCATCAGCAATTGTAGCACGCGCGCCCGCAGTGACAGCAGCCAGAGCACGCCCGTCTACAGTGGCGAGTATCCCGTGAATATGTCTGTGGAGTCTGCGTCCTGTGTCTCCTATCACTGTTCCGCCGATGGCAGGGACTACGAGGAGGAGCAACAACAGCAACAACAACAGCAGCAACAGCAGCAGCAGCAACAGCAGGAGGAGCACAAGGCAACGGCTGTTGCCACGCCCCCCATAATACCCGGTAAGTTGTCAGTATTTGCCTTACGCTCCATTTAATTTACAATTATGCAGAGGGCGTCACCGGTGGGCGGGGCAATCATTGTAAATTTATGCAAACATATGTCAGACTAGATTATGTAACAAGTATTAAATCCCCCCGCCTCTGGCTTTGCTAACGAAGCGACAGCAGCTGTAAAGTGGGCAACGGACCTTGGCACCGTGGAAACCAGTTAAAACAAAATGTCGTTAACAGAGTAAATAACCACAGTCGAATGTTAACGCCGACAAGATCTAGTTAACAGTGAGCTTTTCATTAACTGTAAAGGCAAACATAAGGAGCCTAATTTAGATTACAGATGAGTGTTCACAGCATAACAGTTTATAAAATATTTTATAATTAAGTAATAAGCCAAAGTTACATTTTCTGTTAAGTTAAATCAAATATAATGTGTCAAATAATGACAGTGAGTATAAGATTGCTTGTGCTAGTATGCACTTTGGAGAGAGAGAGAGCATGCACTGTGAACTTAGCTTAGTTAAATTACAGATGCATGTTAGCAGTAATGTTTGTCAGCAGCAATGCAAGAATGTTGCTGCTGATACTCACATAGCCGGATCAAGTTCAGAGAGAGCTTTTACATTAACTGCTTCTGGATAAACATACAGATTCATGTTAATTATCTAGCAGTTACATTTAACATTCGATATAACAGAATGTAATAATTTTACTGGCAGAATGTTCGCTTACTCTCAGTAAGATCAAGTCCCGAGAGAGATTTAACAGGTTCCAAGACCAGTCCATTAAATGACATGCCATACATCAAAATTAATTGAGTAAATAAAATTTGTACAGCACATTTTTTATTCAATTATAAATGTCAACACTATCAAATATTCCACTGTAGCAGCAGGCGGTGGTATTTTTTCTGCGTATACCCCACTGCGTATGCTTGATTTTGCATGCAAATGAATGCAAAGAGCCACCATTCGAGCCGCCATCAACGCGGCCGTCAGCCTCGCCAGCTTCGTCAGCGCCAAGCACTGACAGGCAACTGTCCGTCAGGCATTTGCAGCCATTTGACACGACAAACGGTCAGTCTCAGCCGCCTCGTGGAGTCGACATTTCGCAAACACTCAACCAATCAGCGTTTGGTTAACTGCTGAAATGCTTCCGCTTCCTGTCGGCCCGACTTAGCACAAGCTGTGCCACACGGCGCGGGTGGCTTGGAGGTAGCTGTGACGAGCCTACGTCATGTTGCTTTAAAGGACTTCAAAATTAGCTGTCTATTTAGGCACGCAAAGGGTGGGCGAACGCTTGACTGGGCTGAGACGGAGCTCGGGTTGTGCCCCTTGATGAGTTGCTTTTGATTTGACTTTTTGGCAGGGGCGTGTGTGCAAATCAATAAGTTAACTTTTCTTATGTCGCGTCAGGCACAAGCGCCCACATACAGAGAGAGAATGAACACCCACACTGGATACGGAAGGTGTAAAGTGTGTGGCTTCCACAAACACACACTGGCACACAGAGGCCCGATCCCGACCCCAACATTTGACAGCTTTTCTAAATATTTCCTAATGTAAACGAGACTTGTGGGCAATGCCGTCCTTATCAATGGGCGCTCAACTTGTACACACGTACACACACACACACAAGATACGTACACTTAAGCTGTTGCGAGGGTGTTTAAGTTGAGCATGTGTGCGTGAAATGTCATCACAGCAGAGCATGTAAATGAACTTTACAACGCTCTGTGGTGGGTTATTGTAGCTGCTGTTTGCCCAACACATACAGAACGGCACAGAGGAGACACCCCGGGAGCAGCCCGGTCCCGGTCTTGCAATATTTGTTGTCGGTAGAGGTATCCAGCATTGACGCAAAAAATCAATGTCCGTTATGACGAATCAACTGAGGCATGCAAAAAACAAACAGTCCACAAGGATTCGCCATGAAATTGACGCTTAAACTATTGGCATAAATATAGTATTCAATATTTGACATCTTTTTTAGGAGGTCTCAAATCAAGACCAAGAAAGTAAAGGCTAGAGTAGATTATGCTATTTTCTACAAGTATTTAGAGTAAGCATTAAATGCTCAATGATAATTAAGTGTATCAAAAATCATAGAATAAAACCAACTTGAAGCCTAAAACGCGATTAATTTCCCCTTAAAATTTGATCGCCCTTTTAAAGGGTTATAAAGGGCTAGAAAGAATATTCTATAGTTTTATACAAACATATTCAACAATTTTTGCATTTAATTCAATTAATTGTGAATTCCAAACTAACAAATATTTAATTTATTACATTTAATACAATATTCTCATCATTTCCCCTCACATATCGGCCTCTAAATTTATTATAATTGATTTGTTTGACGCGAATGGCATTACAACAGCAAGAGCTTGAAGCGAATATCACAGGCCACAACAAAAATACGTAAACATTGCAGGCTCAGTCGCATGCGCTGAAAAGCGTGCTATCATTTTTTATACTCCGATAAACATACACACGCGCGCGCGTGTGTGTGTGTGTGTGTGTGCTTGACACGTTCAACAAGTGCATGTTGATGTGTGGCTCTCTCTCTCTCTCTCTCTCTTTGGCTTGTCGACGCTCTCTCTTAGCTACCCCCGAAGCCATGAACGATATCACAATTTGATAAGCGCGTGCAAAAAAAAATACTAAAAAAAAATAGAAAAAAAACGCGTCTCTCTCGCGTTGGTCAACCTGTTCCCGAACCTTTGTCTTTTTAACCCTTGATGGCCGCCAACACGCATGACAAAATAATTACAGACGCCTGGCCTGACAAATAATATACAACTAAAAAAGAAAAAAAAAAGAAAGAAGCAATCTTTATTGATTTTCTTTTAACACACGCCGTCTGCCTGGGCGCCTTTTTGCTTGCTAATTTTCCAGATGACATAAGCGCGACAGCAGCGACTTCGACGTCAACGTCAACGTCGATGTCAGCGTCGCCGCCAACAGCAACGCCTATTGTGAATGATATTGATAAGGCGGCGAGCGCCGAGCAGCCGGAAGTTGTGAGGCGTGCGGAAATCAATTTGACGAAGCCCAACAAACAGGCGTCAACAACGCCACAGGATATTGCCGAGCAGCAGCCAGCAACTAATCAAATCAACGAGGATGCAGCTGGGGTAAGTTATGCCAAGATTGGCCCAAAATTACAAATTAAAACTGCAGCAAGCAGGGAGGAAAGGAGACAGCGGGGTGCTGTCTAATTAAACGGCAGACAGGTGGCAGCAGCTCGTTTGGGCAACGCAGATAAATTAGGGCAAAGCAACCGAAAACCAAAAAAAAAGAACCAAAAGACGGGCTGATAATGACAGACGAGCACAGACAACAAAGATGTCCCGTTACAGCAGCAGCAGCAGCAGCCGCAGCCGCAGCCGCAGCCGACTGTAAAGAGAAGAACCAAAGCGAAATGCGTTTAGCTCCATCGACCGGCTTTCGAGGCAACAGCAGCAATAGCAGAGCGTGAGCGTGGGAGAGCGCAAAAGAGAGTGCGCATTAACAGAGCGCGCTCTCTTGCCGGAAGCCTGTTTACAGGGTGCCTTGTGTGTAACAGCAGCAGCAGCCGCAAACGGGCGCCTATTGATTTTTGTGGGCTGCGCTGAACTTCAATGCGACTGTGTGGGTGGGCGTGTGTGTGTGTGAGAATGTGTGAGAGTGTCAGGGAGAAGTTGTTAGCCCCTTTATGGGGTTGCTGCTGCTGGCGCCGCTTGACAACATGAGCAGCGAGCACGCGCCTGCTGGCTAGGGCTTCAGCACAGCCGGGCCACCTTCGCTGGCAAGTTTCAAGTGCCCGCCACTTGAGCGTAACAACTTTTTTGCCCCGTCGAGCGTTGCAGCTGAAAACTAAATCGATTTTATTGTTCTTGTTGCACTTGCAGCAACACCAACACCAACAGCAGCAGCAGCAGCAGCAGCCAGCAACAGCAGCAACAACTCACAGCTGGAGTCCAACGTTGCGTCGGCCGCGCACTCCGCCCGCGCCGCAGAACTCGCCGGTGGGCTATGGCCTGGCAGCGCCCACTGTGCCACCTGCGCTGGCGCCACTGCTGCAGCAACAGCAGCAACAGCAGCAGCAGCCAGTGAGCAGCAAACGAAATGCGACGCCCAAAAATCGCAGCAGCAGCAACCACAACAACAACAACAACAACCACAACAACAACAACCACAACAACAACAACAATCGCATCATCGAATGCGATCTCATACCGAGCAAGAAATCAAAACGCAAAACGAGCAAAAGGGAAACGGAAACGGAGAATGTGGAAGCAACGGAATCCACGGTGCGGGAGCAAATAAGGGTGAGATACACACACACACGCACACACAAGCAAAAATACTAGTATATGAACAAATAACACAAAAGCTCAAACTGTCAAGTGAAATTCCAGTTTAAAAACTTCGCCCCCTACCCACCAACCCCTTTACAGCTGCAGAACTAATTTCCTAGGTTTTTGACACTTGAATTTGTATAAAATATAAAGAATGTTTTTTTCTTTTTAAATATATGTTTAGCTTATCAAAGTATCTGCCCTTTGAATATTTTAATTTCAGAACTTTTTCCTATTAAATTTTAATAGCTTTAAATAAAGGGGGGCAGGTTTTACTGGTTCTGCCTTATTTTATTATTATTATTATTATGTTTATTATTATTATTATTATTTTTTTTTATTATTATTATTATTATTATTATTATTATTATTATTATTATTATTGTTATTATTATTATTATTAATATTATTATTATTGTTGTTATTATTATTATTATTAATATTATTTTTATTATTATTATTATTATTGTTATTATTATTATTATTAATATTATTATTATTGTTATTATTATTATTATTATTATTATTATTATTATTATTATTATTATTAGATGTTAATAAGCCACGACTTTAATATTTAAAGAAATTTTTATTTAATATTTAATGTTGTGTTTGACGACCTTTTCATTTTATAATTAATTGTTTGGCTGGCTCGAGGTCCGGGATAATATTTATTATATTATTATCCCGGATTTTTATTTAATATTGGAAGCGCATTGAAATAAATTTTTGATTGATTTATGAGTTTGGGAATTGGTGCTTGAAAAATAAAAGATTTTTGCATATATATTCGACAGTTCTTTAATCTATCTATTTATTAAACATTTATGTAAAAGGCCATTTATGTAAAAGGCCTTTCTAGCAATTGATTTGAACTAAAGACTGGGCTTGAGGTTGGCAAAAGTCATGTTTACAAGCCAAACTTTGAGGCAGAAAGCTGGTTCGAAGCGAAAGGGTTTGCAGCGCAGACGCTCATAACTTAATTCCATACCAAACAAGTAAGAGGTTCTAGTCGGGAGCTCCCGACTAGGGAATACCCTGAACCCTCTTTGAGGTGGTAGCGGGGAGGATGCGATAGGTATAAAATGAAAGATACTTGAGATGCTTCCTTCTGCCTGTTACATACATTTACATTTTGCACAAAAACATTATACCCCTTTTACCCATTTTTAATGGGTTCGGGGTATAAAAAGAGCATTAGCAAAAATAATAAACGAATCAAAAATTGTGTACTTGCAGGACATCAAGCCTTTGCCTGGCTTTCAGCAGGCGTTTGGCTCCACCGAAATAGGCCGCTTCTCCGAGCGGTTTCTGCAAACGCCCGAGAGTCTCGTCGAGCGGTTGGCCGAGGAGCATGCCATAAACGGCGGCGGCAACGGCGGCGGCCATGGCTACTATGATGCCACAAACGCGGCGGGTGGCATGCAGCACTATTGGCCGTACGAGGAGCAGCACGGCTATGGCTACCAGAGCCAGTTGCAGATGTCGCGAGCTCGTATGCGTGGCCAGCATGCGTATCCGTATCCGGACTACGCGGCGTATGAGCGTTACGGCTATGCGGCCTACAGTGCGAGCAGAACGCGCTACGGCGAAATACGCTGCAATGGCTACTAGGCAAAGCCACACACACACACACATAGTTATATAGGCGTTAGATATATACATGTATATGTAGTTGTGTCCTAGTCGTTTGTCATTTAAAATTCTCTCTGTGTGTGCCTTTTTCGGTCAAAATTCGGCAATGCCCGCCACAGATGTAGGGTATTTATTGCGGGCATTGCTGGCGATGATTGCGTGCAAAATTCATTTTAAACAAAAGATTAAAACCAAAACAGGCCAAATTGTAAAAAAAAAAAAACTAAAATTAAGTAGTTGAATGTTTTAAAACGAACAAATTTGCGCGCCTGTTGAGTACTTTGTCCCACTGTACATACACCGTAGAGCAATGCATTTCGTTAATACTCTTCCTACCCTTTACTTTTTCGTCGTGTGTTAGGGTATATATCGATTCATTTTGCAATCTTAAGTAGTCGGTTCTTCTTGCTAACTCTAGCCTAGGCCCAAGTTATGATTAGTAAAAGATGTGCCATTGAAAACAGAAAACTTTAATGCGAGTACACTTTATAAGGTATTTACGTTTTAGTTAATTATATACAACAAATTACAAAACATTACTAAGCTAATTTTAGATCGATCGGCATACGAAATAGTTGTCAAAGCCAAGCACTAAATGTTTAAACTCTATAAAATAACCACCGCGTACTCTTTTCTTTTTTGTACTTGTCCAAATTTGAATTTCTAGCAATTTATGCAATTATTGATTTTTGAGTTCATTTCGATTTAAGTGCCTTAATTTAGTTACACGAAAAGAGCAAAATACTATATTAATGAGATTTGTAAAAAATTCCATCATTTCCATTTTATGTATAACAACCAGTTCAGGTTTCAAAAGGGCCCAAAAAATAAATTAAAGTAAAACGTAAACGAAACGAAACGAAAGTTAATAAAAAGCACAACCAAAACTCCAAGAAACACACATCGATTACAACATACAAGAATGTTTTTTAGTCCAAGCATAGAAAAGCCATTGCAAACAACAAAAGAAATACAATTAGTTGTTAATTAAACAAATTAAATTAATCACAAGTAAAAAAAAAACTACTTCGTAGTGTTGACATTTTATGATCAAATATTTTCAAAGTTAAAGAAGAAAAACAAACGAAAAGAAAAGAAAAGTAAATAAAATTATATATATATATATATACATGTAGCTAAAATTAAGTTCTTGTGTACATAAAAACCATATTTGAACGTTTAAATTTTATGGAGCAACAAAATAAATATAATAAAAAAAAAAAACAAATCAAAGTCAACTATTTCTATTTGCGCCCGATTTAGGGCTGGATTCAAAAGAAAAGCCAGAATATGGTGTTTATATATTGGGAGCGTTTTTTTTCGTTATATTTTTTTCTTTTGTTTAACTGTTTTTATTCTTTTTAATTAATTTATAAATATTATTACATAACCTAAAAGTGTTTGTTTTTATTGATTTTTAAATTAATTACAAAAATAGTTTTGTTGTAAAAAAAACAGGAGAAATCGCGTGTGATTAGAATTGAGTTCTTGGTTCGAGGAGCGGAAATTAAACAGGATTTGACGGCAGGACGACGTTAAAAATAATTTAGCGTACATAAAAAACAACTGTTCCGTTTACGACTTATACAACTAAAGGAAATCATACGGATAATCAACTATATTAATAAGAAATAGAAAGCATTTAAACTGGGCAGAGACAGTGTGTGTGTGAGTGTGTGTGTGTGTGTGTGTGTGTGTGTGTGTGTGTGTGTGTGTGTGTGTGTGTGTGTGTGTGTGTGTGTGTGTGTGTGTGTGTGTGTGTGTGTGTGTGTGTGTGTGTGTGTGTGTGTGTGTGTGTGTTGGGAGAGAGACTGTCAGCTGTTGGCTACAAGATTTTAATGTTTATTTAAATTTGTTTTCTCTTTTTCTTTTGTTAATGACGTATATAAATAGTTTGTTCTGTGCCTGTCGGTACAATTGTTTTTTCTTGTTTTTTGTTTTCTTTTTACTTTCTCTGCGTGTATTAATAATAAACAATTACACAATTATTGATTTTGTCAGCATCGTCGCATTGATTATGCCTATTAATAATTAGTTTTTTTTTTCTTTTCTTTCTTTTCTTTTCTTTTATATATAAATAATTAGTGTGTTCTATATTGTTATATATCATCAATCGTGTGTTTTTGTTTTTGTTGTTGTTGTTGTTGTTTTAATTAACTTTTCACTTTTTGCATAAGCTAAGAGACAAAGCCGCGCTGGTGTCTTTGTGTTTGTGTGTGGGCGTGTCCCTGTGTGTGTGCGTGCCGCCGGCTCGCAATCATGAGGAGGAGGCCGCCGAGGAGTTCTTTGTGGAGCCACCGGCCGAGTTGCTGGAGTTGCGCTGCTTGTCAATGTACACCTTGAGCAGACGCACCTTGCTGGGATTCATGGCGGAGAGCTTGGGACTGAGCTTCTCCTCGCCGAGCACAAGATACAGCTTGACAATGCAAAAGACGGCCGCCTTGCGCACCATCGACTGCACATCGTCCGCGGAACGGGCCAGATTGGGGAACACGGCGTCCAGATGGGCATCGGTGATCTCGGTGCCATGCTGTTCGGTCACCTCGAGCAGTATTTTGATGGCGCACAGATTGGCCGGAAAGGCGCCCGTCGCTATCACCGGATTCACAATGTTAATGGTCAGATCCAGGGGCAGAGCGGGCGCCAGCCTGGGTATCATGGTGTCAATCTCGCGCAGCGCCTCCTTGCTGTGCTGATAGCAATTGATGATCTTCAGCAGAATCAGCTCGAGAAAGTTTAGCCAGTTGTGCCGCATCTTGTCGCTGCGCACAATTTTGCTCAGCACATGCAGGCCCGAGATGATCACGTCCGTATGCTCCGCCTCCAGCATGTGGAGGAGCATGCGCATTATGGACTTGAAATGCTTATTGGGCAGCTCGCAGTTGCCGCCGCGTATGCAGATGCCCAGATTGTTGAGCGCCGTTTGCAGCTGCTCGACGGGCTGATCCTTGTTGAGCGTGAGGGCGACGCGCATCACCTCGCTCTCGTGCAGATTACCGGGCAGTATCAGTTCACCATTCGTGGCGATAGTCAGGGATACTTTGGGCGCCGGCTGTTGCATGGGTGGAGCTGCCGTGTCCAATCGCATGGTGGCCGATTCCGGGGTATTCGATTGCGTGGTGTTGGCCGACGATTGCGTTTTCGAGTTGGACGACAGCGAGTCCTGCTGCGCCGTCATCTGTTGCTGCTGCTGCTGCTGATCCAAGGCGAACTGCAGATGGTGTCCATTGTAACCGTTGGGCGCCAGCGACTGATACTGGCCGCCAGCGAAGCAGGAACGTATCTCCTCGGAGGTCTTTTGTATATTGTGCTGCACCTCCAGCTCGGAGCAGCCGTAGAGCAGCTCCTGCTCCACAGAGGATTGACGCGAACGCGGACTAGAATTCATGTGCATATTGAGCGAGGCAAACGGACCCACGCTGGGGCTCTGCAACGGCTTCGGGCTGCTGCTGCTCAGCGGCGAGCTGCTCGGCGAATTGGCCCCGCTGCTCTGCCGCCGTAAATTCGACTGAATGCACAAGCGTGCCGTATCCTGATAGCCCTTGGGCAGTGCGGCCAGCATCTTGGTCATCTGCGGCGTATTCAGATTGTAGAGCGCCACCAGGCACAGGCGGGCCTGGGAGCGCAGCTCAATCGATTTGTGATCTCCGGACATTTGGGCCAGCTTGAGCACGGTTCGCTCACAGCTCTGGGTCTGATCGCTGGGGAAGTCGCTGCTCTTGCCGTACGTATTAACCAGATCGGTGAGGAAACGTAAAATGGCAATGCGTGTCTTGGTTGTCGGCGTCTGCGTGTTGTCCGAAATGATGCGAAAGAGCTCCTTGAGCTGCAGCTGCGTCGGAAAATACTCGTGTACCACCTGCAGTGTCTTCCATATCTTGCTGTGCATCGAGTTGAGCAGATCGGTGCCCAGCTTATTGAACAGGCGCGTCAACAATATGAACAGCCAGTCGTGGAGCTCGGGTGCATGCACCAAGATGAGCTCGGTGACCGTATCTAAAAACAAAGAGTAGACTTTAGTGTGCGTATCCATAAACATTTTGCGAAACATGTCCAGGACACACTGCAGCTGCTGTTGCGTCAGCTCCTTGCCGTCGGCCAGATACTGGGTGAGACTGATCAGGCCATCCTTGCGCTCCGACCAGTGCGTGGAGGCGCAGTACTGTATGATCGTCTCGATGTCGTCGAACGGCGCACGCTGGCTGTTCCAGTCGAGGCGAGTGCGCGAGCCGCTCAGCGAGTAGTTGGACATGGAGTTGTTGCCGCGCGTATAGCTCGAGTCGAAGGAACGCTCCGAGCAGACCGAACTGGCCTCCGAGTCAATATCGTCGGATTCGTCGCGGCCCAGCAGCTTCCGGCCCATGCGTATGCCGCCCGTGCGCATAAAGTCGCCCGAAGCAAAGTCCGGCGTCTCTGCGTCGTTGTTGCCCAGCGATTGCTCCGCCTCGCGCGATTGCGCCAGCATCCGGGATGCGGCTGTGCTGCGCACAGGATTATTGCGTTCGGGTGTGCGCCGCGCACTGGAGCCCGTTGAATAGATGCTGCGTTTCATTATGCCACCGCCACCGCCGCCGCCCAAGCGATTGGGACTCGTCTCCCTGGAGCTGGCCGTGCTGCGCGGTATGCCAGATGCTTTCTTGGGTATGGCTCCTGTGGCCCCGCCGCCTCCGACGCCCCTGTAATAGCTGCCCATGCCGTAATGATCGCGCAGCTTTGTGCTGGGCGAGGTGGAGCGCGAGCCGGGCTGCGATTGTGAGACGCCGGCGCGTGTGCGTCCGATCCGTGTGCTGGGCGTCACTGTGCCCGGCGAGACAGTCTGGTGGCCGCCGCCGCCTCCGCCGCCGCTGTTGCTATGGGAATTGAGACGCGGGCGCGGCAATGAGCCGCCGCCAGCTGTGCCCCCGCCAGCTGATGACTGCAGGGTGGCCGCCGGCTTCTTCTGGCGCGAATAGAGCGTGTATTGGGCACGCGCCTTGGCGCGCTGTGCCGCCGCCGTGTCCACCGCAGAAATGGAGCGCATGCTGGGCGTCGGCTTCTGCAATGAGCTCGTTGTGCGTCCAATGCGCGATGTGGCCACCGTGCGTCGCGAGTCCAACGACTGCTGACTGCTGCTGCTGCCATTCGAGGCGCCGCCATCGCGCTCCTTCTCGAGCGCACGCTGTGCGGCTATGTCCAGGGTGCCATAGATGTGGTCCGCCAGATCGGGAAAGTGTCGTCGGAACGCCCAGTAGGCGAGGCGCGAGTGCCGCCGCGCCTCGCTGTCCGCATCGCTAAGCGACTTCTTGAGCGTGTCGCGAAAGATGATCGCATGCCGTTCCAGCGCCTTGGTCTGCCACTCCTCGAAAAGCAGCACCAACAGCTCGCAGAGCGTGGCGCGTATGTCCTTCGACTTGGACTGATTCAGTGTGTCCGTGTAGATCTTAAGCAGCTTGGGCGCATGTGTGTATTTGATAATATATTTGAGGGCCAGCGTGGAGGCGGACGCAATCACCTTGGCCGAGTTCTGGATGAGCTGGATCAACTGCTCGAGTATGCTCCAGCAGAAGGCGTCCAGTTTGTTGCGTAACGTCTTGGACATGTACGCGATTGTGATGCACGCCTCGCGTATCACTTGCGAGCGCAGCTCCTCCTTCAGTATGTCCAGGAAGCCCAACGATAATTCTTTCAGCTGCACGACCATAAATTGCGGCTGTGCCTGGTAATTGATGAGCAGCAATGAGCGCACCTTCTTGACGGCATCCACGCGCTTCTCCCAGTCGGCATTCTTATCGCTAATGATTAACAATATTTGCTTGTATATATCATCCATGTCCTTGGCATGGAATATAGTCAGTTGCGGCACCTGCTCAAAGCTGGCCTCAAAAATGTCCATCGTGACGGCGCCAGCATCGCCGGCCATGTCGTGAGCACTTGGCTTTGGACGCAGCGTAGACGTTGTTGCCGAGTGCAATTGTCGCTTTACGATCTTTGTGGGTCGATCCCGCAGCGAAATGTTGTCCGCCTCGTCGAGGCCATTGCCATTGGAATTGCGCAGGGCGGAGGGCAACAGCAGACCCTCCAGCTTGACCTGATCGAACTTTTGCTCGAGCAGGGCCAGCTTGGAGGCGGGCATATCCTCGATGCGCCTCAGATCTGGCCGCAAGCGATCCCCCACATGCTTGTATATCTCGACGAGCGTCTGTATGGCCGCCTCGCGAACATTCACCGTGGGATCGCCGAGCAGTGCACAGACCGGCATTATATAGACCCGGACGCTCAGCTGCTGTGTGCCGTATTCGTGCAGGGCATTGACAAGTGTCTGAAGGAACTCCTCGCGCACTTTGGCATTCTTGTGCTTGAAGCAGCTGGTGGCCAGTTTATCAATTAACGCTTGAGCCGTTTGCACTTTGTGCTCCATTAGATCACGCAAGAGCAGCTGCGCCTTTTCGCGGACCGTGTCCCGGCTATCGCCCAGGCGATCGATCACGTGGGGCAGCACGGTTTGTGTGTAGGCATTGAAGTCGCTGCCCAGACGCTTGATCAGCTCCGAAAAGGCCTCGAGTGACTTTTGTGCGATCTTAAAGTGGCTGCCCGTCAGCCACGGCATCAGATTGTCAATGAGGAAGCCCATGTCTGTGCAGACAATTGAATTGGTGTCGTCGCTGAGGAATGTCACCAGATCTTCAGCCAATTGCACCTTGACTCGCATATCCGCCTTTGGCATCTGTTGAATGAAGCCATCCAAATCGGTTGGCTTGCGGTACGCCATTCTCTCCGTCTGTCTTTTGCCCCCTCGCTCTCACTCGCTCGTGAGTGTGTGTGTGTGTTTTTGTGTTGCAGCTGCAATAAAAGTGAATGGATAAAAATTGATTTTAGCTTTTGGCTGAGCAAATTGTATTAAATATTTATGCAACACGAGACTCCGCCGGCAGCCAGCACAATGCAGGTCAATTTCATTTGGACGATTGCACAGGATTGCAGGGCTGTGTATTTGTGGCGAGAGATGAAATGCATTAGTCAATAGACTTGTGCACTGTGGGAACAATTGATTGACCTGCGCTGGACTCCAATTTAGACACTGTAACTTTTTTTATTTCATCGCCAGCTCCTTTAAGCGTACATCCATTAAATTCCAAAATATAATAAAATTTCACAAAGTACAAAGGCTCCGTTTGAAAATTACAAAAGTTGCAAATGACATGAAAGTCGCTTTAGTTTTCAAATAGCCCGCGCAATGACAACGCGCGCGCACTTTAAACACTATGAGAAGAAGAAGCAGCTGCGCCCACAACGCGAAGAAGAAGCAAAAGCAACAGTCGCCCAAACGTGCAAAGCGGGCAACAATTTCTGTGTTTATGCATGTGCCAGTGTGCCCGTGTGTGTGTGCGTACGTGTAGGTGTGAGTGCCGTAGTGCGTATCAGTGTGTGCGCGTGTGTGTGTGTGTGTATGTGTGAAAAATGAAGTCAGTGTTTGGGCTGCGAAAAGTAGGTGAATGGCTATGCGGGTGGGGATGGGCATGGACAGATGGCAGTGCTGGAATGACACGAGTGCCTGGGTAGTGAAGGGGAGGAATGGAGGAGTGTTACGTCGTCGTCGTCGTCGTTGTGCACAAATATGAATCATCTCACCGCGCTAGGCGTGACGGCGTCAAGGAGTACTGCTCGCTTTGTGGGTGGTGAGCGGGCAGTTAAATGGCCAAAACTAAAACTAAAAACAATGTGGCCAGAAAGGTTGCGGCGCTGCTGCTGCTTCTCTGTTACTGGCTCTGGTTACGCCAGCGACATAAACGGTAAATAGCTAGCGTCGCTGTTAACAGCAGCAGCAGCGACGTCGACGTCAAGCCGTCTATGGTTGGCCGCCAGCGCTGCCAGAGAGTGCGACGAAAAGCAAAATAACAAAAAACAACGAAAAAATCAACATATTTATGAAAATAGCTGAATGAGATAATACGACAGCAGCGAGTTGGAGAGGTAGAGGTAGAGGTTTGGTGTGTCGTCAATTACTAAGCAACAACAGCGACTTGTTTGAGAGAGAGTGAGAGAGAGCTTTGAGCGAACAAGCAACAAATTAGCAATGCATACGCAATTTTCTATTTATAATAAAACAACAACAATAGCAGCAACAACAACAACAACAACAACAGCAGCAGCAACAGCAAGACAGAAATTATTACAAAGCGCTGGGCGTAGCTTTCGTAACTGGCAGCTTTTGGTACTTTTTTAACTCTTAACTAAACGATAAGATATGGCCAGTTGATTAAAGGCTGCGGCGACGGCGTTAGCTTTGAAAAGCAAGCAGCAGCTGTTCTCGCAGTCCAATTGGACTGCGCTGCCGAGATTGCGGCTGCGGCCAAATTTGTCAAATTTAAATGTCAAAAAAAAAAAACAACAAAAAACGAAGAGAAGAAAAAAATAACGGAAGCGGAGGCGAATGCGAATGCGTGTCTTGGCCAAATAGTTGCATGATCTTTTTTTAACACGCTCACAGATACGCACACACTCACGCACACATGCTTATGCCTAAATAAATACTCACAGTTTTTGCAAATCCGGCTGCTGCTTGTTCTTCTTCTTCGTGTCCCTCTCTTCGTTTTACGCTCAATTTTTGTTTTGGGTTGGGTCTGACGCCAGCAACAACAACTGCTGCTGCTGCTCGGCCGCCTTGGCCAATGTTAAAAATTGATTTTCCAGTTGGAAATTAATAAAACAATTTGTAATGCACACAAATACGCGTATTCAATAAATTCTATGTCGTTTCAAAGCACAGCCAATTGAACAATTGCCAGATGAGAGATCACAGTTTTGCTCTTATTGTTGCCTCCTCTCACCCACTTATTTATTTGTATTGTTGTTGCTGTTGTTGTTGTTTCGCGCAGTTTCACTTTGGCAAATTAAATGTCATTTGTTGTTGCTATATCGCTGCTCTCTTTCTCTGCCTACCGTTATTGCTGACTGCTGGAGGTGTATGTCGCCGTCGCCGTCGCAGTCGCCGCCGTCGGGCTGACGCGGGTTCAACACAAATTCCAACGTCTTCAAAGTCTCGTCTGCTGCTGCCGCTGCTGCTGCTGCTGTTGCTGGCTGATTTCGTGAACTTTTTCAGTGACGCGCTGTGCTTGGCTGTATGTTCTCTTGCTCTCTCCCTCTCTCATTGCTCATGGGTCAGATTTGCATTAGCGATTTGGCCGCGTAGCGGTTGGTTTGTTTAACATACATCACATTTTGTAGCACATTTTCAATGTTTAGTTGTTCTTGAGACTATTTGTGAAATGGTTTTTACACTTTTTATATGAATTTAACACCGATTTTGTTGCGCGTTGCGAAAAATTGCCTCTTCTTGCTCATCGGTTGTTGCTATTAATCGATACGAACCACATCGATATATTATGCAGAGTTGCATGTGCAGCTGCCCTATCGATATTTCATCGCAAGTGTGCTGCCGATAGACCACTCCGTTCTTTATCAACAGTCTGGCAACTCTTCGATTAGCGCGTGTTTTTAAAAAATATAAATAACCTTGATAAGCGCCTGTGATTAATTAAATCATGAAGCGATAAATAAAATATTTCCAGGCAACACAGGTGCTTCAGGTGCTTCGTAATTGTAATGTGTATCACTGATAAAGCTTTAGTCAACGATATCAAGTGCACAGATATCAAATGTCAATAAGCCTAGACGTTTTTTTTTCTGTTTTTATTACTTATCATTTTTATTTCAACGCAAATTGTGCTTGCCCTGACAGATTTTTGTGTTGAATTCACAAAACGATTCATTTTGCCTTTGTACTCAAGTGAATTTAGCTGGAATCGAATACAATAATGCAATCCTAAGCTATTTAAGCTAATCAGTCTTTTATTGCTCTGATTTATTCTGGTGCACTGCCTGCGCCCGACCCGACGGATCCTCCGGACAGCCCCAGTCGAGGCGTGGCACCCATCTAACCACCGTCCGCGCCGCCGACTCGCCCGGAAACTGCTGCTCAAAGATGCAGCGATAGTAAAACGCCTCCTTTGTGGTGGGCGTGTTGAAGGGAAAACGAACGGCCGCCTGTGCGAAGTCCGCATCGTCCACGTGGCTGGTGGCCACGCGGCGAATGCTGTCAATCCAGTCGTAGCCGACGCCATCCGAGAACTGCTCCTTCTGGCGCCAGAGCACGGCATCCGGCAGATAGTCCTCGGCAAAAGCCGCGCGCAGCACAAACTTCTCCATGCGCGACTTGCGCTCCTCCTTGAACTCGTTCAGCGGGCCGGGTATCTTGTCCTGCGGCCGTATGTTCATCACATAGTTGACGAACTCCGTGTCCAGGAAGGGCACACGCAGCTCCACGCCCTTGGCCATGGCCACCTTGTTGGCGCGCAGGCAATCCGACAAATGCAGCTGCTGCACACGCTTCACCAGCTCCTCGTGGAACTGCTCGTAGTTGGGCGCCTTGTGGAAGTACAAGTAGCCGCCAAAGATCTCGTCTGCGCCCTCGCCGGAGAGTATCATCTTAATGCCCGTGCTCTTGATGTAACGCGCCAGCAGCAGCATGGGTAGGCTGCAGCGCACCGTGGTCACGTCGTACGTCTCCAGGTGGTAGACAATGTCGCGTATGCCGTCGAGGGCTTCGTCTATCTCGAAGATCAGCTCGGTGTGCTCGCTGTCTATGTACTTGGCCACCTGGCGGGCGGCCTCGAAGTCCGGCGCGTTGCGCAGGCCCACGGAGAAGGTCTTTAGTCTGTAGCTGGGATTGGTCTCCCGCATGATCTTCGTGGCAATCGACGCAATCAAGCTGGAGTCGACGCCGCCCGAAAGCAACGCCCCAAAATGCACATCACAGTGGAGATGGGTGCGCACCGCCGACTCCAGGCTGGCGCGCAGCAGCGACAGGTCGCAGGGCAGGCTGGGCAGCTGCTTCTGCCAGGGCTGCTCGAAGTGGCGCCAGCGACGCATTGCGCCGACACGGCCGAAGCGCGCCTCGCCGGGCGTGAATGTCTCCACGCGATCACAGCAGGCGGCCAGGCACTTCAGCTCGGAGGCGATCCAGACGTTGCCGGCGGCATCCTCGCCTATGTACATGGGTATAATGCCGAAGGGATCGCGTGCCAGGAGCAGCTCCTTGCTGCGCTTGTCGTACAATGCAAAGGCGTACATGCCCGTTATGTGCTGCAGCAGCTCCACGCCGTAATCCTGGTACAGTTCCAATACGACGTGGCAATCGCTTTTGGGCTTGTAGCCGCTGCGCCGCTTCGCTATCTGCGCGGATAGTTCCAGATAGTTGTAGATCTCGCCGTTGGCCACCAGCACGAGGTCACCGCTGTCGGAGACAAAGGGCTGATCGCCCATTTCGACGCCCACAATGCGCAGACGTTCGTGCACCATGGCCACGCCCTGCTCGGGTATAACCACCACGCCCGTGGAGTCGGGTCCGCGATGCCGCTGCCTGCCGCTCTGCCGATACGCCAGCTCCCGCAAGCTGTGCTTGCTGCCCTGGATGCACTGCGCCTCAATGGGCCTTCCATCGCTGGAGAATATTGCAAATATACCGCACATTGTTCCCTATGTTAATTTTCCGTCAACCGTCACGCAGTGTGGCCAAACAGCAACTGTTAACGGCGAGGCGGCAACGGCCGCCTTTTATAGACGACGCCGCCGCTCGCTCTTGAAAACGGCTTCGGCTTTGCATGATTGACACCAGCCGCCGAGTTGCGTCAGGCAGTTTCTAGTCGCCGCATGTTTTTTCGTTTTTGTTTTCATTTCGCATTCATCTTCTCGCTGTTACTTGTGTGCTGCTCATTCTTTTATTGTGGCCATCTGCCAGTTTTATTTTGGCAATTAAACTTGAAATAGTTCTGATTGGAGCAATTGATCCATAATATTGTTATATGCCAAGTGTCGTATAACAGAAGCTTTCGCTCACTGGCTCGTTCTCTCCGATTTCTCTCTCGCTTTCTCTCTCTCTTTCTCTCTCTTATTGACTTACTGACCTGCTTAATTGAACAGCAGCCGTTCTATTTGTTCGACGCACGTGCGAAATAAAATGATCACATTGCAATCAATTATTTATATGTATATTATATTCTTATTACATAGCCGTATGCTCATTTCATTTAAATTTCTTGCATTTTTGCATTTTATAGGGGATTCATTTATGTTGTTTTATCGTGGCCATATGCCAGTTTTATTTCAGCAATTAATCTGATATACAAATGTAGATCTGATTACAGCAATCAATGCACGCTATTGTTATATATACTGAGTGCTGTTAGATATAACCCATTGAGTAATAAAGAGACAGAGCTGAAGGCTTTTATAACCGAAATTGACGCTCTCTTTTGATAGTGCTCTCTGATTTGTGGCAGTTGCTCTCTTTTGCACTCCCTCTCTTTCTCTCTTATTGACTTACTGGCCCGCTTAATTGAACAGCTGCACGTGCGAATAAAAATTCAAAAGTGTGGCGCGCTAAGCACATTGCACTTAATTATTGATTATTTTTTATTGCTACTATTATGGTGCATATATTCTCTAATCAATTGAATCTTGGCAAGTTCAAGTTCAATTAATTTCCGCGTGTGAAAGTTCATTATAAATTGTGAATAAATTAAAATATTTTGCGATAACAAATTTATTATAAGCTTGTAAAATACTAATAATACTTTTGTGCAAATATCTTTACAAATTTAGCTAATTTGTGTACAATTGTATAAACAGATATAATTATGTAACTGACACATTCGTTAAATGATATGTTTTTTAAGTATGTTAAATACCCTGTACCCAGGCAGAAGGAGACACAACTTATCACATAAGGGGTCGCCCGCACCCCCCCTGCCGTGCCTAACACTTTCCATAGGCCTGGTCGTGTGCCGTTTGTGCCCGTCCGGACGGATCCTCTGGACAGCCCCAGTCCAGACGTGGCGCCCACTTCTCCACAGTGTTGGCAGCCGCCTCGCCCGGAAACTGTTCCTCAAAGATGCAGCGATAGTAGTAGGCTTCCTTGGTCTTGGGTGGATTGATGGGAAAGCGTTCCTGCGCCGCCAGCAGCTGGGCATCGCTCACATGGCGAGCCGCAAACTCGGGCAAGGCATCGATGAGGGCATAGCCCACGCCATCGGAGAACTGCTCCTTCTGGCGCCAGAGCACGGCATCCGGCAGATAGTCGCCGGCGAAGGCCTGGCGTAGCACGAACTTCTCCATGCGCCACTTGCGCTGGCCCGAGTACTCGTTCAGTGGACCTGGTATCTTGTCCTGCGGCCGTATGCTCATCACATGGTCCACCAGGCTGGTGTCCAGAAAGGGTACGCGCAGCTCCAGACCCTTGGACATGGTCACCTTGTTGGCGCGCAGTATGTCGGAGACATGCAGCTGCTCACAGCGCGTGACCATCTCCTCGTGGAACTGCTCGTAGTTGGGCGCCTTGTGGAAGTACAAATAGCCGCCGAATATTTCGTCGGCGCCCTCGCCGGAGAGTATCATCTTGATCCCGGTGCTCTTCACGTGCCTGGCCAGATAGAACATGGGCAGACTGCAGCGCACAGTGGCCACATCGTAGGACTCCAGATGATAGATCAGGTCGCGCACACCGTCCAGGCAGTCCTCCACGCTGAACGCGATCTCCTCGTGCTGGCTGCCAATGTGCTCGGCCACCAGGCGCGCATGCTCGAAGTCCGGCGAGCCGTGCATGCCCACCGAGAAGGTGCGCAGCTTGTGCCCGGCATCCCGTTCTCTCATTATACTGGCCGCAATGGTGGCTATCAGGCTGGAGTCCACGCCGCCCGACAGCAGCGCCCCGAAGGGCACATCGCACTGCAGATGCGTGCGCACGGCCAGCTCCAGCTGAGCTCGCAGCTCCTCCAGCTGCACCTGCCGTGTGGGCGTCAGCTGCCTCCAGCTGGGCTTGTAATAGCGCACCGGCTGCAGCTGCTGCACCGTGCCGGCGGCCACATGGCCGGGCGGAAAGATGCGCAACTGCTGACAGACGCCCGTCAGGCACTTCATTTCCGAGGCGAACCAGGTGTTGCCCGCCGCATCGTGGCCCGTGTAGAGCGGTATGATGCCCAGGGGATCACGTGCCACCAGCAGCTGCCGGCGTCTGCGATCGTACAGCACAAAGCTGAACATGCCCCTGATGTGCTGCAGCAGCTCTGCGCCGTGCTCCTCGTACAGCTCGATGATCACATTGCTGTCGCTCTTCGGCTGGTAGCCGGGCAGCCGCTTGCCAATCTGCCGGCTCAGCTCCACGTAATTGTATATCTCGCCGTTGGCTATCAGCCAAATGTTCCCGTCGCGGGACTGCAGCGGCTGATGACCCGTCGCCACGCCTATCACAGCCAGACGTTCGTGCACCAGAGCCACGCCCTGTTCGGGAATAACCAGCACGCCGGTGTCGTCCGGACCGCGATGTCGCTGCTTGCCGCTCTGGCGATAGGCCAGCTCCCGCAGGCAGTGCTGGCTGCCGTGCAGGCACTGCGCCTGGATCGCTTGGCCGTCCGGCGAGAAAATGGCCAAAATGCCGCACATTTTAATGGATTAAAGCTCAAACAAAATGTTTTTTATCACCGACTCGTTTAATACTCTAACTTTGCACCTGGAGCCTGATTCAGCGGCATCTGGCCGAGCAGCGGCACACGAATTGGCTTTTATAGCACTTTGGTTAGCTAATTTATGCACTGTTTTGGTTAATTTAATCATTGTTAAGAAAAAGCGTGCTAAAATATAATATAATTTTTTTTTTGTTGTTCAATCGCAACCAATTTTGGAAATCTAATTGCACACGGCGAAAACAAGCACTTAAATCTATTTGAGTTAATTATACTTGAAAAACAAGTCCATTAAATTAAGCACAAAATACAACTAGATACTTATTAAACATTAATACATTAATAAATTTAAACTTAATTTCCGCTCAAAAGAACTTAGTTTAAAAAGTCTGAGTAAATTTTCTCAGTTACAATTATGATAAATAATTATGCACTTATATATTATAAGTATTTAATTTAATTTCTCCTTAAATATAACATATTTTTTTCTTGTGTAGCTCTTTTTGGCTCAGTGTAGAATGTAAATTAAAGGGATTTGGGAATGTGAATAAACTCGAAATGAATTCATTAATGGCACGCTTCATTAGCACTATTATTATTTAATTAACAGCTTTGAATTTGGTTTTTATTAAATAATGACTTGTGTGTAATTAGAGCTTGAATTGCAGTTTTTAAAATTAAACTGAGATAAGTCTAGATTTGGTTCCCATAGTTCCATAAGAAAAAACAGAATAAAAGGGAATTTAATTCGAAATAAATATTTGCCGGTCAAAGTGCAAATTATATATTGCGCCAGCGTTTAGAAAGTAACTAAACTAAATTAATCAGCGCAATAAAATATCTATCAAATGTCGAAAATTGGTTTTGATTGATTTGTTAAAGATTATATGCACACAGATTATTTCGTTTGCAGTTGGCAACAGCTAATAAATACATATGCCTTTGACGCATAATTAAATGATGTAAATGGTTTATCAGATGCTTAAATGTTATATTATGAACTGCTGTAAATGAGTTTTTAGTTAATAGATCGCACTTTCAAAAATCGCGCCCATTTCAAATGAATGGGTTAACGATACTATTGCTTTAGTCATGATATCGATAGTAATCGGGTGCGCGCGGGGCGAATGGCAATATTTACAAATAGTGTAAACAGACACTCTACTCTGGTTGAGTTAGAGTAAATGATATGAAGCTGATATTTTATTTGACAGGTCAAGTTTGGTTTATTCGATTATTTGGTCATTAGTTATGTAGTTCCTTGCGACGGTATTTTTTAAGACGTTTTTGTTTAATTATATGTTTTGACTCCAATATGTGATCCCATGGACGTCTGCGATTGTGGGCAATCAAGCCCGCAAGCTGGGCAAAGGACTTTGGGCACGCTGCACATTTGTAAGGACGCTCTCCGGTGTGCGTGCGTATGTGCACGGTCATATTCTGCTTTTGAGTGAATGTCCTTGGGCAGTGCGGGCATTGGAATGGACGCTCCCCGGTGTGTGTGCGGAGATGGGCCTTTAGGTTGCCTTTGTTGCCTGGAACGTATTGGCAGTAGGGACATGCAAGAGTTGTCTTCTTCTCGTCCTCATAGTCTTGGCCGCTTTCGCTCAAGTAGCTCCTGCTGCTCATGTTCGATACGCTGTATATGTTCCGTCTCTTCCGTCGGGTGTTGTACTGATGCGTTGCGTTCGCTTTAATATTCAACTCTTTTGTTTCCTCCTCCAAGTTGTCCATTAGCTGTAAATCCTCTGCATTGAGCATATTGCAGATGGCAATGAGCTCGTCCTCTTCCTGTTTCAGTTTCACCTTGCCCTTCTGATTTCCGCACATGCTGTGCAGCTCCACAAAGCGTTCGCTGTTCCTTTCCACCATGCGTTTGAAATCCAATGCCGCCTTTGCTCCCTTCATGCAATTTGTGCAAATATATTGGGGCAGTTCAGTATTGTAATTAACAATTATTTGGCAGCCGGTTAGTTCGTTGAGTATGTCGGCCATGCTGATTTCAGGCTCCCGTTTTGTCTGTAAGTTCATTAGGGGTGCAAATATATCCGTCAAGAGATCAGAGTTTTCCATGCAAACGCGACACAGTTCCTCCATTATTGGAGTTTTAATTAGTTTTATATTGGATAAATGTGTAAACACCAAAGAGTCGATACCCGATAATTCCGATAACAGAAGCTTTTTTAAAATTATTATCGAGTCCTGTGCACATTGAAAAACCTTAATTAAAAGCATAAGCAAATTATATTTATTCGAATACAGCTAATTATATAGAAAATGTACCGTTTGATTTATATTCTGGCGCTTTGCGATTTAAACACACAACGTTTGTTCTGAAGCTATCGATAAATGCTTCGGGTCGTTTCGCAACACTGCTGCATTTGAAATATACTGACAGCTGCCTGCATCAGGCAGCGGTGCATAAAACTTGTAAAATTTGCGTTCAATTATTGCCAAAATTGTTCAATATATTTGTAAAAAAAATGTACACAGATGAGGTGCGCACGCCGCAAGCACTCAAGACGAGATACTATGCCAGCCTAAACGAGCTAAAATGCCGCGTTACGGCCAGCGGCAGGCGCAGCAGCAACAGCATCAGCAGCAACAATTTTACGGCAGCGGCGTCTGCAACGCCGTCGAATGGCGCCAAACCGAACAAATCGAAGAGCAGTCCCCAAATGTGCACGACAGTCTGCACGCCGCCCCCCAAACGACTGCAGAAGGTGCGAAATCCATTCGAAGGCGCCTTGGCCGAGCGTCTACATTTACCGCTAATTGCCAGGTGAGTTTTTTATATATATTTTTTTTGTTTAAGTTTAGGTTTAGCTTGCGTTTTGAGGCAACTTCCCTGCCTAATCATCCAAATCTCTGCTAGTCCCTCGCTTTTTCAGTGTCGATCGGGCACGCCCCAGCTCTCGTCCACGCAATTTGAATGGGACATTGAGGAAGTGTCCCAGCTGAAGCCCGCCGATGTGGAGCCACACGAGACGCAATTCCATGACTCGCCGGATCCCGAACAGGAATCCAAAGCGCAACTGGCCATCAGTGCCTTCTTCAAGGAATCCCACATAGTGCCCAGTCCCGTTGACTGTCCGCTGCGCAAGCAGCGCATTATAATCAATGAAATCAATGACAATACGCCCATATCCAATAAAGCCAAGCCGCGTTCACGCAACTGCGAGGTCCAGACGGAACTGACGCTGCCGCCAGTGCTGCCCAAGGCGCTGGAGGAAGCCCTGCGACCCTATCTGCAGCCACATTTGGCTGGCATGCAACTGAACAAGTCTGGGCTGCGGTGGCGACGTCTTCAACAGCTCCATGCGTCGCAAGCTGTTTGATTTGCAAAATATCATTGTGCTGGGTGAAATGGATCCGCAGCGGCAACAGCAGCCGCTGCCACCTGACGAGCAGCATGCACAAATGGTGGGCTCCAGTCCGCAGGCCAAGCAGACCATGTTCGCCGGTCGCCTCTCAGACTCGGCGGGCGAGGGCTCCAGCAGTTTTGGCTGCCTGTCGCCCATACGCAATCTGTGCGGCCTGCCGCCGGGCACACCGGACGATGGCAATGGGCCGGGTAGCTCACGCAGGCGAAAGCAGCTGCTGCACGACCTTGTTGAGCTGCCTTCGCCCATAGCTCCGTCGGAGCATTTGAGCAGACGCCAGCATAAGAGCAGCACCAGCAGCGAGCACGTGACCCTCTCGGAGCTAACGGGCACTGGACGAGCGGCGTGCAAATTTACGCCCGATCGCAGCTCATCGCCGATGGCATTGGAGTATTCTACAGACAGCAGCATCAATCAGCGTGTGAGCCGTTTGCGCGTGAATAGTGCGCGGCAATTGCCGAACACCTCGATCCTGGAGGAGGTAAAGCTGGTGCTGGCCGAGCATGATGATGACGAAGCGGCTGCTGTGGATGCAGAGGCTGATTTTGAGACAGATGAAGATGAGGATGGGGATGGAGATGGGATGCAATTGTCGCAGCTATCGACGCATAGCTTTAATTGTAGCTCCAATTCGGATACTCCACGCGGACATCGCCGACATCGTTCCGCAAATCGCAAGAATCTGTCGCAATCCTTTGGCGCCAATCTGCTAGATGGTGCGGAACAGCTCGACGAGCAACACGTAGAAGAATATGTGGCACCACAGGCTGAAGGCAGTGTTGAGCCCCTTGCCGCTGGACCACGTATTGGTTTTTATCGCACGGATAGCGGCTTCAATGAAACCAGCAGCACGTCCAACTTTGCCTGCTCCCAGGAGCTGCCCAGTGGCAGCCACTACGAATGCGCTTCACTTGATGTCTCCATGGTTTGCTGCTCGACGCCCTCCACACGTTCCTGACGATTTTTGAACAACAAATAATTTGATTAATATTCCCGTTTTGTAGACAAAATTGTAATGCAATAATCCTTCTCAGAATTGAGTTAAGATGAGTCGAAACTGCAATGTAATCCCACCGTATATAACCAAGGCCTTGCTTATCGTTTAGTTTAGTTTATTTTTAATTGTGTACGTTTTTAGCAAATTTCCATATTCATTGTCCATTTAGTTGCCAAAATAGTTGTTTAAGTTGTCATCGTTTGCAATTTTAACCTAATTGTATTGTCAATTCATTACATGCATTTCTATTTCTTAAAAATAAATAAAAATAATTGGAACAATATTTAAGTTTTGAATTGCGCCAAACAGGTAAGCAATAACATAAACATAATCTGCTAATAACAGTTAGCAAATATCTAAAATCTAAATTCCTGTTAATTTAACATAATATAACTAATCCAGGCTTATGGCTAGAGCAGATCATGTTAAAATTAACAGATCACTTTAACATTGCCAACTTGAGTATAACAGTGGAGATAATCATAACAGTGGCCCGGAGAACACAGTTCTCGCAGTTCGCTCGCAGTTTTGTTTTCTAACATTTTTCAGAGATAAAACGAAAGAACCAATGTTAGCGCTAGTTGTTGTTTTGCCGCCGAAGTTTAAGCGTCGCGAGGCGTAACGCGCGCGAAAGTGACAGAATAAATTTGAAAAACTATAAGTTTAATGTATGTCTAAACCCTAAATAAATAACAAGAAAGTGTTCTAAATATTAAAAAGCCTAAACTTATGCGTAGGACTCGACGCTACTTGAAAAGTGTAACTCAACGAAGTAAACTATTTGGTATTTGGTTTGTGCGTGTTTGCATTTAATTTATCCACGTTTGCTGTTTAATTAATATTTTAGTGGTACGCATGCAAAAATACAGCTCTATCAGCAAACTGAAAACAACAACAACAACTATAGTTAAGACAACCACAAAATTGCTGCACTAATTTTCACCTGTGTATTTTGTTGTTGTTGGCTACGTTTGGCTGCTTTCGGCTTAAGTTGTGTGAGTGTCGGCATGTGTGTGTGTGTGTACGTACGGTATGCGTGAGTTGTTATAAATAGGCGAAAGAGAGAGAGAGAGAGCGAGAGCGGAGAGAGAAAAAGATCACTTCTTGCCTGCATAGCAGTAAAAATACACAAGCGCCAAAAGAAAGTGCAAAAAAAAAAACAAAAACCAAGAAATACGAAAATATATGTCTATTTTGTAGGGCAACAAATAAATTAGTAACTAATGTGCAAATGACTCAGGTGAAATAAATATGTGTTTATAAGAAAAGAAGAAGGAAATTCAATAAAATACCGGATACAATTGTTATATGCTCTTTGCGCGAATTAATGAATTGCCTGCCATTTGCCATTTGGCAACACTGTCCAAATTCCTGTTACAAGAAACCAGTTAACAGTCTAACCCAAGCCCGCTTGCTCTTAAGCCAAATCCTATTGGAGCCGCCTGCTGCATCCGTTTTGAGCGAAAGTTTTTTATGTTCGTCTCGCCACAGTGTGCAAAAAAGAAAAAAAAAGAAATAATAAAATACAAAAAAAAAGTGTGCAAACCAGCTCTGGCGACTGGCCGCCAGCTGTTGATCGCTCGAACGCAGAAGGTGGCAGCAACAAGGAAGGGGCAAATGCATCATACAACAGCAAGAAGAAAGAAAAAAATCTAGTCAATTAATTGTTTGTGCCGTGAAAGTGTGTGCTCATGTCCATAATAAATACAATTTTTTACAATTGCAGTGTGATTTGTGTTTTGATTGAACGCAACATTGAATCAAACTACAACAACAGCAACAACAACAACATAAACAACAGCAACAACAACAACAACATAAGTGTCAGCCTCAATGCCATTTGGTGCTCTAGCTCGCTATTGAGGTAAGACTTTTTTTTATTTATTTATTCGTTACCGCATGCATGTAGTTTATAGGGTCTGCTATAAAAGCTACGTGTGCGATTCTTAAGTTATTCAAACTGCGTCCTAGACGTTAATTTCGCAGTAGTACGAATCCTTGAAACAAACACCAAGCCAAAATACGCAGAAAAGCAACAAAAAACAAATAAGAGGTTCTAGTCGGGAGCTCCCGACTAGGGAATACCCTGAACCCTCTTTGAGGTGGTAGCGGGGAGGTGGCGATAGGTCTAAAATGAAAGATACTTGACATATATATAATATTCTAGAAGCAACATATCATGTCTAGCTCTTATTATTTACCCAATTTGCTCAAAAAACAGGATGTCGATATCGATTTTTATCGGTTGCTTGGAAACGGAGTAAGTTATCGATTATCGGAAACAAACTCGATCTGCGCAGGCCCTAGGAGCACCTACATCAAAATTTCAAGTCGCTAGCTCTTATAAGTTCTGAGATCCTTGCGTTCATACATACGGACCGACGGACAGATGGACAGATGGACAGACGGACGGACGGACATGGCTAGATCGACTTGGCTATTGATGCTGATCAAGAATGTAAATACTTTATGTGGTCGGAGGTGCTTCCTTCTGCCTGTTACATACATTTGCATTTTGCACAAATGGTTCAGGTTATAAAAATCAACAAACAATCCTCATTGATTTGGGGTACAGTGGGCGCTCGCAAACTAGAACGCCGCGGTTCGAACTGCTTTTTTGCTATATATAATTATAACATGCGTAAAAGAGGCCATAAAAAAAGGCATATTTGAGGAATTCCAGCGAAACTGAATTTATAGCCAAATAACTGGGCTTTTTGTGCACGCTCGCACTAGCATGTGACACACGTTTGTGGAACCTTCTCAGCTAGCCGGAGCGTTTTTTTTTTTTTTTGGCCGGTCTCTTGCGGCCATTGTCCAACTTCCGCTATCTGTGAAGTTGTTTCGTTGGAAAAAGTGTAATTAAACCAAGACTGAAACCGGGCAGATAGCCTGGCAAGTAAGTAGGTAGCAAGCAAAGAGTAAAGCACATATCGACAACAACAACAACAGAGAACAACAGCGACAGCGACTATTATAATAACAACTACCAGAAGAACAACAAACAGCTATAACAGCTATGTCTGGGTAAACAATGAACCCAAGTTGCAGCAGCAGCCGCCTCTCATGGGAGTCACAACTTGTTGTTGTTGTTGTTTTTTTTGTCGGCAGTCCAAAAACCGGTTATCATGAAACTCAACAAAATTCTAAAGCATTGCCATATGCACATACATAATAGTGCCGCCTATCTACTATCGACTTCCCTCTCTCTCTCTCCCTCCCTCTCTCTGTCTCTTTGGCTCTCTCGCTTCAGCTGTCTGCCTCGCTCTAATGCGCATGCGTGCAACTTGTTGCCAGCTGCTGCCGCTGCTGCCGCTGCTGCTACTGCTGCTGGTGCACTTTCATTAAACGATTGCTCGGCCAGCTTCATGAATATGTCTATAAAATATATACCCTATATTATGAGGTATATTATTATAGTTAATTGTCTGGGTCTAGGAGATTGGAAAATTACATTTAAACCTAAATTACACTGAACGCTCCGAAATTAGAATTGTGGAGAAACAGGAGTTGACATTTTTAGAAAATCTGATTTTTAACAACACTTTATTTTTATAATCTTACATTTTAATTATACATTTTTTAAATATTAGTTAAAATTGATCTGTTTAAATTATTAATATAAATTATTATTAATATCAATCATTTGTTTTTAATAATTTAAATGGGCAAAAGCCACAGTAATAAAAAGTTATCGCAAATTAAAATCAACTTTGTTGTCAAAGCGCTCCGTTATGTGCATTTACTGTAATTCTTTGATCGCTTTACCAACACTGCTACTTATATTAGTTGCATTTTCCAACTGAGCCATTCCAATTGGATTGCTGTTAATCAACAGTTCATATCTTTGGCTTACAATTAAAATTTGAGGCAAGAGCATTCAAAATTCGTTGCTTCTTGGCTGCGGCGACCTCTACTTGATTTTCCTGTTTCTTTGCATATACAAATTCAATTTCTAATAAACAAAATCAAAACACGTTTTTGCATCCTTGTGGCACACTGACATCTTTCAACGCAAATTTGCTTAATTAATATCAAAGCTTTTGCTTTCAGCTTTTGTCCGATGCTCGTCCCTCGCACTGCCCGCTCTCTTTCTGCGTCGTCTTTTTTGGGCCCATCTTCCAACATGTTGTTTGTCCAGTTATTTGCATTGATTTGCAAATTTTGCCGTCTCTTGACGTAATTTGCTTAAATTTTTTATTTACCTGCCCGAAATCGATAACTAATCAGCCTGGCTTTTGTTTTATCCAATTTATGAGACAGCTCCATTGCGATTTAGTTGTCGATCACTCTCAGCCAAGGACTCGCACGCCCAAATGCATACATCTGCCTGCATTTAAATACAGCGGTGGCCATATAATTGGGTACACTTTTTCCACTTTTCACTACGACTTCATTTTGGTAAATAAATTCACAAAATTTATAAAACTTTTATTTTCTTTAGATTATTTTATATTATTTCTTAAACAAACTCAAAAGGAAAAGTGTGCCTAATTGTGTGGCAACATACACATATGTGCCCCATTAACATGCTCAATATTCTGTTCAACAATGTCTTTGTAATTCAATGCTGTGGAATGTTTCAAGGAAGCGCCTTAGACAGCTGTTTAATTAGTGTGTGTCGGTGGCAGCGGCAACAGCTGCGTTTCCCAACAAAGTAAAACGGAAAACAGCAGTAAAAAAAACAATCAACAAAACAAAATATTAATGAACCCGAACATTATATACCCTTACGACATGGTAATATGAAACTAAACTGTCTTAAATCTGTTGCTAATTGCAACCCACATCAAGCTCAAAAAACAAAAAAACAAGTTGAACAATATCATATCATATTTATATATTTTGTACATGTGTATATCGTATTCACACTCCCGATTATTGGCAATACGAAAGATTGTCAATATAACACTTGTATCTTATGCAGGAAAACCCGTAAGACTTGCTTGAATTCATGAGAATCGCGTAGAAGGGCAACATAAAAGAGTATACCCTGCATTTATAAATGTACATAGCTCTCTTATAATACTTGCAGTTTCCTCTTGCTGTGTGATATAATCTTCCACGATATTCTTTTCGATAATACGCTTAAATATAGTTTCAAAACTGAGTGGGGCTAAAAGTCAGAGGGTTAATGTTGCAAATCTGTTGCAAATGTTATAATACAACACGGAAAAGGGCACGTAAGTCGCAAGCCAGACCCAGCACAGACGAAACAGAAAATAAAAGCCCTTGACTTTTGCTCTTATCGGGCTTAATACAAAAGTTGGCTTATTAAGCAAAGCCAAGTTAACTGCAAAACGTATTTGGACTACAAGTTGTTAATTGTTCACTTTGCATTATATTGCAAGTTCATAATGTGTAACGGTACAATTCCCTTGCCCCCTTCGTAGGCACTGGCAACAGCTGCAACAGCCTCATCAGCGGCAGCAACAGCCTCAAAAGTCAGTCAACTAATTCAATTAGTGACATGTGAATTACTTGCCCAAATCTGTTGATGAACATGGAGGGTGGGAGGGCGGCAGAGGGAGCTGGTAGGGCTGAATAATGAAGCTATTGTAAATAGAACTTGTGTGCATTAGAGATGAAATTAGGCAATGCTGGAAAATACTAAACAAATAATTCAGACGAAAACAGTTCAAACTTGATTAGTAATAAAAATAATTAAAAACGAGCGAGTGCAAACGTGATTTATCTTGAATCTTAAACAAATTAATTACTAATAAAACAAACGAGAAAATTTTTGTTAAAATTAACAACAATTTCTAGTCTGAGTTATAGCTCCGTAGTATAAAAAACTTTGGCCCTAAACATTGCATTTATCTAACAATTTTTGATTAATGACAATTTTGGGTAAAAATCAAATGTAGCCCGATTCTTGTATGTGAAAATATTTACGAATTGCAATATTTTCAGTACAACGGGCAGTTATTGAATGAAATTTTGAATTGTTTTTGTTAAAAGATTCAAAATATAAAAAAACCGATGCTGTGCAAATTAGCTTTGTAAACAGAACTTAAAGGCTTGAAGTTAGTTTAACCTTTTTATAGAAATTTTAATTAAAAATATAGAATAGAAAATATAGAAAATTGGGCTGAAGAAATTTTTAAACATCTAAGAAAGCAAATATTGAGCGTAATATTTTCATTTCGTATTATAAACAAGGGTTAGGGCAAGGAGAACCCAATCCAACACCAAAGCGCGCCAAGAAGAAGCGGGAGGTGGCGATAGGTATAAAAAAATAATCGATATATACGATTTTTATCGATACTGGAAACGGGGCAAGTTATCGTTTATCGGAAACAAACGATCTGCGCAGGCACTAGGAGCACCACATCAAATTTCAAGTCTCTAGCTCTTAAGGTTCGAGATTAATGCTGATCAAGAAATATATACTTTATGGGGTCGGAGATGCTTCCTTCTGCCTGTTACATACATTTGGATTTTGCACAAAAACATAATACCCCTTTTACCCATTTTTAATGGGTTCAGGGTATAAAAAAGAAAGCTTGAAGGAATTTTAATTTCTTGTAGATTGGAAGTAAACTTTAAATCAAGTATGTTTTAGAAGAATAATTAAAGGCACTTAAATGAGTTAGACAGTCAAAATGAGTCTATGTTTGAGTAAAGTAAAAGCCAAGTAAACCAATATACATATATAAATATACTCATATTAGTTCAGCAGTTATAATTAGTTCATATTTAATTAATCTAAAAGCTAATTTATGTTGTTATTCTTCTGTATGAAATATTTACTTTACCTGTTTAAGACCATATTTAAATCGTTTGAATCACGAATTAATTAGTCACGCTCTCCTCTCTAGTAGGCACTTGTCCATCTCTAAACAATCCGAATATTTACCACGGCCTGGCTTAGAGTTTTTGGCTAACTCGAGCGGCCTTTGGCTTGGCTTATTAGCGCTGCAAAAAATAATACAAAAAGAATTACAAACATTTTTGTGCCAGTTTCAGCTTGCATTGTTCTACGCTGCGAAACAAATTCAAATGCTCCCCCCACCCCCCAGCTCTGATCTTACCCCGCGCTTAGTCTTGGCGTAGGCAAAGGCAACAAATGCAGAACAAAAAAATAAAAAAAAACTTTTCTATTTTGACATTTTTGTGGGTGTCCGCGTTGTTTCCCCCTCCCCTTTTTGAGGACTGACAAAAACAATTGTGCTTTTGTTAACTAATTTGTGGCCTATTCTTTGTTGTTGTTGTTGTTGTTGTTGTGGCTGCTGCTGCAGTAGTTGACTTTGTTATTGTTGTTTTTCTTCTCAGTTAGTTTTCGTCTTTGACTTTATCTTTTGTTTTTGTTTACTTTCTTTGGCTTGGTTTATTTCGGCAATGTTTTATTTCGCTTTTATATAAATAGTTATTTTCGAAGTTGAAAGTTCATTTGCCGTTTTAATTGCCAGCTAATAGCTCGAAAGTTATTCGCTTTTATTTTGTTTTTATTTCTATTTTTTATTCAAGCTCTGGGCGCTTGGCAAAAGTTATGCGAGTCCACAAAGTTTTGCACATTTTCTGCAATTGAGTATTTAACTTTTTTGAATTGTGTTTTTGGGTCTGAAACTGAGTACTCCATGAATAATTATTGCAAATGGATGGTAATTGTAATTGACACTAAATTTTCACATTAAAATTTGACCAACTCAGAAATTAATATAAAGATGTGCAAAACTTTTTCCATACATTTGTTTTAACAAGAAATTGTACAGGGTAGATGTGCAAACAGTTTTGCATATGTCCATGTATATAAAACTGTCCGTTTTTTTGCTTACCATCCGATTGACCTCAAACTCATTTTCAAATATCTTTATTCAAATTTATTTGAGGCATGTTTTACACTTCCCGGTAAATCCATTCCATGTTGAAAATTGGGATTAAAAATTTGGTGGGCGACTTTTCGTGCTCAGATTTATTTCCAACGAACTATAAGAAAAATCATTTGAGACGTGTTTCACACTTTTCGCAGAATTCAAGCTTTCTCGGTGGAAATTGCGGTTCAAAGATTTTTTGGCATAAGTTTTAAGTTTGCATGTACATGTAGGCCTGTTTGTACATACATATATGCATGTTTGTTTTTTTTTGTGTATATGCAAACATGCCGGCATGCGTTCATGTATAAATACATGTCCTACATGCATACACACATACATACATTCATATGTACATGCATGCGTACATACATATATACATACATATGCACATATGTACATACATACATACGTACCTACTACATACATACATACATACATGTACATACATACATATGTTCATACATATGTGTATACATATGCACATGCATACATATGTACCTACAAACATATATTTACTTACCATCAAAAAAAAAAAACACAGTAACAAAATAACCAAAACAAAAAAAAACTACACTAATAGATAAGCTTACCAAACTGCAGAGCCTACTTGAATTATTGAGAATCGAGGAGAAGAGCACTTGGTAGAAATTCGTTTTATTTAAATTTGCAGCACAGCTTGCAAATAAGCTTGGTCTGCGTTTGGTATTAGAAAACCAAACATGCAAACAAGTATGCATAAATGAATACTTCCATGCATGCATACACTACACACATGTCTACACACACATACATGCACACACACATATATATAATACTTACATGCCTTAGTACAAAAGTCTTGTACAGAATGTATGCATATACACAAACAGTTAGGCATATATGAAGATAATATATATACATATGCGTGCATATATAATAGTTAAAATTGTTGTAAATTATCTCATATAACTTGACTTAGATTGACGTAGAAAGCTGTCAACATTTGTAATCTTGTTTAGGGAGGAATTATTTACTTGAAAAATTGTACTATAAATATGACAAAAACCAAATGTAAAAAGCTCCATTTTTTGTTGCCATCCCATGCTGTAATTATATTTAATTATATTTGTATTTTATATGGTAATGATTTATTGTTATTATTCATTGATTAATGTTTCTTTACAAATTATGTTATGTGCACAACTGTTTCTTACGAACAATTACACTCAACAATCCGAAATTCAGCGTGTTGCTTTAGATTAGTTCGATTATCATAAGGTTCCCGACATATTTAGCTTGAACTCAATCCTAGGGACAATTAGATACTTATTAACTAAAGTCATACGTCTAATCAAAAGGGGCTTATGGTATAAACAACTTTTTATTAAACAATCGAAATTTCATTTCATTCGAGTTGTATCGATTTCAAAGTATTTATCGTATCTTTCGTTCCCCACGTACATCTCTAGCCGAAGCAAAAAAGTGTTACACGTGTATTGAGATATTGAAAGAGAAATAAAATATATACAATTGACGATCGACGGCACTCATGTGACTAATTGGCCCAAAGGCAACGACAACACGGAAAAACCGACAGCATTAAATTTATAACATTTTAATGGCCAATTAGTGGCAACTGTATGTATGTGTATTTGTGTGTGTTTGTGTGTGTGTGTGTGTGTGTGTGTTGTGCCGGTGTGTATCAGCGCACATTAAATGTGGTCTAGGATAACCAATGCACACAGCCCACAAAACACACACACAGACACACACCCGCACACACACACACATTCGAAAATTCCGGGTATGGCAAACAAATCTCGGCGCTCGCATTGAAATCAAACGCGTTTCCGAATTTCAAATTCGAAGCCAATTACCGCTCGGTGGCTGCACAATATCCACTCGCAGTCAGTTGAGCTGGCCATTAAATGGCCGAAATGGCTAGAAATTGCTGCAGAATTTATATATGCTCGACCGCAAAAGAATTTCATTTAGCGCACAATTCTTTATGGGTCTCACTCTTGTGCGCATTTTAATGCTATTAACAGCCTCCCCTTCGTTCCCTCCCCTCCCCCGTCGCACAGTGTGATGTTAACCTATTGAAAATTTCTGGGCTGAGCAGTAGATGCGGCTCAGGTATAACTTTTGACGGTCTTATTTTTAAGCTAGAGCGCTCTAATACTTGCCCAAGAGGGTTGGTAGACGAATGAATGATACCCTCTATTAACATGAATTTGCATATGTATATGTGTGTGTAGTATACGAACAGCTTATACCCTGACATTCATTCTTATATAGAATTCTGTATCCTTATACAGCTTAAGTGCCATAAGACTTGAGTAAGCGTGGTAGTATATTTAAGCAAATACCCTGTATTCAGCATAGTACATGAATAGCTGCTACCCTGTATCTAGCAACATGTATATATCAAATCATATATCCATATGCATATATATACATATATATATATATATATGTAGTTATCCTTATATAGCTAGAAGACTCTAGTGCTTGAATAAAAGAATAAATAAACGAATAAGCGATACCCTGTATCAAGCAGCATGTATTTGGGTGTTGTATGTAGCCTAGAATACCTTGATAACTTAGTAAGAATCCAGCATAGTGTGTAAATCGTTAAGACATAGTATTCGAATAGTAAATACCCTATATCCAGCGACAATCATCCGTAAATTCATCTGTATATCCTTGTATAGCTTATAACACTTTTTCCCCAACGCATTTTTGCGGAAAGCATTATATTTAAGGAGCAAGATTTATCTACATTATTTAGCGTAGATAGATAGATAGATAAAAAGTATCGCTCATCACCAAACAGTTATTGGTTCCTAAAATAATTTTAATATATTTGTTATATGATCCCTAAACATATGCATCTGTATCTTTTGCAATCTGACTCTTTGATATGCACATTGGTTATACCCGTTTTGTGCAGTTATATGTGTACAGGGTATGCATAGAATAATTTTTCTTTTGAGCATTGAAAGTTTTTTTGACAGCCTCTCTTGAAGTTGCCTTACTTTTTACGAGCTTTTCACGTGCAAAATACTTTTAACTAGCTACGCAACGAGAAAAGCACTCAGCATGCTCCCTAATGTGCTCTTCTCTGTCATTCTCATTCTCACCCGCCCTCTCTTTTTCTCTCTCTCTCTCCCGCACTCCCGCTCTGTTGCTAGTGATTGCAGCTCATGTATATTCTAGAGCAATATGTCTATGTAGAATTGTGTTGTTCCTATTGTTGTTGTTGTTGTTGTTGTTGCTGCTGTTGTTACTCGGTTGCTTGGGTTGTTCGCTGGCAGTCACGGGTCTATTTCAGTTAATTATCGCACCCGCAGCAGGTTAACTTGACTGCGCTGCCCGGTGCGAGGCAGCTGCCCCATAGCTAACCCGCTTACACCCCTCCCGTGCACTCCCCTCCATAACGGACGGACGGGCCTGACGCAACTTGACTGATATTTTTGCTCGAATGATCTAATCAGAAACAAGTTGATTTGAATTGTTGTTGTTTTTTTTTTTTGCTGGCAACATTGACGTTGTGTGGGACAATCGATTGCGTTTTGTTGCTGTTTTTATTGGCTTCTATATAAAAATACCTGTACGAACAGGTATGCATTTTAGGAAAATATCGAAAAAACAAAGCTTACAAAATGTATAAGTATAATGTATATCAAGGATTCTTTAATGCGGAAGCTGTGTAAAATATATATATTACTTGAAGAGTCTGGAAAAAACCTATGTGCAACATTCACTCAAGACCTTGAATATCATATGAGCTAAAGGTATACATAGAATTAAACATAGCTTGACCATATTTATTTCTCTTTTCCATGTGGAACTCAGATTTAATAGCTGCTTTTTCACATATTTCAAGATCTGTTAAGATGTATTCTTGGAAATCGTGAAGCACTCTAGAATTGATTGTCATTTCTTATTTTTCTTAACTATTATCTGTTTATTATAAACATAGCTTCCATATTGGCTTATCTAGCGGAATATGTTACGGTCATTTCTCATTTCCGGCATTTGTCAAATGTGATTATGAAATTTCTAGATAAAATATGGGTTTTATTGTACGTGTGTGTCGCAAAAACAACGAATGCTCCCTTCGATATTGCGTTAAATTGCGCTTAGCTATCATCATATAATCGAACGTTTCGCTTGTCTAACAAAACCCATGACCAAAAACTATATCCACAAAAAAAAAAAACAAATAATATCAATATGGGTATATGAACAGACGACCTTTTGTTTTAACTGACGATTCACAAAAAAGAAACTGAAATGCCAAAGAAATTTACAGAGGAACAAAAGAATGATATCCTATATGGCATGTAAATATTGTTAAGACATAAATACACGAATAAAGAAATTTGTGTAATTTCTCTATGAATAAATATGACAATCTATGCTAGTTCCAAAAACAAAGCGTTTTAAATGCTTCGTGAATACATTTTTTATAAAGCAAATATGCTCGTTTTTTTTACTGTGTAAACACACTAAACAGTTAAATGGTCGAAAAAAAATAAAGTTCTATTCAATTCTATTATCTGCTGACGCTTTTTGTTGACAATTTTTTTTCTATATTTTTTTAGCGTTTATTATTATTTTTTTTTTGCCATATCGCCAAATCAACAAATGAAACAAAAAACGTTAACTGATATGGCAGCGAGAAGCGCGTGAAATATGCACAGGCAGCACAGATACAGAGAGAGAGGGTGAGAGAGAGATAGAGAGAGAGGGAGATAGAGTGTGTGAGCGAGAGAGATGACTAGCCGCAAGAGGCATTGCGTGCGGGGTCATCAACTGGTTGCGCCCCCCTCCCCCCACGCTCTTCGCCAAGCGGGCAAAAAACTTTATGACCGTAACAATAATAAACAACAACAAGAACAATACGCGCCAAGTAAAAAGCATATAAAAAGAAGAGTAAGAAAAAATTGAAAAACTGAACAAAAGACCAGAAGTTTGATTAATGAGCGGGCGGCAGGGCAACCGCCTTAAGCCCGCTCGCGGGGCAGGCTTAAAGCAGCAGCAACTTGCAGCAAGTGGCAACAGAATGGCAACAGAAAAGTTTTTAGCTCGAAAGAGTCGCGAAATCAAATATCTACTGTAACAAATTGAGGCTCAGACTAAGCGAAATTGCGCCCGCGGTTACTTCTAAGGTTTATGTTGGTTTTTATTGGGGCCAGTTTCAATAATGAGCGCAACAATATTCGATGAGAGTTGAGAAATTGCTACTTCAACGCAAATTGAAGCACTTTCTGCTGATTGTGTTGGGCGGCTCTGAAGATCACAATTTCGGACTCCACTTTCTTTATGCAGACTGTGGATTGTGGCTGGAATGTGTGTCAATCATTGTGGCTAGCCTTTAGGTGTTTGCTAACAACGTGAGGAATACATTTGAATGGGGTTTTTGCACGCATTCAGGCTGTGGAACGTATGTGGATTATATGTAGAACGTGTATAAATAGTATTCAAATGGAATGGTCCACAATTTGTTGAGGTAATTTGTGGAAGGAATGTGGATTGTGTGTGGACGTTATTTGGAAATATGTAGATGATGTGTGGACTTTATCTGGATGGCATGGGACCGTGCTAACCAATCTACTTTCGTTACCTGTCATTTGTAGGACATCTGGAATTTGGCATCAGGTTGTATAATGTGTGTGGAACCTATGTGGATTGCATATATGAACATAATATAAGCTGAAGATAAAATCAGATAAGAACCTATATGATTGAACTGGCTTTTCTCTTCTGTGGAACGAATATGGATCTTGTGTGGACTTTATATGTTAAGCATAGGATTTCGCTATATATGTTCATTCCCTTCCATTTTTGGGACATTCAAAGTGAGGCATAAAGTGTGTATTGCACGTGTGCAAAGTAAGATAAACATGATCCTGTGTTGAACTTAGTTTCCTAAAATGAATACCTTTTCGAACATGTTCAGGAGGATTGGGTTAATTGGATTACATAGGTCATTATACCAGGTACACCTTTTCTTTTTTAGCTATTAAATAATTTTGTTTAATTACAATTTTTATGACTTGCTAGGTAACTCCATTTCGTATGACTAACGATTATTTTTTCAATGTACACATTTTTTCTGTTGAGAACTGACTGCATTAAAGCCATAATAATTTCAGTTAGGAGCTCTTGAATAAAACTCAGAATAAAACACGTTTTTAACCATTTCCTTGCCCTTTCAATGTCATTCAAATGTCAACAGTCGCCGCCCTTAAAGCTCGCTCCCACTCATTTGTTCTTTTTCAAAGAGTTCGTGAAGCACATAATTAAATATTTAGTTTGAATCAACAATTTGCAGAGCGACTAACCCAAATTCTATTCTATTATTCATGCCATGTGACAAACAATCAAAAAAAAAATGGCAATACGAAACATTAAAAATTTAATTTCAATAAAACAGAACTCAATTAAAGCCAAATTTGCCACAATAAAAACAAGAACAATTAAAAGCCATGAACTTTTTATACAAATATTTTAATGCGTTTATTTACTTAATTTTTTTATATGTGACATTTTAATGAACTCGTTAGATCTCTATAAAAAACAAAAAACAGGTGTTGCCGCTCTCAACGTCCGGATATACTTTTTTGTGGCACTCCACAAATCGCATGGGATCCAGAGCACTTTGTTGCCTCGCAAAGTTGCCGAAAAATGCAATTAAAAATACATTTCCGAGAGTTAGTTGAGTTCAGAGTTCAGGAATTAGAAACTTTGCTGGCCAAGCTAACCCAGTCACGTTCGGTACGCAGGAAAAACGAAAAGAAATATGCGTTTGTAAAGCGATTTTCCAGCGCGTGCCACAACAAATTTCCCAACTATTCATAAGTATAGACAATGGGGCGGGCTATAGCATTGCCTTCACCGTCTCCATCAGCATCGTCATCATCACCTGGCCGGATACTCGCACAGCATATTTCTGCATATCCTGTCGTACAAATATTTTGCCATGTAACAGCTTCGCACTTCAGGAATTCACATTCCACACGTCTCACGCCCAACTCCGCGTAATGCTAACCGGCAACATTGTAGTCAAAAGGAAACTTTGCGCCAAAATAAACAATATCAATAAAATAAATGTAGTTAAAGCACACCGAAGTGCAAAGACCCTATCATGTATAAGTATAAGTATAAGTATAAGTATAAGTATAAGTATAAGTATAAGTATAAGTATAAGATAAGTATAATAAGTATAAGTATAAGTATAAGTATAAGTATAATAAGTATAAGTATAAGTATAAGTATAAGTATAAGTATAAGTATAAGTATAAAGTATAAGTATAAGTATAAGTATAAGTATAAGTATAAGTATAAGTATAAGTATAAGTATAAGTATAAGTATAAGTATAAGTATAAATAAGTATAAGTATAAGTATAAGTATAAGTATAAGTATAAGTATAAGTATAAGTATAAGTATAAGTATAATATATAAGTATAAGTATAGGTATATATATTTTCACTGTTACAAGCCCAATGATTAACCCTTTATACCTCGTGTTATACCCTAACTAAATGGTGCTTGTGTTAAAGTTTGCAGCTGCATAGTAGCTAGTCAAATGGCGAGTGTGTTAGAGAGTTGGGGAAAAGCTGTGGGCTGCGGGGTGACAACTACCAACCGCCGCTAAACAAAAGGAAAACAATGTAATGGCGGCAAAAAAAAATATATATTTATAAAAACCACGACGCACAGCAAGCACAAACAGGAGCAACTGCAGCAACAATAACAATGTTGCCCGCCAGCCCAAGCCACAGAGGACCAACAGCTGCCGCCCGTCTGGCCGTGGCAGCCGCTAACTGTTCTGTGGGTGGGCGGGCAGTTGCCAAATGAAAACAACTAAGCGAAAAGCCCGGGAATGGAAACAACTGAGCGCCAGCTACAAAGTGGAACAATGCGACATGTTGCGCTCCAAAGATTTTGGCCAGCAAAATCCCGCACAGACACAGGGCCTTGGTTGACCTTTGAAAGGGGGCATGTGTTTTGCAATTTGATAAGCATTGTGTGTGTGTGTGTGTGTGTGTGTCGATGTTGGGTTACGGTTGCTGCATCTGGTTATGCGGAACAGGATGCGTTTAGGCAATGAACTGAGCTTAAATTAATTTTCGGAGAACACATTTTGCCAGTTTTTGAAAATTTACTGTGCTGCAATTGGCTTCTGAACTGCAGCAAATCGATTTATGAAATAAAAGCCCTTATAAAGCAGAGTCCGCATTGCAGCAAAGTTAAGAGGAATGCAGCTAAAGCACATTTAAATAACCAAAAATGTTAACAAGAATTTGAGTTAATTTAGTTTCAAAATAATATAAACAGCTGAATATTAAGTCTCTATATAAAGTAATCGTAAATTCTTGGAAAAATCCCGAAATTTCTGATCATGTGATTCATGCAATTTGTCCTTCAAACATGCCCTTTAGATTAAATATAATAATATTAAATTCCTTTGATAAGAGCTTATGACATGAGTCGAGTAAAACTTAACGAATCGTAAATAATGAAAACTTTTAGATTGTGCTTCTTTATTTTTTTTTTTATAATAACAGCTAACAGTTGCTAATGGACTTATCAAATTGGGCAAGCGCATTGCAGTTTTAGGCAAAGTTTTCAATCAGCCATTTTTTTAAAATAAGTCAGCTTCCTCTTATCTAAAAACATAAACTTACTTCACATATGCGCTGAAATTAGTCACATTGCAGTGTGTAAGCAATGTTATCAGGCATTAGTAAAATATTTGCCCGACTCTCCGAATCTTATCTTGAATTTGAGGCACCCATAAAGTTGGCACCCTTCAGTTCCAACCCTCTCGCGGCGCCGATTAATCCAATGCAAAATCCAATTCCATTTGCAATATCTGACAGCTGTGTACAGTTAAAATTATGGACAATTCACCAATCGCAACTCGCGCACTTATTCAAGCACTTAAGACGCTGATTTTGATATAAAGGAAAAAGCACACACATACACACACAGACACCCTTATCACTTGCGAAGAGCGCCCTGTAATTCGCACAAAGACAATATCATAAAAGGCGCCCAGACTTTACAGCTGCACATAAACTATAATTACACATTATTGTGCCGGTCTTATTGAGAATCAAATAATTAAAAGCCAAATGTGAGGAACCGGGCACAAACACCCGACGTTATTATAATAGATTTTACCCTTAAAGGCAAGATAAAAATGCAAGGAAATGTAGAAAGTGCTACACTAGGAAATGCCCTGTGCATTGGTCCATTCTGACACATATTCCAGAAATCAAAACGATAAATGTTATAAATTAAACCGTATAATATCTTAAAAATAATTATTTTAGCTGTTTAAGGGATTAAGCGAATGTCTTTCATTTTATTAACCCTATTCTTTTTTATAATCGCCTTTCTATGCGATTCTTACAAATGCCAGACTAGTAAAAATGAACTTAAAAAATAATACTTCCATATTAAAAGCGTCTTTATATGTGATTCGTACGAATTCCGTTTCTGTGAAGCAAGTCACAGCCAGTAAAAATAAATTTTAAAAATATATAAATGCCTCTATCAGTCTTAAAAATAGGCTTTCTAGGCGATTCTCACAAACTGCAGCTATGTACAGCAAAAGTTAGTGAGCATTATCTTACAAAATATTAAAGTCTTTAATTTAATAGATTTATTGATGTGCGTCTAAAATAGGATCGTGTATGCCTTTCTCTGCTATTACCTTCTTTTTTTAACCATTTACGTAGGTGTTGGTTATCAAAAACACAAATTTGTTTAACAAAGCGGTGCTCAGCGCCCCATAAAAAATTCACCCTAGAATAACAAAAGAAAGGGGGAAGCACAACGCCAAAGAGCAGCGGGCAAATATCCGCTGGGAAAAGCAAATAAATAACGGAACTGAGCCAAATGTAAACAATGAAAGCGATGCGCAGAATTCAGGTAAACTTTTGCCGCAACTGCAAAGTGTAACAACAGATGCAAAACTAGTTAACAGTTACGAGAGAGCTAGACACTGGCCAACCGTAAGACAACAATAACAGGAGATAGCACGGGTACAGTAGAGAACGGAAAAAAAGCCAGTGGAAGAAATAGAAAAGTATAAGTACTATATAAGTAGACAACGGTAAACGATAAACAAAACAAAAGAGACTGCAAATGGACAAACAAATCCATGGCAGAGACTAAAATGAAATGGAGCAAATCTTTTAGCGAAACGAAAGGCGAGGCTGAAAGTCGCTACGTGGGCGGCGGCAATGTTGATAATGTTGCCCGGCGGTGAGGTGAGCTGCACAGTCAGCATTTAGAGTGGGGGAGGGCGTGCGGAATGGCGCAGCGTTTCGGAAACAATTTGAAGGCCATAAAAATTGATGTCGCGGCAGCCAGTAAAAGAGGCGTTCTGCGAGACAAGCGGGAAGCAGACAGCAAGAAGCAGCGGCGGGGGCGCAGGCAGTGGGCGGTGCAAGGTATAAGACCTATGACAGCAATTTAGCAGTGCAAGTCGAAGACAAGGCTCCGTCATTTCGCTAAGCGGCCGTTCGCAGAGGGGAAGACGTCTTCACTGCGACAGCAACGGTACCAAAAGCAAGCAAGCAAACAAATAAACATAAAGCAGCTGTTTCTTGGCGCCTCGCTAAGCGAGAGAGCGACAGAGAGGGAAAGCAAACAGTGGGTGCGAGGCAGGCAGAGCGCCACGGCGAAGAGAGCAAGGCATTTGCTTAGTTCGCTCTGCCGGCTGCCCACGCACATTTTTGCGACGCTATCAATCAGTGCAATGTATTGCACATACGCACAGTGGCACGATACTTGCTGCGAAGTTAATGAATACGTTACAAATATTCAGTATTCTGATTGAAAAGCTAGAAAATAAACTACGTATGGCTTTTATGCGACAATATGTACTACAAATGTTTAAATTTTTGCCAATTTAATATACTTAGCATACTTTTCAGGAATGTTTATTTAATAAAAATAAATAAATAGTATTGATGAAAATATATAGATTTTTTAACAACTATTGCAACAAGCTAATTCAATAACAAAGGTTTCGAATAGCCAATGCTAATTGTTGTGATTAATAATAATAAATTAAAAAGAACATATTTTTAAAATTATTCCGCTTTGATTATGAGCGCTTAAAAATGCAATCACTGTTTGTAACTACTGTAGCCAGTGTCAGAGAACATCACACATAGAACATAGAACCCTTGCGATGTTTTTAACTTCGGCTGTGTTCGTCGCACGCTCTCGTTCTCACTCTCTGCCATGCACTCTCTCTCGTTCTGCCTCGTTCTGGTGCCTTCTCTCACTCTGGCACTCGCCGCCCACTTGTCAGTTGGCATTCACTCATTCATAGCTAGACTGGCGGCCCCTGCCCCGCAAATGCCAGCCATTGCCTATTGGCAACGAGACGACGACGATGCCGCCGCCGCCACGCCGACGTCTCTGCCGACTGCAAAACGACGCTGCGGCATTTTGGCCACGGCTTTGGCTCTTTGGGCGCTTGGCCATGTTTCAAGTGTTTCGATTGCGTTCAGTTACAGTTCTGTGGCTGCAGCGCTAGCTACAAAACGACGGACGCTTCCAATTGGACAAAACGGACAGCGCTGTCGATGTGTTTCGTGTGTGTTTGTTGCTCAGTATGTTTGCCGCCGCCGCCGCTGCTGCTGCTGCTGCTGCTGCTACGTAAAAGTTAAGCGAGTCGCGGAAAATTGTTCGAA